>CM021769.1:16582850-16657703 GCA_011076525.1 Nettapus auritus | reverse complement strand
ATGTCTTTTTAAGCTCAGTCCTCCCTTAAACTTTCCAACATAATTCAGTGTATCAGCTGAAATGCATCCCAGAATCACAGCCAGTCATCCCAGCGAGGCGCCCAACAGCGTACCACTAACCACCTGAGATGGCAGCTCTCACCACACTGGGAGCCTTTCAAACTGACTTGTGCAGAAACTTGTTTCAGCTCTGGAAAAGAAATGGTTCTCTTCCCCAGTTCTTCTCTTTCTCCCTGAAATGCTTGATAACAGGACCTACATAAAAAGGTTACAAGCTTGGTGAGGGGTCCTGAGCTCCACTTGCAGAAGAGCAGTGCTGCTGCTTTCAGGAGAAGGCCCAAAGCGGAGACCGCATCACCAGTTCGGCATCTCCCAGAACACCCATTCCACAGCTAGTAACCCACATGCCTGGCACCCACCGCTGCAAGGACCGCCCAACTTCACAGCACCGGCCTGTATACAACCTGCATATTTTACGATCATGCTACTGCAGAAAACCCAGCCAAAAATATTTCTTGCTGTAGAAACAAGAAGGCCTCTTTGAGCTAAGCACTGCATAAATACACACGCAAAGTCTGCGCCTGCAGCACATTCAAAGTGACCAGCAAAATTTAATGAAAAATAGGAGCAGAAACAAACATGGTGCTGATAACATCACACTCCAGGTCATGTCAGCAACAGGGGCAGTGTCTCCCTAGTCTCAGCCTACAGCCTTAATGAAAGGCTGAGCATCTCTGACACCGTGTCTTAGTACTGATTTGTTATCCTAACTTATTTACTTAAAAAAGCGTACCTCAGTGACTCCTCATCATTGTTTCTACATGCAGCTGCCAACACAAGGCCACAGAAACCTATACGCTACCTTTGGTAGGTGCACCAACGCAGCTCCCAACACAGACAACTCAGGCGGCTATATGCATACAGCCCACTTGGCTAGACAGAAAAGGGAGATCTTATGCACACTTAAGAGTGCATAAGATCAGCAAAGTATTTGAATTAGAAAGAGCTTATCTGTTGAAGCTTTTCATGTCTTGCTCTTGACTTTCTGGGTTAATAATCTTGGAATTTAAAGCTCAAGATGATGAAAGGCTGCCCCCCACACACGCTGCCAAGTTGCTAAATTAAGATTTCTAGGGAACAGAAATCAAAGAAAAGCAGTCACCCAGGCACATTGTATTTAACACGCCAAATGGGCAGGATTAGCAAAAATACAAGTTCAGTTTTATCATCTAATTCAGTAGGCCACTGTGGGCATGAATCCTCCCCCTCAGAGAGAGGGATGTTTTTCTACTTCAGAAAACGTGCATTTATGTGTATTTCTAGCGTTTTGGTGTTTGCTTTGCTAAAGACTGGATTCCTAGGCCTCTAGAATTAGCCTGCCTACTAGGGAAAGATTTCAGCTCACAGAAAAGGACATTGCTACTTCCAGAACTTTATTTATAGCTCCAGTACAGTTGCCAGTTCAAAACTTGTGCCCAAATCTGGAGCTCGAAGCTTGAACTCCTTTCTGCATCCCAACTAAGAGCTCTCAATCTGATGCAGTGCTTCAGCTACAGAAGCAGCAGTTGTTTATTGATCTGGAAGCTACTGGTATTGCAAGACCTCAGCTGACCCGCAGGGAGAACAGCTTTTGACCCAGCCTGAAGACAGAACTGTCTCTCTGCGATGGAGGTTACCGTCACAGCACTACTACAGTGCCAGTACCAAAGAGCCCACAGCGACAGCCAAGCTTACAGGCAGCTAACTCCTTTTAATTCATCTGCACGTTGTTACTTACCTGATAAAAAACCCTGCTGCTTGTACTTGTTTTATAGCAATATAGAGCAGACAAGTAAAAGCAGAACACAGGCCTGAGACACGCCTTAGAAAGAAAGGCATCCTTGCTCAGCATTCTCTCTGAGCCCAGTGAAGTGAGTTTAGGTGGGGAGGGCAGGATTTGAGGTGACAGCAAGTCTAAAAGTTCAGTGAATGTCTCCATCTTTACTCTCCCATACCCTCACTTTAATAAAAATGCTAAGGGATAGGAGTTTCTTACTGAAGCTATTATCGAGGCACAGGCCTCAGTCATATCTCATTTCAGAACTCTTACAAATAGGCTTTTTTTTTAAATAGAGATATTTCCAACCTATTTAGAAACATGAATCAATCTGCTAAGTATTCAGTGGCCATAACTACAGGAGCTACATGCAACACACACAGCCATGGCCACACTGCAGCATTTCTTCCTGCAGCATTTATTCTCCACGTGTTCCATCTGTGGTCATAGTACCCATGAATGGACTAAGCCAAAGGATGATAACATCCTTTTTTCCCCCCTCCTCTCCATTAGCTTCAAATTTTCATGTAAATTGCAGGAATTTTTGCTTGAGAGTACAGTATATACAGTTGGAGTGATTACTGGCATTTTTGAAGGCTAAGAAACTAACTGACAGCAATCCTTCTGTTAATTTAGTTTTTCTTTTATTTTTTAATAACTGGTATCAGTGATTTACAGTTCCTTGAAAACACTCTTGAATCCAAGCACTGACACACAAGCAGAGGAAGCACAAAGCTCCTTGAAGCTTCCCCTGCCGGCCTGCGTTAAGCCTCTTCCAAAACCGAGTCTGAGCATGTCCTCCAAGCACTGTGGAGATCTGTGCCGTTCCTTGCATACAGACAGCTTGAGTACGAGCATCCACAGCCTTCACATATTCTCTGCAGCATGGCAAAGAGATGGGCCAACACTCCCGATTTTCTAGCTTTCTCCTTTCCTTGTTGGAAGAGACGGAACCAGCAACAATAACTCCTGCACCGGTCATTGCAGTTTATAGATTTTAGTTATTTTGGTTTTAAGCATTGCTAACAAACTCTGCCAGAAGCAGCAACAGTTGCACACCATGAGGAGGTCAGTCGCCACAGCTGGAATTAATCAACTTTCAGAAAAGCAGCAGAAGGTATCAGGGCAATTAAGGACACAACTCACTGTGAACCTGGGTCAAGCACATTTCTTTCTACATTTCACATTTCACATTGCTAGGTTTTGTTATACTTGCACCTGAATTGTTTTCAAGCCAATTTAATTGGACCAGTGGCTCCTGAGGGAAGCTCACAACAGAAACATTTATCTTCACAGCCATCAACACTCAAGTTTTGTGTACGTGAAAACTGAGAAGGTAATTCTGAGAATTCATTAATGAACAAATTCAGCTATCAAGCTTCTAAAAATGAGAAGTTATTTGAACTGGAAAGAGGCTTCTTCATTGCAATTATGATCTGAAGTGTCACTTTGCTTCTGAATATCAGATTTATTTTAGTAGCCGCTGATGTCACCTTCCTCGGATACATGGATTCCAGTACCATGAATTCATGCCATATCTCTGAATGTTTCTGCCTAGCACACAGAGACCAATACTCCTTCGTACCTACCAGCGTCCCTCTATACAACATGAAGAGACATTTTCTCATTCTAGGAGACCCAGCCTACCAAATTCAGTAACTAAGCCATAAACTTGACTCGGGTCCGTTAAGCGAAAGGGAATGTGAAGTGTCAAGGCCAACACTGTATTTTTAGTGCTCGTTTCCCTTGAGGAAGCAGCAAATTCATGTTCCTATTGTTCAACAGGAACTTTTCCCTCCCACTTCTAGTCTGCAACAAAAATGCACAACATGTGAATTTCACTTTAACCTTGTCTAACATGTCAATATTACTGTAAAAAAGGCACACAACTTCAAGCTACTTAAAAAATCTCTAATATTTAGAAAAGGCCTAACAATAGATATGCCAAGCCATCTGTATTAAACAGTTTAGTTGCATGTTGAAAAAAACTAATCAAAACTACTTATCTCAACTCCTAAAACAACAGAAACCCTCTAAATATCTAACATCAGTACATATGTGATGTTACACTCTACGTCAATCAGAGATAACTCAGTTACAGCACAGACAGCCCTAACTCCTCCCCAGCTACTGAGAGCTGAAGGCTGCGCAGCATCACAAGGGAACCTCAGATTGGCATTGTAATCTTGGGTTTACCCTGAACATGTGACTGTGACAAGGACAAATAAGTTTCTTATACAGTGTCATCATCACCAAAAGACTAGTTTTATTTGAAGCTCTGCTGTAACACATTCTCAGGAGCAAATGCAAATAATGATCAGTTCTCATGACTGCTCTGTTCACATATAGTACACATACGCCTTCAGGCAGCAAGTTTGATAGCACTTGGTTTCTGGGCTACAACAGGTATATCACTCCTGGCCTCCTGAAAGCCTCAGCTACTGTTTTTAATTGAAAACTCTGCATCTTAACCTATTTCAGCTGTTCCTGGCTTTACTGGATTAGGATTACACAGCCCAACAGCTAGGTCAACAAAACACCAAAGAAAATATCACACAATTGTGAACCACTTTTCTTGTTTCCTGAATCTGTTCTCCCTTCATATTCTATTAAAAAGAGGTCAGATTATCAAGAAAAAGAACTTTACAGGAATAAAAAGCTTTGGAGTTTCAAGACCTGAAGAACCAGACTCTCAGAATGTAAATTTTGAGTGGATGGGGAAGGAAGGAGAGAACCGAGTCATGTCCGCTGTCCTTACATTCAGTCCTTTTTCATTGTAGACACCAGGCCTCTTTCATTGTAGACATCAATACTGTTCAGTGGGTAACCAAGAAACTGAAAAAATAAGCTTCAGCTTCTAATTACAACCAAATGGAATTTCCCATTAGAAATCACAAGCCTTAGGAATGACATCACATTGTATCAGCTTCTCCCGTTCTCAACAACTGAGACACAGGTCAGATGTCTTCAGAAATACAGCGTCCTCCCACATCTCAAACCTAAGCTACACCCTCCATTTTCTTCATGCAGCTAGAACTTGCATGAAGAGCCATCCATGTGACATTTTTCACAAGTCCCTCTCTCTCTGTTAGGCTTCCTGCAACAAATCCAGAAGCAGAGTGACAATAATGTGGAACAGCAGTAGGTGAGGCTCTGGAAGACAATGCGATCAGAAGACGCTACTGCGGTTAAACATTACATCATTCTGTATTTTGAAGACAGACAACACACAGTTTCTCTTCTGTATGTACAGAAAAGTGAGGTGTCCAGGATTAGCACACTCAGTTTAGTTTTGTCCATTATAGGACAAGACATCCACTGAGACATATTTACAGGAGCATTTCAACAATCCTTGTTTTTTTTGGCTGTCCAGTTTATACTGTGCAACATTCAAATTTGGCAAAACTCATAAAAGGCGACAGCAGAACAGTTACCTCTCTCAGCAAGGAGGCAAAGTATACACAACAGTGTGCATGCTGAAATTCTATTTAGAGCAACTGAATTCACTCCTATGGCTTTCAACAGAACCCAACACATATCTCAGTCCACAAAACTTCTCAGCTGTCTCCACCCTGGCTTTAGGGGAACACTGTTACAGTGGAGGAACACTGACGGTCACTTCAAGGATGTCACCTAAGAAGTGCAGTATCTGCGAGAATTTACAGTTGTTACTGCATTTAATTCTGATCAAGCAGAAGGTGGCCAGAACTTAAAACTAGCTTAACACTTAAAAAGGAGGAAAAAAAAAAAAGTGCATGAAGTCTGTCTTAAAGATAAGATCAAGTTCATTTTTCCTAATTAATAATATCTAAATGTGTTTGTATATGAATCTAGCATTGAAGATATTTCTGAATAATGAATTTCAGTAGCAGCCCCATTAAGACAAAGTTACTTGTTTTATACACATTTTATACCCAAAAGCACTATCCCAACTTAAGTAAAGCTCCCCCACTTCCCCAAGAATCTTTCTACACTTTCTTTTGGGAAAAAAAAAAAAAAAAAAGATAAGAGCAGGAGCAGAAGCACAGCCTCTGGCCATTAGGAATACAGAAGGTAGGCGCAGTGTTATTTGATAAGGAAAGCATGGCTGAAAGTACTTTTACACTAACATAATTTCCTCTCCATTTCCTGTGGCAAGTTTCTTTTCAAGCAACCAGCTCCTGCATTAGCTGAAACAATAAAATAATCACCATAGATCAAGGAGCAAAGAGCAGAAATCTTACCTGATAGTAAGTCTTAATGTTTCTGACTAAAATGGTCAGGTTTTGAACCCGAAGATAGATATCATTATTCACGTGCTTGTTAACACGTTGGTTGGTTGGCCGAGGATCTCTACGAACAGAAGAAACAGAAAATCAATTATTATTCATTTCCTTGGTTCTAAAACCTAACATCCCCATAGTGCGCCATTAGGAATACCCTTAAAATACCCATTAAATGAACTGACAGAACTATGCGTGACATGTATACATTAACTCACGATACAGTAAGCTTATTACCTTTGGACCTATGCATAACTGGGAAATCTTCCTGCATGCCACCTACTTTAACTGAAATTCAGGGCAGCTTCCTTCCTTCCTTACATTTCCTTGAAGCATAGAGCATATTTAGTTTGTGCAAACTAGGCTGAAACAGTCTTTATTAATAAAGATTTTATCTTATTCAAATAAAGGGAAGCCTAGAGAAGACAATTAAACCCTGGCTTTAGGGTTTTAAGACTAGAGGAGGGTGTTAACCCCTGATCAATGATCACCGTGTGAACTGTAAAACCCAGATATATTATACACACTAAGGAACTGAAGGGAAAAAGGAGCACTGCACTTTTACTACATCCACATCATCTTGTTAGATTCTCTCTCATATATCCAGTGTGCCATAAATAACAGCTCTAATTTTAGTCTTCAAGTCTTCTTTTTCTAAGCTTCAAGTCTTTATATTTCAAATTTATATGGACTCAAATAGGCATATAATTCTAGGACAAGGGGAAAAAAAAAGTTGTGGGAAGATTAAGGAAAGAAATCTAAAGTTTTTATCGGATTTTAATAGAAGTAAGTCAAAATTGTACCCAAACAATTTTACTTCTGATGTTAAAAAAGGCAAAAAGCTGCAAATGATTAATATGTGTATGTCAGATTCTCTGTGCGCACCCTAACATGTTGGCAAGAAAACCTGAAAATCTTTATCTGCCAATACCACAGATCAAAGCCAAGCATTTACCCATAATAAAGGCTCTTATCAGCAAACTCCTATGCAATCCAAACACCTGCCTCCCAGAGCCCTGCTTTGGCTGTTAATTAAGCCATTCACAGCTCTTCCAGGGCCAAATATCGAACTCTAGCACTGACAAGGAAATAAGAGAGGAATTGATCCAATATTTAATTTAAAAATGTATCTTTCAAAGTTTACATAAGTATGTCAAAGAGCTTTTACATTTTTTTTCCAAATGCACAATCATCCCAAAGCACTCCTTCAGTGAAAGCAGTGCTTTATGTATAAATATAGAGCGGGAGATTCCAGAGACAGAAAGAAAACTGTCTTGGCAGCAGATAAAATCAGCAACAGAGTTGATGTATCAGGGTTCAAACAGTTCACTGATGTAAACTGGCAGGGCTCTCCACAGCCCTTACGCCAGGAAAGGATTTGGGGTACTGATTGGCACCATAACCAAATATGAAAAAGAGAACAAAGAGGCAACTGCAGCAAGCTTTTGAAGTAAAATCTGTATTAAGGATTTCCAGACAGTTTCTGGTTTTCAAACACCAGAAGTGTGAACAATTCCATTCCACTGATGCTCAGATACAAGTGTGGAAGCCATACACATATACTCCTTGACAATACTGGTCTTCAGCAACACGGCAAGGAAGTGTAAATGGCTTGGAGATTACCATGTCTCCAAGTGCTCTCTGAGCAGATGCTGACAGAATTTGATCCTGAAGGAAACTGGAAGCTTAGCCTTTCTAGGCAAGGTCATGACAACAAACCAGGAAGCTAAAAGGGAAGAAACTTCCAGTGGAGAGAAGCTGGCCAAGGAGAAGGACAAGCTGGAATTCCCCTGTTCCACAGTCAGGCAGTAGACCCAGGTCTACAGCCAGGAAGAAAAAGCCTCAACTGGCAGCAGCTGCTGTACTGAACAACAGGGAAATAAAATGCTGCTGTTTTTACACATTATCTGTTAAAAAGCACTTTGTTAAAAAATAAAATCCTACAATTTCACAACAATAAATTTCATACACATATCGGAGATAGTATTAAGTGGTTAACTCTGAGTCCCCTCTCTACAGCAGTTCCGGTGACTCAGCCGCTTATGGCTTGCTTTCTCTTCCCCAGAAGTTCCCCCAGCCCTGAAATTCATTTCTTCTAAAACGCTGCCTCAGCCTCCAAGCCCCCCTTGCCCTTCCCCTGCCCCTCAGATGCCATGCAAAGCCAGGTGGTGCACCCAACAGCTCCTGCTGGGCCACCACAACCACAACTCCAGCCCCAAGGTGCAACAGCAGGACTGGAAGATGAGCCAGAAAAAGCTTGTTTAAAAACACAATGCTCCCCAAACACTCACAAACATGGCAAAAAGCCACAAAACACACCCACCAGACACAGCAAAGGAGAGGCGATTTCTTCAGCAGTTACAGACTTGGCTTTCAGAAGTAGCTAAGACAGAAAAATCCTCCTTTCAACACAAGACCTGTCTGTCTTTTGGCGCTGAAGCAACACCATCTCTTCACTAACACCAGCAAGGGCCCTCAAAAGCAATTCTAGGACTTTTATCCCATCATCTTCATTAAAGGTAATCAGTTGTCCTGAGAGCCTTTAATGCCCTGACCTCAGGTTCTCTTAACCTGGAGCCAAGCGCAGTCTGCAGTGTTATCCTGCCTTCTCCTCACAGACACAGAAGTCAAAATGACTGTTGGGATTTCTGAGCATGCTGTATGGCTAAATTCATCCCACAGATGACTTCAGAAAGGACCCTTTTCCACAAGCTACTGAAGGCCAGCACTGTGCATACTTCAAACCACCACATTGCTCACTGTCTCCACAGGGAAAACCAACAATCCCTTCTCATCAATCAATACCCTGCTGCTTCTTAATCATCCTTTTTTCCAATTATTATTTTAAATCCTCAATCAGAACAGGCAACACGCTGATGCAGCAGGTCTGAGGTGACCTGCTTACAGTGAGAGAAAGCCTGGGAAGGAATGAGATGCCCAGAACATCCCACAGCCACAAGCTCAAGAGAAGCAGAGACAACTTCAGTGCAAGAGATAGAGAAGCTAAAACTTCTGCACAGACTGTACAACCTGATCTACAGCCAGGGAAAGTGGGACGATGAAACAAAGTCCGAAATGGGTGAAAGTGCCTGACTCAAATCACACAAGAGGCAAATTCTGTGCTTAAATAAGTTTCTATCTTTGAATACACAGCGCTGTTGGTACTGCACTGTGCATATTATAGTGCTTGTTCAGTTAGTGACGCTCCTTCATAAGTGAGCTTTTTTGACAGAAATTCTTTCCAACAGTCATCCTGAAAACTGAAGAGTGTTATTTGGCAACAGTAACCAGATAAACCAAAAGAACCAGAGTCTGAATGTATCTGAAGAAAATCAGTGAAACCAACCTCACTGAGATTTTCCTTTTTCCAGGTCTGATATTTCATCTTTCCCTTATGCAAAAATAAAAATTGCAGCCCTCATGTTTTTTTATAAACCACCTACCCCTCACGATCAAAGACCTTCACTAAATAGGATGGAGGCAGTGTGACAGGCGTGACCATGGGCGGCCCTCACCAAACAAGTGGAAAAAAAAACAAAAAAACAAAAAAACAAGCCAAACCACCAGAAGGAACATCTCAAGCCTCACTGGATACAGGATACACAAGCATTTCAAATAAGCCCTCTGATCTGTATGCCTTCTTCAGGCTTTTTATAGGGCTGAAGAGGAAAGGAAGGGCAGGGAGATGATGGGAGCTGAACCGTGACCTTAGAGGATGTGGGGCTGTCAGCACCAGTGCCTGAATGCTCACCCCCTTAAGCCACCAATTAATGAACTAAAAGCAACAAAACAGGGAATATATTATATATATATATATATATATATATATATATATATATATATATATATAGTTTCTAGAATTCAAAGTGACAATCCTATTTGAGCAATTTCTGACAAATAATTCAGATAATTAATGGGAAACCCTCAAACTGTGCCCAAGGGTCACTGAACATCAGAGCAGATCAGAATGCCAGGTGTGTCCAGCATCCGTGTCCCCAGCCAGCACCTGCACCTCCTTCCGCAGGGAACTCACTGGCTCAAAATGCACCAGGCCTCGGTTAGCCCAAATCTCGTATAATTCTCTTTGCTCCTCTAACTGAAAGAGAAATGAGGACACTGAAGGCTGGAGGGGATTCTAAATTGCCTGAAAAATGGAAGTTCAAACATGATTTTAAGTTAAACAGATGTGCATCTTTAGCCGCCCATTCCTCATGCTACTTGCTGCAAACCACAAGAAGCAGGCACCAGCCCCTTCGTTGTTCCTGTCACGAGGTCTAAATTAAAGAAGGCAGAATGACTACCTCACACAGAGGCAGCTGCGAATGAAATCAAGAAAAACATTGTGAACTTTCATGTGGTTTTAATACAAATGGTTTAATCAGATGTATTCCTGACACACACTTCTGCTTCCTGAACGTTTTAACAGGAATGCAGAATCTACATTCAGAAGGATTAGAGCAAGTCAATATTAGGATGCTGAGGTGCCTGCACATATAAACCCTTCAACATAATTTCCCAAATAAAGCTTCCAATAAGAAGTTAAACAGGGTAAATATTTGCTTACACTCAGGGGTATTATGCGACAGCTGCAACCATAATGCTGAAGGCAGTCTATTCAGTGTCACCACGTGCTACTTTCATACCAGGAAGTAACACGCAACTATCTGAAGAAGTTATTTAAAATTTGTCCACAGAGAAGCTCATTTACTTGACACACAAAAATCTGCCAGAAACACAGCAGATCCACTATGAAGATTAATGTAAGCATTTCCACACACAAAGCATCAACCCGCTATTGCAAGTGTGCAAAGTCAACGCGGCCTCCATGCACGAACACGCTGGGGTACACACGTGGACTGAGCACAGGAAGAGGAAACCACCCATTTACAGTAAAATGACTCAAAAAAAGTCTTTAAGATACAAGTGGGAATCCAAATGTTACTGTACACCTCTTCCTACTGGCCTTACCTGCTTACCACAACTCGAAGTGATGTAATCTCTAGCTACTTTTTAGAAGGGTCTCACTCCATCAGGGGTCATCTAGAAAAGCCATGCAGCAGAGCCCAACAGCTGGCTGTCAACTAACCAGGCCGTGGCCAGAACCTGCCTCATCTCTAAAGAGAACAGGGTGAAGACACAGCCCTGCTTTCACTCCTTCCACACAGCAGGGACCCAACAGGTAGGAAGAGGGACAAATGTCACCTACCACCTCCCTGGTGACAGTCACCTTGCTGATATGAACCCACTATCTAAAAACATCGACGCCACAACATCACAGCATTGGGATCTTCTCCACCCATTCCAAGTTGCCAGACAGCATTTGGGAAAAATCCAACCTACTACAACAGGAACTGGAGAGTGACTGAACTAGTACAGCCCTCTCTGCACCTCAAACAGCCAAAGCCTTACTCTCACTCACTCTCAACAGGTATATCTGGATTTCTTCACAGAGCCACCAGACTTTCTAGCCATGTGCGAAACTTCAACTCCACTTAGCTGGAGGACAAAAGTGTTTTCATTTTAATAAGGAAATTCAAAAGAATTTGGCTTCTGAAACCTTCATCAAAATAACCTGTTGGTCTGCAGCAAAGCACTGCATCACACCCGGTGTCTAGATTTAAGGTCATATGCTCGTGCTATTTGCGCTCCAGTAAGTAGGCAAACAGAGTAACCTGAATAACTAAAACTGAAACAACACACGGGCAAGAATACAGCTACCCACAACATGAGAGCAGCTACTGACTCTCTGCGTGCACACACATGTATGCATGCACACGTGATTTCAGGCAATGAAGGGTATCATGGCATACCAGATTCTATCACATTCGTTAAAGGCCCTCATTAATACAATTTCACCAGGAACAAATCTCAAGCCAAGCACTAAGAGTCATCCCCATGGACCAAGGCTTGCCAAACCAGTGAGCAAGCATTTTAAAAACACATTTATTTTTCTATTCTGAAAGCTTTGTGGGGCAGAAACACTCCTTGAAAAGCTTTCCCAATTTACAGGTAAGCTGTAATTGCATTGCAAGTTCTAAAGGTTAGGTCAGAACAAACGAAGGTCACAGACAGCACCCTGCTCCGTCAGGATACTGAAATACAGCCAGGATCTTTCCTTAGCTAAACAGCTTCAGGCTCTCAGTAGAAACGTCTTAATTTCAAGCTCCCCAGCCATCATTAGAAACACTGCCAAAGCTGCCTAAAAGGGGGAAAAAAAGCTCCAGTTGTGAATAATGGGTCAGTTTCCTACTCAGTCCTGCTTGTGCTTCCCTCAAGAAGGCTGTCACACTGCTGGCGTCGATTATCTTTTGGAAGAAACAAACTTACTTTCCTGACTGCCTGAGGCAAGTAAACATGCCAGGGCATTTCCCACCAACATGATAACCGACAAAAGGCCAAATAGCATCCCTGCACTGTTAGTCAATACACTTAAATTCCTCATTTCAATAAGCTTTTATTGCTTACTCCCTGTCCCCAGAGCATCATTAAGTAGCTCCATAGACCCGATTTTATATTGCCTTAGATATTTCAACTGGCCAATTACAAAATACTTGTTTGTTTATTGTATACGTCAACTGATAAAGCACTTCTCAAAGCTATCACTTGCTTCAGAATCTCAGTCATTCAATACCACAAAACTTCTGCCTACTTAGTAACCAGAACTGGGAGTGACTAAGTATTAAGTTCACTTTCCTTGTTTTGAAATAATCATTTCACACATTAGAGAATGGTGACAGTCCAGATAGTTAAATCTACAGCAGACTCACAACTGCTATCGGTCCTTGACACTTCGGGTGGTTCTCGCTGATTTATGACCATTGTGTTTGGTGCAAAATCCCATTTCCCACATTTTGGAAAAGGTACAAATCTGTGTTTGAATGTTCACGCTCAAGGCTCCAATTTGCAGAAAGTTATCATTTGGAAGCGAAATTATTCCTTAGAAAATACAGTAAGTTGCACCTTCTTTTTACAACTACCACTCTGTTCTACGCTCCAACTAACTACATTCTACACCACTACTGCATCAACCCCAAGCAGGGTGACTGATCTGGGTCCTTCTCTGAATCATTAATCTTCACCTTCAAATCTTCATTGTTCCACTTCCAGTACAGAATTTCCACCCTTAGTAATAACAAAACCAGAAGAAAGCTCGATTGCCTCTAGAGCTGGAGCTGCCAGGTACCAGAAGATAACAGAACTTGCCAACTTGAGCAGGTAGGGCAGAGATTCTCACATTTTTTTTTTGTTAAGTTACTTTTTAAAAATATAAAATAATTACATTTAAAGATCCTAATATGTGCTCTTCATTTAAGTGCTTGAAGTTGGCCTAACATCACAAGTCCCTGGTTGAGCTTCATTTGGTTTCGTTCTGTGAGAAGAGGGCAGTGCCAGAACTGGGTGATGTTGGAAGCTTCCTCCCCTGCAAGCCAAATGCCTTTCCCTGCCAGCTCTTTATCAGAGGCGTTTCAGAGTATTTAAAAGCAATTACAGAGATGAAACAGAAACAGCCAGAATCTGCACGCAGCAGAGCAGCGAGAGGAAAGGATGTGGTTAAAAATGGATGCTTTAGCAACAATTTACTTCAGGATTAAAAGAAAAGAGTTATTTTCAGTCTGGGCTTTTAACCTACTTGTAAGTTTCCTCGAGACATATCTCTACAGCGCTGCCTGAAAAATACATTAGCTACAAAAGTGAAGTTTTCTCTTTGCCAAACTATGTTTTTAATGCCAAATCTTACACGACCACGTAGACACGCTTCAGATGCAACCTCCCCAGCAAAGCTTCACTCGATGAAGCGCTTTCGCTTCCTTATCTGCCCTGCAACAGACCCTGCCCCGAAGGGCACGAGCACGCTAAGAACCAGGTAGCCGTTTAAAAGCGTGCAAAACCAGAAGGAGCTGAAGCAGTAAGCCCGGACAAGACAGAAGGTTGCATTTCCCCCTTTCTTTTTGTTACTTGGAGGCAGACGCCCGACCGGTGCCGTCCCCCCCGTGCCCCCGCTCACATCTGCAGCATGATCCTGTTGAGCAGGACGCCGTCGGCCAGCTCCATGTACATGCCCAGCTTGTCCTCGCTGCCGCTCGCCAGGGCCCCGAAGGTTTTCACCTGCCGGGGAAGGAAGGAAGGATGAAGGATGAAGGAAAAGAAGCGCCGAGGCAGGTGCCTCGGGAGCTGCCCGCCGGCCGCCCGCCCCCGGACTCACCCAGGTCACCAGCGGGCTCTGCAGGAAGAGCTCCAGGAGCTCGGAGACGGTCACGTCCATGTCGCCGGGAGGGCGCGGCAGCGGGGCCGGCTCACTCGGCAGACAAAGGCGCCGAGCCCATGGCCCCGCCGCTGGGCAGCGCCCGCCTACAGCGGCGGCGAGCCGCGGCTCATCGCCCCCCGGCCCGGCGGAGCGCGGCGAAGGGGAACGGGCGAGGGAAATGGCGGCGGGGGGCAGCGGCCGGCCGCCCGCGGGGGGTGGGCGCGGAGGCGGGAGGCTCCTACGGGGCCGCTCCCGGAGCCCGCGCGGCGCGGCCCCGTCCCGGCCCCGCTGCTACCTGCGGCGGGGCGCGGCCTCCCCCCGGCCATTACAGCCCGGCCGCCGTGACGGGCGGCGCCCGCCTCCAATGGGAGCCGCCGAGCGGCCGGCGCGGGCCAATGGGAGGCAGGCGGGGGCGGGAGGAGGCGAGGCGGAGGGTGCCCCCGCCCGGCCCTGAGGCGGCTGCTTGGGGGGAGCGGGGGCTGGCTGAGTCCCCGCTCAGCGCCAGCAGGCAAAAAGGGAAAATCTCCAGAAAAAAGGGGGGTGCGCACGACCTCACGCCCGCTTCCGGTAAAACGAAGCGAGGCGCAAGCAGCACTCGGTCCCCGTTGCTGTCCTCAAGCAGCATCAGGTGGTTTGTTAGGGATACCGCTGCCAAGGGGACAGCGCTCCTCTGCGGGGCTGAGCACGGCGGGGACGGGGCCGGCAGCCCGTGGCTACAGGCCCTGGGCATGGCCAGCAGCCCCTGGGCCCGCTGCTGCCCCAGCACCCACAGCCATCGCTCAGCGAGCGAATTATTTCCCGGAGGGAGGGGGGCAGAACTTTATTTTAGTCAAAAAATAATAATTCCAGATAATCTGACGTTCTCCCATGATTTTAATTGACTGGTTTTGTTCTTTAGTTGTATCTGGATGACTACTTCACTTTATTTATCCCCAGAATGAGCGTGTCGATTTTTCACACAACAGCCTTCCTCTGTGCACCAGCCACTTCAAAATGCATTTTGGCTACATCTTGTTTAACCACAGTAAACTCACAAAACATATTTTGGATCTTACCAGGTCAGACAAATTGTATTTGCAGTTCTTTTTCTTACTGACCACTCAATCTCCCCCCCCTGTTTTTGAGAAGGGATGTGGGCACGCGTGTCGCTTCGTTCTGTCAGGAGGGACAGATGTTGTTTTGCCTGTAGGAACTGAGCGGTTTGTAAGCAATCCATTACGGAGTGACAGACAATGTTGTTCATTGCAGCAGCCTGCTTGTCCCACATAAGATCAGTTTTAATGATTTGCTTCACGAGGATCTTTATTTTAGGCAGTCGTGTAGGTAGAGTCAGTGACAACCAGGAAATCTGGCAGCAAATCACAGATGTATTAGTGGGAGGGAGGTTAGACCTCATGTTGGCATCTGAAACGCCTGTGGAAGAGAAAGGGAAACTTCCCCCAAGTTGGAGAGCCGGCATTGCCCCGAGTTGGTCACCCCCATCAGCCATTTTGAGGCGAGGTCAGGCTGAGGGAAGATGGCACCTTCCTGCCTGCACTACCCCTGCTCGCTGCCTGCTTCATTAGCCCAGCCCCGCAGGGGGAAGCGTTCACAGAGGAAAACCTCCCTGCTCTTATTAAAGACACCAGGAGTAGCCCAAACCTCCAGGTCTGCGTTTGGATGGATCCCACTTATTATACAGGAACAGTCCTCAGCTAGTGAACGTGCTATTTAAGCATGCTAATGATCAGGCATGTTTTGATCCTTAACCTTGTGGACCAACATGTGATACCGGGGACCTGACCTCTGTGAGCTGCCCCTTACTTACAGCCTGGTGCAGCTGCTTCTCTCCAAGGTCCTCAAGAGGATGTACTGGGGGGTAACAAACAGTTAAATTACACTTACCTTGTGTTTGTCGGAATTACAGTGTCTCAGCTTTTCTGCCCCTGAAAAGAAGGGGGTTGTAGGGACACTGTTTGCTGTAGCTGGAAGGACAAACAGCATGCCTTTGAGTGTAACAACTCCTGCTCAGGTATGGAGAGAAAGGGAATGATTAATTATTTCTCAACACTTCAGAGAGACAGACTGCTATAATTTAACTTCTTGAAGCCTTGTGATCTCCTGTCTTGTGAATATATTTCATTAAATAAAATTTAAAGCTGTTGCTGCGGCGCTTAAAGCCGAGGATGATTGTGTTAATGAATAGTCAAAAGAAAAACGACTTAGTAGTACTTGGAAAATACACAACCCCTTCAGAGAAGCCAGAATACAAACGCAAGAACATTTTCCTCCTTTTCACAGCTTGAATCAGACCCGTTTGTAGGACTATGCCTCCAGAAACTCCTAAAAATCAAAGAACATTTGCTTTGTCAGATTTAGGTATCACAAACCGTGAGGTAATTAAGGGGTGGGGGGGGGTTGTCCTGCATCTTGGGGCACAGTTACAAAAGCCCCCGTTTATCACACGGCGCAGGACTCAGCCGGGAGCCACGCGCTGCCTGCTGCTGCCGGCCCGGCCTGGGGGCACGGCACCGGGACCGGCCCCCGCCCGGCCCCCGCTCCCGGCCCCGCTCCCGGCCCCGCTCCCTGGGCGCAGCACCGGCCCCCCCCGCCGGCCGCCGCGGGTGCTGCAGGCCGGAGCCGGAGCGCTGCAGGGAGCGGGGTCGCAGCCTGCGGGGCCTGAGCCCCGGACCCGGCGTGCCCTGGAGCACCGGGAGGCGCAGTCCCAGAAATCACGCCCTCTATCTTAGCCCCCAAGCCGAATACTTTTTTTTCTTCCCTCAGAAATTGTGTCCCCTAAGTGTCAGCCCCAGCCCGGCTGCGGTGCTTCCTACCGTGCTTTCTCCAAACGGTGACCTGGCATTTCTGGTGTTGGCTCTCTTTTACCTGCTTGTCTTCCATCAAAGACAGCTTGTGAAAGCTCCCACTGCAGGCCAAGTTCTCATTTCTGGGGCATCTGAAGCTGCTGCCTTCACACAGCAGGCAAAATAAAATACATGCCAGTGAATATATCCAGGAAAGCTCAGATTCAAATACATACATGCAATTGTGTTTAGGAACCATGCCTCTTACTGCAAGTAACTGTGGAAAATACTCTGCGCATTTGTAGTACGCAGTGCAACTTGCAACAGCTTGTTTTCACACCACTTGCACACAGACAGCTTCTAACTCAAAACACAAGCATCAGAGAAGCAAGAAGCACCAGCACAACATTTTAAAGCATTATCAGTGTACAAGCAGCTAGAGACACCACGATTTTTAATGCCCCCATTATCACGGTGTGTATTTCTAAAGCATTCTTCACAGCCACAAAGCACTCGACTCTCAGCAGCGCAGACCACAGAAGGAAATTTCGAAGCCTGAGCATTTCCAAATGTTCCTCGAGGCTGACTGTAAATGGCGTGATTCAGCGTCCGCAGGCAGTCCCCTGGCAACCACTACAGCCACCAACAAAGCTCCGCCATTCACCGCCCTCTGAAGCCCGAGTTGCCGAGGGATGGGAATAACAGAATTTACAAGGTTACAATACGGGAGTTAAACTCATGGTAATCAGGAAAGGGCTTCTTTCTCTTCCTTTGCTCGGGACTGTCGTTAAGCAGCTTTCTTGTAAATATGACTCTACTGTTCATCAACCAACTTCTCAGCTGTGGGGCAGGTTTACCTTAAATAGGCTCTGGAGCTGCAAACAACGGGTGCCAGGGAAAAAGGAAGGTGGCCAGAAGATAGCTTTGGCCCTTGCAGTATCTGATTCTGAAATACGGTTTTCCATTTTGTTCATTTTATTTGGTCAGACCTACTTAAAAAGCTGTCTTGTAGAAATCTGAATGAAAATTAAAAAGAAATAAAACTGTGTTCCAAAACATAAACAAGCCCCCAGAAATATTTGCTTACATGCCTTAGATCAATCTGAATGCAGGAGGGTGGTGGTGATTTACTGAGTCTCTGTGGCTGGGGTCTGAAAGAAAACATTCAGAGAGAAACTCCCAGAAAACCTAGCATTAACCTTTGGTACAGGGTGCGATGTTCATTCAGTGCTGAAATTTAGGCCAGCTGCACAGTCTGCTGAAAGGATTAACATAACATAGAATCCAAAATACAAGAGGAGAGACTTTGGGCAGAGTATCTCATAGATGTCTGTGTCTGTTGAAAAATACAGAGTTAAATGCATGAGGCAAATAATAAAGATAACACCAAGCAAAAGATACAGGGAGAAGATGAAGAAACAGCAGTGGTCTCTCTCTCTCTGGAAGAACTTGAAAGCAACAGAGGAGTGCTCACACCCAAGACAAATGCAGGAACGATGGCATAACCTCCTTGACGTGATTTCTTCAGGGAGGTGATGAATGCCACAGCAGCAGCCCCAATGTGCTCACAAACCTGAAAGGGGATGGAACAAATTCAGAGAAGTTAGGAGCTGAAGTGACGTGAGACACAAAGGCTGGTAGTGGTGGTCCACAGTGGTGGGCTTGTGTGCTGGAACGTGCAAGCTACACATCTGGTGAATCTTCAAGGACGTAATTTGAAGTAGTAGCAGAGAGGGAAAGGTGTTTTCACAGAATCACAGAAAGTCTAGGTTGGAAGAGACCTGCAAGATCACCAAGTCCAACCTCTGACCTAATGCTAACAAATCATCCCCTAAACCATATCCCCAAGCTCTACATCTAAACGTCTTTTAAAGACCTCCAGGGATGGTGACCACTTCCCTGGGCAGCCTATTCCAGTGACTAACAACCCCTCTGAGCCATGTGTTTATCATGTGGGCTTTGCGTGTCCTCTCTGAACCGCTCCCTGCCACTGTAGGAATGGACAAAAACAGCACCTGTACTCCCGCTCCGTCCACTAACCGTCCCAGCCCCCTGAAGTCCTGTTTCATAGCCTTCAGGCTTCTCTCGTCAATGTTATCACTGCCAGCCTGGACTGTCAGTAGTGGGTAGTAATCAGAGGGCAAACCAGGCTGGGAAGCTTTCTGGCAACATCCCTGGCCCTGGCCCCAGGGAGGTAGCAGACCTCCCTACGGGTAGGGTCAGGCCGACAGATAGGGCCCTCCGTTCCCCTGAGAAGGGAGTCACCCACAACGATCACCCTCCTTTCCTTTTTGGTGGAAGCAGTCTTGAGGTGTGGAGCAGACTTCCTTGCCCTAGGCTTCCTGGGTAAACTTCCTTCCACACCCTCATCCACCACTCCCCCGAGCTCCAGGGCCTCAAACCTGTTGCGTAAGGGCACCTGGGCAGGAGGGGGACACGTTTCCTGCATCGTTGAGCAGGGACCTGTCTCCATTCCTCTTGGACTCTTAGGTCCCCTCCCTCTGCCCGAGAGCGACCAGGCAGGGGGGTCCACCCCCACGTGGGGAGTCTCACTCCGGAGCCTCTCCTTCGGGCCTTGCAGGGAGTAGCTCCACCAGTCTATCTCCCGCTCGCACTCCCTGATGGCCCTCAACCTCTCCACCTCCTCCTTGAGCTCTGCCACCAGGCGGACCAGGTCGTCCACCTGCTCGCACCTCACACACACAGTGTCTCTGCCTCCTTCAGACGGCAGCAGCAGGCTCTGGCACTCCCTGCAGCCAGAGACCTGAACTGCCGCATTTTGGAGCGGGCAGTCTGTCTGGGTGCCTACAGACTTTCTGGCGCGAGCTCGCTGCCGAGCGAGCACCATAGTGGCCCAGCTACTGCTAGGCAGCCGTTAGGTGAGGAGTTCTTGTGGGCGGGCGGGATCGCTCTGCCCGCCCTGCCCGCACCAACTGCCGCGCCCCTCCTTTCTGCCGCGCCCCGCCCTGTTTGCCCGTCCTGGTCGCTCGCGCTCCCCAGGGGCTGCCTTTGAGCGGCCGGGAGGGGGCGCTGCTGGCTCCGCCTCCGCCTCGTCACGTCCCTCACAGGGCTGCCGGGTCGTGGCGGCTCCCTCGGCTGCCTCGAGTGGCCTCGATGCCGGGAAAAGAGCCCTGCCTGTCCCGATCCCCTGCTCCGCTGCAGAGCACGTCTGCCCTGAATCCGATCCTCTCGGCAAGTGTTTTGTAGGTGTTAAAGTCATAATGGGGCCCAATCTGTTGAGGTGGTGATTACTGAATGACCAAAATAACTGCTTAAAGGCTTGTAGGCAGTATCAAAAACTTGGGTTCTCATCAAAGCACAGAACATAAGTGAGGCAGGTGATTGCTGCTTATGTTCCTCAGTTTCTCTCTCTTTGTAGGAGCTGAAAGAGGAGCTACCCCAGCAGCATTATCTGGGAATCACAAGATAAGCAGAAGAAGCAATAGGACCAAACTAGGGACTGTTACTGGCCACTCTAAGGGGAAATGGGGAAGTAAAGTGAGAACTAGAATATGTCAAGTGGAACAGTGCTTCAGGATGTTAAAGGGTAGATTTAATACTGATGATTTGAAAATGCATTTCCACTCACATTATAAAATATTTTCAAATCATCACCATCAATTCCTTTCAATCATTGCCAGCCAATGTCCTTATAAATATAAATGTGATTTTGTTGATCCAGTGCGCTAGGGAATTCCTCAGCTGCTGCTTAGGTGTTTAAATTATTTAAGAGTGTGTCAATATCTACACTGAGGTCATTTTTGTCCAGGTAAAAATAACAGGTAAGCACAACCAAATATTTTATAAGCAGCTTTGCAAAGTACTTAGGCTGGCTAGAGCTGAAGAAAAGTAAATTCATGTGCAAGGAATAAGGAGGAGAAGCTAGCAAAGCCTAGGTGGTGAGGTAGCTGACAGCAGGGCTGGGAGCACCGTTTCAGATACCTAGTGAAAGGAGAGCTGTTTCTTAGGACAGAGAACAATATCAGGAATGAGGAAATTTGTGTCTGTGCAGACAGGGAACAATAGCAGGAATGAGGAAATTTGTGGCTGTGTTTCTGGCTCGGACAGCACCCTGAATTCACTGTGTGAGAGTCAGACATGGGAAGAATTTTAAGAACTGCAGAAACTAATGAAATGAAAACCTCTCATTTTGAGGTACTGTGAGAGAAGGCATGAAAATGTGGTTTTCCAACAACAACCTTAAAGAACAGGCTATAGATAGACATTTTACAAGAGTATGTAAAAAATGACAAATAGGTGATCAATGCTTTACGTATCGCGTGCACTGACTTAACGTGCTGAAACCTGCTCCAGGAGGCCCTGCTTGAGCAGGGGGGTTGGGACAGAAGACCTCCAGGGGGCCCCTGCAACCTCAACCATTCTGTGAAACGCAGAGGTGACTTCAACATGTTCAACATCTGATCTACCCATTCTTTGCTAATATTTTACAAAGCACTGTAGGATACCACAAGGTGCCAGTCACGTGATATCAGCAGCGCCCTAAAACAGCCACAATTATTGCTGCAGTACTGGAAGCCTAGATGCACAGTCTATTCTGGATTTCAAAAGCCAGATTTTCTTCCTGCCATCACAGCCATCTGTAGCTGTGATTTCAGAGCTCTACAAGAAGTTTCCAAAGGCACTGTGGCAACCATCTGGCTTTCGTTGGCTAGCTCTTATTCATTGCTAGTAGCTTGCCAATCTTTTTCATAAAGAAAAAGGAGTTAGTTTTCCACAATTCTTGAACATTTGCCACTACACTCAGTGTTCTGAGTAGCCAGACCTCATTCCTGAAATAATGGATCCCTTGAAGAGCAGCCATATATTTAGGCATGTATTTCATTTGTTTTTCTCTAGGATGATGTACTCTATAGTGAGGCTGAATTTGAGTAGTGTTGCTTCAATGTGACAATAAATTGAAAGATCAATGAGTTTTGTTAGAATCTACTGATGCCTGTGGCATCCTAATTTCATTAGGGATAATATGATCAAAAAAGTACATTTTTTGTAGAATTTCTACCATTGTTATGATGTTTATGAAAAGAACCAAGAGATCTTGCAGTCAATCACAAAACTGTTAGCACATGGTATGGGAGCTGCCATAACTGCCTGGCGATACAAAGGTCACTTGTCTTTTGACAGATTCTGTTGTTAGCCTGCTGTTCTCAGGACTAGCATGCAAACATGAAGCTCTGCTATTCTTAATTCTCACAGCAAATCAGGAAAAGGTCCATCCTGTTCTTGGATAGAAAAAGCAGGTATGGCTGCAGACATGGAAATGACTCGCCTCTTGCAGCAGGATAGCCAAAAAACAATACCTTGCTTCTCCCTTGGGCCATGCAAGTGGTCTCTCTCCCATCTGGACCTCCTTGAGCTCATCTTAAAAAGCAGAAGAGCGATACAGTGATTAGGTGTCAAAAGAACGGATACCTGGGCAGTGCCTTGGGTAGAACTTGACGTGAGTTGCACTCAGAGACAAGGGGCTGAAGTGAGTTCCCTGTAAAGCCATCACGAACCACGTGTTGCCAGGTTATGAGGCAGAAATGCATTTTTTCTTGGGGTTGAAATCAAGCATCCTTGTATTGGCAACAGGCTGCAGAGAACTGCTCACAGCTCCAACCACCACCACCATCCCAGCCATTTCTTTCAGATACCACATTACATGAAATGTAGCCAAAGTCACATCTCCCTCAGCTAAAGCACTGTCAGAACAATTTGCATGCAAAGATGCCATGCAAACGGAGCTCTTACTTACTACAAAGCTAAAGACAAATTAAATACTGTTTAATCATAGCATCACAGAATAGTCTAGGTTGGAAGAGACCTCCAAGATCACCGAGTCCAACCTCTGACCTAATGCTAACAGGTCCTCCACTAAACCATATCCCCAAGTTCTACATCTAAATGTCTTTTAAAGACCTCCAGGGACGGTGACTCAACCACTTCCCTGGGCAGCCTATTCCAGTGACTAACAACTCGTTCAGTAAAGAAGTTCTTCCTAATACCCAACCTAAACCTCCCCTGGCACAACTTTAGCCCATTCCCCCTCATCCAGTCACCAGGCACATGGGAGAATAGACCAACCAACTTGCCGAGGCGATCGGCTCCGCGGCTGACGTGCTCTGCAGCGGAGCAGGGGATCGGGACAGGCAGGGCTCTTTTCCCGGCATCGAGGCCTCTCGAGGCAGCCGAGGGAGCCGCCACGAGCCGGCAGCCCTGTGAGGGACGTGACGAGGCGTAGGCGGAGCCAGCAGCGCCCCCTCCCGGCCGCTCAAAGGCAGCCCCTGGGGAGCGCGAGCGACCAGGACGGGCAAACAGGGCGGGGCGCGGCAGAAAGGAGGGGCGCGGCAGTTGGTGCGGGCAGGGCGGGCAGAGCGATCCCGCCCGCCCACAAGAACTCCTCACCTAACGGCTGCCTAGCAGTAGCTGGGCCACTATGGTGCTCGCTCGGCAGCGAGCTCGCGCCAGAAAGTCTGTAGGCACCCAGACAGACTGCCCGCTCCAAAATGCGGCAGTTCAGGTCTCTGGCTGCAGGGAGTGCCAGAGCCTGCTGCTGCCGTCTGAAGGAGGCAGAGACACCGTGTGCGTGAGGTGCGAGCAGGTGGACGACCTGGTCTGCCTGGTGGCAGAGCTCAAGGAGGAGGTGGAGAGGTTGAGGGCCATCAGGGAGTGCGAGCGGGAGATAGACTGGTGGAGCTACTCCCTGCAAGGCCCGAAGGAGAGGCTCCGGAGTGAGACTCCCCACGTGGGGGTGGACCCCCCTGCCTGGTCGCTCTCGGGCAGAGGGAGGGGACCTAAGAGTCCAAGAGGAATGGAGACAGGTCCCTGCTCAACGATGCAGGAAACGTGTCCCCCTCCTGCCCAGGTGCCCTTACGCAACAGGTTTGAGGCCCTGGAGCTCGGGGGAGTGGTGGATGAGGGTGTGGAAGGAAGTTTACCCAGGAAGCCTAGGGCAAGGAAGTCTGCTCCACACCTCAAGACTGCTTCCACCAAAAAGGAAAGGAGGGTGATCGTTGTGGGTGACTCCCTTCTCAGGGGAACGGAGGGCCCTATCTGTCGGCCTGACCCTACCCATAGGGAGGTCTGCTACCTCCCTGGGGCCAGGGCCAGGGATGTTGCCAGAAAGCTTCCCAGCCTGGTTTGCCCTCTGATTACTACCCACTACTGACAGTCCAGGCTGGCAGTGATAACATTGACGAGAGAAGCCTGAAGGCTATGAAACAGGACTTCAGGGGGCTGGGACTGTTAGTGGACGGAGCGGGAGTACAGGTGCTGTTTTTGTCCATTCCTACAGTGGCAGGGAGCGGTTCAGAGGGACATGATAAACACATGGCTCAGAGGCTGGTGCCAACACAGAGGTTTTGGGTTCTTTGACTACGGGGCGCTTTACTCGGCACCCGGCCTGATGGCCGCAGACGGGTCCCAACTGTCCCCAAGGGGAAAACGGATCCTGGCCCAGGAGCTGGCAGGGCTCATTGAGAGGGCTTTAAACTAGGTAAGAAGGGGGATGGGGAAGAAACAAAGCCTGTTGGAGGTATGCCAGGGGGAACAGTGGCTAGGTGGGGGAGAAGGCAAAGGCTCAGCTGAAGTGCATCTACACTAATGCACACAGCATGGGCAACAAGCAGGAGGAGTTGGAAGCCATTGTGCAGCACGTGGGCTATGACTTGGTTGCCATCACGGAAACGTGGTGGGACCACTCTTATGACTGGAGTGCTGCCATGTCTGGCTATAGGCTCTTCAGAAGGGACAGGCAGCAAGGAAGGGGTGGTGGAGTGGCTCTCTATATTAGAGAGTGTCTTGATGTCGTTGAACTTGAGGCTGGCAATGACAAGGTGGAGTCGCTATGGGTTAGGATCAGTGGAGAGGCCAACAAGGCAAGCATCCTGATGGGAGTCTGTTATAGACCACCGAACCAAGATGAGGGGGTGGACGAGGAGTTCTACAGACAGCTGGCAGAGGTTGCGAAATCGTCAGCGCTTGTTCTTGTGGGGGACTTTAACTTCCCAGACATATCCTGGAAGCACAACACAGCCCAGAGAAAGCAAGCCAGGATGCTGCAAGCCTTTCTATGCAAGCCAGGATGCTGTTGGCCTTCTTGGCCACCTGAGCACACTGCTGGCTCATATTCAGCCGACTGTCAACCAAAACTCCCAGGTCCTTCTCTGAGAGGCAGCTTTCCAGCCACACATCTCCCAGCCTGTAGCTCTGTTTGGGGTTGTTGTGCCCCAGGTGCAGAACCCGGCACTTGGCCTTGTTGAACTTCATACTGTTGGCCTAGGCCCATTGGTCCAGCCTATCCAGATCATCTTGCAGAGCCTTCCTACCCTTGAGCAGGTCGACACACGCACCTAACTTGGTGTCGTCTGCAAACTTACTGAGGGTGCACTCAATCCCCTCGTCCAGATCATCGATGAAGATGTTAAAGAGGACTGGCCTGGGGGACTCCACTAGTGACCGGCCTCCAACTGGATTTGACTCCTTTCACCACAACTCTCTGGGCCCGGCCATCCAGCCAGTTCTTAACCCAACGAAGCGTGCGCCAGTCCAAGCCATGGGCAGCCAGTTTCCTAAGGAGAATGCTGTGGGGAAAAGTGAACATGTTAAAGGAGTGGCATTCAGATCCTAGAGGCTTGAGTCTAGCTTAGGTCACTAGAGCCAAGCACCTCACTCCCAGGAAGGAGGTCTGATTTTTGAATGCCCAAACAGAGAAAGGCCATTTTATTCACTGAACCGACCAAAAAGTCAGATCGTCAGGTACACTGATAGTGTAAGGCTGTGGTCATTCTCACTTTGCAGTGGAGAATATCTGTATGGACCTGATGGGTGACAAAAAGAAATCCCACAATGCAGCTGGTCTTAGAAAATACACATTTATCTACGCTTGGTTCCGATAGAATGCGTGCTCTAAAGGTGAATGAGTGCTTGTATCTTTAGATTAAGTTTACAGCAAGCTATATAAACACTAAGAAAACTTGAAAGGTTCTTCATAAAAAAAATATACACATACAGCAACTTCTAAAGAAAGACAAACACTTGTATTGCTCTACTGCCAGCTGCCGTACTTAGTTCTCCTGCTCATTTACCTCTTCCTTGTTTCTGAGTGCAGGTAGTCTACACCTTAGAGGGGTAGAAGATTTATTTCCATTTTGAGGCTAAACACACACACGCTAATATATTCAGATACATGCAGTACTATGCTCTGTTGTTAGTTTTACCCAGCAGTTGTTTCTTTATTAAGAATTGCAGCTTCCAGCTCTTGGGGCTAATCTGCAAAACCCTGATGACAGCAGCAGCAGAGGAAGCTCCTTTCATGTGGGGGCAATTCTGGGGACTGGAGGGAGCCACAGGAAGGAAACAAGCTTGTTTCAAGATAAGGTGATCGAACATAACATGGTTTTCAGATGTGTAGAAGCAGATTGGAAATGGTTTGGAAATTCCTCCCAGATGTTCACCGTTGTTTGCACAGACTTTCATGGGGTAGTTCCTCAGGAGCTGCTTCCAATTACCTCTGTGTCCTCAGCCGCAACATTGATCAGATCCTGCTGAATGGAGAGACTAAAGAACTGCACAGCCCCGCTCGTAGCTTCCTTCAGGGATCCGTAACTACTCGGCATCAATACAGTGATGGAGCGGACATGCCATAATTTCTGTCTTGGCCTTACCAGGAGGTGGGAGGCTGCAGTGAACCCTCTAACGTAACAGCATCAGCCAACACAGCTGTCAAAGGGACACTCAACATCAGCAGGTTTAAAATAAGTCTTAGTAAGTGTAACTTAGTAACTCAAATTTCCAAGATTTCAGTCAATAAAATGTACATCTGAAACATAAGAGAAAGAACTACACTCATCTCAAAATTCATGAGTGTAACACTAGGGCTCCAGTACACACATACTTCCAGAGGCAACACTAGCAGAGATAAACTCGACCACTGTATGCTGCTGAACCCTTTTATGTGGGCAGCCCAGATACAGTACCTTTATACAAGTCATTTAAAGTTGTTTATGAGCAGAGAATCAAAATCTATGTTATTCAGCCCAATACACCCCAAGTCTGTATACAGAGAGATTCAGAGTTTGTGAGCATAATTCCATCCTAATGCCAAGTAACTTCCAGGTCTGAACGCAGATCACCGAGTTGCTTGCACGGAGCCACTTCAGAAAAATCCAGGGGCAGACTGGTACCCTACAGCTCTGGGGATGCGACAGAGCAGTCAGACTACTGGCATAGCTCTGAAATCACTGCACATCAGTACGCATTTCAGTCCTTCACCAGTATCATTCAACAAGCAGGCTTTTCAGACTACCCGCTGGGTTACATTGGTTTTACATCATTCACAAATACTCCTGGCATACAGAAGACTGCACGTCCTCCCTCCTTTTTTAAGAATTGCCTTTTTTAGCAGTTCTTGGGGTTTCATTTCAGCTCTGAATAGTTTTATTGATTTCAATTTGTATTAAAAAACACATTAAAATTTATATTTAAAAAAAACACACACATATATGCTCCAACTAATATGACTGCAAATAGAGCAATATGAAAATCAAGATAAGAAGTTGCCAGATAGCCAGCCATCTCCTAAAACATAGCAAGTTACGTCTTCTTCGTGCAATAGCAGACTTTACATTCTGACTGTGGTTGAATGAAGGCTTTACAAATCCTTCAAAGATTGTGCTGTACCTACAGCACACCCACGTGCCTTGTGTCCTGTCTGGACTGAACTATGACCCTTGATTTCTTCTGGATTCCAGAAAGAGAAAACAAGAAGAGCAGGTGCAGAGCATGCATGTGGACAACTTATCTTGAAAAACTTAAGTTGCCCGTCACTTCCTTGTCCGTTGTGATGCTTACCCGGTTTTACATTTATGCTGTGGATGACTCCAAGTGGTAAACCATCTGGCCTCCTGCTTTCACAATTTACCTGGAATGAGTCTCGACATCCTTGAGCCAGTGGACCCACGTTAATACTCTAGCACACACAGCACTGCCACAGGATGCTTCTGCGGCTGTAAAATGGTTGATAAAGGTAAGGCTGAATGTCTGTGGCCACTCCGCAGATGTCAGGAAACATCATTTAGCAAGGCAACCAACGTAATGTGCTGGGTTGAAAGGAACCTAAATCCTTAATGGAGCTGTAGCAGCAGTATGAAACAGTCTTAGCATCCACTTCTCCAATTAAAGCTTCTGAAATTTGCAGAGTTGTGAAAACAGAAAAAAAAAAAACATCTAAACAGTTTCAACCTTGTTATGTTAAAAGGAGTGGGCATAGATGACAATTCTGTGAGAACATGACTTCTCCTCTAGGCGGGCTACAAGAGACGACAGACTTAACAAGGGTTACCAGGTAGGTATATTTCATTTTAGAGGGAACATGCTGCTAGATGTCCCAGCTTTCAGATCCCTCCACCCTTATGACACAGGGGATATGTTTTTTGGTGCTGGACACTGTTACCTGAAAACAGCCACCCTCTGTGTACAGTGGAATAAAATCCAGAAATTTTGGAATTACTTACAGTAGCGTAAAGACATGCTTCCTTGGAGGACCAGGTACCGTATTTTTGAAGTTTGTGGGAGAAAATTCTGCAACCTCAGCAGTAGTATTTGATACAACAAGCCTGAACAGAGGAAGAAGCTGAAACACAATACCTCCACAGCTGAGCATGAATAGATCTGATCATCATCATTAGGAAAAAAATTAATAGAATAACCATACCCAGGTGGCATCTACCCCAAGAATGCATAAGCCACATCCACAAGCACTGAACTCTGCTGGAAGTGATTCAGCTGTACCTACCTGGTGAACAGTTTCATCCACAGATGTTTCTGCTATGGAACTTACGGAGCTGAAAACCGTGTGGTCAGAAAATAGTTATTAATTTTATATCAGGGAAGGGACATGATCAAGAAGCTGAAAACTTCTTTTGACTGGTATCCCAGTGAACCGAGGCTCGAAGCCGGGAAGTGTACATGAGGGTAACCAGTAACAAGTCTTCTGACCACTGAAAGGACATTGCTCCATCTCCAGCCTAGGACACCTCAGGAAGGTTTGTAAGAGCACAGGGGGCCTGCTGCCACGTACAGGTATCAGGAAGGTGAGGTGCAAACCTTCTCTACAAACAGAGCAGAGAAAGTCTCCAGGCTAAAGGACTATGTCACGTACAATATAAACGTAAACGTGTATGTACTTGAAGACAAGTTATATTGCATCCGTTACCATTCAGGGCACACATACACTTTCTCCAAAATATTAAGGACATGTAAGCTCCTAGCTGCCTTACAAAAGGCATCAGTTCTTAGCTATTTCAGACAACTCTTGAGTAGCTGTTGAATATATTGTTATTCCTCCCTCTCCATCTCATTTGTGTTCACCAAAATACCTAACTGCTTACCCTGCAAAATACATGTCAAATAGCCTGTACAATAACGTGGGGTTTACTCTGTACACCATACTAAGTGTACAGTAAAAATGTAATTAAGACTACTGAGCCATGTTTAGTCCAATATACACGCAGCTCTCTTGAGATGTAGACAAACGGGATTAAAACTAAGAGTAAAAACCACCAATCCAGAAAGGTATCTAGAATAAAGCATAGTTTCTTAACATCATTTTTGATCACCTCATACCCACTTTTTCGATACCCACTACTTCTCACAATCCCACCACTTCTGTTTTCTGAACTATATTTCAAGACTTTCATGAATACAAAAGTGGAAGTCACCGGGCAAGAGATACCCACTACTGTCCCCAGCTCACCTCCTTCCTGACTACATCCAACTTATATGTGTTAGCGTAGGCATGTATTGTCAGGCCACAAACACTAACTCAGTAACTGGAAAGACAACTAACTGTCCAACTACAAGTTAGTATTTGCAGATGTGCAGCTCAATATTTTATCAGTATTTTAAACTTAATAAAAATAAATAAACTCGATAAATATTCATTATTCTTTTGACTATAACCAGTAATTTAAGGATGGTATTTCTTCTGTTAAATATAACAACTGAAATCTGAGATCCCAAAATCAAAGTTTGAAAGACTGCTGCATAAAACAACACAAAATGAATCACTGAACAGCTGAAGGAATACACACACACAATCAACAAAAAAGTTCCTTCTATCATCTACTACTCGGAAGAATAACTTTCTGGGATATAACCTAGAGGACATAAAGGTGACTAATATGGAAAAAAAAAACTTTAGGTCTTTATGATAAGTAAAGCCTGACAGACTGGGAAAGATTTAAATGCAGGCTCATCAAGAGAACCTGCAGAATTCCAGATTTCCTTGCTAAAGTGTCTTCTATGATACCAAAGTTGTAGAAATCATCTTTTAGACAGGCCTTTGAGACAGCAGGGCACCCTGATACTGCCACAGAATATTGTGCCTTGTCTTTTAGTGACCAACTGCTCAACTCTTGCACTCTGTAACTTTGATGAGCACTGCCCTGTCACAGATGTTCCTGCAACACACTGCAAAAACTTGACCTTGGAAAGTGATTTCAAATTAACCTTTTGAGGAGAAGATGGCTAATTATTTTTTTCCTACTGTGTACTTCCACTCAAATTTGAAATTACTAACATGCATTAATAAAGTTCAAGCACAAAAACTTTGACATTTGTAGTTAGCATTGAATCTGCCATGCAATGCCCAACTTTCAAAAACAGACTGCTAACCTACTTGTGTGTGTGGTCACCTATTATACAGCCTTGGATTTTAATTTCTCTTATTTCTGTTTGTACATGATACATTAACGTCTGTAACATCCTGACAGCTGCAGCACTGGTGCTTCGATTGCTTAAATCAACTCCTGAAAATATATGTAAGAAGGGTTCTCTTGCCTGCAAGGAAGGGAACTGAATAAACTCCTACTTACAAGAAGCACTGCCATCCAGTCAAAGCCACCTATAAAAGCAGTAAGGAAGCACGAACACTTAGTTTCAATTAATAACTAATATTATTTACGTTTGGAAAAAGGGGAAAGAATGTAGTCATCGAGTTAGACCCAAAGTTTAATTGCTGTTTTCACTCGAGTATTAGAATAACTTTCAAAAGATGGTATTCTTGCAAAGCATTTATTCTGCAACCATCTTTGATTCACTAAAACTGGTATTCCAAAGGGAATCAGAGGTTTTTAAAAAATACCACTAATGCCATTTTCCTTCAGCTTCAATTACTCCTTTTTTATTTTTTAAGTCAAATGAGTCAATATATTGGTATTCCTAAATCATCCATCTTGCATTTCGATGAGTTAGTCTACCATTATAGTTATGAAATTTCAGTCTCTTTGGAATACTCATTTCATATTTATAGGTTTGTATTTTTGACTCCATCCTATTTCCCTGAATTTTTTCTCAAGACATTTGCTGATGTAAAATTTAATATAAAATATTTAGTCACAAAATAGTATTGCTTTTATGCACATTGTGGTAAGATTAAGATTTTTTTCCAATAAAAACTATACCATCTTCCATAAAATCCTAAACATATTAAGAATTGTGATGCAGAACAAAATTACACAGGGTGAAACAGGTACCAGCACAACAGTGAGATTATATTACATCAAAAAATTTTAATGGTCCCAAATATATACTCAACAACTAAGCATACACTCAGGGGGGCAAAAAAAAATTATGACACAAAAGTGACCACATCTAGAATTCCACTCAATCTTTAATCAAGAAGGGACAAACAAATCCCCCACCTCCAAAAAAAAAATTCTGCAGTTTAAAGGGCAAAGGGAACAGATTAAAAAAAAAAAAAAGAGGAAACTTTATATTCAGCCCTCCCCCATAGAGGTTTTTAAAACCTGTTGTAGCTTGACTAAAATGTTCAGAATGTACGATTTCAAAGGCAGGTCTCTTTTATACAAAGAAACTGCTGGCATTCTTAACTAGTGAAGAATTATGGCAAAAACCGCCTTTTCTTCAGAAGTCTCATACATGGTCCAAGAAAGCATATTCTGATTGTAGCAACTGACCAGCCAATCCAGAGTTCCACTAACAAAACTCCTGCCCTGTTGGCTTTTTTTTTTCATTTTTGTTTTCCATTTCCTTCCCTGAGAAAAGGGCAACATGTGGTCCAAGCTGGAGAGCTCAAAGGCATTAGTCTTTCCCCTAAACGAAGTATTTCCTCTTCTTCTGCTCCTTTGAATTGGCACTTGATTGGCAGAAATCCATTTGTATAGGTTGATCTGTGTCACACACAGTAATTCACAAAAGATTGCTGCTTTGTTGTGGGTTTTGTTTTGTTTTTTGGAAAAAATATCCGTCCCTCAAATGGTAATGTTCTTCAGCAGTTGCCATTATGATGACTCGAGCTTTGCTTTCTTTGACAAAGGTAAAGTTTCCTCCTTATCTTCATCTTCATCATCCTCTTCATCATCATCAGGATAATCTACAAGCCCAACAAGGCCTCCCTACAAAGATGGACATAATTACTTTAAGAAAACATTTTGCATATTGATACTTTACCTTTCTATTAGAAAATGATGTTTACGCAGCATATTGCCATTGTGGATATTGATTCATGAAGTTTTGGATAAAATCAAACAGAACAAAAAGAAACCCTTCAGTATGAATGAAAATGACATCGTCTGAAAAATATTTAAATGAACAAATCCAAACTGGGGTTTTACCTATCCAACAGGATAGAGATATTTCCAAATAGAAAGAAAATCCACAAATTTACTTCGTTTTGTTAAGTGTACACTGCAGCTCAGTCTGTAAAGATGCAAATTTCCTTCACCAAGCATAGCTGACTGCAGCAACATGCAATCTGGAAGCACTTCAGAAACAAATACAGAACATCCTTCAATTGGGATTTTCAATTAGGATACTTCCACATGCACAGTCTGTCTTCAAAAAAGCTAGCTAAATGTTAAGTAATTTAGGTAATTTATTGTGTATAATTAAATGAATAAGGTATACAGGTTACATAATTTACACAGCTTGGCAACTGAAAATGAGAGGATAATCTTGTAATATTTAAAATTCCCTTGCACTGCAAATAAACACAAATTTTAGGATTAGGCAGCTCTAGACCCATGAAGAAGAGTCATGATCTTCAAAAACTTTTTCTAACTACAGTACGCTGCGATTTCTGAAGCTTAACCAGGATTTGACTACAATGGCAGCTGCCAGTACTTTACTCAAGGATCATGTTACTTATGCAGTTATCTAATGACAGGCATCTAAAATAGAAAATTACAGTCAACTGTATACCAAAATGAAGCTCTATAAAAAAATTACACACATTTTGTACTATCACATATAATATAACACTGAATATATTACACATAAATTAAGAGTATAAAATAATTATTGGAAAAAAACAATTCCAACAATGTAGATTCTAGTTTGCAAATGCATTTTTACAAACAATGGTTGTTTATAAAAACAGTATGTTACACTGAAAAAAACAGTATGTAACCGAAAAATGAACTTATGCCTGAATCCATTAACAGTTTTTCAGCATGTTCAGTGTAACTTGAACATTTTTTGTACCACCACCAGTTGAAAATTGGAAGCTAATATTATATGCAATATGCTCCATATGTAAAGACTCCATTTCAGATTCAAGGAATGACACTGACAGCGAGATGGTACAAAAACTCTCTGGTGAGAGTTTGGGCGTAGAAAGAGCTTATGTTTTTTCTTTTTATATACATGTCGGACCTGAAAAATGCTAAACAGCAGAGAAAAAGTAAGCACAAACTGTACAGTCAATTACTGCTTAGTATGTCAGAATTCACACAAACTTCAGAGGCGTGCTAAAGTAAATACCTAGTCTGTAACAATGAAGGCAACCTATGTCTGTTCAAAATTACCTTAGTTGTTATAGCTGCCATCTGAGATGTGCTTTTAGAAACTGATCCTGGAGACCCAGGCGACCCTGGAGATCCAGGAGAACCTGGGGATCCAGGCAGATTGCTTGCAGATGACTGACTGGTAAGGTTGGATTTCGTCCCACTGGAAAAGGAAAGCTTGAAACTTGGGCTCTGACGACCTGAAAGGTTAGTTTTCAGAAGAACTTCCTTCTCTTCACTCTCTTTTACTGCAGAGAAAAAATAAAAACCCAACCCAATGCAACATTACTGAACAAAACATCTAACGACAAATCGTTTTGCTTAACACTATGCACAACTTGAAAAAGAGAGTGATAATAGATTTTTTTTCATACTTCTATACCACACCTAGCTGCTGTTGTCACCAGCCAGGACTGAACACTCTTATGCTACCAGTGACATCACCTGAACATTTATATAGAAAATGTTAAATTATAAACTTGAAATAAGACAAAGGAAAACCTGACAATCAGCTAAGATCATAATTTAAATGCTTTAAGAAATAAACACTTTTGCGTCATTGTGCTTTTAAAGACCACAGAACTTGTTCACCAGCTCAGTGTCACAATTTCAAAATCTATGAGCTTAAGTATAAATATATAAAAATCTTTTGTTGCAGCAGGACTAAAGAACAGCAGTTATGGCTTCGGTGTAAGCCATAAGGCATTATTCTTCTCATCACTTACATTTTTTCCTCTCCATGAATTTACTGATAGGGTCCATAATATCTTCATCATTCTTAGTTTTGTCAGAAGGGGGCACCACTGCCTCTCCATCTTCCATATCATCTTCATCAGTATTAAACCACATTTCCTCCTCATCTTCCAGGGTTCTTGCATCCCTTCTGTATCTGTGGTTTCTCAAAATGGAGCGCATGCTGCAGAACAGTAAGTTTTAAGACTTTTGATTAAAGAAACAACCCATAGGATTAACAAAACTTCTACTTGACATTTACACAGATGGCTTACTGATATAAATATTGTAGAGCAATAAAACAGCAGCATCTTTAATAAAGCAGATCATTCTTAAATGCACCTGTTTCTTTGTATTTTCAGTGCAAATAACATTAAAAACTTTTCTTTCTGAAGCATCAAATAATGTATAGAATGCGCTAATAGCACATTCAAACTGTATCTGTACAAAATTCTGCAGATTACTAGCAGAACTGTTAAATGTTACTTTAATAAATGTCACTTAAGTGTTGTATTCAGGCTTGGTATGATAGTTTACACTCATAAATAAAAAGTTGTAAAGAGAAGTTTAGAAGCTACAGACTTGTTTCTAATAATACTCCATAGCCCATCAGCATTTGGGATCCAATGTGTTTAAAAAATAGGTATGTTAAAAGGACAGTCATCTCTTCCTCCCACATCCACAAATTTTGGTCAATATCAGGATTTTTTATTCTTAAGGGCCTTAGATACAAAGTGTTATCTTTCCCTCCCCCCATTTAACTAATTTATTATTAGCTGTGGTCTATCTTCACCCCACCTTCCTTTTCTCTTACAGAAGCAGCAGCATACTAAATGTATTTTTAAAAATAAATCTAATTCTGAATAATTCCTTTGCCAACACTATCATCTATATCTACATAAGCAGTGCATCATCGTTTAAAAATTGCATTTAAATTAAAGTTCTGTTCCTAGTGGAAAACTGTTACTTAAGGGACAGTTTTCTGAATACTTCTGTGGCCCACATCAACACAAATTTTGGCCTCCCTGAGTGAACTATTCTATTGTTAAAATGTGTAAGCAGATTGTTGTTATTTTTGCATTTTTATTACTTCTGTTTATTTCACTTAGGACATGACCTGTGACGGCTTGCACAGCCACTTTATAAGATGTAGGAAGAAGAGGAAAACAGAGCCTGGTTGAGGTATAGTATTCTTGAAGCTGTAGATTTCTGCTGGATAAGCTAATGTGGCACAACGATACACGATCACTAAGTTCCATTTAAACCAAGTAAAGACTAATGTATTACTTCTTATAGTAGATTGAGATTACTGAAGGAAGTGACTGGGGGTTCTTTCCAACACACGCATTAAAGTAAGAAGCCTGGGGTTTGAATTTCACAGCTGCTTAAATGATAAGCTTAGCTGACATAAGTCAGAATAATTATGTCACCTGTAAAAAAAATTACTATTCAAACCTGCAGATCCTGTACATACTCTTGAAAGAGCTTCAATGTTTAAAAACAAATCTATGATTATACTCACACTTTAATTTGAAGAACTGTTTCCTACCTATGATGGTAGGAAATCAAACAACTTGAAAGTCTGAAATTTCAAGACTTCCTAGTATGACTAATCAGGTATAATTTTAACATGTCTTCAAACTAATTCATGACAACAAAATAAGAGCAGATCCTGCTAACTATTCTGAACAGAAACTCATCTGCTCACACACGGTTCGTTTTGTTAGAATGGAACTACACACAAAAGTAGTATCACTTGCAACACATAAATTGAGTATAAAGTCCTAAACTTTGTATTGTTACAAACCCTACACTTTTAACCTTGGGTAACTGTGTACTAAGGAAGGGAAGTTTTGTGCTGGCAAACAGAAGGAATAATTCAAGTGTGATATCACATTGGTTTTTATCTCTTCAGCAACTCTAACAGTGACAAAAATTATCCTCTGAATATTTCTTTGTGTATTTTATTTCTCAGTCATTTTGGTACCACTTAAGTATTCCCATAGCTAACTAAAATAAGAAATCTGACATGACTTTTTGAAGGAAATATCTACACAATGATAATTCTTGACAGAACAATGTTCCAAATCGAATAAAGGTAACCTGTTATTTAAGCAAATGAACTTCAGATACTGGTAAGGCTTTCACCCTCAGTACAACAGTACGCACAAGTTTAGGATACAAAAACTCAGCGCTACTACTGGGGTCCAGTACAACAACACTTAAGTGAATACGTTAGCTGAAAGCTGATCATGAGTTTGAAGCAATACATCTGGAAATCACACTATTGATCAATTAAATTCAACGATAGATGAGATGTAATCAAGAGTATAAATCATTTACATTTCCTGTTATCACACAAAAAATCCACCCATATTCCCCCCGAGAAATAAGAGAACTGAGTGCCTGTTACCTGTCAAGTTTTGGATTATCTTGTCTTTCCCTTTGTTGCTCAAATCGCAGTTTCAGTCCTTTGAATGTCTGCACATAATCTACGTCTTCCAGTGCTTTCCAGTAATTTTCAATGACGTGAGCTGTTAATGATTTTATATCTTCCTGTAGGAATGAAAAACCATAAAGTTACTTATTTTCGTTCAAGTGAATGTACTTCTTAATACAATATAAAAAGTATCTGAGACATTATTTTTTAAACATTCCACTGAAAACATCATAATAATTAGCATAAGCAAAAATAAGCATATACAAAAAACTACACTACAGTGTAGTTAAAAATCTAGAGCTTCAAGTATGATTAGAGAAGCAGGTATAATAGTAGCAATTTTCTAGCAACACAGGCTTCAAAATACATGAACAGAATCTAAAACCCTGATAGAAAATTGTAACAAAACGAATTCTGCAAACTATTTTCCACTGCAACTTCTAAATATTTGTATATTATTTTACCAATAAAGTAAAAAAAAATATATGTTCACAAGATAGAGACTTAGCATTCACACTGTTTCTTTGCTGCAAATGAATTACTTATGGAAAAATAATTATTCAATGCATTTGTTTAGGATGAGAACAAGGAAGATATTTGTCATCAGAAACTAACAGCAAGTTTCTTCTTTGTGGGCACACAGTGCCAGTCAATGTCCTTTATAGAAACCTGCCAACTTGTTGTTTGCTATTTCAATTGATTGTTATGGCTGCCCAGAGCCACTCCTAAAGAATTAAACCTAGCACACGTCTGCATACTGGTGCAGGAAAATTGCTCTTGTGCATGGTGTGGCTTTTGTAGTGCTGCACAGCCACTGGAAAATACTGCAGAATAAACACCTGAATTACCACTTACTAAGAACAAGCAAAGCATCGTAAATCTTAAATGCACTGATTATTTTTGGTTGCATGCTCAAAGGTCAATTCTTTTGAATGGTAATCTATCAGGAATAATAAAAGCATGCCTTTTTTTTTTTTTTTTTTTTTTAATGTTCTTGTTAGAAATAAACCTGGAGGAAATAAAATTGACCACAGTGATTTACAGATAGGAAGGAGTACTCTGGAAATGCAACCTGGGTATCTATGTGATGAGGAGGACAAGAAAATAACAGATGACTTATTTTTCCATAGAATGAACTACAGAATTAGTACACAATCCCCAAAAGTACTCAAAGTCCACAGCAGCAAATTCAGGACCAGGTAAACAGACCAACCTTTTTCATAGCTTCAAAACTATTTTAAATGTTTTTAAATGCTAAGAGGAAAGAGGACATCAGCACTGAAGGTGTAAAGAGGTGACAAAGCCTCATTTTTCCCCCACCCACTTACTCCACCATGACTGTGTGCACTTGCTTGCCCCCACTTATCACATTTACAGTTTATATAGCATCTTGTCAGAATCTGGATGAAGACAACAGTAAGGAAAGAGTACTGTGCAGACAGCCAAATTGGCCTGAATATTTTAAGAGACTCCCCATGGAAAGGATTTTGTAGCACTCCATTAATAAAAATCAAAAAAGGCATATCTCTTTCTGATGTTTCCAAATTCTTTAGAATTTACATTACAGACCATAACTATATTTGATGTTTTCATAGTAGTAGTGTCAAATGACATTCCTATCTTAACATGCCCATCCGATCTGCATGCTGAAACCTGAGCAGGACTGCTTTCACACATCCGTGTACTGAGAATACACTAAGTATTACGTGAATTTAATTTTGAAGTCATGGTACAGCTTGAACATAAGAAAGAACAAATATGTAACACTGAAAATACAAAAGAAAGTTCATTTAAATACAGCGTCAGATGGTCACATCATTATGAGAGCATAATTCAGGGCACAAACAGAAAGAGAAGTCTACTTGAACTACAAGATGAAGCAACACGTTAATTATCTTCAGCATAACAGCACTTACCACTCTGATAAACTCAAACATCTCTATTATGGCAGAGTTCATCAAATTATAACGGGAACCATTATTTAGAAATGCTTTGACCACAGGTTCAAACAAAAAACTTTTCATTATGTAACGGTTGTAGAATTCATCCTTTAGTCCAATTATCTTTCTCTTGAAACGAAGGGCACCTGAAACAGAAATGTTATTAAAAGCTATGCTTTTAACATTAATACATTTATTGGAAAAAAAAAAAAGGAAATTACTTGGTATCAGGGAAATTTGCAATCTCAACACTTTTATAGCACTACATTATTAGGACCAAGTTTTACATTCAGATATTCTATGCTTTACAATAGTCTTGACCATACTGCTGAACATTACTTGTCCATTTTATTATAAAGAAATCCTCCACTGTGATTCTGCAAGTCAAACCCCCTCTGTTCACTGTAGAAGTAATATACTACTATTTAACTACGTTACCACTAACATAAAGGTGTCGTTTTCATTTTTGAAATCGTTTAATGCAAAGATTTAATATTTTCTCAAGTGGACTTGGTAACTTGGCTTATCATTGCTATTACTCAAATATAAATTTGATTGCATTTAAGTAAGTCCTGTTTGATTAGGATACAAATTATCTCATTTTAAAGTTTGTAAACAAGATCTTCATACACACAGTAAACCATCCTGTTTAAAGCTCTTTTTGAAATCCTAAAGCACACACAAGTGAGTATGTGAATATCCATGCAAATGTATGAGTACAATCTTGCTGGAAGGCAGTACGTTCTGGTTAACAACCACGTGGATGTGAAACACAAATATGAAAGGATTCCAAAACTTCGGTGATTCAGTTACAAAATGAGAAACTACTTCTTACTGTATAATACTCTCAGACAACTTAAGACTTTGTTTTGCACATGCACAATTCAATCTTGGAAAATCTCTTTCTGACCTCCAGAATTGAGTCACACTCCTTTGCTTTTACTGTGCTGAACAGTCAGGAAACTACTAGCGTTTGAAGAGCAACATGCTGAACAAACATACTGTTTAAAACAGTCATCTAACTGTATCTTCAATTAAATACCTCTTAGGATTTCTATTCAAAAAACATCAAAACTTACAACAATGGTTCTCTTAGGATATTCAATAATGTTTTCAGTTCATCTCCATATTAAAGTTAAGGAAACTCCTTGAGCTTTTTAGAAAAGACATTCATAAATGCAAACTTATTTACTAATTCTTACATCTCTAAATCTATATGAGAAACCCAGAGGATAACAGTAGAATTTCTGTATTCAGTCACAAAACATCTAATCTGTGAAGTTTTCTTCCAGCAGAATGAAGATATGCAACAATTCACATTCACAAAATACTACTTTATTCTTTAGCGTTCAAACTTACACAATGCCAAGAAAGCATGCTTTGAGGCCATGAGAACAAGTACCCTTCGCAGGATGTCTTTGTTAATAATGTAGTTCTTTATGTGGTAAGTATGGTGTTCTACGCAGAAAGTTAGCAATTCCAGTATTAATGCCAAGAGCTGGGCTGTCTGAAAATCATCTGTAATAAAACCAAAATAAATCCAATTAAACACATCCAGGATATTGCTTACAGAAGCTTCAAATATCCAACTGCAGTCTGGTAAACATTTACAAGTTCTTCTGTTTTCCCACAGAGAGTTTAGGGAATACGACAGAGAGTATGTTTAGTCTTTAAAATAGAAATTGAACAAGCCTGTTACGGATTGGATATTTTATATTTGTACACCTATGGCAGGAAACCTTCTTAACTGCAGGAACAGTTACATTTTGTCTGTCTTAAATCAGTGTCTAAAGATTCAGAGTGTACAGAACTTTACACTAACACAAGGTTAGGTCAGCTTTATGTGACCAAATCTCATTATGTCCACATGCCTACAGACACACAATAAAATATTGCCCTATACACAGTCCCTTGACTAAGTTTACACTAAAAAAGTTATCCATTACACCTTTTAACAAAAATAGCATTGAAGAGAAGTATCTCAGCCTCTTTTAATACTTCTAGGACAAAATCGTATCAGTATATAGAAAAAAGTAGCTCAAACTCTGCTTTTAAGTAGACAGAAACAATTAATTTAACACATTAGATTTAGGCTTTTTTAGATGGCAGTACTACCTTTTTAAGGATACTGCCAGATTGTTGACCACTAAAGAACACAGTTATTTTAAATAGAGATCTATTATTTTAAATCTCACTTCAAAACCATCTTGAAGCAAGTTGGGATACATCAGATTAATTCAACTAAGTCTTTGGAAATCTATACAGTTAATTAAGAAGTTTACAGCACATGTCTTTTTAATGTATGTACCACCTTTACACCCATTTTGGATGTGCTTTAATATTAATATCAATAAACAGTATTGCTGCTAGTAGCAAGAAAGTACAGTTACTTCGTAACTGAGCTTTGCTGTCCTACTCTGATCTAGAAGCAATCCCATGAAATTCAGCAAAGCATTTTGACCCACACTTTTCTCAGGGGCGCTTCTGGATCCTCTCTAGTAATTCTTGACCTTAAAATCACGTACACATTTTCAAGTCTCTGTCACAGAACAGTCCCACGAGTTATTCAAGACAATACAAATGTTTAAATATTTTGCTCAAGTTAAAGCTGCAGCAAGTGCTGTTCACTTATTAAATTGATCTCTTTGCTGAATTTTATACTTATAAATTATTCAAACAACTAATTCATAATTCAGTATTTTACTTTGAATTATATATCATAATCTCAGGTTCTCTTAGGAGACAAAAAATATCCTCTGACAGTTACTCTGTTCTAAACATCAACAGTCTGTCTAAATTCAACAGCCCTTGCTGTGTCCAACATCCAGAGTGGCGTTACCTTTGCTAGGCTTGTCCTCTGTAGTATTGGCCAACAAAGGGGCTGTCAGAACATGCATACAGTGTTTGTAGAAGAAACCCAAGAACTCTGTCTTTTCTGTTTTCTGGAGAATTAAAAAAACACATATATTATGCATGTAACATATCACCAAATACTGTAAAAGCCCAACTGTAATTTTATTTGAAGGTATTTACTTACATTGGCAGTGGCAAGCATATTTTCTGGATCAACTAAGGTACGAAGCAAGCCCATGAGTAGCACTGCCCCTCCAAGTTCTGGATCCGTGTCACAAATCATGTGTTCTATAATGAGGTTAATGAGTAGTATATCCTAACAGGGAAAAATAAATAAATAAATAAATAAATAAATAAATTAAAAAAAATCAATTCCAATGCCACTCCCCACAAAAGAAGAAAAAGCCTAAGAGAAGCAAGTTAACTTTACATTCCAGCGACACATTTTGGGCAGTTGTTCAACAGTAAGAAGGCAAGCAGAGAAGAGGAATCTTTCTAAGCAACTAAAATGGTTCTGAAATTAAGAATCTTTAGAATTTAGTTGGAAAGAAAACTCCAGAAATAAAAAGTAGAGAGCCAGATACTCAACAGTCTCAAAGTTCAGCTGATTTCTTGAAGTGCTTTCAGAGTATACAAGTTTAGATATGTATCTCCCCCCCTTAAAATACATACCAGTGTTTTATTTCCATGAACATACAACAGTAAATTTTGCTGTGCTATTGAACTTGATGAGATTATTTTCACCTAAAAATAACCCCAACATGTGCTTGCAGAAAACAAGAATAACATGTAAAAATAGAAAATAATATTTACATTTAGGAATCCCTACACTAAAGTTGCTGGGTTACCGCTGTCCCTCATAGAAGAGGACAGTCATCCAATGCAAGTGGCTGGAACCAACAGCCCTACTCCCTCTATCTCTGCTGCACTTGCAGCATATAAGGTCCCAGCTGCCCCCTTCTTCGTTTTCCAGCACAGAACTAGCAGCACGAGTGATTTCCTGTCCTCAGCCATGTTTTTGGCAGATAAAAGAAAACCTATTAACTATCTCCTCTATAGAAAAAGCAGCACATTTTTTCTCCATTGATTGCTACTTTGAAGTACCTTTCTTACTAATGGTTGTGTGCTAGAGTTCTGTATTAATGAGTTACTGAGAATGTCCAGGAAATGCAAACCTCTGATTAAAAAGAAAAAGAAAAAAGTGTCCAGAAACAGTTAGGATCATAACTCTACTTCCAATGTGTGTGACAGTAAACTGAACACAGCAGGTTTCTTATATGTAAATTAATTTTATATTTTATATTAATTTTATATTTTGCATTAATTTTATATTTTGCATTTTAAGGAAGACATCAATCAAAAATATTTTGTTTTGCTTGTATGGCTGCTAATGAAAACCAAAACAGTGGTTTACAATAACCTGTTTTACTTTACACACAACGGAATTAAAATATATAAAGAGGCAAAATCTCATCTCACTTGACTAACAGGACTTCTAAAAATGTGGTAGTTCACTGGTCTGTAATCATATGACTAGACTCCGTATTTCTTCAGAACAAGGGTTCACCTCATTAACGGAGTTGTAAATAAGAGCAGCAATTTCAGAAAACAACAATACACACATTTCTGGGAGCTGTTACTTACATCGTCATTCTGCTGCGCTTCCTGCATGACAAACTCTCGTACCATGGATGGGTTGTATTCAACCAAATATGAGAATATGTCAGTGGCTGCACTTCGTACTTGTGCATCATCCATACCCTGCGAAGTCAAATATAGTGTTGTTTTTCCTTAAAATACAGGTTTCAAAGGAATGAAAATCAGAAATCACAAAGCTTTTAATTCCTACTTACAAGAAGTCATACCTAACTATTGCTTAAACTGTATTCCAAAACTGATTTTACCCTAATCTCTTTCCTATACAAAACTACTGGGGAGAATACATTTTATGGCTCTTTTGTCTGTTGGTTTATTTCCCTGCCTTCTTACTTAATTGTACACCAAGGAGCACATAAAGATGGGAGCGTGAATTAAAAAACAAAAATATAACAATGCCAGGGCACTTACAAATGTCATATTGTAATTGTCTTTAAAGTTTAAAAAATATTAATTTTTGTATGTACTGAAGCTCAAGATAAGACAAGTCAAATGAAGCAAACACTTAAGAAAACCACGTGACTGATGTTTTGCATACTTACTTTTTAAAAAATCTCCCTGGAGATAAATAAAATTGTTATCACAAAGAAAATTGAGCTGACTTACCAATATGACTTCTAGTGCTGGCAGTATGCCCATATTTGACAAGGTTTTGAAAAACGCATCTCTGTTTTGAGGTTGCAGTGTTTGAGAGAATGCACAAAACTCTTTCAGAAAATTTACCTGAAATAGAGAAACACAACACTAGTTAGTAATTAAAATAAAGATATAGGTATCACTTTGTAGTAACTCTCCCTTTCGTGTATATTTTACAGATTTCTTACCAATTCCTGTCTTTTCTCTTCATCTGTGGCTTCATCTGTTAGTTGTGCAAACAAGTCTGTCAGAAATTTTTCATCTTCCTACAAAGGCAAAACAATACCATTTGTTTATTTGACAATATCAAAAGGCATCCAAGTGTAAAACAAAGTTCTTCTAAACCATGCCTCCTGCAGTTAAAAGAGAACACACAGTTGCATACTGTATTTAATCACACCAGCATGAACATTCTAATTCATTTTTCAAACAAATTAGTATCAATCTTGTTTCTCTTTTCTCTGCCAATTTCATTCTGAGTTATGATGTATCTTAGGTAGCCTTTCGGCTAACCTCTTTCTGTCTTCTACTGCCATCCTCCTCATTTTACCTGTGATTCTCTAATTCCTTCCCCCCCTTGTGACACATCTCTCCCGCTAAACCACACTACAATACCCTTGCTTCAAATGTTGATGTATTTTGATATGCATGATACTCAGCCCTACACATATTTATTCAACTTTGGGACATCAGAGATCTTTGCAGCAGAATTACACTAAGGACACAATGAAGCTAATAGCAGGAACAAGGTGAGACTCTCTCCCCAGTGTTGTGAAAAGGGTAAATGCTGAAAACCTAAACAAAATAACTGTTCCTAACGTATACAGCATTCACTGGGCATTCTGGCTGACAGCTATCAAAATCCATTCTGTTCAGTTAATTTTCATGTTGCTGTAGTTTAGCAGAACCACAAACAGCAGTCAGCACATTACAGACGTGTATCTTTAGAACAGAACAAACAGCAATACTTAGCTTCCCATCATCTTTACAGTCTTAGCTAGAAGATTAATAAAACAGCAATGAACCTTCCCCTATCCTTTCCTCACTATTATACTGTAATAGAGAGCACTTGCTTGAAAAAGATACTTTCATGTACGATCCAAATGGATTTATTTTAAAAGCTGCCAGAATGTTGAGCTATTCCTTATGAAGGCAGTAAAGCTGCACGCTGTTTGTCCATCCGAAAACCACAGTGCTAGAAACCCAAGTTGCCTTGCTTATGTTTACATAGCACAATGCAGAATCATGGAAGCACTTAAGTACATCCAATAAACTTATATTGCAAATTTTCTAGGTACCTCATCCAGGCAGCCTTGTAGAGAAAACGAGCAGCCCAATTCCAATGGCACACCATGCTAATGCAGCTCTAATGCCTTCAAACCCAGCCCAGGATCCCCGCATGGCACTGCACAGCACAGATAAACCCAGAATAGGCTGGCACGAGCCGCTACCCTACAAGGCGTTTCACCACACTGTGGCAAAACCTATATTTAGGGTATGCCACGTGTTTCCTCTTGTTTTGATGCTGTGCTTTTCTTCTAATGGGACCCAACAGGCTAGTGAAAATGAACAAAGCATGATTCCTGGGCGTAATTTCAGGTGCTAGTGTTGTGACTACTTCAAAAGCAAATGAGAAAAGAGAAAGAAAAGGCTTCATCTGAAGTTGATTGAGAAGATCACTCTAGAAAGTCAAGCCCTGAAAATCTAAAATGTGACTTCCAGGTTTCACCAGTCACACACAGTTAAAACAACTAACTAGTAAGGACTGATTTCAAGAAACAACTTCAGCTGTGAGGAAAGAATGCAAGGATGTTTGCTATCCAGCTCTTACATGGCTGACACATCTTTTGATCTATTATTTAACTCCTTAGACATGAGAGCTAACATAACTAACCTACAGTAGACATATATTTATTTACTCAAAAAAAAAGTGTATGAACATTTCTTTCAAAGAATGTGCAAGTTATTCTCCTTGATTAGCAGCACATTTAAGAGTATTGCTATTTCGATCTCGATGTAAAACCAGTTTCATCTATCAGAAGTATCGATAGGATGCATGCTTATCCCCAGCTGGGCAGCGTAACCCCATTTCCATCCTGAACCGTGAAAGGAAGCTTTCACCTCTCTCATAAAACCTGGAAGTTCAAGGTAATACCACAAAAATACTTCTGAATGATCATTGAGGGGAAAAAAACGCAAACAAATCAAAAAACTTTCCCCACAGCAATGTCATCTCCTCTCCCAAATTCCATTGAACGTGTTGTATTTTAAAGAACAGCATTACCTGAAACCTCTAGGCCTCAGCACAGCTCTAATCTCATTTGAAATCAGTGGAATTAAGATGGTAGTGAGTGACTTGAGACATCCCGCCCGACAAACTCCTTACAGGGATAATACGCAGTAAGTGGTGGTTATCCCAAGAAAATCAGAACAAGCTGTTATTAACTCTGCCATTATGCCTTAGCCCTGAACTGCAGGTAGGTGCAGCCTCATTGCAGATACTTAACGAAAGGTAGATAGGTTGCTACTGACGGAAAAAAAATCTCTCATTTATAGAAAACTTGTGAATGCAATGAACATTCAAAATACAATTCTCAAGCTGTAAGATTACTGAGTAGAGCGCTGTGTCTAAAGTTACACTCTTGAACACCACCACCACAATCTATGGAAACGCACAGGATGAGAGCAAAGTTCGTGTTTTATAAGTCACAAAGCACCAACGCCAAATGCTACAAACACGCAAGCTTAAATGTCTACTGCTTTTTTTTTTTTCCAACTTGGAAAAATCCCTCAAAAATCTTTCTGTGGAGTAAATGTAGCACAAATGCGTAACTCCTTGCAGCATCTGGCCTCTTAATGCAGACAAGTATTTGTATATATATGAGACGCTGGCGAAATCACCCATGTCTTCCTAAAAAGAATAAAGATAGCTTGCAGAGTAATTATACAATCTAGCTATGTATTATCCCCATGCACAAAAATTATTACATATGCAATACTTTAACTATGCATATGCCAAACACTAGGTATCCTCATCTATGGTTCTGCAGGACCTAAGTACATACTGCTAGGGTTTCATACATTTTCATGTTCATGAAGATAAATTAAGCCAGGCTTAATTTATCTTCATGAACTCATTCATGAATTTAGAAACAAGAAAACCTAGAGATCACCAAAAAATGCAGAATTTATATTTGTGAATCAATTTTCAAAGCACTTGTTCTCTTCCCAAAAGGCACTTAAAAACATTCATCTAAAATAGGCTCCTATTAATTAATTACAGATACCTCATGTCTGTGATTACACATAAACGACAGAAACTATCCCTTTCTCAAAAAAAATCCAAGAAAAACCTAAGCTGAAAAACAATATACTTTCCATCCTATTTTCCATCTCCGTATTCATTTTAGTCAGAAATAATACTTCAGCCCAGAAATTAAAAGTTTCATTAAATGTTACCAGCAAACAAACTTTCCAAGGTACACACCAGAAGATTTCACAGTTTAAATTGTTTTTGTCTCTTTTATCCCAACCTGTCTTCCTACACACGCTTTCATTTGCTATCACTGAGCTACTTCCACTTGAGGCAACGTGCTGAAATAGCAGCAGGATCCACTTGATCACCTCTGGAGCTTCTGCACGCATCAAAAACCATTTTCTTCAATGAAGACGTTACCCTCAGCAATCAGTAGCACGCACCACTTGCACACTTCTTTCATTAAGACATTTCCCACAGCAAGTGGCACTCTCACGCTTTACTGCAAGGTAAATTTTGCTGCAAAGGAAATCTCCAGAGTTACTCCTGAGCTAACTCCTGAACAGCCGACCTGCGGGAGATGTTCCAGTCCTCACACACGTGGGCAAAGCTGCCTACACGCACTGCCACGTCTTCCTCAAAACCACCTACAGATAATCCACATTTACAGCCCTGGGTTTCTGCTAAGAGGAAGTAACTCTCTGCAAAACCACTGTTTAAGTGAAGAACCGCCTATTGTTATATAAATCTAGTAAAACACAGAGATGTACCTACATGCCTTCAATCTTTAAGTACACAAAAAGAGGGGGGGCTCTCAGCAATATGGTTTCTGTATTTAAAGAAGCTTGCCAGCAATGCCATGTGATCACTGCTGTACTAGGCACACACATTATTTTAATATATACCCAATTTTCCTTTTCCATTCTGCAGCTTTCTGAAAACAAAAGACTCTAGCTTCCAGACAGACAAACTCAAAGTAACCCTAACTCCACTCTGTATACTGGAAGATAAAAGCACCACGGGATCTTGCTGGTAAAAAACATGCCAGTGTCGAGGGGGTAGAGGATGGAAGTGGTGTTTGCTCACTCTATGGCGCAGTTTTGCAAGTTTTTGTATTTTAAGAACTAGTTAATAATACAAAGGGAAAGAACTGGTGGCCTCCAGTGCAAACATTAGTATGTATTTTTTAAAATTGCAAAAGAGCGTCATATAAAGTAAGAAACACCACTTACCTGTCCCACCCCCACTCTCAGAACTGGGCGAGCTCCATGTTTCAGCAAGGCTCCTTGGTGGCTATGACATCTCAAGACTAGAACAGGCTGGACCCCAAGCACTGAGAGCATATTAGGAGGGGCTGAAATTGGAAAGAAATGTTATACACCTCTTTCACATCTTCTGTACAGTGAATCGTACAACCTATCTCTGGGTAGGTTTCTACAGCAGCCAATTCTGCAGGCTGGAAGTGCTGGTGTCATGGGTTTGTTATCCATCGTGACCAACATTATCTAGCATAGTGAGATCTTGATAAAGTTACTTAAAATGACAGATCTTAAGACAACTACATCAGAAATAAACTAACCTCCTTGTCTCAGAAAAGCCCACCAGCATAAGCATTTTTGTAAAGGTTATGGGAAAGCTAACCTTCATGAAGAAGGAGGGAGGAATATGTTCATAACCCTAAGTACAAAGGTGACCAATTCTCTATTCTTGGTGTTACCACAGAACGGGCAAGCTACTTACCTACCAAAGAAAGCAAGGGGAAGCAGCTATCTTCCATGACTAGAGAATATACATCTCTATTTTTTTCAAAGAGGTCCAACAGCTCTCAGCCAGGGAATACGCAACCACAATGAGCATATTTTTACACAAACCCCCAGAGGTTTGTGAAATTTACAGAATTAACTAATCATAACTGAAAAGCTGACCTTAAATGGAGTCCCATTTGGACACCAAATGCTTTAAGTAGAAGAGAGAAGTAATTCTGAGTAAAGTCAACTGGCCTGTCAAAAAGTATAGGGCACAATCCACAGTCTTGTACAAATTTCTAGTAACTTTTCTGTAGGTAAGTTATGGTTGAATTAATCTGAGATGAGGGTGTCACAAAGTGCCACTTGAGTTAACATGCAGCATGACACAAAAAGGGTTCTTTCAGAACGTATCTTTTCATGGTGGAGGTAACAATTTTTCTTCTCCTTTCCTTTAAAGAGCAAAAAGAACAGAATATAGAACAGCCCAGCTGTATGCACACCAGTTGCATGGCACAGGATACCAGCTGCTCATGGAGAAGTCTTTACTTTTAATGCAAGATGTACAACTTACTGAAGACATAGCTCTTCTGTCACACCCTCAGTCCCAGACAATCTAAAGTCAACAGCAGAAGCACAACAACCTGTATGACACATCAACTAACTTAAGAACTTAAGACTCATCTGTGCCTCCCAATAAACTACCACAATGCATCCCAGAAACTCTTCAATAGTGATGAAAGAAACAGCTTCTTAAATACTCACAGAAGGTTAGTGAGCACCAGGATTTCCTAAGACCTACAGTAACAAATGCCAGGAACTTCAACTTTAAATCTGTCGTGAAATAATCTCCCCCCACCCCCTCCCCAGAGTACTGTAATACAGCCAGATACAGAAATACATATCAAACCACACACTAAAAGAGTAAGTACATAAAGAATTCATTATAGAAGTGAAATCAACAGAAGTAGTCTTTTAATTTTGATATCAAAATATTACTTATTTTGCATAAAGGAATGAGGATCAGTGTCATACATTTTGTATAGGGACTGTGAGAATGGAGAAAGGGCAGAATGAGACTTCAGGGGACAGAGATTAGAGAAAAGTATAACCTGACACACTGTTCTATAAATAAATGAACACATAAATGACAGGTAAGTAGGCTTAAACCTTGGCTTACAACTACACTATGAGAACCTGAAAAATTAACCAAGCTTTTTAATCTCTTAGAAATGTAATACCCTTGTAATTTGTGATATCCTCTTTTAATTCCCTCAAAACCAAGAATTAATCACCGAAGTTTCTGTCACAGTTCCAAACAGGCTATTTATAAACTACACAGCCCCCACTCAATGCTCTAAGAGCTGTACTATGAAAGGACTAGCAAACACACAGTACCAGAGGATGCGTTTTATTCCCTGTGTGGTACCACTGTGGGCTCCTCCACTCTCTAGAAAGCGCTTGTACAACCTGAAATATTTATCTTACTTTGAAAGTTGTGCAATGCTAGTTCTTCTGGCTCGACCACACATGAAGTATCCTTTATTCTCAATCACAAACAGCAACAAAAGTAAGATACGGTTCAGAAACTTGCAGTCACACAAGAAATGAAAATCAGATCGGAGCTGCTATTTCAGCTGCGAACTGCAACCAACAAGTTTGGCAACCACACAGAACCTTGATATTCTAACCCAAATTTACCCTACCTGTGTCAACCTAACACTGGCTTTAAGAGAGAAGGGAAAAAAGGAAACTCATCAGATACTACTCCTTTATCGAGTTACCTCAGGATTTCTAGCAAGTATGCTCTTAGTGATTTTGCAGCACCAGGTGCCCTTTCTAGTTGCCCAGTTTCAACAATCCAGACCCCCCTCGGTATCAGCCACTGACACCAAGACTCCCAGAATAATTATTCTCCTCAAGCCAACAAGTATCATCCTCAGGACTTCTAGCAGCCTGTGCAAAGAGGTCAAGCTATTTTAGAAACACTAGTCATACCGGATACTCAAGTGGAAACACCTTAACTAAATCTTTTCAGCACTCTCCAAGTCAGGCCTGTGCATTTCCTCAAACCGGCCACTCCACGATTAAGGCTTTCTGTTTCAGGCAGGCACATGTTGTGACTTTGTTCATCAAGGACACACATATGGATAGGAAGAGGGCTGGTAACATTCAAGATGCCCGAGGTGTTCTACGTGGCCTCTGGTGGCTGCTCCAGCAGGCGATGGTCTTTCCATAAGGCACACGCCTCAGCTGCCAGGCCCAGGCAGCTGCCTCGTGTACCTGGCCGCTTATCAACTACTCCACGTGGGGACACAACACAGTTGAGTCCAAAAGAGTGGGTGCAGTAATTTCAGCATCCTGATCAACCAAGCGTGGTGGATGAAAAGTCATGAGGCCTACTTTTGACACTCATTTGCCACATGAACTTCCAAAAGTCATTTTCATTCTTCTTACCGTGAAATTAAACAGTGCGCACACTGAGATTCAACTGAAGATACAAACAATTAACTTCATCAGCAGCATCTACCATTTTGTCCATTACTCCAGGTAAGACAACTCTTACAAAGATTAGTTGTTCCTTAAAAGTTAGTAGAATTTCAAGAACAATAATCAACTTGTACATACTAAAATACATGTGCTGCAGCAACTTGCTGAATTTGTTGAAAACGTTAAGAAGCTCCCAGTACAAAGATCCGCTACCTACTTCTGCACACTTCAGGAAGTTCATGGGTTGGTGCAGAATACTTAACACATGTAAAAAAGAAATCTAAAGCATCAGTTACGTATAATCTCTTTATGCTTGCAGTACAACATACGTCATGGAAAACTAGTAATTTGACACAGTCTTGTTTATGGACTTAGGTGAAAACATTCAAGCACCTATGGCAGTGTTTTATTCTGAACCTCTACTTTAAAACAACTTCCTTCCTTAATTTCAAAATTAGAATAAGTTATATCCTGGTATGAGATTATATTTAAGAAACTTAGGTGAAATAATTTGACCTTTTTTTTTTTAAAAAAAAAAAAAAATCTTTAACTGTAGTGCCTGGAAATTCCCCATATACAAGAAAAAAACTAACAAAAACCACCCTTCAAAATGCAAACTGTACTATTCATTTTAACCAACCCTACTGAGGATTCTACATATTTTTGCTCTGCATAAATCATCACTTATAGAGAATCTAGTCCAAAATCTGGAGTTTAAGAACACATATTTAACAGCTCAGCACTCAAATTCCATGCCTTTTCTTTACGTAATACTTCAAAAAGACTTTCAGAATCACAGAAGTGAAGGATCCACTGAAGCACCTCAATCTTCCCAAGAAATATTAACCAGCTTTCTCTGTCCAAGCTCAAATAAAGACACAGCGAAATTCTCAAACTTACCTGTAACATACCAACTATTTCCACTTTATTAAAAAAGATGAAAGAATGAAGTGTTGATAGCATATTTTCCTCAAAAACTGAGGGAGTCGGTAGGACCATATCTTGAATATACTGTACTCTGTATGTCTGATGTATTTTTTGCTTCAGCTCTGGATCAGATATAGGAATCACCTCTTTAAATTTTGCTGTTTTAGTCAGAAATTCCCTGTGTTTCCGTGACTGTGATAAGGATGGATCATATTCTAGGCATCCAATTACGTCCATTATACATTCCTCGGAAAACATGACTTCAAAAAGTGCAGTTCTGTTCAAAAGGAAGATTCCCTTGATAATTTCATATAAGTGGTGTAGTCCTTCAATGTTCTCCAAGTCTTCGCACACGTGAAAAATTTCTAAGAGCTTCTTAATATAGCCCTCATTTTCCAGTGCTAGTGCGAGTTTTTCACGACGTAACGGTGAAGGCAGTGAAGATGCCACAAGTTCTGCAATTTCTTCTAGTCGACTTAATTCACAAGAAGGTAATTCAAGACCTGGTGATGACATATCATCGAAACGTTCTTCCTCAGATTCATCGACGAGGTCCTGAGTAATATCGACAGAAGGATCTTTGCCTTGAACCTATAAAACAAGATGTTTTCAAAAAAACAGAGTTTAACGTTTATTACTATTACAATGCTTTTTAAAAATACATTTTCAAATGTCACATGCTTTTTATTCATATGGTCAAAACAGAAGTGCAAATGTACGTTTCATATCACATATAGCTGGTTTGGAAGACAGGAGATAATGAACAGATTTCCTCAAACAGAATGCTTTACAAACATTATTTCTACATTAGTTATTCAATTCTATTTATTTTCTATGAAGAAAGGGAAGAATAAAGATAGTTGTTAATGTTAATCTCAGGTTGTCTAACTGCTCGATGCTTCTCAAAGCTTCTGCAAGCTCAGAGTGAAGAGGTCAGTCTTGTCAAAAACTCGCTGCTTTCAGTACTGAAATCCACAACTCAAAATCTGTTATCTGTTATCATACTCAACAGAGGCACAGAATCCAAAGCAAAACCTGCAAAGCTCTTAAGAACAGAAAACCCCAAATCAACATTTACAAAAGGGTAGTGAAAATCTGGAGCTGTCAGAAAAAGAAGGCACAGGACCCACAGAGGAATCTCTAGAGCTACAACCAGGAAACTGCGCAAAGTACAAGTTAGTGAATGTTTCAGCTTTAATTACATCTTAACTGTAGTATCTGCTTGGAGTCTGATGTGTCAAATGCAGAAAAGCAGTGCTGCCTGGAAGGGTGGAAGGCACTTTTCAAACTCAAAAATCAGCAAAAAAGTTTGGGAGAAATAATTCTCCATGTATAACAGCAAGTCTATATATAGATTAAAATCCAGAATGCTGTTAAAACCCACTTACTGTTCTGTTTCCACATCAGCAACCACTTCCAGTGTAAGTGCTACCAAAGTTTTCCTTTTAGAAAAAGCTGTAATGACTGAGGAAGCTTAAGATCTTTAGAGTACACTAGACAAAAATACAATAGCATGGCCTCAAAACAGGATGTAAAGAAACTGGATTCTTACAAAAATACTAGCTCTTTATTTAGAGGCTGAGGAAGCTGGGTTTCTTATCTGGGTGTTTCCCAAGCACAGAATTTCCCCTTTTCCCCATTTTTTGTTTCTGTCCCCAACTTTTGGTCCTTTGACTATTAAGGTTCTTGGAAACGTTTCTATACTTATTTAGTTAGTAGAGAAGTGTTGAAAGACTCATGAGTTTAAAAAAAAAAAACACAAGATCTAAACACATGCAATTATGAAGCCAGATTTCTTTTGCTTTATTTCTGAAATCAATGAGAACAAGCTACAGAACATGGAGTAGAGAGAATGGTTATGTTTGTTAACAGCACAAAGAGAGAGCACACAGGGAAAGAATTCTTAGAAAAAATTAGAGAAATCCCACCTCACATAGAAAAAAAAAAAAAAAAAAAAAAAAAGTTGCAAGGTTTGGAATTAAAAAACAGAACAAAACAAAAACAAAACCAACACCTGAAAAATTGAACTAATATTCGTGAATACATTGACTAAACTCTTCTGGGCATTGCTCAATAGTTAATAATTGACAGTATGTTAACAATGCTGATTCAGTAACTATATAGTCATCCAGTCCTAGCAGTAAAACTATATATAAACTGTTTGATTTCTTTAAACTGTAAGAATTATAGCTCTGAGAGATAAAGAGCTGTCTCCAACTATCAAATTATTCTTTCACACCCTGACAGTCAACAGCATGGTGTCATATTTACATGGAAAAAAGTTCTCTGGAGAACATTCCCCTCACCTGAAACAGAAGAATGAAAGCAGAGAGAAAAGAATGAAAAATGGAGAAAGAGAAATATGAATATGATATAGTCAAATCCACAGGAAATACATTCTAAAATCAACGAAGAGCTCATGCATTCTTTTTCTACAATAAAACTTTGGAAGAGTTTTTCTCTTCTGGCCAACCAGAAAAAAGTTAATTATGAAATTAATTGTTAGGAAACATTTTAAGCACTCATTTTGGAGAAAACCTTCCTTGGGAGGTAACAGAGCTATAAAATTATTGTGAGCAAAAAGACCTAGAAAAGCTCCAAAAAAATCATAGTTTATGCTCATATCAAAGTTTGGGGGGAAGGAGAAAATGTTCAAGTCAAACATGCAAAATTTGTGGAAGGTGGAAAAGAGGGTAGTTTTGTTTCCCCTTTCTATCTTCTGTGTAGAGATTTGCCTCCTAGAATGGCCTAAAAACTTCGAACACAAACATTAAGATGATTTTGATGTCTCATGCTTACGTTTACCAAACTTACCTGACATATTTTTTCCCATATTTCATCACAGCCTGCTTTTTCTTGAAAGCTAAGTGCCAAATCATAATTTTCAGCCTCAGACCACACGATCAAGGTATCCTTTAAAGAAAGGAAGAACAGTTTCAGGCAATGTATTCAAGATTTTACAAACCTAAACAGCGTTTAAAAGAATAAGTTTTTAAAATAAGGACAGCTTGATACTTAATTATGACAGAACAGTTTTAAAATACAAATGTACTTCACACTTCATAAGATTTTGATGCGTTCTGACATTTTTAGGATACACTTCTGCATATATCAGAATAAGCAAGTTCCAGAATGATATGAAAGTTTTAGTTCTTAATTCACGTGACCATAAAATTGTTAACCTTATAAGGCTGATCTATAATATGTACTTTCACCTCAATGCATCCTCTGATAAAACATGGTAACACAAGCAATATTTTTTTTTTCTTTTAACGTGTTTCAATTCGACCACATAAAACTGCATACTTATGTAGGATCCCACTTAAAATCACATTCTTGACTTTTTAATAGGCCCTAGGACAACACTGTGTCAATGCACAGACCAGCTGCCTATAAAGAAGCCCCAAGATGCCTACAAACTTTAAACAAGAACAGATCCTTGAATACACACAGTTAATGGCACAGAGTACACACACCATTTACACTGAACCACGTGCACTATTTCTACTCAAACGACAGTTCTGAAAGGAAGTTTTGCTCTTGATTTGCAGAAGTTAGTGGAAAGAGTGCTTAGTTATATTTACTACCCCAAAACTTATGCTCTTATATACCTAGAGATTTTTACAGAGCCCTCATATTGCATGCAAAACCAGTCCGTAGAAGTGGAAGCCAAGCTGCAAACAGCAATGTTACACACTGGCAAGGTACTTGATGTGCTGTTTTACAGTTTACTAAATAATTGTTAGAATTACAAAAACAAAACAACCACAACAAAAACACAAAAGAGAATACAATCTGCACTATTTATACATTGCATCAAGTTTTATTGTAGAAGTCTTCTGTCCTCCTCTAAGAGCTAGCTGAAATACAGCCACATTAAACATACATAGCCTATGAAATCATATTATTTCAATTAATGCTAAAATATGCATTAATGCAAGAGACAGGAGCATTTGTCTACTTATATCTCAATGAGAAGCACAGAACAGACACTGCTTCGTTAAGTACAGATTTTGCTTAGTGATTATTCCTGAAGGAACTAATTTTGAATACTTGCAAAAGCACTATAGGTTGCCAGGCGTTTATAAAGACTGTTTATTGTTTGGGTTAATTTATTTCAAATATCGAATGAACACTGAAGATAAAGAGAAACCGTACATTTAATTTCAATATGCACTTACCAGGAAACTCCTCAAGCTAAACTATAAGCTAAATAGCACGACCACCTAGCTCCAGCAGGACTTCAGTCAAGCAATACGATCTAATCAACCTGCCATTACCAAAGCAGCTGTACTGCTTCAGATGTACTAGTGCATTTACCTTGCAAATGGCAAATAGTTTACCTTTTTCCTTTCCCAAAGGGCTGAGGAAGAGGTGGTACAAAAAAGAAACGGATTCAGAAAGACCACCTCCAAATTACAAAAGGAAGAAGAAAGGCACAATTAATAGCTGATTCCCTACAAGACTGGTCATGGTGCAAAAAAGACCATTAAAGAAAGGGGTAAGAGCAAAACTGAAGTTGACAGTCACTAAACACTGACATTTCTTGAGATACAATAATTTCACTATCTTTTAAAACAGCATGTACCTTACTGCCATATGCATCAGGAACAAAATCTAATGCATGCATCTGCCATTAGTATTTACAGTACAGTACTTTTCAAAACCAGTCTCTCATCAGCTTCCCACTGAGTAATGCTGTCTTTTATTTAAAACAAAGCCCACTGGATCTTACGTATACCCTAGCAGAAGTTGCAACACTGCTATCTAATTACACTTTCATTCAAGTGAAAGATTACTTGTTAGATTTCTAAAGTAAGCCATTTCCAAAAGATGAAAACATTTTTTCTTCTCTACAAGGAACATAACCAACAAGTCAGGAAATTACTGAAAGAACACAAATAAGGATATTTATATTAACTGCTGTAAGCTGACTAAACAGAGCCCCTACATTTCTGAATAAAATCCAGCATTGGACCAAGGCAGATCTGTCTGCTCTGGGAAGAGGAGGGATAGAGGAAGGCAGGCACTGGACATGTGAAAGGGAAGACATCCAGGCAAAGCTGCTTCTGAAAACTATAGCCAGAGATGGAGAAAAGCACACTTGGCTTCAGCATAGCAATAGGTTTTTCTTACCCAAGATCATCTATTATGATACAGAGAAGTTCAAAAAGTATCTTTTCACCTTTACGAATTGTGATTATTTTCATTTCTTCTTTGGATAGTGAAACTAAAAACTGCTGGAAGAAGTTCAGTACCAGAATGGTAATCTTCAAATTCACTTTATTAATATTGGAAAAGTATCTTCCAGTTGCCAACATTAAAACTTTCAAAGTATTAGTTATTTGTCTTACTAGCACATAAAGACTTCACATTATCAATTAATGTCAGTGTCTGAACAGAATTGTACCCACTGCTATTCTCTGGATCTTTACTAAGAGGCTATTTGTTTCCATAGCCTTTCTTGCCCCAAAGGGCTTGTAAAAAGAGAGCATGAGAAAGTGAGAAAAGCTCTGCGCTGTTGCATAATGTACTATTCAAAGTTTAAATGTCACTTTTTTAATCCCATGAAGTATGTAATCATCAGGAAAAAGAGCAGTACAAAACTTAGACATGTCCTTTAAGGGAAGTGACTAAGGGAAATTCCAGATGTACTTAAAAATCAAGAATAAAGTCTACTTTCTGCTTGCTTTATTTAAAGGAACCTTTCTGTGTTTGATCTGTGGTCTCTTAACAGTGTCATCTAAATCCACTAATGACTCCGGCTGGATCTCTCAGCTATGGAATAGGGCTATCTCTTGCTTCCAAAACACCAAGTTTTGTTTCTTGCTACTCCAAAAAACATTTGACATTTTCTAAGATTGCCTCCTCCGTTCCAAGAGGAAACAAGAGTGTGCATAAATACACTCATTAATATTAGCTATCAGATAAAGACGTAACGAGATGAGTCTTGAACGTTACTCCCCTATAAACATAAAATCCTCAATCTTATGAATGATCATTCATAAAGCAGTTCTGGCTTGAATAGGTCAAACACATATCCATTTCTCTGCATTATACAGAAAATGTTATCCTTGAGATCAGGAAGTGAATGGGACTGACTGAAGTGAGCATCTAGAATTTTGTTTTTATCTAGCTTGTCATTAAACGAAATTTACACGTGAACCTGCAGTATAAAATCCTAGCTACATTGTGGGATCTGAGTCATAAATAAAGACCAATATTTTACCATTGTAGGCTTTTGTACCTACTGCTCTAGGAGAAACCCAGCATTCTAACTTCTCACGTTTTTCAAGATAGAGTTCTTGGCAAGATCTTCTTTTAAATACAATTATAACTGTGAAACTACTTATGTAGAGTTCAGTGTGCTATTCCGAGTATGAAAACCATTTGCTGCTTTGCAAAAATATTTTGACAATAGCACCAGCTGGATATGTCATCGTTACCTTAGCCCATGGGAAATTTGTTGTTACCCTAGAACAGCTTATAGAAATTTGTCTTCTCTTTCACGTTATTGTTTATTATGCTTGCTCAAAACCTATCTGGAATTCTAAATTTTAAGCAAAGATTCTGAGCACAGCCTCCTTTTAGACAACTTTCATTCAAAATCCCCATAAGAGGTACTTCTTTTCTACCAAGGGAGGTCAATTTTTTGTACTCTTATCCTTATAAACACAGAGCCCAAGCCAAAACTTTCAAATCACAGTTTGGCATTTCTCTGCTGCACATTTGATTATTGGCTGGATCAAGTCCACATAGAGAAAGCTGTGGCTGGTCTGAAGAACAGGCTGCTGGTTTTCAAGGAAACACTCCTGGGTGCTACAGCTTTATCTGAGACTGTTTCTAAAAGCTAACCTCAAAAATATTTCTGCAATGGACTAAGAGAGAAACCAGTGACAACTTGCTTAGATGGGCAGAGCTTGGTATCTGCCAAATGATTTATTTTTGAAGTAATTTCCAAAAGGCTTATTTTTCTTAATAGAAATGTCCTTAGAAACCATGTTCTCCCCGTAACACTCATCAGAAGGGATGCTTTCATTACACCACTTTTATTTAACTATTAGCAGGGACACTGTACAGCATTCATACATTCCCCAAATCAAGCCCTGGGATTTCATGAAGAAGAATTAATGAGTAACTAGTACCTTAGGATTTACTTCTGCTCTAAGACCAATTTAAGATTTCTTTCCTAACGTGATAGAAGTGAAGACAACTTATTGTGTGCCAGCACTCTCTCACTGGAGTAGTCACATCCATAGAGAATACTAGCCTTCTCTGCAGTTATTTATTGACAACACTGAAAATATTTCCAAAATATAAGTGAATTCTTATTCTTATGCATCTACTACTCAGTCCTGGGAGATCTGGGCTCCTTTTGAGAAGCAGCAGCAATCCCCAAAATTGGATTGTTTACCATATAAATTATTTCTTTCCCTTGAGTGACTGAATCCCTTCCTACCAGCCCTCAAGTGAGTTAGGCCTGTGGCACTTTCCTGGGCCCTGCTGAAAGTTCAGCTGAGTAAGGGTGTTTCTGCCGCTCTGGGACTGCCAGGGTGCCAGCCTCCTGCTCTGATAAGCACTGACACTGTTTATATTTACAGCTTGCTCCCTGGGCATCAAACCGTTCCTCAAACTGTCTTTTAGTACAGCCCCCAGCTTACTGCTTAGGAAATAAAGTACTGGCACTACCCAGCTTTGCCAAGTTAAGCATACATCATTACTGTGGTAGGGTGCAGCAGAATCTTCAGGTTAAAAACCCATCCCGTTAACGTAATATGAAGCTAATTCTGAAACTGGCTTTGTTCATTTGTTCACACAGAAGCTGGATATCTCAATGTGACAATTCTTTATTCCCCAAACCGGAATAGCACATCAAGAGCATGTTCAGTCTTCTGGCAGAACGTTTCCTGGTAGCTTCTGTGACACCCTAACAGCCACACTGGACTTTCCCAGCTAGCCGTCTGACAGCTGCTTCTCCATGCATCATGTGAATAAAATCAGTTTCTTAGTTCCATAACAGAACCTTGTCTCACTGGCCTGGTGACCCTAACAGAAACAGCAGAAAAATGTATTTCACTGGAAAACACGTGTCAGGGTAAAGGATCGTTTGATCATCTACTTAAATTAACCAGCCCATTCCAAAATTGACAGTAGTCACACCCCTCTTTCTTTCCTTCCCCCCACAAAAATGCATACTTCCTCACCACCTGAGCTGCAGGAGGCATAAGTTTTATTGAAAATTTCACCATTGGTTCACTTGTTCCTGACAGCAAGCGTAGTAAGTTCATCTTCTCTGAGCATTCAGATCAGCCTTTTGGGATCTTTCTGGAATTTAGCTTTGTTGTTAACAGGTTTGATCTCCTTCATTGAAGGACAGACACTTTCACAGCACTTAGCTACAGCACAGTGCTCTGGATGAATTTAAGTTTTCTATTCTTGTGAAGAACTGAAAGAGGTACTCCTAAAGCGAAGGACACAAGACACTGTAGTTTGTAGTGCAGAAGCAAGATTTCATACATGTAAGCTGTAAGCGACTCGAGTCTTTTTGTGCCTGAAACAAAGAAGGGATGTAACATGTACTCCATCGCTAAGAGGGATGAGTTGAGAATTTAAGTTTCTACTGATACACTGCTGAAGCACTGTCAATGTATCTGGAAAAGCATATTCCCAAGTTCACACCCACATCAGCTTTCTCCCTAGATAAACTTGAGCATTTATTTCTCCTTTAAGGTTGCATAGGAAAATGTGTAATGTCCTCAAATACAACTGCAGCTGTTCATTTTTTTGAGTAAGGATCACTCATGTAAGAACAGCACCTCCATCAGTAGCAAATAAATTATGTCATTTTATTGCCTTAAAAATGAAAAAAGAATAAACAAAAAAAGTCAGAGCATAGATTGAAGCGTGTAAATAGACTTTACCAGGACATTACAATTATCTTCCACATTTTTGTGTGTGCGTAAAACAACAGAAGAAAACTAAATATTCTACATGTGGTCCAGACACTACATAGTGTAATTAAATTCCACTTGCTAAAAAAAATTGCTTTTAAGATGTATGCTACTTACCTGTAATTAAATCCAGTATATTACATACCATTATTATCATTTTTAAAAATAAGATCACCAATAAAACTTAAGTTATAGCCCTAAGCAAGAACACAAGTCAGAAGGCCAAGTGGCTGTACTGATGAACATTTTGCCTATTTTTCCCCCAATATAAAGTGTTCTGCCTATAAATAGTACCTTAACATAAGGAATATTTGTCCTTTTTCTTAGCCACAGGATACTAGTTTCTCAAGTTTTCTTACTAGCTTTATTTTCCTCATGCAGACTCCTTTCTTCTAATGTAAGTATGGATGAGTGTGCCAGGGAGTACACAGTTCAGAGCATGCAGCAGTTTCCACGGGTATCAATTCTGCATTACAGCAGATACATAGACCTATCTTTCTGAATAGAAAGAGACTCGTCAGTGACAGAAAGGCTATATTAATTTATATGACTGGTGAAAAGGTAGTTAGAGGACTGCCCATGCGGTTAACACTTTGAGGGATTACATTAAGCCTCTTGATGTAAGCCTGGGAAGACTGGGGACTAGGCTGACAATGTTGATTTGTGAAAAATGAGTCCTGGATCAAGTCTCAAGATCTGCCAAGTATTCTTCTTCTCTAAAGGAAAGGAGGGGACAGTCATCTAACAACATTTACACACAGACCTGGAATAATCCAAAACATACAAGCATTGCTTTCAACCTTAAAAAAAAATAAAATAAAATAAAAAAAAAAAAATCAAGAAATCTAAAACATACAATTTGACAAAGTTTGCCTGGAAGTTCAGATTCACAGGGTGTTACTCTTCACTTTTAGTCTCTGGATATTTTACATGACAAGAGACTAAAGGGAGCAATGCAAGCTTGTACTCAGGTCTTTGTACTATTATTTTTACAAATAAGGATCTGAGTTAGGACAGTCACCACTAAAACATATGTGTACACCCTGAGAGTACACCCTAACTTGTAATATCTTTGAGACACTGTTTCACACTGGCAATAGTATTGCAGAAGAGATAGATGGTACTTTCAGCAGCAGAACTTCCCTGTTCATCAGAAAGGTATTTATATGCTTGCTGAAAAACCCAGAACAATTGCCATAGATAAGCTGTTGGGGGAAGTTGCTATTAGACATTTCTCATTCCTTCCAACCACAAATCAGATTAGTTAGTTCAATACAAACTGTTTCTTCTTACAAACTTCACATCAGCCTAGATGAAAGTTAAAACAATATTTAATGGAAAAAGTGAATGAGAAGTGCCACATGCAAGCAATATACTCAGTATGGCACAGTAAGAACAGTTTCTGCGGTGCTATGTTCCCCTTTAAAAGCAAATAGAGGTTCCACCTCACAATAAAACTTTGAGGCAGAAGTCTGGTAAGAATATCACACTGAAAAGTTACTTGGAACTTTCAAGTATTAAATTTGTACGATATTTTCTTGAAATTTCCAGAGAGCAAGTAACAACTGCAAGCAAACTCTGAATTCTTCTGAGCACAGTTCCACAGATGGATGGAACTGGTGATGGAACTTGGGTGAGCTGGCTTGAAACTTTTGCTGATGTAGAGAGCCACATGGTATTGAAGAGGGGTCTGCAGCACCAAAGCTGATTTTCTTTTGTTTTAGTGAGCTTAAGCAGTTCAGAGCTCTGATAAGCACAGCTGGAAAGAAGCAGCTCTTCCCTTCAGCAGCAAAGCTCCAACCTTAGCTCATATGGAGTCTGGTTTAAATTCTGTACTTGGCTCTTACTGAGGGAAAGTGTACGTAGGTCTCACTTAAAAGATAGGGTGCATGTAACAATCCCGCTTTGCAGCATGAAGATCTGGTATTTCTAAGGCTCTAAGTCTAGAGACTGCATTGCTTAGAGAACATGAACAATTCACCTGCAACTATAAATTTGTCTGTGCAGCACTTGAAAGCTTTAAGAATGGCACTCTTCCTTTTCCAGCAAGGAAAACATACAGTGCTGGCCTAATAGGACAGATTCAAGTTTAATACTTTTATTTCTCTAACGATGTTTTCACAATCACCAGTATCAGATGAGTGCAGTGCTAGATACACACTTGACCTGGAGCAGCAACGAGCCCAAGTACGTATTGGTGCTGTACCCATAGGTACGTGGGCTGGTTTGCACTGACCGGACAATTTTATGCCTACTTTAAGGATGCTTCATGCTTGATCCGGCAGAAAGGCTGTTGACACAGAGCTACCCGCACTTCATGCTACAGGGCTGTGAAATACTCATTATTTTAGGAGTCCTAAAGCTGGAGTTACTGTGTCATGGAAACAGGACCTCAAGCTAGTGAGGATTACAACTAAGAGCTAGTTTGCTTAGCATTTTTGCTGGTCTTGTCCTTTCTTACTCCCTGCAATTCATTCTCCATACCACACTGCCTTTATCAGCTGTTCAGTACTGACTGTTTATACAGTGCATGCTGAATTATATCAAGGGGCAGATACAGACTAAACTCAAGTATTTCCAAGAAAGGATATTTTTAAACTAGACCAGTTCTATGCATTCCACTCAACATGCAGTCCTGCAAACAGCTGCAGCCACAGAACCACTGCAACTGCCTGTGAGTAAAACATTCTTCACAGCTCTAACACTGTACTACATCAAGTGCACCTGACAGGATTTTAGCAAGTCTGAGATGACTGGACAAGCAATAACATACAACCTGATTCAGCTTTTTTTTTTTTCTTAGCCTCTAGCAATACTTTTCAGCATTCATCAGGAATAGTAAGCAAAGCGCAAGAGCCACAGTCCGCTTCTCCTCACCCATCTCAATACCATTCCCTGGGGGCCTCACAATGTGTGACTTAAGTAACTGAAGTGAGGTACAGACTAGAGCTGAGATGTTTTTTTGTATGTGGAATGCTTTGAAGCAGTAGTAACCCATATACATCATCCAAGTAACAGACAAATAAAGGCTTACATAAAAATAGTTTTAAAGTCTTCTCTTAAAACAGGAGACTTTAAAAGTCTCAATAACTGAAGGAAGAAAAAAGCCAGATGGTATCAAGCTTCAGATACTATAATCCTCAGGAAGCTCAGCTAATTGGTGACTTTCCCAACTGTGTTTTGCCTGTCTCACCTGCAGCATTTGTGTATGTGCGTACACAAGTGCACAAGCAGGATAAATAACCTTACCAAAAATGCAAAGAAATCACACGTGTACTTTGAAACAAACAAAAAAAATGCTGAGAACTACTCTGCCTGCTATTTCTGGTATAAGACATACAATATAATTTGCAGTAGATGAAAAAATAACCATTTCTGAAGTTAAAAAAGCTGGCTTTAAAAGTGATGAAAAACAGCATGTTTACCTGTTGCTTCTGGTACGCGGTATTCGGGTTAATTTTGGACTCCAAAAGAAGAGAGCCTAGAAGAAAAAAAATATCCATTTATGTACATACTAAAATGTCTATCTTGAGTTCTCTGATCACTCTTTCCTCATGTAGGTGCTCACTCCTTCCCTCCCAACAATGTGCAGATTTAACCCATATTCTACAGCTGTTACGTTTTCCCCTCAAAGTTATTGTTCGCATAACACAGAACATTCAAGAGCATTTCAGGAACTGGGTTTTTAACCTTATTCTTGGATGACTTTTCAACTGATTTTTTTTTTGAGAGAGAATTTTTCTCTCAAAAATCATCATTACTGCCACAACTGCATTTTGTGGAGCATCTACAGTTTGTTTCACACAAATTTTGCTAACCACATGGTGGTAGTTGTTCTTCAAGTTCCGTTAACACACCACTTTTAGGTAACTTTGTCAGAACGCGCATCTAAAAAACTAATACTGCAGCAACTGTGACTGCTTGTACCAAAGAACTTTACACAGGGTACACTTGGGAACAATGGTTTCACAGCAGCTTATACTGATTTAAGGCATAGTACAGCACTTCTATTGCCATACTTGTGTTGTCTTGCCCCTCCTTCTGCATAAGCATTAGTGTTAACACACATCACATTTAGACAGCTGGGAGGGCTGATCTAGCTGAAAACAATCATTAAAACGGCTTTAATTTGTGGGCAGACCACATCCCTCATCCACCTTACTGCTCAGCTGCACAAGTGCCAGCTCATGAGGGGCTCTGACAACCACGACTTCAAGTCAGGCATCTGCAGAGCTTCACTCAATGTACATGAACATGTACTGACATTAACTTCGCGCTGTCTGCAATTAAAGCATAATGCTGCAAGCACCCCTTTACCAGGGGCTTTTCTGTTTGCTTACCTGTTTAAATTTATTCTGTAAGAGAAGTCCAAACTTTCAACTTCTTAGTTTCGTAACTCGAGTTCTAAGGCAGTTTTATGTTACTAGAACACTTGCTAAATTTCAAGGTAGTCTTAAGTAGTCTCACAAAATCTAAGTAGAATAAAATGCTTCAACCACCTCAAATACAGAAGCCTGAGAAGTGGAAGGCACGACAAGCAAACAAATTACTTGGATTTGACAAGCATACTTGGAGTTGAAAATGGTATTTCCAAATGTCACAGCAGAATCAGCCTGCTTACAAGAACAGACTGACTAACTAGCTTTCACTATCCGAAGAATGTTTCAATTCATAAAATCCACATCAAGAATACTCTAAGCTGATGCTCGCTTACCAAGTGTCAGTATACTCAATCAAGTTACATTTACAAGAAAACCACACTTTTCCTCAGGAAAGGCAGCTAACAGAAGATGTTAGGCCAGGGGAGGTGAGGGAAGAGAGACTGAAGAATGAGACCACAGAACTCCACTCGCTGCAAGAATAGTGTACCATTACAGAATAACAACTATCTCAACAGTTCTGCCTGGGGAATAAGAAAGGTTATTGTTTCATTAATTTGGAAGTCTCCACAAGGATTTTGATATTCATTAGCTTGCTACGTAGAGCTGTAATGATCACGATTATTTATTAACTTACGTGCGATGGCTGCTTCTTCCTAATTTCTAAGACTTTTCTACAAGCAGGAGCTTTCAGTAATGAAGTTGACTCCAGAAGCTATCAGCCTGCCTCACGCTGCTCTTACAGTAAGAGCTGTTTACCAGCTCAGACACAACCCAACAACAGAACTGAGCTAAACGGCCCTCACAGGAAAACAAACAAACAATGCAGATATACCGCCTCTCTTTTTCAGAGCTTTTCCTTTTTTTTTTTTTTTTTTTAAACCCAGACCACTTAAGCAAGTAAACTGAGCTGACACAGCTGAAATGTGACAGCATAATTACAGAAAAATCACAAACTATAGAGCAGGACAGGGAAGAAAAACTTCAAAGGTGAACTTCAGCACCGAATACAATTCACTGTGGTACTTCGGCCACAGTTTCAAGTTTTGAATTTCAGGCTTGCTGAGTGAACATCAGAAACAGCACCCCTTTTCTGTTACAATGATCATGTATAAGCAGTGTTTCACTTCAGTCTTACTTTCAGTTTCAAAATCACAGCTTCAGGATACTATCTGGTGCTATTGAGTTGGTTGACTACCTTCTAGAAAGGCTGTACTGTCTAGAGAGAACTAATAGCAGCAAATACGAATGGGAACCCTTTAAGAATTAAAAGGAATTGGTAATTTTCACATCGTATTTTGACTTCTGAACACAAATCTACAGATGTAGAAATCCTGAAGTTAGCAGAAAGTCATGCATCAGGTGAATTTCATGTTTGACAAAGTGCTATTAAAAAAAATTCTTGAAGACAACTCAAAACAGACAGTTAATCTTCCAGGCTAGAAGCAGACACAAGAAAAAGAACTTTTCACTGCACTTATCCCAAGAGAGCATTTCTTCCCTACTAAACCTGACACTTGTAGGAAAGATAAATCAAGCCTTGTAAGGCTTGACTGGCTTCTCATTCCCACACCATTCAACTTATTCCTCACCACTCAGGACACTAACAAGAAAAATATGAATTCAGAAACAGAAGCGTACTGAAGTACAGACTGAGCGCTCCAACCCGTAACTGCCCCAAATCCATCTTTCTAGACTATCTGATATTCCTTTCGTACAATTTAGCCCCCCAGAAAGGGTTCAACTAAAACAAACAAAAAATCCACCAGTGACCATTCTAGTATTTAGTTGAGCTATTTATTTTCATACAGAAGGTTTTACAGGATCGTGCCCTTCCCCTGTAGGAAACTGTCCTAGGTCTCTGTTACTTGCTTTGGGAACCAGGCAACAGTAACAGATGTCTGTAACACAAACGTGTTCTTCACAAAAAGGTTACAGAAATTTAATATACCGCAAATAAAGTTCGTCTCCTCTCAAAGTCAATATCTGTATTGATTTCTAAATACCAATCAAGATGCTTGCTCTTTCACTTGTCACAAACAATTACTTTCTAAATAGGTATTTTTCTCTTGCTACTATCCTAGAATATATTAAGACTACCCAGTCTGCATTATAAAAATACACCAACAAAACTTCATTTCCATTTCCCAATGACTATTCCAAGAGATTACCTGAAAATTCACCTAAATACGGGTAATATTAAAAAAAAACAGATCTAATTTCTAGATTACAGTCTTAAACAAATTTGCAAAGGTAACTGCAAAATATTAGTCCCAGAAAGTAACATGTGAAACCACCCATAAAAGGAGAAAACATTGATTTGCAGATTCTGTTATGTGCCACAATAATGCGACATAGCAGAGCTGGTTTTTTGTTGTTGTTAGCATAACACCTTCATCCTGTGATGTGAAAGCAATATGTGCGTAGGGAAAGGCTTGCTCAAAAGCAATTGCATACAGATATACAACACTATTTTAGAAGATATTTAGAGAACATCAGATGTCCCAGTCCAGTGGTCTTAAACAAGCAATCTGCAGGACTGTGTACATATATGCATATGGAGGAGACCTGCTGGTAAGAAAAAATAAAAATATTGCTCTTCTCCCACAAAACTTACGTAGCTCCAGCTCCAAAAGGAGAAGAGGTACAGTGTCACTCATTTCCCCCCAAAATAAAAATTCCATATGTTTAAATGAAATTTTCAATTTATGATTTTGTTTAAGCAGCCGAGGTTTAGGTTCAGTAATCAGTTTTATTGCTGCTGAACCACAACACAGCAGCCCACAGAAACCTTGGAAACGGGTCAAACAAAGGTCCAAGAACATGCTCTGCGCTCTCAACAGACAACTCCTCAGTCTCACACGTTTCTGAAGGGCAAAACTCAAACACTGGAGGTGGGGGAAAAGAAGGAAGAGAAACAAAATTTCTGATATTAACAGTTTCATCTAAAATGGAAGTAAAATCTCACTTGTAAACAAAAGGCGACCAGAATGCATTAAGCTAAAGTACATGCTTCCCAAAAAGCTTAAAGAATCTCAAAAGAGATCTTTTACAATTCAATTTCCCACCTGTTCAAATCACCCTTCTAGGAATAAACAGCACTATGTATCTTCTCTACTAGATGTCACTTGCAGGCGTGGGTAGGGAGGAACACAAAATTTAGTTTTTAATATGAACTACCTTCACTTTTTTAAAAGTTAGTAAGAAATAAAAAAGAAACAGCCAGGAAAGGTGTAAGACATGCCTGGCCAAATATTAGCAACTTCTGTGTTGCTTTCCTTACTAATAATAAATAAAATTTAAGCCCTTCAGTCTGTGAAAAAGGAAAGTAACGGGACAGTACCTAAAAGATGGCAGGGCAACATGGCCTCCAAGAGAGGAGTTCATTCTGCCTTGTCCAACAGTTTGGTGACAGGACTGCTAAGTATTTGTTAAAAGTTTAAGCCTTTGAAGTATCCTAAGTTAGCTGAACAGAAACATTTGTTTTAAGGGTCACTTAAGTCATCTGGGCTCAGAACAAAAACAAAAAGTGATCTGAAACCAGGCAGTGAGTCTCTAGAAGCACACAGGCATTTTAAGACCTAGACAGGCCACAGCAGTCTAAAATACCATATGAGAAAGTGGTCAGAAGTCCAGGACTCCTGACTGCACAGAAATTCACATGGAAGTTGACCATTTGTAAATAAAAGATTAAATTACTATCTGCAGTACTGCACTTCAACAAGTAGAACACACTGCAGCTCTAGGCATCACATTCACAGAAACTTTTCAAGGTCTAAAGAAAAAAATATCAAGTGGGGAAAAAAAGTCAAGTCCCTCCTTTTCAAAGAATAATCTACCTGATCTGAGAATGACTAAAAATACTTCTCTATGATAACAGATCACTCCAAATTGCCTGTGATGACTCCCAATGTTTAGTGCCTGGTAGCACTAAAGACACCTCAGCAACACGAGTCACTCATCTGCTCAAAATTCTTCTCTTTTAAGCCCGTGTTAAAAACAACAACAGCAAACACCCCTGTAGATAAGAACTGAATAAGAGTGCAGTCTGTTTATTGCTCCAGTTCAGTGCGATAGCTTACCTTGGACTTGCCATAATGATTCCAGCTCCCTTATCTAAACACCCTGACCCTGCCATAAAATCTCAACGGTTTGTAAAGCAGCCACGGAGCTGCAGCAACTCACAGCTGCACCACGGAAAGGCCACACTCTGCACTGGCCTGCATGGGAAGGCCAAGGCACTCAGCGCCGCTGCTCTGGGAGGAACTGACCCAGCCCTCAAACAGGAGAGGGCATTTCCAAGGCAGGGAGGGAACTGCTACTAACAGCCCCCACTCAGGAAACGCAGCTCTTGACTTCAGTCGGATCCCGAGGTTTTCAGCCAGCTTCCTGGAGTAAGTCAGTGAGAACGAGCCAATGTGCGCAGGATGAATCTCGGTTCAAACGCTAGGAAAAGCTGGTTTATAAAAGGAGGAAGGAAGAAGTTTCATTGTGGAAAGAGGAGGAGCTGACAGAGACAATACAAGAATGAAACAGAACCATGGAGGCAACCGGTATATAGGTCAGGTTCCTAGCACTTGCATGTTCTTGATAACTCGAAACCCAAAGTCAGAATTGACTTCATTTAGTTTAAAAGTCACATGTGAGGGAACACAGAAACTGAACATCACCTAAAGCCACGTGTTCTAGGTTCTGGCAACACCTTTTCCCTAATCGTTTGCTCACTTTTAAAAAATGACTGCCTTTGCTTTCAAAATTAATCCAGATAGAACTGATACAGTAAACAAACAGAAATCAAATGTTATGAGGCGTTTAAACAACAAGCAAGTGAGGAAAAAACCTAGCCTATTAATAGTGTGTGCATTTACCCAGACAGGACTGATACTACCTACTAAATTAAGAACTTAAACTCTGTACATTATTTACTACTCTTGAAGAGTACGTATGTTATTTGAGAGAAGTCTGAAGTGTTTGTCCTGTTACATGTGTTTCTGTGCACTAGGTGCAATTTGTAAGCGTGCTCTGGTTGGAGTTACCTTAGCTATGCTACACAAAGTCATGACTTCATGTTTGGTTTGGGATCATTTATGCCAACTTGTATTTTCCACCTTACAGATGTTCATTTACAACAAATAAGCTAGTGACAGCCGCCCTATCCAGGTTCAACTCGGTCTTAGGCACACATATCCCACTGAAAGCCAATAAAGGGATTTTAGTTCGAATGGACCATTTCTTCACAAGCAGGCTGTAAACTGCAGTTCTTTTTCTTTCTTTTCCAAGGAAAAAAAAAAAGTCAGGAAAATGATTAGTGTGTAACATGTGACAGTTTTTAAACATTTGCTAACAGAGGCTCCTCAGCATAGCAGCAGGGTGGACAGCAAGGACTGTATCTACAACTAAATACACAGTAACACAACATGAGGCTAAAAGTAGTAATTTTCTTTTTACTTCGCTCTTTCTTGTTCAAATTAAATTAAATCCATTTCCAGTTTGCATGCTTTCTGTTACACTGGAAAACTGGCCAAACTAAGAAGGCAGATTCCTCAGTGTAAAAGAAATAAATAAAATCAAGTATCAATGTAAGTTTTTCAATTGTAATTAAGAAACTAAAAAACCCTGAGATTCATGCTTAATCAGAAGCTCAAATATCAAAATCCTGCTTAGATGCAAGCTTGGCTCCTCTGGGTCAGCTTATGATCTGTTTGCTGTAGGGATTACAGTAGTTTGTCAGAACTTTCTCAAACAGTGAGAATTAATAATTCTCAAGTTGTTTTTCATCTTAGTTTCTACAATGAAAAAGACAAAGAAAAGTAAGATGTCTGTTGACAGTCACAAGCCATAACTTGATCGACAATTCACTAGATACAGTACCTACACATCTAATGAGGTACCAGGGCACACATTGACCACATTACTAGCAAAACAGTATGTTAGATATTGCAAGATATACAATTTAAAATCTGTTCTGATCACAACAGTCATGAACTCACTCAGCCAATAAACACGACTAATCCAAACATGTAACTACAGTAGTAGATACTACTACTACTTAACCTGTAGTAAATTGTGTCAGGAAATGTGAGGGTAGTTGATAACGCATCATTTTAATTTTACTTGCAGGGAGACCTAGAACTGCTGAAGAACTGAGAAATAGAATTTCATTTAAAAAAAAAAAAAAAACCTTTCTGAAAATGCCATTCAGTCCATTGTTTTTTCTACAACAACTGCACTTTGATAACTGTTGATAGCTGTTAGCATGGCCTGCATAATTCTGGGCGGAGAGACAGGGAGTGAAAGAGACGGTAAAAAAAAAAAGGGTATTAGCCATCCACAGACCTTTTAAAAATTTACTCTAAAAGCTATGATCTAAGTTTTGAGCACCTTTTCTCATGAGGGACTCACTTCCAGAAATATCTGAGGACAGATATATCAGAACAATCAGTTCTGAAACTGGCGTACACTGGGCATCTAGAGGCGGATCACTGGGTGTGCAATCCCATACGAGACCTGGTTGTATTCTGGATGAAACGCTGCGTGTTCGCTATGAACCAAGTGCCTACTACATCTGCACTCGGTGGCAACCTTCCATTTCTTCCATTCGACCTAACAAGAATGAATTATGTCCAGTGCCTCCTCACCTTTAGGAACTACACTTGAATTACACAGCAAAACACGAAGGCAAGAAATGAACAAAGCTAATCCCAACCCCCTTTCTGGGTAGGAGGAGGGAAGAGCGTACCTTCAGACCCACACTTACCATCGCTCTCCGCCCTGACTAGCAGGGACATGCCCTTCAGCCTCTCCACGTAGCAGGAGGACACATGCCCCGTGCCTCGGTCATCCCACTGGCGGTCCTCGTTGAGCGTGTACACCTTCACCCTCCGCCGGGTGTCAGTCATCCTGCCGCCCGCTCCGCAGCCACCCCTCAGGCTCGCACGGGCTGGAGGCGCAGGAGGCAGCCGGGGGGCCGGGCCCCCCTGGGCCGAGGGGATCGGGCAGGAAGGCGGCGGCGGCAGGAGCCCCTCAGGGGCACGGGCACGCCACGCGAGCTCTTCTCGCTCCCCTTCAGCGCTCCCACGGGATCCTCATCCTCGGCAGGGCCGGCGGGCGCTGTGCTGGCGGGGGGCGAGGCGCCGCGAGGAGCTGCCCGGGCACGGCCGCACAAAAGGCGGGCGGGAGGCGGCGGCCGAGGGGGACCCCGAGGAGGCCCGGGGCGGCTGGGCGCGGAGTTCACTTCTATTGTGCGGCGGCCGCCCGGGCCCGCAGCCCCTCGCTGGCCGCCCGCCTGCCGGTCGCTCCGCGGGTCCGGCCGTCGGCGCGGGGCGCCGCGGAGCCGCCCTCCTGCCCGGCGCGGCTCTGCCCGGGGCCTGCGGGCGCCGCCGGGCCGGCGGCGGGGTGAAGCGGGCGGGCGCGCTCACAGCCCCGGCTCCCCCATGGGCTCCCAGCGCGGGCGGCGGCTTCACTCCCGGCCCGACTCCGCCGCCATGTTCTCCTTCCTCCTCCTCTTCCTCCTCCTCCCGGTGCAGCTGCGGCGGCTCGGTCCCGGCTCCTCCGCGCTCCCCGCGGCGTGGCTGCTCCCGGCGGCCCGGCCTGCAGCGAGGCGCTCGGCGCTGCCCCGCCGATGGGGCGAGCGGCGGTGGTGACGCGGCGCGGCCCTTCCAGCCCGGCTCCCAGCGCCTCCGTCCCCGCCTCAGTCACGGCGCGGCCGCCATCTTGCTTTCACCTCTCACGGCAGGCGCGGGGTCTCCCAGCCAGCGGCGGCACGGGCCGCCCGCCGCCTCTTAAAGGGGCCACGGCTCAGCGCCCGGCCGGGGAGGCCCACGCGTGTCCCGCGCCGCGCCCGGCACCGCCCCACCGAGATCGCGCTCGGACTGCGTGGCCCCGACACGCGTGGGCCCGGCCAACCGTGGGTGCCGCGTGTGTGTATGTATGTGTGTGTGTGTGTGTGAGTGCACGCGTGAAAAAACACGCGGCCCCGGGGCCCGCCGCAGGGGACGCCTCGGTGTCGTCCCCTTACCTGCCGCCTTGGGCCCGTCACGACCTCGTGTCGGGGCATCTTTGCGCTGCTGAACGCCCCCGGAGCCAGCGTCCTGAAAAAGCTTTTATTAGTTCCTGATTTTGTCATTTTTTTCCTTTTATATATATATATTTTTGCCCTTTTTTCCTATCTGACATCTCGGGCTCCCCCACATCCGAGCGAGCCAGGAGCTACCTGGGCGGCTGTCGGCCCTCCACCCCAGAGACGGGCTCTAACAATCGGGCTCTAACAATCGCAGTAACAAGCAGAAGCTGGGAGCCTCTGCTCGTGCCTCGCTGCCAGCAGCCGAGCTGTGTCTGACAGATTTCCCCGGGAAGGATGCGTCACGATGCAAAGTGTGCACAAACACCAGCGCGGTTCAGACCCCACAGACACAGCACTGCACTAGAAAGCCCGTTCCAGAGCATGGTCTGGGTGCGCTGGGTGGATGGGAGCTGGCTGCAGTTTACCCACCGACGAGGTAGATTTATTTTCCAAACTGTTTGATGTTTGCTTACCAGAGTGAGTTGTAGCAGGGCTGGCTTGAGCCAGGAGCAGGTTACAAGCTCTCCCCCCAGAATTAATCATGTGCCATGAGGAATCTTTCCGTCAGCACCGCCGTCCTTCCTCCACCTGCCATTCCCCTCACCCCATCAGAAAGAATTCATCCCGTTTCCTGACGTGCACAGACATTGTGCCATTCGGGTTTGCTTTTAGGCATAGCTGGCTAAGGATAGGGGCTGGTTGAGAATATAAACGCCGTCAGGAACGTTGGTCAGAGGCCTGCAATGTGGCTGGAGGCAGGTTGTGTCCATGTGTTCTCAGGATGGTGCTGCTGGCTGACACAGGTAACGTTTTGGAAGGGTCCTGCTGTGTGGGAGCTGGGGGTCAAGGGCCCTGGCGAAGGGAAGCTGTCAGCA
>CM021769.1:16571436-16582750 GCA_011076525.1 Nettapus auritus | reverse complement strand
CCCCCCCCAGTGTGGGCGCCCCACTGTGCCAGAGCCCCTCAGGCGCACCCTCAGGGCCATTGTTGGGACATCCAAAACCACTGGTCTTGCTTTGAGAAACCTCTGTGGGATTCACACGGAATTCACAAATTGTACCCTCTGGTGGCCACCAGATTAAGTATAGACTGCTGTTTGCTGCGGTTGGTTCTCCTCTTTTGTTTTTGTTTGGTTGTTTTTTTCTCCAGCAAATTGCAAACAAGTTTCATCAGACTTCAGTTTGCGTAGTTCGCTTTATGAAGAATTTGGGCTTAGCTTCTTTTAATTGTCCTTGTATTGTTTTCATGCCAGTCTGAATAATGCTTAGTTCAACCATAGTGCTCACTTGTCAGATTTTAACCAAATTCTCATTACGTTTGCCAAGGGGTTTCATTTTCTCCAAATGTTTCCACCCCAGTGACTCCAGAAGAAAGGCCAGGCTTTGAGGGCATCTTTCCATTCTGGAAAGCAGATGCAAAAGAAAAAGACTCGTGGTCTGTTTTTCTTAGGGTCATGATTTATAAGGCGAAAGTGTGTCAGGTTACATCTCAATTCCTTCTCCAGTTCAGAGGTTTGAAGAATTGTGTCCAGAAGGAAGTATCTTCGGGGATGGTGAGAGGCCAGTAACTGAGCTAAAATGTCAGGCTCCCCGGGTTCAAGGATCTTGTCCTGGCAGGTGCCTTGGTTCACCAGGAACTGAATAATACACAAGAAAATAGAAGATTGAACACAGTTTTAAATTTCTCCTATCTATAAAAATAAATGAATGTGGGTAAATATACGAAGGAATAAGCCTAAGAGGGGTTTAGTAGCGAGGGCTTGCACAGCACAAGATTGAAGAACAAGAGGAACTTCAACACCTGCTTGTAATTTTGGCAATGAAAATTGCATTGTTATTATGAGGAACTTCAGATCAGACATGTAACTTGAAGCTATGCAATAAAGCATTATTAGAGTTCCTAGAAATCATAGCTAATGATTTTCTGACACCACTGCCCCCCAGAAAACAAAACAAAACAAAACAAAACAAAAAACTAATTAGAGAAAGTAACATCAGACTTTCTTTTGGTAAAGATAAAATAATTACTAGTGTGAAAGTTGGGCTTGCCTGACTATTTAGATAAACACACAGACACTGTTTCTTGCTCCCAAGGCATACACTGTGGCTTGTTCCCCAAAAAGCTGCAGAAAATGAATGACTGAGCAAGAAGTCAAATTACATAGAAAAAATGTATAAAAGTAGGGGAAGTGAAGAAGTTGAGTCATTTAAGTCAGGATATTGTTATCAAAAAAGAAGGGAGATTCAGCAAAATGCATTTCTAGCTTTGTAGGGAACTGAACACAGCAATTTGAAATAAATATGTACAACAAGTAGAAAAAAGGCAGCAATCATTAAAAGTAAAGTTATAAAGTATAGAAAAATGGATGAGAACATCAAGCCTGGTTGACAGTTTCAGGAGCAGCTGAAGTTTTCTAAATCTTAACAGTGTTGTAGGCCAATATATCTAGATAGATACAGATAATAAATTTATTGTATAGTTGAAAAAATGCATGATTATTTGTATCATACGAAGATCATTAAGTGCCTTGTCATTATTAAGAAGGGCACTGAACAACTTTTCTAAGAAACATTTTAAAGTATGTGAGTCCTAAAGAACTTGAATTTGAGAGTCTTAAAGGAGTTAACATATAGGATCTCATGAAGTATGAATCCATATTAATATTTAATAAAGCTCTAATTAGTGCAGAAATTCTGCAAGACATGAAAACTGACTATAAGTATTCAACTCCGACAAGTGGGTAATGGCTCAATTTATCTGACACGAATCAGAGACTAAATGCTGATACGGGACGTAACAAGGAATTACGAGATGGGAATACAGAAGTAGCAGCCGATGTTGCTTTATTGGAAAAGGACTTGTCAAATTTGTTTTATTTCTTGTTAAATTACAAAGTTGCTCTTGAGGGTAATGGTGCAGGTATAATATACTTGGATAGTTCTCGGATATTTGTCTGGGAAGCTGACACTATTCTATCAAGAAAACTCGCACTGCATGTGTCAGATGTGTGGTGACAGGCATGGCTCAAAAAAAATTACCGGTCAGTGGAGATGATTGTAAATGGCTGTGCAGAAATAAAGAGTAGAACTGATGTTATTTAGGATTTATAGTAATGATTAGAAAGTCAGCGTAATATCTCTTTGCACAAAAACTGTGACAAAGAGCCAGGAAACATTGTAAATACTGTAGAGGACAGAGTGGTCAGAAACAAGCTCGCCTACTGAAGGCTGTGATGGAGAAGTTGAGTTGATGAAGAATAGCTTTGTTTGGGACAGCTGGGAATGTTACTGGCAGCTGCTCCTGTCCAGCTTTACAAATATCTATGAGCTAATGAAGCACCTCCCCATCATCACTGCATTTTTAAGGAAAACAGTGACACATTACCTTAAAACTCTGAGGTGGAAACAGTATTGATTGATTTGCTGAATGAGCCGTGGTCATTTAGGCATATCTTGTTTGTGCTCCGATTTCCACTTTCTAAATTCAGGTACAAATACAGGATCACACCTACAGGTACAAATAAATACAAAGGCATCTCTGAAAGATGCTCGGCTGCACAATGAACAAGCAATCCAACAAGAACTTCTTACATCACTCCACATCTCTAAGATCTAGCACTTTTCAAGTATATTTTAAGCTAGCAAGCTGAGCAAGAACGTAAAATCAGGGCTAACACAAGCTTTAATGCCACGTTCTGTAATTCTGGCATCTTCACTGTTAAAAGATTTGAAAGGAACTGGGAAGGAACATAAAGGACCACTCTCAGTAACTATTTCTTCGCAGATCCAGGACTAGCTCACTTCAACATCTCAGACTCCTGCAGTATGCCCTGTTTTGCAGCACGCCGTATGAATCATGTCTCGAATGCTGCTGCTCAGTTTTCACATCCTGTCGCAGATCCCCTAGAAGCAGTAGCCCTGTTTTTGTGCCTGAACCACAAACCCGAACCTCTGTATGTCAGCAATTAAATAAGTGACTCTTCCTCCTACATCATATGCATATGAATCCCCTCAACAGAAATAACTCGTCTCTTTCAACCCCTACTGACATTTCAGTTTTCACAGTGCTGGAAATGCCCTGGTTCTTGCAAGCAGAGCTTCCTTTTAAGAATTCTGTGCAACTGCATAGTCATGCAAAGGCTGTGTTTGTTTTGAATTCCTGCATGCCTCTCTGGAAATGCTACACTTTATCTAAATATGTAGGCCTCATCATCAAAGACTGAAGTATTTCAAAGCACTGCTGAAGCTGTTGGATGCGGAGGGCACGTCTGGGTCATTTATTCATCTGATAGAGAAAATTCCCCTTTTTCAGGGGGGGAACTCTGAGACATCTGAATTATGATAGCTGTTCCTATGCAGTGCATATTTTTATGTTTATTTTTGCGCCTGTTGGCTGTTTTTCTAAATCTCATTAGTAAGCTGTTATGGCACACTTTTCATTTTTTTCTTTTTCATATGGCAGACTTCCTAATCCTAACTTTGGCTCCCACATATTCTGTCTCCTCCTCCCTCCCCCGCCTTTATTTTTTTTGTACAAGATTTCCAGTACTTTATCTGTAACTCAGACTACAATAGGCTTCTCTTAGGCTCAACAGTTGTGCTCTTTTGAGAAAATGAGGGATAGAGAAGCAGAAATGTGAGATCCATGTCACAAATTTGTTTCCTAGAAGGTTTGAAAGTCCAACAGAAATCCAGCAGAGAAAAATCTAGACCCGTTTTCCCATTAAATATTTACCTAATTACCTGAAAAAAAATTACTAATGCAATGCTCTCTTATTAAAATTACTTCCTCATTACCTTAGGCTCATCCTGGAATGGGAGCAGGAACAGTAAGAGTTTTTTCTAGCTTGTGTACCTAAGAAATACATAGGTGGATTTGGAGCAAAAAGGGAGAAAGGGGAAAAGAAGCAGAGACGGGATATGGGCAGAGCCAGAGAGGGACAGAAGCACATGGACGTGTACGGATAAACACTCATCCAGACACACATGCAGAGTCTCAGTAGGCTGACACTTTAATCATTGTAGTCATCTCAGATGACTGGACAGACCAGTGTAAATTTATGCTCAGTTTCTTGGACAAAAGCTGGTGGAGCTAACCATACTTCTGCATGTAGAAGTAATAAAATGTCAGAAATGTGAAAAAAATGTTCAGGAAAAAAAAAGGAGGAAATTGAGTTGAGTTTCTTGAGGAGAGCATTTTAGAATCAACCATTATATTGACAGCATCTCAAATGTGACCTTTTTTTTTAAAGTTATGAGTCACATCAGTGTTTGTGACAATGATGGCCTTAAAATGCAAATAATTTGATACTTGCACTGAGCAGCAACGGTTCTTGTAGAAGTTGCAACAAGGTAATGTGAACAGCAGGCAGACTGGGAGCACATTCAGTTACCAGGAAGGTTACTTTGCCTATCATCTAAGTCTGCTCTAGCATCTTCCATTTTGCATATGAAGCTACCAAGCAGGGATGAGAACCTGACACCCAGGCTCTGTCATCTTTGGATGAGCTCTGCGGTAACAGACTGGCATTTAGGGCAGGAAATGCACACGGCCTTCACATCACATCTCTGCTCTTGCTAAAAGTGGAGTTAATTTAACAAAATGTAAAAATTGAACTTCTGCTTGTATTGTAACCTATAAATAACAACCCAAATTGTTTTTACATGCCTCAGTAGTCACACTGAAGTTCTCCTGATTGCACATTCCCAGCATAGTGCCCTGATTTTCTGTACACATTGGCTCCTTTCTCATCATGCCAAAGACAGGATGTGGCAGACTTCTGTAACTTCTCGAAAGGCATGAAGAAAGACAAGGGTCAGGTGTTTAATGTCTTCTCCAATACAATACTCAAGTCCAAGCTGGTTAAAATAGGAACGTTAAAGCAAGCAAAACAAGCATGTTCAAAACAAGCAAAAGGAGGTCTTCATACCTCACTGGAGGAAGTGACAGAATGCTGCAAGGTGACGTGGATGCTGAAGTCAAGCATAAAAGCCCAATGTACCCACCTACTGTCAGCCTCTTTGCAGAAGGTACAGGCAGCCTCAAAGCAGAACTCTTAGTCCAAGACTTTGTGACTAACGGGCAAAGGCATTACTGGCATGTGGGGATTACCAGCCGCTGGGCAGCAGGAAGGAGGTTGGGAATGGTGTGCATGCTGGTAAGGTCTGTAGCAGCGAGATGCAAAGGGGCTATGGCAGTTTTTATTCCCCAGTGCGTGACTGTTGAAGTAAAGGGTGAATGCAGTTACACACGCTGCAGGGCCCTAGCCCTCTGTAGGGTGGCTGCCTGATACATGCCAATAGGAGTAGGAATTCAGTTGTGTGCTTGGACATTGCTTCCAAAGACAGCGTGGATGTAGCCAGAGCAATTACAAGTGCACACCATTTCATTAATCATCACTGCAGCTTACCACTATTGTAGAAACTACAATATTAACTCACAATTGTCTAAGCTAATTAACAGGCAGCATTTACTTATGAGATTTTATGGTTTAAACTGGTGACTGAAGCTGAGATAATAATCGTAAGAAAATCTGTAAGACTATATGGCAGTCCCAGCTATTTACTACCTGGTGTTTAGTACTGACTAGAAACAGTTAAGGTGAGAAGAGAATTCTTTACATTTTCTGAAATCTTCTGCATAAAAAAAATCTTGTAAGCACATACCTTCTGGAGATTTAAAAACAACTAGGAAGTAACTCAGTAGTAATGGAAAAGTTCCATACATAAAACCCTCAGAAGATTAGCAATATATCTTTAACAAATCTGGAACTAGTTTTAAAATAACAAAGCATCTGTAAGAGGTTCAATATACATGCAGGGAAATAATTTCTCTTTTGGGTATCTTTCTGTACTCAATTTGAAAGCACTGCTTCTCCAACTAGGCAGAAGTAGCAGTTGCAGTATTTGAAGTTTGTAATGGTGATAATTTGTTGTTCCTACTGAATTTGTATTTCTTTGTTATACATGTTTTCACTGTAAAATTGTCTCAGGAGTGCTGCAAAGAGAGTGATCCCTATTGATACAGCTGCTGGTACACTAATAAAATATTGCCCCAAAAGGACCAGAGCACTATCAACATAAATCTGAAATAGAAAACATTTGAAATATCTGTTATTCACTTACTACTAAAATTCCTAATCAAAGTTTCAAAACTTTGAATTTATTATTTCTAATACAAATTTAAATTGTTCTCACAGAGGGAGAAGAACATGGTCTTTTTGTTTTGGAAACAAAATCTGGGAGCTGAGCAGAAATTTTGTCCTGCTTCAATATTTCAGAACAAAACAGTGAGGTTGCAAGCTGGATGGTCATCACAGGTAAACAATTTCTGTGATGGAACATCAAGATATTTTACATAGTAGGTATCAATTGTGTTACGGCAACATGGCATTTCGTAATTAAAGCTGAGCTAGAATTATACATGTTTTGAGTTCCTTAATCTACCTTTTTTTGTGTTTTCCTTGACTACAGATATTTGAGGCTAAGGGCTGTATCTATATCTTTTAAGAAAACATAGAATCATGATAGAATCATGGGATATCTGAGTTGGAAGGGACCCACAAGGATCATCGAGTCCAACACCTGGGTCCCCAAATGCTAAAAAAAAATAAAATCAGATAATGAAGTCACAAACCTTCCACTTTGGATCTTTGCATATAACATTTTTTCAAACTAAAACCCAAAGATATCAATAATGACCTTTTTAAAGCACTTTGTGGCTGTGTGCTATCAATGAACAACATCTTAACAAATAACCTATGTTGATAGAGGCTCTTCATGCAAATCCGTGTGGGGTTACAAGGGTCACAGTCCAGCAGCACCTTTTAGTGGACACTGCAGGTAGGCAGAGGGCCAGAGACTGAGTGGAAGTTACTGTGCAATGCCTGTGCAGATGGTCTCCCATCAGAGATGCACACTGGGCATATGTAAAACCACATCAAGAACAATGACAGGCCCTAAGGGTGAGAGCAGAGCTGCAGGAGTTCCAGACCTCTGTCTAACTGGCAGGTGCAATCTAGATGGTTTGAATTTGAACCAAATGGCATCAGCTTACCATGTTTAGAAAGTTACAATGCATTATTCAAGGAAAACTGATTCTGCAAATGGCCAAATATGCCATCAGGATGCTGTTCAACAAAAGAGTTCAAGCTGGACTTGGACAAGTAAGGCTTCTGATGTAAACCATTTGTTTTTCATTTGAAATGCTATGATTCTTATTTTTAAATAAAATTCAATTATAGTAACACAATGGGACAAGGAAAGACATACTCTATTTTTGATACCTGAAATTCATCAGATAGTTGACAATGTGAAAGTTCAGGAATAGCTGATACTTTGAAATGAAACAGCCTCAAAGGTCAATGGTATTTTGTTCTAGAAGTGTGGTTTATACCTATTTCTGTTCATAGTAGTTATTCTGATTTGAAATGATGAAAGTTACATACACAGATGCATAAACTCTGGATTATATACAGTAGTCTGGCATTTTAGCTAAGTAGAATCTTGTATTTAAAGTTCCTGGTGTTTCATTGATGCCTGTAAAATTAGGAAAAAAACACTTAAATACTGCCCCCCCCCCCCCCCCAGATGTATTAAATGAACATAATATAGCTTTTGAGATTCACAGATAAGGAATTAGTTTTTATTATTATTATTATTAAAAAAAAAAAAAACACTTCCCCTAATTGCTTCTTGGAAGTCCCTGAGATCCATCTCCTGTTAGGTGACAGATTACATTTACCACTGGCAGAGGTATTTGGGATTGTTTGGAATCCTGTCTCTAATACAATGCTAGAGGATGAGCAGAGTAAGCTGCTGACTGTGGGAGACTGTACGAGTATATACAGTGAAGTTTCACAAGAAAGAGAATTAAAAGAAAAAAAAAAAGACAAAGCTGCAAGTGAAGACATTTTCTCAGCCAGGGTACAGCTGCATTCAGCTTAAGGTGACTTGTTAGCACACTTTTTATAAAGTCCAGAAATCTGTGGAAGGACCATAAAAACTGATTCTAGCTCAGTTTCTTCACTGAACTGTAGATACAAGACTTAACAGAAGAAACTATGAGTAAACCAGTGAAACTTTTCCTGTGTTTTATAGGGTATTTCAAAATAATGATGTTTGCTACAGGTCAGATACCAGGTCACAACTGAGCATTTCAGTCCCACAGGAAATTTCAAGGAATTTTATTTCATTCCTAATCAGAAAAATATTGAAATCTCCGGATTTTTCAAATAATGTGAAATTTGAAAAAAGATTTTCAGGCTAACAAAATATTTAAGATTTAAAAAAGATGTAATTTGCACTTTGTTTCCACCAATATTTCTACATCCAAAGTTCTAACCTTTTAAAACGTCGGTAATTTTCTGTAAAAACATTCTTTGCTTTGACAAGAAGGCATTTTCTAGTGGAAAACTGTTCCACTAGAGAAGAAAAATTGTATGTGTTTGGAATTCCTAAAAGACTCTTTGGATCCAAAAAGGCCATCACTGGAGGGGTCCAACTCCACTGCCCACACCAAGGTATCATCATAATCCTGGGAGAAGCAGCGAAGGCAAGGGGAAGTAAAAACCTCTGTTGCCAGCTTCCTACATGTAATTTCTGGAAAGAATAACTTTACTTGTATGGGCCTTTACTTTCAACAGCATGGAAGGAAGAAAAAAGTCAGGGGCATACTAGGGCCAAGAGCATAAGGAGTGAGTCCAGAGACAGCTGTTACTAAGGGAGCTCTTTGGGGAGGATGGATCTTGGGGAAGCTCCTCTGCTGCCCCCATGAGTTTCTGGTCTAAGCAACTTCTCTTTGCATTTATGCCTAGAGCCAGCCCTTCTTGAAAGACTGAGCAGCCAGCTTGAGATTTCCTTTAATCAGTCTCAGCTTATTTCATAGCAGAATTTCCTAGTTCTTTAGGATCAAAATATGGTGAACAGCCATCTAATAGGCTGGGACATTCTCTTTTCTGGGACAAGCAGAAAGTGAATCTTTAGGTGTTAGGAAATGTCTATAAAGACGAGATCTTTAGAGTATAAAACCATTTTGTAGTGTAGGCAAAAGCCAGGAACATAAAGACAAATATGAGTTCAGAAAAACCCACGTGAGCATGTTCCACATGACATCTTCACAGAGGAAATGCAATACTTCTGCTACCTCTTGATTTAGTGTCAACTCTGTGTTAACTTTTTATGTTTATTAACACAGAAAGTGATCTGGTTGAAACTATTTAAAAATCTTGATATAAAATGCTGTTTGTTTTTTTTCCCCCTCATATGTCTTACAATTTCAGAATGATCATGGTTGGCATACTATAACAATTGTTTTAACAACAGTGTTTTGGGAGGCAAAGAGCTAGATGTAAAGATATCTTCTCCTGCCTTTCTATTTTAACTCATGACACCTTATCATTACTTCTGGCAGTAGCGATAAGAATAGATTTGAAATGGAAACTCTGACACAGGTGTTTTCCTCATTAACAACCATGATTTAAATGTTTACACTGAAGTTACCTGATTTTATATTTCAACTCCTGTTCTGTCCCACTGTCCATCCTCTCCATTAATGTAGTATTTGTAGTTTTACATTCAGAGTCCGATATAAAAATACGTATCCTCCAACTGAGCGTAACCAGAAGATCTTAATTGAAATAAAATAGGATTTGGTAAGCGTACCACTAAACTGTCCTGTCTGTACAGTCTGCTTTTCAAAATACTGATTATTAATGTAAGTTATAGAAAAACAAAGACAACTGTATATGAAATAAATGATCATCATACAATGAATTTTAAAATATATTCAGTAACCATGAAATTATCAGGAAAGACATTTAAATCCTTATGATAATTTCTCATTCTTAGTTTGCTGGGATCTGCATTACAAACATTTTCACTATGCAAAATAGCTCTTCTCCCTTCAGATGAAGGTCTGTAATTTGCCTGCATGTAAGTTCACCACAAGACAGAAGAATGTAGATTAAATGTACATTAGTTGTGAGAAAAGGATAATAAATTATTCTTAATGTCAGGGTAATACAGCAAAATAAATTGTATGGTATTAAAAAAATAAAAACAAAACAAAAACCACTAAGCATACGAAACAAAGTAATTTGTTCATCTATATTAACTATTTCCTTTCTCAGGGAAAATGAATGGTCAGTGATTTTTTTTTTTTCCATTCTTAGCCATCACCTCAGCAGTGAGGACTGAGGCAACAGGTGTTGACCACTCATATGGATTATGTGATTTAATATGTGGCCATAATTTCTTGACAGGGTCCTTTAGACTCAGGATTTTCAGGTGATCTCTCATCCCTATATGACATTGCTCAGAAACCATGATCAGAAGACATCACCTGCTTTCAGTCCACTGTGATGGAAACCTTGAGATCTTTAGCATGTGTGTTACTTTTTCTGGCTTGTCTTAAGTTTGAGACAGAGTATATGTCTTACCTAGAAAAAAAAAACAGAAATATGAGTTTAATATGAGATACAAGTTCTGTTAATCATTTGCATTTTAAACACAGAACATAACATGCCATTTTATAAGTTTAAACCCAAGACCACACATTTCACATAATGAAAAAAAAAGATTTGTTAGCAAATGAAAACTTCAGTCACTTAAACAGATGTTTTTAGTATGTCAATAAAATGGTACTTTTGTAACAGTAATGCAGTGAATGGCATCATAACTGGCAACTGTGTTGGTTCTTGCCTCCAGCTATCTCAGATCAGATCTTTTATAGCAGAACAACTTAGGGTTCCTTAGGAAAATATCTTTTTTTTCCTCCCAAAACACTATGCCAAAAAGTAAAAGCCCTAGAAGGTCATGGGGTTACATGGAAAGTAATAGCTTAATTTGTTTAACCTAAATAACACAAAAAGCCTATTTTAATATACATTAAAATATACTCCTTTTATGAACTTTTAAAATCTAGTACCTGATTTTGTATGTTATTTCTGCACTGCGTGTTCTCACTACAAAAACTGGTGTACTGTTGACAGCTTCTTCAGATAAACATGCAAATTTTCCCATGCTCTTGGTTATTTTGCAAAAATAAAAGTACAAGGTAGGAAGGCTTTCCCTTTCTATACCAAATCCTATGCACCACCTTATGACTGCTTAGCTTTCTTACTGGTAGTTTTATTAGGAGAGGAAAATCATTTGTGTCTTTTGATAGCCAGCTTTCCTCAGTCATCGTAATTGGAGAATTGTAATGAGCTGATACACTGCCACTCTTCACTGTTATAATAA
>CM021769.1:16313071-16571426 GCA_011076525.1 Nettapus auritus | reverse complement strand
TATTAAAAAGACAATAAAGAACATAAGAAATTTCTGTATGATTACATCTGAAATACACAGTGTAACCATTTCTTCAGAAATCTGTGGTTTGGGAAAGATAGTATATATGGAAATTTGCTAATTTAAAATGATGCAATCTATTAAAGAATAGCCAAACCTTTAGAATTTCAAGAAGGAGATTAAGTTGTGATGCACATATGAAACTTATAGAACAGAGAATATAGTGAAGAAATGGTGTTGACAGACGTTAAAGATGTTTCACAGATCCATAAGTTACATTAAATTCAGTCAGGGAATGAATGTGACTCTCTCCATATTCTCCCCACCAACTATATCATTTAAACTTAAATATAAAAAATTTGGAATACAGATAGCAACTGACACAGCTAGAGAGAAAGATAAAATAAATTAGTTTAACAGTGGACACACTTGAAGAATCTCAAAGACCCCACGATAAGGAAGAGACCATGTTTGTAAATATACTTAACTCTTGTAGAGAGAGAAATATTTAGTAAACAAGGATAAGGGTAGATATGCAGACAGGTGGAATCTATAGAGTGTCTGTGAATGGGAAATTGTGCTGTTAGGCAGCTTCTGGGAACAGTTTGGGCTGGTTGATTTCCTAGAAAAGGGTAGATAAGGATATGAATTTTTCAGGATTGACTGCCATCTTTTATAATGACTGTCAAACTGATTTTGTCAGTAAGCACAATAGATTATTAGAAACTGGTGTAACCTAAGACTTCTCAGGTACTGCTGCTACTGCTAATCTACCATACTCACTGAGGATTAGGCAATAAAACAATCCTAATTTTTCATATATATTAATGGCTGCCTACACAGCAACACTGGGTATCTAGCTTCTTCTAAGGGTAAATTTGAGAGCTCAAAGCTTTCTGCATCAGCCAAGTGTAGCCTGGCCACACAGGCTGGACCAGTTCAAGCATTCTGTCTTCACAGTGAGCTGTAGAGGGACTCTGAACACAGAGGTCAGTTTACTCTTTGTGGTAGAATGGGGACTGGTACTACAGGATTCACAGCTACCTCTGAATATTCTAAATGCAGAAGTTTCTTATACATTTCAGATGCATATACAGCTCTATATCTGCAAAAAGCCTATATGAATTCAAAAAACTATGCATAATATTAAGAATCAGAAAACGTGCTGGTATTTGAATGTCTTACCATGTGTGTGCAGAACGTGTGTAAAGTGTGGGTGAAAAATTTCTTTTAAAATACTTTACATCTATATTGAATTGTACACAAGCTATTTTTTCCCCCAAACCAGAGTAACTTTGTTTCTAATGAATGTTACATGAACTAGCCAAGAAAGTGCATCGCAGTAATGCAAAGTTCCTCAGCAGTTACTGAGTGCTATCGATCCTAACACTAAGTGCTTTTTGCTTTTTGTGCACAAGGTGGTGCTCTTATCAACTGGCTGCGAAGTAGGTAAGTGCGTGAGAGCAAGATGGCTTACCGCTTTACAGAGCACTATTGGGAAGTGCAAGACTCTTTCCTTCCAGCATTTCCATAATCTTTACTGGGATGTCAAAATCATACGTTTCTGTTCCTTTCTCCAGATACAAGCAGATGTGCAAGAATATTACAAAAAATAGTAAAATTAAAGAGATTAAATAGCTCTAAAATTCTAGGACATTTTACTACAATATGAATTCCTTCACAGTTTTGAGATGAGAAGCTGAGCAAAATTCACTTCTGAACATGCTTTAAATTTAGAACAGGAAGATAAAAATCATAAAATGTCATGTTTTACCTTCATATCTTTCTCTGTTAGCTAGATACTGGTGATAATAACAAATACTTGTACTGAAATAATCATCGTAAAAGAAATTAAAAGAAAGAAATCAATAAGGTGATCACATTTCTTTTAATATACACAAAATTATAAATAACAGTATTTTATTATCAATAATATACTGGCAAAATGAAAGATTCATTGTATTTGGATATAGCTAGGTCACCTCAATCTTCACTGACCTCAAGCTAAGAAAGAAGGAAATTGGTCAGTACTTTGGAAGATCTAAGGAAATAACACATGGATTATTTTCCTAGCAAGGGATGTGAAATGGATAATGGAAACAACAGCAATAACACTCACTGGAGATGTACATATTCTGATTATATAGAAAATCAAAGCTTGGTTTGGTCCAACTCTTAAAGAAACATCTCTTTGCATTCTTAAGAGAATATCCTTTGGTAACATCCTAGCATTGAGCAGGATGCCATCCAGGCAGATTTTTAGTATCTCCAGAGAAGAAGACTCCACAGCCTCTCTGGGCAGCTTGCTCCAGTGCTCTGTCACCCTCACAGTAAAGAAATGTTTCCTCATACTCAGCTGAAACTTCCTGTGCTCTAGTTTGTACGTGCTGCCTCTTGTCCTACCACCGGGCACCACTGAAAAGAGTCTGGGCCCATCTTCTTGACACCCTCCCTTCAGATATTTATACACATTGATAAGATCTCCCCTCAGTCTTCCCTTCTCCATTTCTCTTCTGAACACATTTTGTTCAGGAATGCTTCTATATACCCTTATTACTCCTCCTAAAGCTTTCATCTGGTGTGCACTACCATTTGAATAGAAACATGCAATATCACTACATGATCAAAGCTCCATCCAAAGGCAAATTGGAATAAAAACTGGATCAAAGGATAGTTTTTTTGTTTTGTTTTTTAAACCATACTCTTACAGTGTTAAATAGCACATTAGAAATATTTTAAAATAACTTGGTAACTTTACCTTCATTTTATCCTTCCACTTGCTCCCATATTTAAGTCCTATTTTAAACCCTCTGGACCTGGGAGCTTTTAACAATCTGGATGCCTTTTAACATACCTACAGTTATTGTTGCAAAGCAGAATTACATTTACTTTTATTTTTCTGTTGTTCTTACATTTACCATTAGATGGGAGCAGTCACTTTTATTAGCATTGCCATTCTAGTGAGCATGTAAGAAAGTAAAGTGATTAAACAGCTTTATCTCTAGTATGAAAGGAAAAATACACTTATTAGCAGAGCTGTTAAGAAAAGAATCATCACGGAAATATAAGACCATGCTTGTAACATGGTAACTTAAATTCATTGAACAGGTCTGGGGTGCAGAATTAGTACACACTGTGGCAAAAAGCTTCTGTTTAAAACTTAGGAGAGCTATTTTGTTCTTTAAATCAAGTTTTATACACATTTGTATATAAAAAAAGAATACTATGTAGATTGCAAAGTTAACCTTAAGAGCTGCCAAACCTGAAACCCTGTATCTGCTGTGGCTGGGAATGGATTTAAATGGAGAGAGGTTGGGGATAGTATGCTGAATTCAGTTTCTGCTTTCAACACATCACAGGAATAGGCCTCATCTTATTCCTTATATCCAGTGACATTCCTTCAGTAGCAAACACATGCAATCCACAGGGCATACTGAGTTTTATGAGCCATTCCTCTATTGGTAAGGTCTGCTTGAACGTGAAATGAATATTAATGAAATGTTTCCATCTTACAGACTACCACAGAAGAATGATACTCACAGAAGGGCCTTTTTCCACTAAGCTAATCAGACGACTTCTCGGTAATGACTAATTACTGACCAAGGACAACAGTACCTGGCTAAACAAAAAGGCATATATAAGCAATTCACATTAGAAGTTAACTGAATATGAGGAATACAAGTCATACACCTAGGTAATTAACAAGTGAAAGTTAGTGTTCTCTTATCCTAAACATTCACTGGAAATGCCTTGGCTGCATCAAGTGAAGTCTACTTTGTACTTGTTAACTAGCTAAGGTGACAACCCACAATGTTTGGAATGCCAACTGTTTAAATACACATACAAAATACTGAGTTTTACCCCAAATGGCTTCTGTCACACTATCAAGCACTAGTTCAGGCAGAAGATTACTATCAAGGAGTCCAAATCAACTGCACTTTTGTATAGCAGTAAAGATTTTAGAAAATTATGTTTCTAGTCCCTTGGCTCCTAACCCCAACAGCAGCATACCAACATTAGTACAGCAATGAAGGCACACTGAGAAAACCACTTCTCAAAAGTAAATTGCCAACAGCTTAGATTGTGAGGTCACTTAATGTAACATCACACTGATTACTGCCAGGCAGACTTCTTTGAAATTCTGCACAGTGCCAGGAAATATTAGCGCTGGGCACTAAATGAGGAGAGTTGGCCAGGATCAAAAACACTGAGAAATCATCAAAATGTCCTCGAATAAATAAATTAAAAAAATAAATGATTTAATCTAGGAAAGTTGAAGTCAATCCACAAGAAGAAATATAATATGAAAAATGGATATTTTGTAAGAGATAAACAGGACCAGCAGTGATGCTGAAAGACACATGGTGTTACTAGGCAAAACCCAGGAGTTTGAAACCAAATATGCCGGTGTAAACATGGAGATGAATTTCTAAAGACTGAAGTCCAATCATTTCTGCTATGGTAAGCAATGAATGCTTTTGTTCATTATTTGGTAACTGCATTCCTACCAGCAAAGCCTCTGGAAAATGAAGAAAAGCCAAGGAAAAACTATGAAAGTTTTTATTTTTAAGGAAAGTTCAGCAAAACCAATCACCTGTACAATGGATATGATAACACAGTAAGTGGATAAAGATGTGTATATATGCTAGTGACAACAAAACAGTATTTAGAACAGCTAAGAAAGTTCATTCATTTTTGGAGAATATTACAGCTACAGAAAGTCAACTGAATCTGAAGAAAAATATCAACTGGATCCAAAGAATATGAAGTGTGATTTTAAAATTCTTACTACTAATATGTGTAATGATTTGCCTGGGGATATCAATATCCCAAGTACTTGCACCATCTTCACCTTGCTTTAGAAATGAAAGCCAGCATTTAAATGAGACTTTAATTTTTTTTCTGCAAAGGCTATATTAAAAATACCCCTTTTCCCATTCAGTTAAAGAAATATCTTGAAGAGGTATCAGAGCTAAGATTAAATTTCAGAGACTTTCATGTATTTTTGTGAAAAAAATAAATGTCATGATATTTAGACACCTTATTCTGGATTGAAGTTCTCAGTTCTCACATCTGTTCAAAGTTCACAGAAGTTCTAGGGAGCTACTTGGACAACCCCAACTCGAATTTCTTTTTTGCTCTGTATTTAATTTCTCCAACCAACTGAAATGGTGTACACAAAAAAAATCATGAAAACTTTACTGCTTTTAGAACTCCTTCCATCCTGGGCAAAAGGAGATTAAGTGCTTCCACCTGGAAGCTCCAGCTTCCAACTTCCCAGTCCCTACTTCATATTCTGAAACACAATTCTCTAGTACAACAGCCACCACCTGCCACTATTCAGCATACATTTCATTAGCTATCATTGAGTTCCTTACTTTAGCTCTGAACTTCAAAACACTTTATCAGGAATATAGGAAAGAAAGTGGATTAAATGTTAATCAAAACTGTTTCTCTTGTATTATCTCATAATTGAGATAATTGCAAAGCTAATCCAGCTGCTTAGTATGAAATAAAAAGAGTGACATGTAGGTTATCAAGTAGTAATCATAGGTTCTAATTATGAGTATGGGTCTCACAGGTTCTGTGACAACACAATTAGTAAAACAATTGTTAGCATTGCCATTGACATTAGTTTACAATTCATGTTAATCAAATGTACTGGGAAAAAATAAATGTTACTGGTTTCATTTTGAGGTGGAAGTGGTAAAAATACGTATTGTTCATGATCTCTAAGGTGAGAGCAAGCTCTGCAGAATCATACATCAGTAGAAACTACTTTCTCATTCCTGCTTACCCTCTGCATTTATGTTATTTATATAACAGCTGAGTTGCTTTGAAAAGGAAAAGAAAAATACATGTTATAACTTGAGAAATCTTCTGCTGTCCCTCCATTGCAATTATTAAACTAGTAAAACACTTAACACTTTGTAGATGAATAACTGGTTCAATTTCTTTATAGACCCTATTTGTTCTTGAAAGCATACGTGCTGTGCCACATCCAGGATCATAGAGGTCATAATCCTCATGAAAACAACTTGAAATGCACCATGACTTGCATATGTTAACTTTAATCTCAATGTGACATCTTTTACACATTAAGACAAACTTATGAGCGGAGAACGTTTAGGATCAAATTTGAAGCCACAGGTTTCAACTAGTTGGGAATTCATTTGTGAGCTCAAGATTAGTAAGGACTCCAGGAAAAAAATAACAACAACACAACACCACACAATGCAAACAAACAAGCCAACAAACACACCAGTTCTGGAAGAGACAAACAAAACTGTGTATTACAGACCAAGAGAATGGTTAAGGTTGGACAGGACCTCTGGAGGTCACACTGTCCATCACCCACACATGATATTCAGACAGAAACTCCTGTGTGTCTGTTTATGCCCATTGCTTTTTGTCCTGTCACTGGACACCACTGAAAAAGATGTGTGCAATAAAGAACAGACTTGAGCTTCATGAAAAAGTGAGGAGTTAAGGACCATCATGAGATAAATTAAACTGGGGCAAGCAAGAGAATGAACTGTCCTTGTTTATATAAAAACTACATTACCCACTATTGTATTACACAGAAGGTTATAACTAACCTCTAGAGTGTTCCAAAACATTTTATAAAATTAAATGCTAGAAGAGGAAGGCTAAATTGAACTACTAGGTCTCAGAAGTGATTCTGTAACTATCATTTGTCATGCTTAATCAACAAATTAAACTGAACTGAAAACTCAATAAGGTAATCTTGTCTTTTTTAATATATGCATCTCCCGAGGACAACAGAAACATGTTTAAAATTGTTGTGATATGGAAAAAAATCAGCCATCCCATCTGTTATAACAAATATGGGTTTTTCAGAGTTAATAGTCCATAAAAACAGACTTTCTTTCTACCAACTTTACAAAGAATGAGGAATGAAGGTTTCACGCTGATGGGTAGCTAAACTCTGCCACAACTGCTCTCTCACTCCCCGCCTTAAAGGGAGAGGGGAGAAAATATAATGAAAATGAGTTCAAGGGTTGAGATAAGGACAGGGAGATCACTCACCAAGTATCATCACGGGCAAAACAGACTCAGCATAGGGGATTAATATAATTTACTGCATACCACTAAGACTAGATCAGTGAGAAACTAAAAGCAATCTAAAAACACCTAAATGTGTTCTCACAGTGGCACAACCAGCATCTCTCATTGGTGCATCTTTGGGCAGCAGCGGGCCCCTTTTGGAGCTGGCTCTTATCTAACATGGGACAGCTGCTGCACTTTTCTCACAGAGGCCACCCTTGCTACCAAACCTTGCTGGAAAAGCCTAACACACAAGGGTATTCCACAACACCTATTTATTGGAATTGAGGCCTTCTGAATTTGACTTAGACACCTTATTGACCCTCATCAAGTCAATTAGCTGTTCTGCCACCAACACTCCCCCTACAACACTGCCTTGTATTGCTACATACTCGCAGCGAGATGAGAGATTGGGAAGCAATAACTGACAGGAGGTGGCAATGGGGATTGAGTCAGTGTTTGACAGACCATGCGTGACTTCAGACAAATTATTTGCTGTTCATCACATACTGCACATCCATCTCAGGAAGCATCAGGAAAGCTTTTGTTTATCAAGCACTTTGAGGTCTAAGGAAGAATGCACAGAACAAACATGAATTCTGATGCACAGTCTCCTGTAGTGAGTCCTCATGTACAAATTTGTTTACATTTCTCACCCCATCACTTCAGCTTTATTCCTGTTACTCTCTACATTTAAGGCACTACTTCCCCTTTCCAATGTAAGGACATCACAGGGAGCAAGGAAGGCCCACTTTTTATCCACACCATACCTGGTCAGCCCTCTTCACCACCTCCTCCACACCCCCCTGGGCCAGCAGCAGACCTCCATGGCCAGGGGGTACAAAATCCAGCCTGAAGCAACCATTGGTGGTCCCACAAGCCCTTCCAATCCTCCTTGGCTCTCCACAAGCCTCCCAAAAGCCATGCCAAAAGCTGTGGGCTCTGCTTCCTGTTACTCCACCCAGACAGCAATCTTGTCTCAATGGCTTCAGCTGCTAGGGAGCTTGAACTCACCTGCACTGCACTCCGTAGCCCAGCAGCAGCAATCAGTATCTTCCCCTCAGCAGTTTAAAAAGCTTGACGGCCAGAGCTGCCTAACATGTCTGCAGGGGGATTAGCACCTTTCACTTCACCCTGCAAACAATCAAAAGAGCGCAGGCAGCCAGTTACTGTGCATGAATGAAGGGGTTAGGAACAGCTGAAACAGCCCTTACACATCTGTTTGCAATCATCTGATCACACTGTTAATTGGCATGAGCTACATTGTTTCATCTGACCTGTGTAGGACAGATTTCTTATATTCCAGACTGGGCATGTCAAAAAAAAAGTTATTATAGCTAATGCTTGTGTTTTTTAAAGATGTCACTTCTTTCATAAGTATTCTTATTTATCCTTCTATAGACAGTGAGTAAAGACTGCAGCATCAGTCTGGGAGATGAGTTTATGAGCTGATCATGCAGCTCTGCTTCTCATTTTCTCCCCTCTCTTCCAGAGCACACAGAGACAAACGTGGATGCAAGTTACTGTGCCAGAAATAGCTGTGCAGCCATGTACTGCGGACGTGACTGTAAGCAGTTTTATGAGCTGGCCAAAGGCAAAAACATGGTAAAGGCTTATTCATAACTGATGGTATCAGCATATCTAATTTTTTCCTATACCCCACCAAACTTCACAGGAGGACGCTTCCAATAAAGGGCAGTTAACCCAGGAGATGACTGGTCATTCCTGGCAAATGCCCAGTGGAACAAGCTGCAGAATGAAGATGTTCATCAGGTGGAAGCAGAAGCTGACCAAATGAATAAAAACCGTACTGCCTTTTTTTTTTTTTTTTTTTTCCCTAGCAACTCTACTGCCTTACATAGCCTGTATACACTCTGTGCATATTCATGTATACCCACATACACATATATATATTTATAAAACATCAAAACAGCCCCTTAAGTCAATTGAACTGTGAAAGAGACAACAGCAACAAGTCTTGTACAGTTAAACTTGTCACAATATATTAATTAGAGCAACAATGCTCAGCTCTCAGAAATATTAATAATTGTTTTTTGCACTTGCAAATATATGAAAGTTGTTTACAATTGCCAGCAAGATGAGTTCCAACATGCCTGAGATGCAAACACGCACAGTCACACAGCAGATGGTGAAAATAAGATATGGTGGTGAAAGCTATTGTCCCTAACTCACCTAAATATGTCACTGGCATAGCCAAGAAAGGACTCCTGATTTCAGAATTTAAATTTCTGATATCCAACACTGATCCAAAGAGCATCGTAATATATACAAAGATTTCTATGTATTACAGAAGCTTTTGGGTCAGTCTCTTAGAAATAAGTCTATGTTGTCAGCATGATACCAGCAAGCCAGCAGGATAGGACAGCAATGGTTGCCAAACATTGTAGGGCAGAAGCAAAGATAGGTCAGTGAAATAAGGTAATTAGAATAAGCAAAGAAAAGTTGTAATTACTAAGGATGATTATGGAAAATAATGGAAAAAAAAAGAGAAAAAAAATAAATAAAGGAAGGTTTTATGTTAGAGAATTTGAATTCAAATGAAAGAAATTTGGTATAATATCATTCTCTTAAGTTCAGTTCTCATCAGAAAGTCAATTATGAAAAAAAAAATCACTGGGAAGGTTAGAGAAGGCCATAGTGCAGTCCATACTGCCAAGTCTATTTCTCTTAGTCTCAAGGAAGTTGTGAGAGCTTTCCAAATACTTACTGTAAATAGTACACTTGCTTCCCATCACAGAATATCTAAAGGTCAGTGTTGTCCTGAGTCTAATCTCCGTAAGTTTCCAAAATGAAGTTTTGCTTTTTATTTTCCAAATGTCTTGCTACTACTAGGTGCTTTCTTTACCTTCTTGAGGCCTGAGCTCTTCAGCAGCAAAGAGGTGCAGCATAAGAACAACATACACTTCCTCCCCCATTATAAACTAAAGGACCTAATGCTGAAGGAAGAAAAAAGGGTTCATACTGGTTGGCATCTGTGGTAAAGCAACGAGCTCTCATGTTGTTGTAGGTTTTTAAGAAATGCACGTTTGTTCTCTGTGAAATGGATAACAGCCAGCAACTATATTTATATAATCAGATACAAACATGTAATTGGTAAGTCTCACCATTCTGTGTTTGTTTGGGACTGATGGTCTAACAGTGAAAGACTGATCACTCATCATCAAACCCATCAACAATCCAGCCCCCTACCCTTTTTGCTAAACATGGAAGACATCTGTAATATTTAAGACATCTGTGTTTAAAGAAGGCTTTGGCTTTCTCTCAGCATAGTTTTTCATCATACTTGACCCTGCAGTAAATCTGTAGCAGCAAATCTCATTTTGCAAACATAGAACACAGGATCACAGTAGACTCAGCCAAACGAAGGTTAAGGAGATACATTTCTGTTCAAATACATTTAGCTCCAGAATTAGCAGAGGCAACACAGAAAGTGCTTGGCTGAGTGCATAGACTTAAAATGATTTTTTTTCCCAAAGTTCATTCTAGTGCTAATATGCCTCTCAACAAATTCTGGAATGTCAGTCGTTAGATGGGAGAGAGAAAACTTTCAGGATGTCCCAGACGAACTACATTGGGACAGTTACGTTAAAACGGCAGAATTTTTTTGCAGTGAAGTCTTTGAAATTTATGAACCCTTAAATTGTTTGTTAGGAACAGCAGGAAATGATGGACATTTATGATCTTTTATCTTAGATTGGAAGGTCTCTGGGAGAGGTACTGTCTTTTTTGTGTGTCCTTGGCTGAAAGCTGGCAGGAGAGAGGCCTATCCCTGACTGCCCCTCATCTGTGACTACTGGGTCACTCAGAGAAGAATTTGCCATTGGATTAAAAGGGCAATGAATTAGATCTCTCAGTAATATAAATATAAATGATAATACGCAGGGAGTAATAATTGAAGAGAGGGTCTCTTAGGTTCTACATGTTGATTGCAAGGATAAAAATGATTAGAAGTGTTTCTCTTGTCAATTTGGATCCTAGAAAGATGGAGAGAAAGGTCAACCAGTCAACCCACAAACCAGCTCTTCTCATGTATGTGTGAATTGTTGGAAGCTGCACAGGGTTGATATTTCTCCTTTTCAAATAACACGGAAACTCAATTTTTTCAGCAAGGAAAATGGCACAACCAAGCCCTATTTTTAAACTGAACTGTTCTTGGACAGTACAAATGAAAAGTAATACTATCCTGAGTGTACATTTTGTAACCTTAAAAGGAGAGAGCTCTTTTTCAGGGAAGATCAGGATTTCTGCCAAGTATTATCAGCAATGGAGTGGAAAGCAAAACATTGTTTTCACAACTTTCTTGACCATTAGTGGTAAATGTGATCTAGCCTAATGCAGTCTCTCTGTGTATCCCTTTTAGGAGGTAAGTATGGCTGGTAAAGAGAAATACTTGCCAATCTCTGTCCATTCTGACATGGGCTGGAGCTGTGGTGAAACCTCTGTATTTCCAGATCACCAGACAAATGCATCAGGTGACTTCTTACTTCAGTATGCTCCTCTGCAAAGATTCAAGTGTGGTGGTTTTACTCAGCAGGGGAGATGAGCTCCACCACAACTACACTCTCACTCCCCTTCCTCCAAGGAAAGTCAGAGAAAATACAATGCAAAGGGCTCAAGGGTTTAGAAAAGGATGGGGAGATCACTCAACAATTATCATCATGGGCAAAACAGAATCAGCATAGGGAGATTAATGTAATTTATTACTTATTACTAACAAGATAGAGCAGTGAGAGACTAAAAGCAAACTACAAACACCTTCCCCGCATTCACTCTCTTCTACGTCCTCCCCCTGAGTGGCGCAAGGGAACAGGGAATGGGGGCTGTGGTCAGTCCCTAATGCTTCATCTCCGCCACTCCTTCACAGTCACTCTCTGCCCCTGCTCCATGTGGTGTCCCTTCCATGGGATGGTGTCCTTCCTGCACTGATCCTCTGTGGGTTTCCCACAGGCAGCAGCTCCCCAAGAACTGCTCCCACACAGCTCCATACCAAGGGGTCCATCCGCAGGGGCAAACTGCTCCAGCACGGGTCCCCCACACGCAGCAGCTCCCCCCAGGTCCCCTGCTCCTGCATGGGCTCCTCTCCATGGGCTGCAGCTCCGGCCCGGGGCCTGCTCCTGAGGGGGTTCTCCATGGGCCGCAGCCTCCTCCAGGCCACATCCACCTGCTCCACCGGGGGCTCCTCCACGGGCTGCAGCGTGGAGATCTGCTCCATGTGGGACCCATGGGCTGCTGGGGGACAGCCTGCTCCACCAGGGGCCTCACCACAAGCCACAGGGAAACTCATAACCCAACCTATCAGCATGATGGTGGGTCAAGCAGTCCTGATGTGCTCTGCTTTTTGGTGGTGATACCTGATCCTCTCACCTCACAACCACATTAGCATGGGGACATTGCCACAGCTGTGCTGGCTGCACAGAGCACCACAGCATGGCTCTTGTCCAGTTTCCAAATGATCCATTTACCAGATAAAAAACCATTACTCCATTACTGATTTTTTTTTTTTTTCCTCCTAAAAAGGAACAGCTGTAGAGCTTGTGAAGAGCCTGGGAGAGGGCTTTGGGGTGTCTTGGTGTGTGAGCATGGACCCAGGCACAGGGACGGAGCCAGAGCTGAGGAACGGGGCTCCACGGTACACTTCAGACTGACTAAAATTGTGATGAGGAGGAAAAAATCTCCCTTCCAATCTCCTTATGTAGCACAGAGCTGCCATATGGTTTTCTGATTGTTCTCCACTGTAACCACTGTGTGGCAGAAGAGATCAAGACTATGATTTTCTGCGGAGGACAGCGAGGGAAGCGTGCAGCTTTCAGCCTCCTGCGTGGGGCAGGCGCCATATTGTGCGGGAGGGTGATGTGGCGGGGGCCCATGCACCACAGCAGAAATAACAACCACAAGCCGAGCAGAAGTGCCATTAGCTGACGACAGTGCATTGCTTTTAAGGGTGCGAAAGAGTCCAGGTCAGGGCAGTTCACTCTGTTAAATTGGCAGAGACAGTGGTTGCCATGTGTTTTAATGCCAAGGACAGCCTGCCCTGAACCTCATCTGCTTCTCAGGCCGGTGTGGCGGAGCGGGTGAGGTGGTGGCCTGGACATGGCCCTTGGACCTGGCAGAGCTGCCTTGGAGCAGAAGGAGCTGCGTGGACGTGAATGTGCAGACTGGCTAGGCACCACAGTCAAAACTGAAGTTAAAAATAATCCCCTCAACAGAAGACAATAAATAGAACTCCAGGGAGTTCCTGTTAGCACAACAAGGAAAATTGAATGGCTTTTCCTCTCTTAAAATTCAATGTTCCTCAAGAGAAAAAGAGAATGTGTTGATCCGTATTCACAGCAGACAAGGGAGCCTCATATTTTAACCAGACGCTAGATTTTCTCAAAAACATGCTTTCAGAATTCAAAAATTATTGGCAAAGTCAGATTCAATTTGATGATAAAATTTTCTCAACATGAAAATAATATGGAAGGGTCAATGTATATTGTTGCTGTAACGTTTAGTTGCAATGTCGGGGCAAGGGTTTAGTTTTAAAAAATATGTTTTCATTTTAAATTTGATTTTCCAGTTGATGCATAACAAGAAATCAAAATAACCCCTTTTGTTTTGGGTTGAATAAAATGTTTTAATTTCTACCCAAAGCAGAACTGTTTTCCATTTGTTTAGTTTGGCCACTGAACTGAATGACTAGCATGTCATTATCCACACTTAATGGCAAAAAGACATCTTAAGGACAAGCAGGGTTTAATTAGTTACACTTCAGCATTTAAGATCAATGCTCAAATGGAATTCCTGACCAGGAGTTAAAATAATAAATGCAGACTTGTTTGTTTGTTTGTTTGTTTGTTTTAATGTTAGTTTTGCATTAGATACTAATATTTCAGAAGTGAATCAGGAGTTTCTCAACATAATCATCACATCTTTGTAGAGAAAAGATGCTGCCTGCTTAGTGTGATTGTAAACAACAGAAATAAACAGAGTTGGGTAATACAAAGTAAAAAACAGTTATGTTTGTCTATGAGGTAATGTGGTTAATAAGCTACAGCCTCAGCACATTTACTTCAGTGTTGACAAACTGAAAGACAAAGATAATACATATCTACCTCTCAACTAAAGCCAGTGTGTCAAAACACACTTGAGGTGACATCAGACTGTATTTAGAGAACAGTGTTGAAAATAACTATGGGAACAACTGATGTCGAAATCCAAGACTATGAAGACAGCAAAAGCACAAAACACACATATGGATCTGCAAAACTTTTAAGATATGTTCCAGATTTTAAGCAAATGTTTTTGATGGAAACCTATTAAAATAATAATAATAAAAATGAAGGCAAATTTAACTATTCACTTCATATTTGCTCATTCTGGGAATGTTTAGGAATTCTATAATGGATCTGTACCTCATACACTATACAAAAGATCTCTATCTTACCAACTTGCACTATATTTCAGTGGCCAAAATGTTTATCTTCTGTTTCTCATGGCATGGTCTTGCAGAACTGTGCTATTAGTCCTGAAAGGCAACATGCATATAACTTGGCTTTTATAAACATGTAGAATGTATTTCCAGCATATGAATATTGGCATTAGTCTCAGTAGGGCTACTTAACTTGCAAAAAAAATTGATGGGGCTAGACTGTTAGGATGACTACTGGCACAAAGGCTATAAGCCCCTCACTTTTACAAGCAAAACACTTGTAATGGTTACAGGTTAAACAAGTTAAACAGGTGGCAACTGAACAGGAAAGAACAGCTATGAAAAAGCTTAAATGTTGGTCAACTAGAGACAGTATTGCTGCAAGAAATGACTATGACAAGACTGATCCTACTTCCTTGGATGTCTGATCCTCTGGCTAAACTTCAGGATGGAAGTTTGGGTATACATCTAATGAGGAACCAGAATCGAGCTGTCAGTGGCCAAAGGAGTCATAAACTGCCAAGTGGAACAAGCGGAAGATCCTAGTGTAAGAAAAAAAAATGAAGTTATTCAAATTTACTCAGTTCACAAAGACCTATTCACTCATATGTTCTTTTTACATAGTCCTATTAAATTGCTAGTCCTTTTGAGACTGGTTTTCATTGTGCATTGCAAAGTGAAAAACAGAGAGGAACTTAATAAAGTCACTGCTCTGTACCAAGCTTCTGCTCATTTATTCAGCTATATAACAGTTTTGATGCCCAATTTGACACAGAATCTATGAACTACTGCAAAGTCTACTGGAAAAAAAAAATCAGAAAGAAAAAGAAAGAAAAGAGAAATACTATCTGTGGTGTTTTTACCACACTATCACATGATTGCAAAGCAAATCATGGAAATACAAACCAATTGTGTCAGCTTCCTAAATCTTTAGCCAGCTGAAAATAACACTGGGAGGCTGCATTTGACCTCTGCATCTCAGTGGGTTGTTTACCTTTTTCCCTGCAGGTTTCAAAGTCAGTACTCATTGCTGATTTCCACTGTTGGTCACTCTAAGAGATGTGTATTTCAGGAGTTTGCATCCCAGGCCAACCTGCTTCCTCTGATGGGGAATTTGCTACTCATGTTGCCCTTCAAAAAGCAGTCAAAGCCTAATTGCCTACAGATCTTAGTTTGTTGATGATTAGGTTGTTTCCTGGATCATATCTTTTCAGTAGCACCAGACTTGGATTTGAACTGTTGCTTTGAGTTAGCACATTGAGCAGGGCCACAGGATCAGCTCTGCATACTGAACAGTTTTTTCCTGCTGACTTACATAAACATGTTACACAGTAGACATGTTTCAGCCCATTTCCAGACTAGGCCTTCCCACGGTCTTCTTACAGGAGTATCTTCTCACTTCACAGAATCACAGAATGTCTAGGTTGGAAGAGATCTACAAGATCGCCGAGTCCAACCTCTGACCTAACACTAACAAATCATCCACTAAACCATATCCCTAAGCTCTATATCTAAACGTCTTTTAAAGACCTCCAGGGATGGTGACTCCACCACTTCCCTGGGCAGCCTATTCCAGTGCCTAACAACCCTTTCTGTAAAGAAGTTCTTCCTAAGATCCAACCTAAACCTCCCCTGGCGCAACTTTAGCCCATTCCCCCTCGTCCTGTCACCAGGCACGTGGGAGAACAGACCAACCACCACCTCGCTACAGCCTCCTTTCAGGTACCTGTAGAGTGCAATAAGGTCGCCCCTGAGCCTCCTCTTCTCCAGGCTGAACAATCCCAGCTCCCTCAGCCGCTCCTCGTAAGACTTGTTCTCCAGATCCTTCGCCAGCTTCGTAGCCCTTCTCTGGACTCGCTCAAGCACCTCCATGTCCTTCTTGTAGTGAGGGGCCCAAAACTGAACACAGTACTCGAGGTGCGGCCTCACCAGAGCCGAGTACAAGGGGACAATCACATCCCTGGACCTGCTGGCCACGCTGTTTCTTATGCAAGCCAGGATGCTGTTGGCCTTCTTGGCCACCTGAGCACACTGCTGGCTCATATTCAGCCGACTGTCAACCAAAACTCCCAGGTCCTTCTCTGAGAGGCAGCTTTCCAACCACACATCTCCCAGCCTGTAGCTCTGTTTGGGGTTGTTGTGCCCCAGGTGCAGAACCTGGCACTTGGCCCTGTTGAACTTCATACCGTTGGCCTCAGCCCATTGGTCCAGCCTATCCAGATCATCTTGCAGAGCCTTCCTACCCTTGAGCAGGTCGACACACACACCTAACTTGGTGTCATCTGCAAACGTACTGAGGGTGCACTTGATCCCCTCATCCAGATCACTGATGAAGATGTTAAAGAGGACTGACCTCAGTACTGAGCCCTGGGGGACTGCACTAGTGACTGGCCTCCAACCGGATTTGACTCCATTCACTAAGACTCTCTGCGCCCAGCCATCCAGCCAGTTCTTAACCCAACGAAGCGTGCGCCAGTCCAAGCCATGGGCAGCCAGTTTCCTGAGGAGAATGCTGTGGGGAATGGTGTCAAATGCCTTACTGAAGTCAAGGTAGACTACATCCACAGCCTTTCCCTCATCCACTAAGTGTGTCACCTTGTCATAGAAGGAGATCAGGTTCGTCAAGCAGGACCTACCCTTCATAAACCCATGCTGACTAGGCCTGATCACCTGCTTGCCCTGCAACTGCCGCATGATGACGCCCAGGATAATCTCCATGAGCTTCCCTGGCACTGATGTTAAACTAACAGGCCTGTAGTTCCACGGGTCTACCCTCTGGTCCTTCTTGTAGATGGGCACCACATTTGCTATCCGCCAGTCAACTGGGACCTCCCCCGATAGCCAGGACTGCCGATAAATGATGGAAAGTGGCTTGGCCAGCTCTTCCACCAGTTCACGCAGTACCCTCGGGTGGATCCCATCCGGCCCCATCGACTTGCATACATCCAAGTGCTGTAGCAGGTCGCCAACCATCTCCTCGTGGATTGTGGGGGCCACATTCTGCTCCCCATCCCCTTCCACCAGCTCAGGGTACTGGGCGTCCAGAGAGCAACTGGTTTTGCTGCTAAAGACTGAGGCAAAGAAGGCGTTAAGCACCTCGGCTTTATCCTCATCTCTGATAACTAAGTTTCCCCCGCATCCAGTAAAGGGTGGAGATTCTCCTTAGTCCTCCTTTTTGTGCTGATGTATTTATAAAAACTTTTTTTGTTGTCTTTAACAGCAGTAGCCAGATTGAGCTCCAGATGAGCTTTGGCCTTTCTAATTTTGTCCCTGCACCGCCTCGCAACATCCTTGTAGTCCCCTTGAGTGGCCCGCCCTCTTTTCCAAAGATTATAAACCCTCTTTTTTCTCCTAAGCTCGAGCCACAACTCTCTGGTCAGCCAGGCCGGTCTTCTTCCATGCCAGCTCATCTTTGGGCATGTGGGGACAGACCGCTCCTGAGCCATTAGGATTTCTTTCTTGAAGAGCGCCCAGCCTTCCTGGGCTCCTCTGTCCTTCAGAACCACCTCCCAAGGGACTCTGCTAACCAGCGTCCTGAACAGCTCAAAGTCAGCCCTCCGGAAGTCCAAGACAGAGGTTTTACTGGTCCCCTCCCTGCCAAGTATCGAGAACTCTACCATTTTGTGGTCACTCTGCTCAAGACAGCCCCCGACCACCACATCTCCCACCAGTCCTTCTCTGTTAGTGAACAGAAGGTCTAGCAGGGCACCTCCCCTGGTAGGCTCACCAACCAGCTGGGTCAGGAAGTTATCTTCCACGCTCTCCAGAAACCTCCTGGACTACTTTCTCTGGGCTGTGTTGTGCTTCCAGGATATGTCTGGGAAGTTAAAGTCCCCCACAAGAACAAGCGCTGACGATTTTGCAACCTCTGCCAGCTGTCTGTAGAACTCCTCGTCCACCCCTTCATCTTGGTTCGGTGGTCTATAACAGACCCCCATCAGGATGCTTGCCTTGTTGGCCTCTCCGCTGATCCTAACCCATAGCGACTCCACCTTGTCATTGCCAGCCTCAAGTTCAATGACATCAAGACACTCTCTAATATAGAGAGCCACTCCACCACCCCTTCCTTGCTGCCTGTCCCTTCTGAAGAGCCTATAGGCAGACATGGCAGCACTCCAGTCATGAGAGTGGTCCCACCACGTCTCCGTGATGGCAACCAAGTCATAGCCTGCGTGCTGCACAATGGCTTCCAGCTCCTCCTGCTTGTTGCCCATGCTGCATGCATTAGTGTAGATGCACTTCAGCTGAGCCTTTGCCTTCTCCCCCAGCCTAGCCACTGTTCCCCCTGGCACACCTCCAACAGGCTTTGTTTCTTCCCCGTCCCCCTTCTTACCTAGTTTAAAGCCCTCTCAATGAGCCCTGCCAGCTCCTGGGCCAGGATCCGTTTTCCCCTTGGGGACAGCTGGGACCCGTCTGCGGCCATCAGACCGGGTGCTGAGTAAAGCACCCCGTGGTCAAAGAACCCAAAACCTCTGTGTTGGCACCAGCCTCTGAGCCATGTGTTTATCATGTGGGCTTTGCATGTCCTCTCTGAACCCTTCCCTGCCGCTGTAGGAATGGACAAAAACACCACCTGTACTCCCGCTCCGTCCACTAACCGTCCCAGCCCCCTGAAGTCCCGTTTCATAGCCTTCAGACTTCTCTCATCAGTGTTATCACTGCCAGCCTGGACTATCAGTAGTGGGTAGTAATCGGAGGGGCGAACCAGGCTGGGAAGCTTTCTGGCAACATCCCTGGCCCTGGCCCCAGGGAGGCAGCAGACCTCCCTACGGGTAGGGTCAGGCCGACAGATAGGGCCCTCCGTTCCCCTGAGAAGGGAGTCACCCACAACGATCACCCTCCTTTCCTTTTTGGTGGAAGCAGTCTTGAGGTATGGAGCAGACTTCCTCGCCCTAGGTTTCCTGGTTAAACTTCCTTCCACACCCTCATCCACCACTCCCCTGAGCTCCAGGGCCTCAAATCTGTTGCATAAGGGCACCTGGGCAGGTGGGGGGGGGGGGGACACACACGTTTCCTGCATCGTTGAGCAGGGACCTGTCTCCATTCCTCTTGAACTCTTAGGTCCCCTCCCTCTGCCCGACAGCAACCAGGCAGGGGGTCCACCCCCACGTGGGGAGTCTCACTCCGGAGCCTCTCCTTCGGGCCTTGCAGGGAGTAGCTCCACCAGTCTATCTCCCGCTCGCACTCCCTGATGGCCCTCAACCTCTCCACCTCCTCCTTGAGCTCTGCCACCAGGCAGACCAGGTCGTCCACCTGCTCGCACCTCAGGCACACAGTGTCTCTGCCTCCTTCAGACGGCAGCAGCAGGCTCTGGCACTCCCTGCACCCAGAGACCTAACTGCCGCATTTTGGAGCAGGCAGTCTGTCTGGGTGCCTACAGACTTTCTGGCGCGAGCTCGCTGCCGAGCGAGCACCATAGTGGCCCAGCTAGAGCCAGACAGCCGTTAGGTGAGGTGTTCTTGTGGGCGGGGGCGGGATCGTCCTTCCCTCCCTGCTCGCCCTGCCTGCGCGCGCTGCCTCACAAACTGCCGCGCCCCTCCTTTCTGCCGCGCCCCGCCCTGTTTGCCCGCCCTCGCCGCGCTCCTGTTCGCTCGCGCTCCCCAGGGGCTGCCTTAGAGCGGCCGGGAGGGGGCGCTGCTGGCTCCGCCTACGCCTCGTCACGTCCCTCACAGGGCTGCCGGCTCGTGGCGGCTCCCTCGGCTGCCTCGAGTGGCCTCGATGCCGGGAAAAGAGCCCTGCCTGTCCCGAGCCCCTGCTCCGTTGCAGAACACGTCTGCCCCGGAGCCGATCGCCTCGGCAAGTGGCTGCCAAGTATATATATATATATATATATATATATATATATATATTTTCAGTATATATATATATTCAGTATATATATATATTCAGTATAATACAGGTTGTATATGTTGCTGCCTTGTCAGCAACAATATCTGCCCATTTCCTATGTCATATTTGAAACACTGAGCTTCTGGCTGATTAGGGCTATATTTAACTGTGTTGATAATTCCTTTTATCTGGTTGATGGGAAGTTGAACATGAGTCAAGTGTGCCCTGGCAGCTAAAAGAGCTAATCATATCCTGGGATGCATCAAGCATGGCCTTGCTAGTTGGTCAAGGGAAGTGATTGTCCCACTATACCCTGCATTGGTGCAGTCTCACCTTGAGTACTGTTTGTAGATTGGGGCACTACAATATAAGAAGTACATAAAACTTTTAAAGAGCATCCAAAGGAGAACTATGAAGATGGTGAAGGGTCTGGAGGGCAAGACATATGAGAAGCAGCTGAGCTCCCTTGGTTTGTTAAGCCCAGAGAGGAGGAGTCTGAGGGAAGGCCTCATGGCGGCCTGCAGCTCCCTCACGAGGGGAGCGGAGGGGCAGGCGCTGAGCTCTGCTCTCTGGGGACAGTGACAGGACCTGAGGGAACAGCATGGAGCTGGGACAGGAGAGCATCAGGCTGGGTGCTCGGAACAGGTTCTTCACTGAGAGTGTAGTCAGGCACTGAAACAGGCTCCCCAGGAAAGTAGTCATGGCACCAAGCCAGACAGAGTTCAAGAAGCATTTGGACAACACTGTCAGACATATGGTCTGATTTTTGGGTGGTCCTGTGTGGAGCCAGGACTTGGACTCAATGATCGTTGTGGGTCCCTTCCAACTCAGGATATTCTGTGATTCTATATACTTTGTTGTGAATTGTAGAGCAGTCGTCAGCTACTGCATGTGAAATTCTCAACCATGATCATGGATGATACACTTAAGCAGGAGGCAGTATAGGGGCTCATATACATAAGAAATGAAATTTTCTCTTGAGAAACAGCTGCAGCTCTGTCTAGACTGAATTGAAGTAAGGAAAGTCAAAGTGTATTATTAAAGCAGCTTTCATATCAGTCAGTCAGAAAAGGAAAATGCCAACATCACTTGGGAAAATGAGGTGTTTCCAGGTACATTGCTTTCCCTAGTCATTCCAGCACGTCATCAGCCTCAAGTATGACATCAGAGAGGGATATAGCATTCACTTGTCAGGAGATGAGGGAGAAACTGTTATTCTATCACATCTGGATATCCAAATGACTGCACTATTAGTGGTTAAAATTTTATTCATGGACATAAAAGACAAAAACCCTTCAGTGCCCTTATAGACACCTGGCCAAAACCAGCAACAATGGCAGATACACAGGCAATTGTTTGTTTCCCAAGAGTCTGGAACAGCCCCAAACACAGCATTTTTTTGGCATATGCCTACAGGAGGTAGAATTAAGATCTTATTTGCCACTTAAGTACAAAGGATCTTGAGCTTAGCATCTCTGTTAGATATCCAAACACCAGCATGTACTTGTAAAATAAATGAAAACCTAAAATTCCGGGGGAAAGGGGCAAGAATCTCCATTTTTCTTGCTGTATATATTACTCAATGTCAAAATATATAAATTAAGTTTGTATTTTAGAAAACCATTAAACATTCACTAAGTATGGGAAATCTTCATCAAACAGATGTGCTGTTATGAATTATAGCATTTATCAGTCTACTGATGATACGGTTTACTGTAAGTCTGCTCTTTCAAAATGAAACCATATGTTGAATGGGAAAGAGTGTAAGATTATTGTAAATGGAGATAAGGCTGCTTACCAAGCATGTTGATGGGCATTTTGTGGATGAACTTTCTTTTACAATATTGTTAAGGGCTGTATAAGTTCTAGTTCTATGCAAACAAGCCTACAGACACCAGGTAGAAAATGATTTGAGCGTCAGCTGGATGTTCTGGAAGGTAATGGGACTAATAGTGCCAGGTGCCAAACACGCACCACAACAAAACCTTTTATAGTTCCCATATTCAGATATCTGAATAATTGTAGTTTCTAAGAGCAAGAAGGGACAGAAAGTTACTTTTTTTTTTTTTTTTTTTTTTTTCAATGCTCTTGGAAATTTTTTGTTACAGAATATGTTGAATCTTGGAACACATGAGGAAGTCACATTTGTAGCTATTCCCTAAGAGTTCCAAAAGTTTAAGTCTAGAAAATGTCATCCTGATGGGTCCTGTGAGCTGTAAGTCATCCTGCAGTTTTGGCTTGTGACTATGTCTGTCAGTCGCCTGCCTTGCTGAATGCCTGCAGTGCATCCCTGGAGCTGCTGTCTCATTTGAGAGAGAGCATGTCCTAATAAAGGACAATAAATTGTTTGAGCTACAGCTCCCATGGGAAAGGGAAGTATTTCTAAAGTGAAGCTTTTTAGTTTTTGGCTTAAAGACTAGTTCTGAGTATTTAATTGGTTAATTTAAAAGAAAACAAGGTTTTCCCCAGAAAGCAGGCTTTTTATTTAAAAATGTGCATTTAATAAAAATCTAATTTTCCGCCAAAACTGTTTCAACCAATACTGGGAATTATATTCCCTGACAAAACTACTTGAAAATGAATTTTATAATGTAGAGTAAAATCCAGACAATTTTTTCCAGATGACTTTAGTGATGTTATTATTCCTAAGCTGAACATGATAAACCTAGGAAACTCAGAATTAAGGTTAATGAAAATCTAGCACATTAATGATATGGAAAATACAGTGTGTGAGCATGAAAATGACTTTAGTCTCTGCCATCTCATGCTGTAACTTGAGAGTTATGAAAAAACATTATATTCAGTTTGATTTACTCCAGAGCATCTTCAAGCAGCCAGCACATATTGAATAATCAAATACTTCTCAGAAATACTTGGTATTGCCAGAGTAGCACAAGTGTCTAGCCAACCTCAGCTCTACTGCCCATTTGTCAGCTTCCTTTTGTGCTTCTCTGTTCTTCCCAATGTCTTAATCTGTACACAACTGTCTTGCAGTTCTACCAGTTTCTTCTACAGTCCCTTCTACATGTAACTATATCTCTGTACACATAAACCAAATGTGTAAACTCTCACTCAGATAGAGAAGCACAGATCAGGTTTCTACTACCCCGAATTCACCTGGGCATGACTATTTCTTGAGGCTTTTTTTTTTTTTTTTTTTTTTTTTTTTTTTTTGTGTGTGTGTGTGTGTGTGTGGAATATAATGAGAGTAATGAATAGTTTATCGAGAAAATTCTCTAATGTAATTTCTGTAATTTCATAATACTGCATTTTCCTTAGGAATAGCATAGCATTAGAAGTTACTTTTCAGAAGTAACTGCATTGGTTTCAAGGGGCCATTATCCCTATAAGAAAAGGTTCTCTCTTAACATGGCTCCTACTTCTCAGCATTTCAAGTGAATCAGGCTCCATCTTGAATGGGGGCCATCTCCCTTCGTGTCACTGACAGAGTAAGACAGACTCCTCTTACTGTGCTCGCTTGGCTAACATTAATTTCAACAACAACTCTGTCCAGAATACCTGGGGATGGAAGCTACTTTCAAAGAGGGCAGTTGTACTACAGGAGTTTTGATTTTCTGTGAAATGTAGAAAAAATAAGCATTGGATTACAATTGTTTCTGATCTGTCTCGACATTTGAACTCCCCGGCCCTGTCTCCAGTGACTGAATATGGTGAGATGTAGTTAGAAATTTCTACCCTGCTTTACCCTGCTTTCCATAGTATATTTTCAATTCCATCAGTTACATCTTTAAAATCAATTTTTCCTGTTCTTTAAATGGGATGCAATATTTTGAAACCCCAAACTTTCAGGCTTGGGTGCAAATTTTGTTCTTCTCCACAGCTGTACACAAAGGAACACTCATAGTATATGTGTGTGATAATGACTGGATGGAAAGACAGATTTTCACACTGAGGCCTTGCCTTGAGGCCTAACCTTTTTACAAAAAAAATAGCAGTGGAGCTGGATAATTACACTTTGTTTTGTCTATTCCACAATCAAGATTGTAAGAGAACTTAACAGTAAGTACTCCATTAAGTCACAATTCTGTTCGTTTTATCGTGCAGTGATTCAAAGGCAAAACCTCAAAACACTCATGGCCATTGACTTTTTAATATAAATAAACAGTCATGCCAAGGCGGAATGTCTGAGTAATTAAAAATAAACTTTTAAACAAGATCTACTGAACATTCATAGTCATCTATTAAACATCTTTCATGGTTTCTGTCTTGATTTTTCATTTCTGTAACACAGCATTTTAAAGCAAAATTTGCATTTTGTAATAACAACATTTTAAAGCTTTATACGCTCAGAGGAAAACCCGCAAGATCAGCTGAGCAGAGGTGAATCACGGTGCTGTAAGAGAACCTAGCAACACAGCACAAGTGGAGATGGGAAAATGATAGCCACATTAAACAGTTTATGAAATGAAATAGAAGCTGACTGAGGCAAAATGTAATTATCATAGTTGGCCTTTGTCCAGAGCACACAGTTTCTAGTAATTAGGTATTCAGTATCAGCCAAAAATTATTTTTCTTCCTTGGTCCATAAAACAGGAACAAAACTCTTACTGAAGTTAGTAACTAAAGACAGAAAGGACACATGAGGTTTTATGGCAGAATTCTTGCTGAAAGTGATTAAGGAAAAGTTTCCATTCTACTCTGCATCTGTGAGAGTATCCGGGGTTATTCATGTGGCAGGTGCTCAAATGACATCACAGTTAATGTTTAGCATCATTTTCTTATAGGCCAAATCCTTTCACACCCTTTTTAAACAAAAAGTTGGCTTTGGACCACACGATATTGCAAAAGAACTTGAGATTATATGCCATGGGCAAAATGTCACGTTACTAACAGGAAGCTCAGTAAAATGAAAAAAATATATTAATTGTGTAAATTAAGTGTAATAAAATACCATTGGCAGAAAATCAACATGAGACATGGTAGGCCTGGTCCTGTTATACCTGGTCTTGTTCGGGAATCAGCAGAGGTTCCTGTGTGTCAAACTCTGACAAATAGGAGTGAGCACATGTAGGCTTTTAAATTCAAAACATGCTTAATCAGTTTCACGTGGAGATACGGACTATACTGCAAATGTTAATTGGTTGGGATTGAAATGTAAACAGATTAATTTTGAAGGTCTCAAGTGGTGCAGTTAGAGTTCCCAACTGCCTGTTACAGTAACTTCAGAGAAGATCTACCAAAACTACCTTCTTAAACTTTACCTCATCTATCTCATTAATACAGATTATATATATATGTATTTAAGGATTACCTTTTACATTTTAATAAGTTAAAACACATTCAGGTTCAAAGTAGCCAGCAGTTCACAAAATCAAGGGAAATACAGTTTTAGACCAAGAACAGAATACCTTTTGTTGTTGCCAGTGTTTTGTTCTCCATTATTAGCATAGCACTTCACTGTGACTAAATCCTTGTGGTACCTGTAGACAGCAATATCAGATTCCAGTTGGTAAGTCAAAAAGAAAGTGATGCTGCCATGGGATGAAGCTTAAAAGGAAAAGAAAAGAATTAAAAGCATTTTCAGTACAGTGGTGCTTGCTTCCAGGAGATACAACTGCAACAAAATCCACTCTGGTTGTACACAACCATGATTTTACTGCAAGCATATTTATTCCTGTTTCATTAAATACCGCTGTTAACAGCTAAAGAGATAAAGATGGGTTTGGACAATGGAAATCGCTAGGGGAGCTTCCAAAATGAGATCAAAACCACACTTACTAAACCTTTTCATTTACTAACTTTATTGTAACTTGTAAGCCCATATTTCTGGCAGGTGGCCTGAATGGGATCCCTGTGCATGCTTGACACACCCCTTGAAATAAAAAGTGCTCAAGGAATGCACGATGGCCTCGTGAGTTCCATGACTGGTTCCATGACTGAGGCAGTCAATAAAGCTTCGTTTTAGCTTTTTGCTTGTGCCTTAGGTAATGGAAAGCTTTTACAAAACATGGCCTATGGGATAGAACAGACAATAAGGAATTAATGCACTGAATAGATAGAGATGCTATGATTGTTTGAAAGTATGGCAGCACCAACATTGTATTTACCATGTGGACCATTACTATATCAGAAATATATACCTACCTAATGGGTGAATCATATGAGGTTATTTCCTCAACATCAGTGAGGCAACTCCTTCAAATTCATTTTGTAAAATGAACTTTTTGTCAGGTTTAATTCTGAGAACAGCCAAACTTTCATGAAAGAATAAAAAAGCCATAAGAAAAGAGATTTTATTTTAACTTCACTGAAAAATGTACATATGTCAGTTTTGAACTGCTGATAAGAAATGTTTTTAAAAGAATTTTCTGTAGTCCAGCAAACTAAGTAAGCAAAAGAAGCACCTTTTTCACTCATCTTCAACAACAATCAAACTTTTAAGGTACACAGGTTACATCTGAGCATGTTCTTGCTTCAGCATTGCATAGAGATGTTAATGTGTTGCTGGACAGTCTGAAAACTAGAACCAGCTATTTCCTAGCTGAAGTTTCCTTGTCAGCTGCGATCAGGTGAGTATGCAGTTCATCCCAAGTAGACACAAACAACAATTGTTCTCTGTCCTGTTTTTCAACAAACTTTTGCATACTAGAATTTTATCTCCATGTCTTCTCTTTGCCAGATTAAACAACCCAGGACATTTATTTCTTACTCACAGGTCAGATTTTGTTGTCCATAACCTTGTTGCTTCCTCTAAACTCTCTCTATTTTGTCTGTATCCATCTGGAAAAATAATGATTACAGCTGGACATCATCCTCCATCTGAGGCTTTCCCAGCACCAAGTGCAGCAATCCATACGTCTGTGCCTTCTGCACAAAGCTCTTACCTATAGCCTCAGTGTGGTGCTTCCTGTTTTGTGACAGTTCTATATTGCCACTATCTGTTCAAATATCTTTGTTCCCAAACACAAAATGTCAGTTTCTTGGTCTGAAAATGTGCACTGTGCCCATTTCTGCTTTCAACACGAACCCCCAGAAATTACTGTACTATAGTTTTGCCTTTACTACCTCCTTCCCATACATTCTAGCAGCAGAATAACTTATAACAGACGTAAGAATATGTTTAAATATTTAAAAGTAAATATCATTTGGGAGGCCTGCAATCAACTTAAATAAACAGCAGTTAAGCAATTTACCTCAGTACCCTAAAATACTGTCCCTGACGTGACTGTGCACTCAAAACCCAGAGGAACGCAAAACCCATCAAACCACCATGTCATTCCCCAGCGGCTGGGATGGTGGTACCAAGGCATGCTTTTCTTCTGCCTGGTAACTGGCTGGGTCTGTAGTGTGGCGATATCTGACCTTACAGATGTGGTACTGATCCATGCCCCCTTGGCAGTTCATATTATTTTGCACCTTCTTTCTACTTTTACAGTCAGTATAACAAAGATCTGCTGCTGAAGAACCTTTTGGTGGAAGTAGTGCCCCTGCGCCCACAGTGACTACATGCCTGGAAATGAATGACTGCCAGCTTGGTGTTTATAAAGATACAAGCTTCCCTGAGGGAAATTATATGAAATTTGGCTCCCTGGGCAACATTTACTGGTTAGCTGCATGGGATTTGGAGAAACATCACCTTCTTCTTTGATCGGCTTACTTCTACTCACACGAACAGGCTTGCCTCTGCAACAGGACCATTTCTTATGATGCCAAGAACATTTATCTCCCAGTATATGTTTTTATAGGTATATATATACACACACGTGTGATGACAAATAAGTTACAGTCAGGGAATTCCAGAGGACCAGAAGCTTTTCTTCTTTGCCATATCTGGTTCTGACACCCAGACTATTGGATGCTAGTTCCCAATGCAAACACCAGTTAGTTTCTGCTCCTTCACTTGGTGACTCAGTTTAATAGTGGTCAGTAGCCAGGGTGTATTCATGATGGTTATGTGCTTCATCCATCACAACATGCCCCTGATCCTTTCCCATGAAGAATGTCTTTGTGGCAGCTCTAACACTATCATCTGTGCTCAGGGTACTGGCGTCAGGAAACTCCTGTGAGGCCATACATTTTGTTGTCCATTAAGAGGTGGTGAAAGCCTCGAGCACCGCACTGTCAGGTGTGCTCTCAGGAGGCTGTGGCACCTCAGGGCCAGACTTCCAGGATTTCCAGACTCCTTCCCCGGGCATGCTGTGAAATGACTGCAGCCTGTATTTGCTGCAGATGCAGAACCTTCAGAGCTCAGGTAGAGAACTGTCTTTTAATGCTTGAAATTTTCAGAATTCCAGCCCTGGAAATAACATTTTCTGCACCGCTGTACTTGGCAATGTACTCATGGTACCTGTAAGGCTGGGCACCTCAGAACTCCATAAATCCCAGGGGGTTGCTGGGCTAACAGTGTAACGAATGCTCTTCCAAGCATTGTTAGCTCCTTTGTAAAACAGTGAGGATCACAGAAACTAGAAATCACTTTACTACACAAAGGCATTCTATCAGATCATTCACAAGCATACTAATAGATATTATGTATTATGATTCAAATCCTGTAACTGGCAACAGACCTGGAGATCCAAGTCCTTTGATTTGGCACAAAATTCATGCAGCAGGGGTAGGAGCCATTCACTGCTGTCTCAAGCCTGACCCAGAAGGCTCACAGCTGAGGAGTTATCCCAGTTGTACGGCCAATTTAATTCTTGCTTTTCCTGTTGTTTCTTTCAACAGATGAGAGAAGAAGACAGCCTTGGACAGAAAGCATTGCATTGTTTTGCAAAGATTGTTGAACAAACTCAAACACTACTTCTTTCAGGGATAATCAACTAGGGTTGTATTTGATCTTGTTAGAACTACAACTCAGCAATCAGTTCTGTATGCCCTTCCTGGAAATGTTTTTCCACTTTTGATTCTGACAACCTTTACAATTTTCATTAGCCATGCTGTACATGGATAAACAGGCACTACAATATTAAAATGAATCAGATTCTACATCAAATTTGGTTAACAAAAGAAGTTATTAAATATCCTCTGGGGGAAAAAAAAAAAAAATAAAAAGCAATTATCAAATGAATATTACATGAAGGAAATCCAATCTCAGTCAAAATAAATATGGCCAATGTATTTGCATTGCCCAAAGTAAGAAACACAGGAGCTCAAAGGAAGAAAAACCAAACGTATGAAAAAAATCACTGCTGTTTAAGTCCCTGAGGAATTTAGTAATACAGGTGAAGACACACAAACAATTCAGTGTCTTAACCTTTTCTGTTAAGGTAGAAGTACCTTCCTACTTGCAGCTTACAGACAACAAGTTCAGGGAAATATTAAAGCAGCTTACTGGAGTGTCAACAAAGGTGAACATCCTTCACATCTACCTCCCACTTCACTGTTGCATCATGAAATCCTATTTAGCAAGGCAGATGCAAATGGATAAGGCTTATTAGCTGATCATGAAGCCATATTTTCATCAGGAAGCATTTAAAAGGAGGAAGCAACTCATGGATCTCCAGGGGTATGAAAGGCCATGCTGAGTAACCCTGCCTCAGTCTTGGCTATAGGTGAGCGTTCTCCATTCCCATTTTCACATGAGCTGTTGAAGGTGTGAAATACAACCCTGAAATACAGCCACTTGCCTCTGAGACCCTGGTGCAGCCTACTGACTTTTGCCAAGGGATGAACAGCAATAGTCGTGGTCACACTTGGTAGCAGAAGACTGGCTTCTGTGGCTTGCATGCCCAGGTTCCCAGCTAAGGTGAGCTGGCGCAGTTCTACCAACGCAGAGCCCAGTTTACGTTGCACCAGCTGAGCGTCTGCGCCAGAACATGGGATTCATGGCCCCCTCTGCCAAAAATCCAGCTGCAGTCTTGATGCAGTTGGCATGACTGCTACTCGTGTTGGTTTTGTTGACCAGGCCAGTGCTTTGATCTCTACATTCAGGGGGACGTTTGCAAACAGATTTGACAAATGTTTCTAAAGCACAGGAGAAAGTTGTCATTCCAATGATCTTCCAGTGGCTGATTAAAGCGAGTAAAACAGCTGGATGTGTTTGACTATGCTTTGTCTCTTAGGCAACTAGAAGAGGTGCAGGCAGGGAAAGGGAACGAAATGGAATGAAATGCTGATGAAATAAAGTAGCACAGAACAAGTGAATGCCATAAATACCGCTCAGCTGGACTAGAATATCAACATCTGCTGTATTTTTCAAAAAGGGTATTTATATACATATTTCATTCCCAAGAAGAAGGAATATTGCTAGACAGAGAATACAGAATCCACACTGATGCCACATTTTCTCCTCTGTGAATTTTGGCATCACATGCAGAATTAATACCAGAAATCCCACTGTGGTATACCTTTGAATCCATCACTCTTAAAGCTATAATTTATACACATATACAACTTGTCCACACTAAAGAATCATAACCAATGGAGTTGCATTTGGTCTACAAAATGTTTTAGTGTGGGGAGAAAACCAAGTCTAACAAATCACAGCAAATACCTGCTTCACCTTAGCACAGGAGCTTGGTTAAAGAGCCCTACCATCACCAAGGCTCGACTTCCTTGCTTCTGAAATAAGAGAAGTGCATTAAGCTTTCTTTTGGAGCCCTTTGTAACTGCCCATATAGTTATCCTATTTTCCTTAGTTCTCTTTCATGGGCATCCCAAACCACTCCTTTCAACACGGGCATATCAGCTCGGTCTTGAAAGCCAGTCATATTAATCACAAACTCAGATTTGATCATCAGTTTCATCCAGAATTCCAGGACTTACCTGTACTGCTCTTAAAAAAAAAAAAAAAAAAAAAAAAAAAAAAAAAAAAAAATAGTATCCTAAACTTGATTTTCAAGTAATTTGAGGTTCATGGGGAACTCACATCATCTAATCATCCAGTTTGCATGGTAACTCTCAATCCACCAGCAACTCAGCCTACCTGTTTGAAAATCTCGGATCCTACTGCCTTGGTTCAGGAAAGTTTGTTGCTGTAGGAGGCAGAGCTCTGCCGGTGGAACAAGGAGATTTTCAGTGACAGCACTGTGTTAAATATAGCAGGGCTAGGTGTTTAGAAAGGCGTTATCATTGCCTGTGAGCCTTAATGGATTCCTAATTAGATGTGCATGCTGAAAATCAGAAGAGTATCTGATGTCTGCCTCTAGTGGTGATTTTATTAGCAAGAAATGAAGTTTTAAAAACATTTATTTGTACTAAACTTAACTGAATATCTGTTTCTGCTTTTAAGAAATGGTGATTTCAGGGTAAATCAATATTCTCTTCACCCAAGGAGATCTTTAAAACAGCTTTACTGTGAAACCGCAGCAAGTAGCCAGCTTCATAGCATACTGCTCCAAAATACCTATGCTTTAACAAATGCAACTTGAGTGAAACAACTTAAGCTGTCTTTAGAACTAGTACTGCTGGAATTGTGATCAGCAATGACCTGAAAAGCTTCTCTGGACTGGGAGAGAACAGAGGAAAGCACAGCTGAGCCCCAGGTCAAGCAGCATAGCCTGTTTTCTCTCATTCTCTCCAAGGCCCACAATAATTTTTGAGCCCATTAGTCATCTCAATCAAATGTGACTTATGCGGAGATGTCACTGATAATTCCGTTCCCAAAGCTTTCAAGGAAAAAACAACATTCGGGTAGAGGAGGGACAGTCAGCTCTCAGTTCCCAGCTGATGGAAGGGCTGACAGGAGCTCTCTTTTTATTAGAAACCAGAGAATCTATCTGGAAGAGAAATCCTAACTACCTGAAGTGCAGGAAAAAGATTGAGGAAGGTCTATCCCTATTTGAGCACTGCAGTCAATCAGCCATGAGGAACTAATCCATAGGCAATCAGGCATAATTAGGCTGAGAGCTCAAAGGTCAATGAGCACATCAGAACAAAGCATTATTTAATTACGAAGAGGATGAATTCAGCCTCATACCAGAGAAGTACTGAAAGAACGTAAGCAAATATCGAAGTGCGTAATCATCTATCTTAAGTCACGTCAAATAAAAGCTCTGTCAATAGTTACAGGCACGTTACACTGCTTTTCAAAACAAAACTCTGCTTTTATTTCACCTCCTTCGCTACCGCCCTTTAACAGTCCCCCACCCAACCTGTCCTTACCACAGGAAAAGGGGCAGATAAGCACGACTGGTGTTTGAAGGACTAATGAATGTTAACACCCGGGAGACCCAGCCCTGCTTTCTGCCCATGCTATTTTCTTCTCGTGCTCTGTATCTCAGACTGAGGGTTCTTTCTTCTCTCTATGACACATGACAAGGCTTGGCTATAATTAAAACTAACATTCCTATGACTCCTATTTTTCAAAGGCTCCCAAGCTATTTGTCAGTGCTCTGCTCCATGGAAACCTGTCAACCACAGAATTCCTGCTATGGAAAATTTCCCTATCTAGTTGCTCCGTAGCTCCAGAGAGTTTCTGAAGGTAAGAAGAGAACGTACAACACGACTACCCCTCCCTTTGGGCATCTGGCAAGGGTTTCCAGTCCCCAGGCTAACAAGTGTTTCCCAGGTCATATATACAGTAGGTACGAGCCTCTCGCCGCTTGGAGGTGCAGATCTCATCACAACTTCCTCAAGCTGTTAACTCTTGGTGTAACAGCACAGAAAATGGCAGCCAAGCAAGCAGACTGTCCTCTAAGGTCAGAAGCACAAACAGCTTGCTCCTTCTCTTCTTGCCATTCAAAATGATTTCCTAAGGTATTTTTTGGTGGAGGAAAAATGCAAGCAAATATACCCAGATACATGAGAGGTTGCAACCGATTTATCCCAGTATTGTATTCAATGCCAGTAGACAACACAGAAATCCAGGGAGCTCCAAAAGCTCCATCCCCTACACGTTGCAAGCAAATGTAGCTCAGGAATGCAGAGCACCAGACGTGATTTGAGTCCTAGGACTGAAAGCTTTTTTAGCTAGTTCTTTAAACTCTGAAAGAAGGGCAGGAGTATTACTGGTCTCAATACCAGATAAAGAAAAGGGGAAACATTACGAGATAGCCAGAAGTTAGTTGCACAAGCAGACATCATTTAAAAGACATTTATACTTCAAGAGCAAGAAGAGCACTCTGCAGGGAAATAAAGGGAAGGAAGAAGCTGCACAATTAGACATATAAGAAAAAAAAAAAATCAGTATGCAGGATTTTTTTGAAAGCCACTGATACCCATGTAAAGTACTGTATTATGTATAAGAGATGCAGATCCATGTTCAATAAAATTAAGGTTCTACAGAAACATCACTGTGGACGAGTTTTTAGCTTTTTGAAAAATATTTAAAAAAAAAAAATAAGATGTCTGTAACCTTTTGTGAGTTAAGTAATACCACCACAACGCTGAAGTAACCAGAAGAGCTCTAAAGACTAGCTGCTGCTGCTGAATGCAATGGGAGTTTTGCCATGGGTTGTGAGAGACCATGGACTGTCCCTCAGCGTAAGCTGGAGAGAAGAATGTAAATCTGCTGGGGCAATATTTGTGGAACATGGTGCTGATTTTAGTGATGGCTTTTTCCATACACTGAGCATGAGATCATGTACAGGGCTGTATTTACATGGTGATGTAATTTTACAGCAGAAGCTGGAAAAACAAGGAGGGTATATCATGTCCAGCCTGATTTATGCCAAGCTTTCCACAACTATGCAGCCTCCCTCCCATGTCATACATATCTTGGCAAGAAGAAACTACGAAGTGGGACAACCCTGCCCCCAATTTCTAGACAACCTTATGCTTTGGCTGCAAAATCAACTCGTAACTCAAAAGCAACCTCCATTGGGCAGACAATCCTTAAGTCAAACAGCATATGTGCTTAATTGAATGCTTACCAAATTACCTTTTGTTTTATACAAACGTCCTCCCAACAAAAGAGCAAAGTAGGGACTGCCTAATGGATTTAGCAGGATGGCACTGTTCACGTTGCGATCACAAAAGATATACTCAAATACAATTATTTTCCAACTTATGTTTTTATAGCATTGTGGTTTAAGAGCTGTTACACCCACTCATCTTTTGAGGTAGAATCTTACATTTTTTTTCCTTAAAAGGCATGCCATGCCATGCTTTTGGGATGTAAAGACTTGAAAAATAAACTTTTTGGCCTCGTTCACATACAGAATGCTCTTAATCACAAATAAACAAACTTAGAACTGTTTAATTAACCAATGCAATTTCGTACACACAATTTGAAAAATCTGGTTTGTCTACAGTTGGTTTCTAACTGAGCAGGCACATAACATCTGCGTAACATTTAACGTAAGATCATAACTGTTGTTACAGATGTAGTTGACCTACATCCATTTTTGTGCCCATTTAAATAGAACTGACACAGCTTCTGAACCTTTACTGCTTTCATAAAGATTGCTATAAGAAGCCGAGTGAGTTACTATCTAGAAGCAACACCAAAATCCACCTAAAAACCACACACAACCTTCACAATAGCATTTTTCAGTGACAGTAAACTTGGATGTAACATAAAAGTACTTATAAAATAGTGGCTGAGCATGCATTAAAGGGACAACATGCAGCTGTCACCTTTAGAAGAGTGCTCCCAGACATCTTTTTTCCTTCTATTGAATGTGTCCTTGAGTAAACGTCCTTGGTAATTTATGTCATAGATTGGTCTTCAAATGATAGGTAATTTTCTTCTTCTAGTAGGCTGCCTTAGTCTCAAATAAGCCAATAAGCTAATAAGGTCTTCTAACTGGTTGATTCTACCACACCACATTTTTCTACCACACCACATTATTTTCTGACTCACAATCCTGTTCAACAATCAGCCAATGTGGGTGCAGCCCAGAATCCTGTCACCATGCATGTGGCACGTGAAGGAGGCAGGAAGGAAAGGCCTTTGTAGATTACCAGCTCCATTCCCACACGCAGCCTCATGTAAATAACCTACTGACAGTCCCCAGCCTCCAGAACAGTCCAATGCATCCCAAACAACCCTCTGGACATCCCCTTTACCTGTCAGATGTCCTCCAAAACACCAAAACAGATGTTATCAGGAGGACTGTTGTTTCAGATGGTGATGGGTTGTTTTGGAGCACAGCTTTGGTCTATTTACAAGGTAAATGCTGATGCAATGAATTTCTGGTTCCTGAGCAGGGCAGGTCCCCCTTCATTCCTATATGATTTTCCTTGGTTGTGCATGGAAGGAGAATTCCTGGTTTCTTCCCAGGATCTTGGGAGCCAGTAATTAGGAGACAAGTAAGACAAGAGTTAAAAAAAGAATAGCCCAACAGAAGTTTCTTTTTCTCATCATCTCCACTCCACCACATACTACAGGGCTGGAGTGCGCTCAAGAGACAAGCATCCCAATGCCCAGCTGCCAGGCTTTCAGTGAGGAAGTGTGCACCGAGTCAGCTGAGATTGGGAATGAGTAGAGCTAAATTTTGCATGGTGGGACAGATAAATAGTTGCTTTCTAAATCAGTTTCCTCAAGAACACTGTAGTGCTCTGGGCATATTGGGGAACACATTCACATGACAAGCAACTTAAATGCAACTTCAGAAGAAAGATGCAACCTTTTTTTCTGAAGAGGCTAGAATTTCAGACTAGTTGAGTAACTTCAGAGCTGGTGAACAGCGGAGCAAACTCCCCCCCCCCCCCCCCCAAACTCTTCAGAATTCATTGCATCCTTACATGAATGCACACACTAACACAAGCATGTGATGAAGCAGGGCCTCAGAATACGTTCTTCAGAGTGCTCTAGTACCTGGGTGCATCTTACAGAAGCAGCCTCATACACATCCACAACATGTTGGCCACCAATGCCCCCCCCCAAAACACTACAAGAAAAATAGTTCCATTTGTCAGCATTTTCTCAGACAAAAAGGTAGGACTTGAACTTCAGTTTGCGATGATAGTAAACAGAATTGAAAAAAGAGATGGATTACTTTGTGTTCTTAACTTTTATTATAAACACACAGATTAAATATTAACATAGGAAAAACGAGACATTACTAGTTAGGCCTTTATAAGGCTAAAAATAGCCAACAAAGTCCATTTTACACAATATCCACTGAGCTGGCAATGGCTGTAGAGCCACTTTTGTGGTGACTGTATCCACTGAAACACTGGAATATTCCCTGTCCTCTCTTTCAAACGGAATAGCATTCTGCATAAGGAAACAGTTTGCACTTTTGTTTAGCGCAGTTCAGCCACAATGAATAAAAAAGATCCTCGTATTCAAGTGAAGACACTCCAAGAACATCAGTTTAGTCCAATTCCCTTTTCCATTTTACCCAATAGGCCAGGCTCATCCCAAGTACCATAGCTGGATGGAAGCTGACATTGCAAGTCCAGACCCAGTGGGCTTAGTGGGAGCTCTGCAAAGAGCATCTGTAAGAGCAAGAACCAATGTCTGTTCTCCAAGTAACATGCAAAAACTGTTTCAGTTATAAAAACTGGTCAAAAAGCTGAGCTTGTAAGAGCCTAGAGAAGTCCTTTTGTTTGCTAATTTTGAACGCATTAAATTTCACCAACAACAATCTACGCGGTTTGAGTTTAAAAAGCTTCAATTAACAACTGATGAAAAAACTAAGATTCCTTTTTTTTTTCCCCTTTTGCCTTCATTTGAAGTCAAAAACGCTAAAATAAAGAAGCTTTGAGCTCTCTGCTTAAAAACAACATGCTTTCCTGTTACAGTGTTTTCTCTGGCCCCCACTGTTCCTTTGCCTTCAAGCAGTGAGTGCTCTCACCACCACCACTCCAGTCCTTGTGTCAGATGTTTGAATGGGCTCCAAGTTATAAAAAAGATACTGTTATTCAGTATCTATACAAACGCATACTTGAGCAGCTCAGACAGCCAACACTAAATGTGTAAGCCATGGATTTAATGGAATATATTTTTGTTAAATCCAGTAGTTGATGCAGTGCAAAGAGGTCTTTGCGTTTAGAAGTACATATTATCTACTATATACATGGCATTTTCCCACCTTAAAAATAACTATGAATAAATCACTGAAAACACAGGGACTAGTAGAAAAATAATCTTAGGATTTTATAGGAAAAATATCATTTGCAATAAAAATATGGTAATTTCTTCTTGCTGAAAACTAGTAACAAATATATACTTCCACACAAAATTTTTTCAGCATCCTGTACATGTAACAAATATTTATGCAGTAGTAGCCCATCTTATAAACAAAATCAGATTCCTTTACTGTTTTGCTTTTTAATTAGCATAAAAAGCACTTATATCAGTAAATATTTACTCACTCCTTAGTATGTTAGTCTGGCTTTTAGTAAACTAAACAAATGGTAGAAGATTGTTGATTAGATAGGAAGTCATTTACTTATTCGAATTATATATAATAAAAATGATTTATCTAAAAAACCTGGCCCTGATCCTAGAGTTGATACCTCTTTGCATTATTCCACTCATTGCAACCAGAAGTCACCAAACACAGCAAATCTGGAGGGCCTTACTTGAAAAGATCACAGTTAGTGAGAGAAACTTGTTTTTTAACCCCTCTGTTTAAACTAGTGAGAAGGATGGGGGAAAACCCAAGATACTGGCACACTGTGCAACCCTTCACCAGAGGCAAAGATTAGAAAAGCTGTTGGGTGCTGCATTGTTGCATTGTTTCCTTTATGCCTCCTGCTACAACCACAGCTTTCCCACTTGCTGAGGCACACATTACTCTGGTCAAATGGTGTCAACACAGGTGCAGCCCTAGAGGCTTAGAGGTACCTAGGATCAAGCCACTGATTGGAGTGATTCCCATGGAAAACAAACAAACAAACAAACAAACTTGTCTTTGCCAAAGACAAGATTACAGATGAGGATGAAGTCTGTGATGAGTGAAGATGATGCTGATTCAAGCTGTTTCTCTCCAAGACTGGGTTTCTATACTCCTGCAGAGCCTAAAAGGAGCAAATATTTATTTTTCCTGGTGGATTTTTTAATATCAAGTGAGTGCTCTTCCCATTTTTTAAGTCTTCCTCTTAATAATATTTAGACAGTATTTCTCTTCATGAAACTTAATTTTTCCAGTTAATGTGGAGGTGTTGATTCAGTGGAGTCCTTCTGAACAACTTGTGTAGGCAATATTTTTATTTAAATGTATACTATTTTAAAAAGCATATCTTTGTAGAAAAATCAGTCCTGAGTTTCATCTCCAGTCTTCAAGATGAAGCAAGGCTGTACCATTTAACAACAACTTTTTCAGGGTTAGCGATGGTATCTTCCCACTGCTCTACTGCTTCACTGTTATTGCTATCAGAACTTATCCAGATCTGCAGTAAGAAATAAAAAGAGAAATCAAACTGAGTTTACCTGCTGTAACAGAGGCCAGACTTTGTTAGATTTAAATAAATACCATGAAAGTGTAGAATGAGATGCAACATGTAGACTGTGACCAAAGTATTAGCAACAAATACAGTTCTGTTAAGACTAACATAATTTGGCTTTCGGCTGGGAACACAGGCAGTCTGTGTTTACATTTAGTCTCTAAACAAATATGAATTAGAGAACTCACTACACACTAATGTTTCCCTACTTAGTAAGATATTGAAAGTCAAGCGTTCCTTGCTCCATTCAAATTGATGTGCCGGGGTCAAGGACCCATCAGGGCAGTGATGTCTCTCCAGACCACGCACTCAAACTCCAGTTGGCAGCAAGCCACCTGGCACCCAGAGTTAGCTGTCCAGCATTTTCATGAGCATTTAAAACTGCACACTCCATCAGACAGGGCCAAACCTGCATTCCACAGAGGTTACTAACTTGCCTGTATCGCACTACTGTGTAGTCACGCAGTAAGAGTCCATTTCTTCTTGGTATTCAATTAATGGATAGCGGCCCTTAAACACGGAAATGAAGTACAAGTAGGAAGTTTTTCCCCTAAACAATATCTCCAGCTTCCATTGCCAAAAGAATTCTGCTTATGTAAGTAGGCATCGTTATTTACGGGACTCTATTTCCTCCACTCTTCCAAGAATGACTCCTTTTTAATACTTCTCAGAAACCTGCACCATGTACATTTAGCCCACACTGCTGAGGCATGATTCCTCAAGAAGTGAGAATAATGTCTTCCAGAATACCACAGACAGCTGATGTTTCATCCACAGAGATTCAACATACATCTTGCTCATGATTAAAGACATGCCTATAAATGCAGCCTAATCGAAGTGTTGTCTGTTTTAGAACAGCATCCAATTAAACATCATTCTCTGAAGAACCACGTTAATAGATCCAGCTATATTCATCTTTTTCCAGCTACCCAGCCAATTGCTTAAAGTACATTTTTCCCTGAGCCATATTTTATGTCTTCATGTGTTATGTGGCAATGTCTGCCTGCATGAGCTGAAACAACCTTTTCCAAATAATCTCTGAAGAGCAGAAGTAGCTCATTTCCTCCCCATAAAAATAAGACCCATGATTAAATGAAACTCATCAGATTGAGATGACCTCACATATTGCTTAGAGACTGCAAAATCATACCCAGTTAGTTTTGCCCCAGAGTAGCACAGCTTGCTAGCACACTTTTTTCTTTTTTCTGTTCCAAATCCAATTCTACCAACAGAATCACAGAAAGATGGAACATGTGTGACATGATACTTGATAGAATAGAGGAAGGTCATGTAACTCTTGCTGGCACATCATTTCTATAGCAGATCAGTATCTCCTGCAAGTGAACGTGTGCAGCATGCACATGATCCACTGCCAGGATGGGAAGCTACCATTTTCTGCACCTAAGGATAGTGCAGTCCTTCAGCTGCTAAGGGACTTTACAGTTGGAGTCTCAAAATCAATTCCACCTTATTCATTTATGTATATATTAAAATTCTACTAGTACCTCTGCCTGGGTCAGGGAAAGCACTGAACATTTAAAACAAATGTGTCTCATTATACTAAGGAGAAAAAAAAAGGAGAGAAAGATAGGATACAAAAATGGTCAGTTAGAACAACTAGGAAAAGAGGGCAGAGAGAATAAAAAGAGACCAGACTTTCAATTTTTATGGTGGTTAAATATGTTCACATAAATGTTTTCAAAGAGATACTACAGAAGTTCCAGCTGGAAAAAAAAAAGGGGGGGGGAAGCATTCAACTAATCATTTTGTTTGTTCACATTATCACTTGGGTCATACACATTCAGAACATTACACTGACTTCAGCATTGTTGTACCCAGAAAGGCAGTCTGCTATTGTAGCTGTTGACATTTCCCTTCTACACACACCTATTTGTGAGTGTACTAGTATTGTAAGCCAACACACCTTCTTTCCGTAGGGGACATTGTAGGTTGTGGAGCTGGTGTGAATGCTATGTTTGTTTTCTTTAGAAAGCCTAGAGGCAAGGAGGACATCATACATCTGTCTGTAAGATGTAATCTTTTGCATAACAACACTCCACACAAAAATGACATAAAAGAGATCTTTTTAAAAGAAAGATCAAATGTCAACATGCATTCTGATGTTCGTGCATGTTTAAGAGCGAGTACTACTCCTTCTTGGATTAAAGCCAGAAGATTTTATTAGAATTTACTATTTTCCTATATGCCACCTTATTTAAAGTATTTTAAGATTCATACAAAAAAAAAATAATAATAATCTTGTGGAACTGGATTTTAAGCAAAGCATTTGATATTAGATAGCAGAAACCAACCTGTCCTAGGAAGTGTTTTCTTCTCACTGAGCTTCTGCTGTAGAGTTTGATGAGAAAACTAATTCCTTGTTCAGCTTGACTAACTGGAAAAATCATCATTTCTCCCCACTTCACTTGGCCATTAGTAGATTTCAGAAGACGTGTCTTCTTCTTATACATCAGCCCTTCTGTACTAAACATTCCAACTTTAACAAAGAAATCTAGCACAAAGTAAAAAAGAGGGAGGGGAAAAAAGGGTTACTCACAAACACACCCAAAGAGGAACTGACAAGATCCACATGTATTGTTCAAATTGCAACAGTTTCCCAAAAGTCTGGCCAAAAGAATTGTACAATAGCTTTCCTGACTGATCACACAAACAGAGTGTGTTCACTAGTATTGAACTGATTAACATGTATCCAAACAGCAAGTGCAAGTTAATGCTCTTGTATGTCAGGATTAATACTGGGATAAAAATCTTCCAAAGTACATAAATGCATAGCTTCAAACCAAACAAAATGTAATCAAGTAAGACATCTGTGGAAACAAGCCTTGGCAATGGAAATCTACTGCACATTATGTTAGTTTGAGGTTTGTGAGGAATGTCATGGATTGCCAACCCGCTTGAGCAGCATTTTACCTGTTATAAATGGTTTTAGACAGGAGGCATGAGACAATCGATGTAACTTACATAAAGACAGCGGTGTAGATGAAATTGGAAGGTTCTGTGCTTCAAGAATCTGTAACTGAATCCTCCTGTTTATTGCTTGAAAACAAGTTCCTACTTGAAGTTCTGCGCGGCACACCTACAAGCAGAAGAATGTTGCCATAACATCTGGATTAAGTTGCTTATAAACTCAGGAAATGCAGGAATTCTGTTATATGTTGGGCTCCCACATTTCTATCTGGGATTTCCTGGACAAAAATTTAAGTATGTGTTGTATATACAACCTGCAGATGCACAGTAAGTAAACGCATGTTGCACTTGTCACAGCTGCAGTACACGTGCTCCACTGATGCGCTGCTTATGTACTGTGCATGTATGGCCCTAATGGGCTGCAGCCAGAGGTACTGGATAAATAAACCTCAAATTTCACCTGGGAGAGATTCCTCAATGGTAAGAGTGGACACAGAGGAAAAAGCAGTCACACAGTAGTTGCTCTACTAAATGTGGATGTGAAAGAGAGAGAACAGGCATGTTCCACTAGCAGAAGACCTTTGGACTTCCCCTTCCAGCCTTTTGAATTCTGTAATATGGAGATACAAGCAACACTTTACGTAGATACAAGGCCCTGTCATTTAATGTCAGGAATGCTTAGGGTGACAGCATGCTGTGGATTTTCCTGTGTTGTAGAAGTACGTGTGTTTCACATGCTTGGACACACAAACGCAGACACACATTCTGAGTGTACTGAAAGCTCCAGTCCCGTCCCCCCCCCCCCCCGTTTTTTTTTTTTTTAATAAAGAATTTTTGCTAGTGGCAAAGTTGCCTTGAGGTCCTCATTACTTTTCTGCCAGAGGCTAATGTACCCTTGACACAGTAAGAACATCAGGAGTCAGCCTGTGGAGAGAGACCCAGCTTTTCTGAAAGCCAGGCCTGTGCTAGTCCTGGTTCCCTTCATGTTCTAACCGACTTCAGAGACAGAAAAATGCACCAAGCAAGAGTGCAACAGGGCAGATAAAGAAGAGAAATCAGGTTCCAGTTCACTTATGAGACCCAAATTCTCTTTGCAGCTCAGCCACAAAATTTCTGTGTAAACATGAGAGGAAGCACATGGATGCAGTGTCTGGAGAGCTCTTGGATATAATGGTGAGGAAAGCCAACACAGACGCAGACAAAATGAGACGGGATGAAGTGGCTTCTCAAACAGCTTCCTCTTTCACTTAATCTGTAGCAAGTTACTGCTTATGAAGCAAAACTTTTTAGAACTACAAATGTCAAGTATAACTTATGTTACAAATCAAGAGTGTCACTCATATGACTTACACATTTAGATAAAATTTGCTTTTGAATCGCTAATTCAAGTTTAATTTGTTGAAAATACAAATGTCTAGACACAATCCGTAAAAGAAACAAACAAAGTGGGAGTAGGGGGAAAGGAAATCCCACTGTGAAAATGACATTTGACAACCACCTGTTTTTTATTACTGTAATGGAAATGAATTGTTTGAATTATTACTTCACAGCATGTAATCTGAACATTATATGTATATATATATATATATATATATATGCAGTTTCAAATCACTGAAGATCTTAGCACTTTTCTTCCATAACAAAATCAAATTCCATTTGCTGTGAGCTCTTGCTGCTAGTCCTAAGGATCTTCTGATGCTTTTTTGGTAGGAAAAGGCAATTACTCGGTGCCCTTTGCTGAAAGTCTTCCCAGAATGTCCCTCCCTCCAGCTGTGGGCCATGCTGTGGGAGAGCTAGTTCTAGCTCTTTTCCCAGAAACAGCTGCAGTTTATGACCATAATAGCGATGCGCCTAGTTCAAAAGTCTGCATTTTTTTTCCATCAAATGCCCCCCATCCAAGAAAGCAGAAAAAAACCCACAACTGTGTTTGCTGTTAGGAATGAATTATTACTGAATTATTCTACTTCTGTTTCCAACAACTCTTTCTACGTGATATGACAATACGCTTTTGTGGTATTAGCACTTACAGATGATTTGGAAGGAGGAGATATATCCAGCCAATGACTTGACTCCTCTGAGCTGAGCTCCCGCAATGCCAAGGAGCACTCTCCAATTGTTCTTCTTCTAGGAGCCTGTGTCTGGATTTTAAATACCAATCTGACAGCCTGCAGGCTTTGCAGTTTAATAGCAAATACAAAAGTTTCCATAAATTCAATGTCCTAAAAAGAAAGACACAGAGGTAACATCATCTTTGTAAGAGAGTCACATTGAACCCAAAACCTAGAAATAAAGGCTTCCTGGTCTTATAGCAACTGCTCCTGGATACCATTTCAGGTTGTCATGGAAAGGTGTGCTTTTACAGTTGGCTAAGTTCATGCAGACTTGCCATCTCATTGTCACAGCCTGGCAGGCAATGCTCTGGATCCTTGTTCACTACCAGAATGAGCTGAGGCTCTCTCTTCTGGAGCTTTACAACAGCTTACACATATTACAACAGAAAAATCTCCTCAGGCCTTTTGTTTCAGTCTCTCTGCTTATTTTATATTCTTCAACATTTGATTAACGTTACGGGATGTTTACATTGCTTCACCTCCCTCCCCATAACCCAAGCCCCTACATCTTCCTATACTGGCACCATCAAGACTTCTGTGCCACGTGACCCATTTTTACTACTTTCTGTAGAGACAAAGCATGAACTTTGTCTCCTGCCCTAGCAAGGGGCTGGAAGCAGCACATCATCATCTACATTTCCCTGGATGAATATGCATCTAAAGGTGTGTCCCGGTTTCCTCCAATCCCCCACCATTCAGCTGCGAAGACCAGCATGGTTCAGTCCCCTATGAGAGTATCTCATACCTGTCCTGCAGACTTAGGAAAAGACGTAAGCAATAGAGGATAAGAGGGGAGAAAGTGGAACAAGCCATTTAAAGGGATTTGGAGAAAGGATATGGGGATGAGGATTTCTTGGTGTTTTTCTTGTTTCTACTTACATTGCATCCTTCCTTGGCAGAGGATTTGAACTGCACTGGTTTAGGCAGTGTGAGAATTCCCTTGACATAGATAAGAGGATTTTCTCCACAACTAGAAGGCCAGCTCAGGTCTTTGCACTACAACATTGGAAACAGAGTCAGCAGAGACAATGTAAGCCTCCAGCTTTCAGACAAAAACACAAGGTCTTCTATACTGCTGTAATTCCTGTAATACTGACTGCAAATCATGGCTAGTGTAATGATTATGTGACTTCAGAACATTTAATTTACTTTCACAGCAGAGAGAAAAAAATGAAATTACTAAAATCTGCTGAATCATTCATTATGTGGGAATTTGACAGCATATAAATCCTGAAATCCCTTATGTAATCTTGCAAATATATCATTTGGTATAGTCACAAGGTTTCTGAGTACTCAAAGTTCCATTACCTAAAAATTAATCAGTTCCTGGAAGTGTATAAGTGAGTCAGCATAACACCATCACAGTAGTTAACAAAAAAACTGCAGGAACTATGCAACCTTGAAGTGCTATTACAGCTCTACCCTGAAGGAACTACTAGATTTAGTCAGACAAATAGTGCCTCCAAATTTTGCTCCAATTTGCTGCCTCCGTATTTCCACTGGAAAATTTCTATACCAGGACCAGCATATAACCTTCTCAGGTTCCCTACCCATGCCAGTTTCTCACTCCAAAATAAGACCATTTGACTGAATTGTGCTTATATTAATCCTTAGGGGCAATTTTCTTTTTCCTTTTTCTCCTCAAAGTATTCCTTAATTGTCATTACGCTTGCTAAACAGACTCTCTGTTATCCTAATACTAAATATAGTAAAATAGTCATTTGAGTAAACAATGATCAGGTTATTTATGTTTACTTATTTATAATTACTTACATGTAAAACTGTGATCCAGATCTGTTCTGCAGAAGAAGCATAACACAACTTTACATTCAGTCTTCCAAAGTCTCGTTCATCACCTGATAATGTAATAGTATCTGTGGGGAAAAACAGCCAATTAGTGTTTTTAGAAGCAATACAGTATCTTAAAAAATTATTCCAAGAATAGGGGAATTCACTACTAGGTGGACTGTCTATCTTTGAAAACTTCTCTCAACTTAAGTTTGACATGTCTTAACGCCTGTTAATAACTTATGCTATACGCAAACACGTTTCAGAAAGTAAAAGAGCAAGTTCCTGACACACCCAAAACACATTTAGAATTTATCACTTCCCTTAATCACTTTCAGCGTTAAGTTTATGTATTGGCCTGCTATTTATCTTTCTCAACCAGGCTAATAAACATTTTACTGTTACACTTTTCTCTAAGAGCCACTTAATATCCAGTGCTTCTCTATTTTATTGAGGACACTGTGTGAAATTCTGACTTTCATAAAAGAGACTTTTGTGGGCACTTGAATAGTTTTTGAGGATTTATTTTGCATCATCTCCACCTCTTCAGCATCCTTGATTATTAAGGATAATTTTTTCATGCAATATTCTTGAATAATTCTCAATGTAATGCAAATACTGGGTTCCAAATACTTTCTACAGAAAAATACTGATACATGAAAAAGGACTAGAGCTGTGACCAAGGTGCCACATCCTATCTTAACAGAAAACCTGTAATTTCTTAGTTAATTGGGGTAGTAAATACAGGGATAAATTTCTCAAAAGCACGAAGACTTGCACTCCTTGAAGACCCAATTTGCTCAACCTCCTAATAACAGGAACATGCAAGTTGTAAACTCAATTTCAAACTGTGAAGTAATTTCCAAAGTGACTTGTTAATCATCTCAAAACAAACAAACAACATTAAGACAGCTTAACATTGCAAGTATTCATTACAAGTTAAACAAACAAACCATACCCAGACTCCTGTTACTGCCTTGTGATTCCTTCCTGGAGGAGGTACTGCTAGGTACACTGGAGAATGAATCGTATCTCTGGAGAGGGGAAAAAAAACAAAACAAAACAAAACAAAACAAAACAAAACAAAAACACAAAAACCCACCACTTCAGTAAGAGCAATAGATGCAGAAAGCCACAGAGATTCTGCTATCAGATAAGACATGACGATAACAAAATAACAAGCAATTTCAAATCTTTGTTTCCCTACTAATCTCTTGATCTACCATGATATTACTGCCTTGACGCAAAGAGCTGATACAGGACACATTAGGACAACTCAGATGTTTTTACCTACTGATATACAACGTTGTGTCATGTAACAGATGATTTGGGAAAAACAAACAAACAAACACGGAGTACTGTTTTTTGCATAAATAGAAACTTCTGGCATTCCACTTTTCAAGTGATGGGAGACAAAACAAAATGAGGAACCACAGACTGTCCTGACTAAAAGTCTACTCAAATTTCTCAGCAGCTTTGTTGGACTACAGCAGTAGCTAGAGGGGGCATCAGGAAAATAAACACTTAAAGTCAGTCAAGGTATTGAACTTTTCCCATTAGCCCTTCCAGTGCACAGTACAGTGCTCTTCAGTGTTTCCTCTGAAAACACCATGCAACAAAAGCAGATACACCAAATGTGCTGAGATTTCGATAGAACTGAAGTTACACGTAAGGTACAAGAAGTACTCACCTTCATGAATCGATGAGGTGGGCTTCTGAGATCAAACATTGAATGACTTAAATCAAGTGATCCAGGCAAAGCACTAGTTCTTAAATCGTTAACTAAAGAGCCAAAAAGAACATTACATATCGTGTCACTGCTAGAAAAAATATTTTTTAAAATTTAAGTAGACCCATGGTAGAATTAAAACCTACCTAGATAACATCTAGGGAAGGATGTCCCCAATTGTTCCCACCTCCCATTCCCAAAACATTCTCCTGAAATGACTAAATGATGAGAAGAAGCCATTATAACAACTTAATCAACTTCGTTTTTGAAACAGGTCAATCCTGTTCAGTCACATTGGTAGCACTGGTAGAATGGAGAGCCTGCCTCAAAATTGCCTCCACAACAGAAACAGTGTTTTCAGTAGATGCTTTAGCAAAACAGAAAGCCTTGTCTATAATTAACTCATCCAGAACTCTGGCTTAGCCTAGTATCCGTTTTATTTTTTTTTCCACAGTAAAGATTTCAGTGGCAAAAGCATGCTGCCTGCTCAACATAGCCTCATCTCCCAGTGTCAAAGCACCACACTCACACCGCACCCTTATTAGAGCTCAGACAAAGCAAGTCTTAACTCTAAGATGACAAGCACTTGTTATATCACTAAAACGAGACCTTTACTTTATAGAATGGCAGTTTTCCCAATAGTAGTTAAGTAGATGTAGTTAAGTAGACCTTATCAATTCTGTTTTGACCTCAAAGCAATATGGAGCTAACGCACATTGTCTATGCATGTTATGCAGCAACAGTAGAAAACAAAAGCTAAAATAACACCAGCGTTTAAGGAATCTTCGCTGACTCCAGTAGTGTTTGAGAGGTTTTTACAGAGGTTTCCCAGCTGACACCACACTGAAATGAATGAAAGCAGCATAGTTTAACTTAAAGGACCATACAATGAAATGCTTTTTGTTGTATTGTTGTGGTTTGGTATTTCAGAAGGCTTCCACTAAAACTCACTGATCACACTTTAATAGAATTACATCACAACACTGGTTACTGAAAATTTATTTCATTTTTATTGCCATCAAAAGAAATAACCAATTATGCTTACTGTGAGATGTAATAAAGAATAGTTCTTTTCTGAAGGAAGAAAAAGAGAACAAAAGGTAGAAAAAGTTTTTACAGCCATGGGAGGGAAAGGAAAGCAGCAACACTATTGTGGGGAAATATAATGAAGGTTGGTATGTCTGGTGTGTGTTCCAAATTTTCCCTTGCATATTACACAACAGGGCTTACTGAGTTGTTCACAGAGCCTGGTGTAGAAATAGCATTATAATATCAAGCAGATCCAAAAACCTTGTTTGCTAAAAGGGGATCAGATAGGAAAGACCAACCCCATACTTGCTTTGAAATTGATAATGGCTATGAAAATTAATTCCATATTTAAAACTTGTGAATTTCACAAACTACCGAAAAACAGACACACAGTTCTTTATTCCTTCACTCAAACCTAAAAATTTATCCTTGTTTTGGCTGGGATAGTGCTAATTCTCCTCATAGTACCTGGTATGGTGCTGTGTTTTGGATTTAAGATCAAAATCATGTTGATAAAACAATGATGTTTTAGTTATTGTTTGTGCAAGTGTTGCTTGAGTTTTTTGCATCTCACACTGCCCTGTCAGTGAGGAGGTTGAGGGTCACAAAAGAGGAGGGCCACAAAGTTGATCAGAGGGCTAGAGCACCTCTCTTATGAAGAAAGGCTGGGAGAGCTGGGGCTGTTCAGCCTGAAGAAGAGAAGCTTCAGTGGTGGCCTTACTGCAGCTTTTCAGCACTTAAAGGGGGGTTATATAAAAGACAGAGAACAACTTTTCAAGGCCAGGTTGGATGAGGCCCTGAGCAACCTGATCTAGTGGGTGGCGTCCCTGTCCATGGCAGGGGGGCTGAAACTTGGTGATCTTTAAGGTCCCTTCCAACCCAAACCATTCCATGATTCCGAGTTGTCTGGGAAGGGACCACTGTTTCTCAGGGACTGGCTGGGCATTGGTTGGCTGGTGGTGAGCAACTGCATTATTGCATTGTACATCACCTTTTTTTTTTTTTTTTTTTTTTTTTAATTCTTTTGCTATTTATTTATTTATTATTAAACTGTCCTTATTTCAACCTACAAGTTCCCCCTCTTTCACCTTTTACAGTTCTCTTCCCCATTCCACATGGGCGAACAGCAATGTGGTACTTAGCTGCCTCTCGGGTTAAACCATGACAAGGTTGTAAATCACTGAAATGCTTTAAAGATAGCAGAATCTGCTATGTGTTCTTAGTAAAGCTAGTTAAAGTTTTTGAAGAACCTCAGGGAGAACACAGGGACAAGGAGGAGAGGTGGTGCCTTTTTCAAAAACTTAAGTTTTGAATGGAAAAAAAAATAATAGCTTCTACACTGAGAAAGCTGTCTATAAAATATAAAGCAGCAGAAAAAATAATCATAAAGATATTTCGCTTACAAAGAAATACTCCAGTTTTGGAAGAATATTAATCAATTTATTTTTCAGTTATTTGTTAAGATGAAGAGGGGGGACTTCACCTGAAAATTCAGAGGCTTCACTTCATGCTTTCCAAATAAACACATTCTATAGTTTTAAGTCAACTTAAATGAAAAGTATCAATAACACAGTGCAACAAAATAGGCTTAGAGTTTTGCCTAGAGTCTACAGATACAAACAAAGAAAATAATCTAGCTTTTGAAACAGCTGTTAAAAAACTCTAGAGTACAGTTATATGCCTTCTTCCTCCAGACATACTTAAGTGACCTTTCTTGTGTTTGAGCTTACCAAGACAAAAACTAGTGAAGTGTTTACTTGGCTTGAAGAAAAACGGAGAAAGAGATGATGAACTGAAGGGAAGATGTTCAAGACAATTTTATGAAACCATTTGGCTCCCACAGGTGCTTGCAAAGCCTAGCAAAACCATATGTGCGCTTAAATTATACATGTGTTTTGTTTTCCTCTTTAAAAAAATATATGTATATATGGAGTAGTCTTTTCATTTAGTTTCTATGGTGATTCAAAATTAATTTTAAAACAGGACACTGACTGAGACATTTTTCCCAGCTGTAAAAGAAGCATGCTGTACCTTTCTAACAAACACGTCTTTAAAAATGCATGCTGTTGCCAGCTCCCTATCTGATAGAAATGTGTGTACATTTCTTCGAGTGTGAGTTTTCTGAATGGGTTTACCTTAGCAATCACTTAGAGCATGTAACACTTAGTCATCTACTTTACTGTAAACAGCATGCATTATACAAGATACATAAACCAATGAACAGTACAGAAGTTTTACCTAGGTAGCCAAACACTTTGTATCTAAACTTTTACCAATTGTTTCTCACAGCCCTCCCCTGTTATTAAACATACTTACACATTAAGAACTGGAGACATTTCTAAACCTTCAAAAGCAAAGTACATAAAAGCTGGCATACAGCATCACTTCCCATTTTGTTCCTATTCTCATAATCTGCTCCTGAATGTTTTTTTTTAGCGCTTGTTTCCCTCTTCATATATGTTCCTCAGGTACTCTTCCACTCAACATACTACTTGATTTCCTTGTTCCTTCTCCCTCAAATACTTCTCTTACTGGTAACTAGACTCTCGGTACTACATCGTGTTTTGGATCAAAGGCAGCTACACTAGCTCTCTTTGCCAGTATGTCTGCTGTTGTGTGATGCATACAAGCCTTATTAAACCCCCAAACGACAGAAAGTAATAGCACATCTGGAAATCAAGGAGAGACTGCTCTACAGATCAACTCACTAACCGTGAGATGTCTGTAGTATACAGACTAGTTTGAGAATTGCTACAATCAAACATGTCTACTGTAGTCTAATGACTTTCTCTTACCTATGCACAGTGTGAACTGGAAGAAGACAGAAAAGTAAGAGTGCAGTTCTTCTCACCTGATCCATATAATTTCCTATTATCTAATTTTGCTTGGAAACGCCTAATCAGATCTGGTGAAACATGATGCTCCAAATAGAATGGGTTGTATACGTCATACTGGGGCCATTGGTACATGCTGCGCAGTTCTGCCTTCCGATCACCAAATGAAGCTCTGGCAGATTCTGTGGAGTACAAGTAAACATCAGATGCAACAGTTCCAGACATAACACATGCTGCTTGTTTTCACAAGGCAGGCTGAGTGCCTTCAGGGCAAAGGACAAAATATTTCATTATCATCTGCTTCAACGAAAGAAAAAAAAAAAAAAAAAGAAAAGAAAAGAAAACAGACAGATTACATCAGATTTCAACAGCATGCTAGGAAATATTGGAATGAAATTGGCCATAAAAATCTATGCATACCCTGTCTTGAAGTGTTCCATGATAGATGCCTAACCAGTTAAAATACAGAAGGCTCTAAAGACAAAGACTAAGATGGAAAATCACCAGAAAAGTAGGGCCATGCATACAGAAAACCTCTGACTTATTTGGACACAATACCCCAGGGTATTCCTAATTGGCTAATGGGCCCACAGTCCTTTAGGTGGGTCTTGCATGGAAAGATAATGCAACTTGCAACTGCAATCTCCTTGTCATCCAATTTCCATAGGAAGTGTGTCAGCGGTAAAATTACTGGTCCGAAATGACTTGAATTGTTGGCTGAGACACAAGAAGACACATTTGAGAATGCTTGAATCCCAGCCGTTTACTCAGTCCATTACGGCACAGCTGCCCTACTTTTCTTTCCTTTATTTATAATTATTTCAGACAAGACATACACTCCTTGGTCAGCAGAACAGCAAAGAACATCACTGTAGTGCTTCATTTTATTTGTCTGGAGTGAAAAGAAGCCTTGCAATTAACAGTTGAGTAGAGAAGGGGGATGGGGTGACCTGGAATCTGCCAAGCTCTGACATTTGCTTCCTTCACGTCACCTCTCTGGATTTCAGCCTACCTGTGAAATAGCTCATTACTCCATTACCACGTGCCTTCAATTCTCCACGTGTTACACCATAGGGGGCAAACAATATTGCTATAAAATCCTTTCCTCCAGGGGGTAGCAGAGTAAGTAAAATAGAATAACTCGAACAGTGAGGTGGGACATGAGAGATGATAAGGCAAGAGTTCAAGTACAATGGGCTCCAGCAGAACCATATGAGGGTGAGTGCTAGAAGCGAGGCTGTGAAGTTTTGCTGCACAACAGGTGACAGAAAATTCAATGTTCCAACCCAGGAGCATACTCCCTTCTGCTAGCTTACTTCTGCGAGAGCATGAGACATGCTGCAGTGAATACTGAGAAGGGCTGCCAGAACTTAACTACTTTAAGGAGGAATGCCAAGAGCTAACACTGAGCATGTCCTGTTTCAATAAAGGAAAATGGTCAGACATGCACAGAAAATGGAGTGGAATAAGGGAAGAACTTGGACTTCTACAGATATTTAACAACAGTCTAAGAAACAAATACTCTAGCGGTTTTATTTTTGGGGGTTTTTGTTTTGAATATGTTGGTGCTTTGGTTAATGTAAAGAAGGAGTGACAGCACGCTTCTCTGTATTTAGTAAATCTTCCTAAAAGTAAACTTTGCATTTTAAACATAGCTTTAATGAGGCTTAAAGCTGTACTTTCCAAATATAAATACTTACTTTTAAAAAAGAAATGGAAGCTGCCTACTTGACATAAGATCCACTTTTCAAATATTTATTCAAGAATTTAAAATATTTGCTCAAGAGAGACAATTATGAACAGCCAGGTCATCCTGCCAGAAGATCTTTGGCTTTATAGCCTAAAGGGCCACCCTGTTCACTAGGTCCTTCAGAAATGATGATGAAGCATAATTCCCAATGAAGCCAAGTCACTGGTTTATAAGTCATTGACTGATAAGATTTTGTAGAACAGCAAGAATAAAGAAAATATTTATCTAAAGGTTGTTAAACACTTCTCCCTTCCCCCTGGAGAACCCTGGTGCCTCAGAATCTTTTATAGACTTTTTCTGTACAGTATCTTGAAGATGAGGTTCAAACAAAGTATGAACCCAGATCCTGTAAGAAAGACGATTTACCAGGAGCATGTCCTGCATTCCCATACCTTCTCCAAGTACTCTTTACAAGAACTAGCTACTGAAGAAGATATACAACAAGCAATCCCTCGGCACAGCAGCCTGGCTCTGCCAGGCAGGTGGCAGAAAGCAGCCCCACACATCAGGATTGCTTTCTGCTGGTTATCTGTGGGAAAACCTGAAGCAAATCAGGCTCAGAGACAAGGAGGGCCTCGTATTTTCCAACTCCAACTATAAGGGTGCTGGCAAGGTGGGCATCATAAATAAAACCCACTGAGAGATCGGGCACAGATTTGCCAACCTATACCAATCAGCTCTGCGATACTGATTAGCTTGGCTCTTGTGCTAGTGTTATTAGCAGGGGTGGGTGAGGAAGAGGAGAAAGGTTGGTAACAGGAGAGAAGCAAGGGACAAGAAGCAACAGCAAAGACCTAGGGAGAAGGGAGAATGACGGGAGTAAAACCACACAAACAGAAAAAGGTAGCACTGCATTAGTTATTATGCAACACGTGGCTGTTTTTTTTCAGTTAGTGAAGTTCCCACCCTCAGAAAAGAAATCCAGTCACATAAGACTAAAAACATATTATCAGCTCATCATGTCCTTGAGGCAAAGAAGCTCTAGAGAAAGCAACTGTTCAGTTATGCCCTCGTACCAAAATTTTCCCTTATCTAAATCTACAGGTCTGGAGAAGACCTCAAGTCCTCATCATCTCCAGTGATACCATGTGCCCTCTAACTTGCGTTACTGGGCCATGCTCCCATTCTTTTAAAAAGCCACTGTGCCTAAATTGCATACGTAATTTCAGCTGCATGAGCGTGGGACTGACAGAGGTTGAAGTATAAGATTGTTGTGACGCAAAGTATCATGTCATCATATGCATCCCACATGCTGCTGAGACCTGACCCCTGGCCACCCAAAGAGTAACAAAAAGAACAGGAAATAGGAAAAACAAACAAAAAACAAAAACAAAAATGAAAAACAAAAATAAAAACCACTTTCCTCCAAGTAGTAGCATATGCTTCCTGTTGATGAAATTTGGAAAGGAAGATGTGTTAGTATGCTAAAACATTAAACGCAAAAGACTACCCTTCTTCCTTCCTTAAGTGATCTGAATAATGGTGATGTGTTAGGTCTTTTCTTGCCTCCATAAATTTTTTCACAGACCTTTGTCTTTCTTCAACGTCTTCTAATACTTTGAGTATGAACGCAAGTGTGCAGTCCCCACTTTCCATTTCATTCATGCAAAATCACAAATATTCATACTGGGGTAACATCCTTCCCAAAAGTTCTCTGGATGTCCAGAGAGAAAAGCCACAAGACCAGGCTTCTAGGAAAAGTTTTGCAAACATATGTTTTCAGTAGAAATACTTGACAACTTTCAAGGAGTAGCAGACACTAAACAACTATTTTGGAGTCCTATGACAGACTAAATTAAACAAGACATACTCCTCCTCTAAAGCTCTATAAGCTGAATAGTAAATTTAGTTAATATGTAAATAGTGAGGGAGATACCACTGTGTTACAATGCACAAAATAAGAAATTTCACAAAACAAAAGTTTCTCAGGCTTTGGCTAGAAAGTGACACTGGTTAACATACCTAATGAAGTACAGTAATTCTTATTCAGGTTTTCCCCACAGAAACACATACTATTTCAGCAATACTTTTTATATTTTACCTTGAATCCCTCCAGCATGTGAGGTACTAGGAACGTTTTTGGGCTGTACGTAAGCCAGTTTGAATGGCGGGACCACAAATGGTACCTCCTGACCATCCATGGGCAGTTTAGAAAGCAGATAATCCTCTGAACAGCCAACTTGCCGCTTCACTGACACAGAAGACAATGGAGGTTGCTCTACAACAGTTGGCTTTTTTGCAGCTACTGCTTCAGATTCCTGTACCATGGAAACTGCTAAAAATAAAGAGCAAGAAAAACAAGACAGTCCACATATGCGTTAAATTTAATAAATACTATGAACAGATCTCTTTTATTTAATAGAACCTGTGCTTGATACATTATTTAACTGCTGCTAGCATTCAGTTTTACTAGCATTCAAGACCAGCACTTGGAAAAGATATTCATCCTCATGATACCTGTACTAATATAAACTTAACTGGCCAAGCTTGTATATTTATAGCTGCCTTTCTCTTAGTAAATTTTTAGAGGAGGCACTCTGTACACTTGTACAGAACAGTTTTGCAAACAACTAAGCCACCAAAGAAAATCCTGACTGTAAATCTGCAGGCAGTTAAAAAGTGTTCACTTTTAGAGAGCTTGAGAGATACAAGACCTTCAAGACCTTCACACAACCTTAGGTAGAAAAGCTGGCTTTTTGGACAGCATTTCAGGCTGCAAGGAGCAGACTTCAGATAAGTGTCATTCTTCAGTTCCAGATCATACCACTAACAAATGTGTGTCCAATCTCCAAGTGGAGGTATGGAATGACTTTTGGATGTTGCAAAAGAATTCAAGTTTATCAGGAGTGACAAAATAATTTTATTAATGGAAAATCTCATCATTAATGAACCCAGAATAACAAAGCCCTTAGTCAATGTGATTATGTCAGAACTCACGATCGTTCTTCTCTTTTTCTGCGTAGAAGCACCATTTACAGCAGTTCTTTATATATTCTTTTGCCATTGTTTTCAGTGTCACAATTCAGAAGAAACCACAAAGATCCACCATAGCTTACAAACCTGAAAAACACTATAAAAGCAACTGTATTAAATGACAATACTTGAAATTAAAATGCAATATTATGTTATTGAATATGTGATTGCAAACTGGATTCAGTCCTTGGATCAATGACAGTTAAGTCAGCCACAAAAGGATCAGAGCCATCAGATTGCTCTTACTGAGATAATTATTAATTTATATAAAGGCACAGGGAAAGAGAAACTCACCTTAACATACAGTATGCCAGTACTTTCAGTGACCCACTCAAATAGGTATCCTTCTTTCAGGGACACTAAAATTCTCCTCATATTTGTGTGCGTCACTGGGCTTTGCAATTTACTCAGCTCTGCATCTGTTTTGATATGCTTTGGCAAGTCATTTGTAAGACATTTCCCTTGGTCATGTTTCTCCTATTCTCTTGCTCATGTAGAATGTTAACATACGTAGCCATTTATATTTTTGACTCTACATAATCCATATTTTACATTTGAAAACAGTCTTTATGAATGATGCCAAAATTGCCTTCTTTGAGGAACTACTGCTTTCTCATAATTGTCTGCACATGAAACCGAAGACCTGTTTTATTATATAATTGTCTGCTATGCGCACAGAAATAGAGCACTGGCTTCCAGCAAACCAAGAAGCATGCAATCTACTGAAGAGCGAGATCAAGTCTGTAACAGCTGGTTAACATTAAAATAACTTTATGACAATACTAACTGGCTTCATTTAAGTGTTTTTATTTATACCCTTATGTTCTCTTTTCATAGGGACACAGACAGCTGTGTTGCCTCCTGTCCAAAACTTTAGCCGCCTAAGTCTCGTCCTTTTACGTGTACCTAAAGTACACACGGTTCTTTGCACAGAATACCCAAGACATGACTCTAGCTCCTTGGAGGCTAGCAGAAGACACCAAACAGAACATGAACAGAAAATGGAGGGATGGGAAAGATAACAAATGGGAGAAAGGCGGATAGCAGAAAGAGATGATAACTTTTGCCCAGAAATGGACAGGTTTGCTTGCTTATCTCAGTCACAGGAAACTGCTGGAAGTTTCCATGCTCCAGCCAGAAGCTATTCCTATCTGCAGTTTGAACAGCACAGTCCTTTTGTTTGTATGGGTGTTCAAAGACAGCCTGGGAACCACACAAATACTGATAAGAGAAATAACATCAGTATCTCAACTATCAACCAAAACTTTTCTTTCATTAATCCCCAACTCCCACAAATTAATTTGGATGCCAAATAGAAATATTAGACACCTTATCTTAGAAAACGTGCTTTCTTCTCTTAATATTACTTATTTCTATGCATAGGTGCAACTGAATGTTGCCAACAGATGTGCCAATGTGCAAATAATGACCAAATACAACACATCCTTACTGACCCAATCTTTTGCCCTCTTCAGTACTCTCAGAATTGCTACTTATATTTTAAGTTGTGGGCTTTGCAAGGTCATCGGAGGATATGGCTTCATGTAGAAGGCTTGAATTAACTTCTCCTCTTTAAAATACAAGTGTGAAATATAATGAAGGTTTGTTATTACAACTACATAACTGTTCCAGAATTATTCTTAATTATGAGCTTTCACAGAATACTGATTAGAAGGGAGTTCTTAAAAGGTATTCCCATTAGAACCAAACTTAAATAAATCATTAATCTACTGCAGCAAGGACCTAAGGGAGTTTTTGGTTTAATGCAAATTCTCTGAGAATTTTTGCTATTTTTACGACTGACATTAATTACTTCTTATAATTTTATTCTGCTCTTTATGCCCAATAGACCAAAATGAACAAGACGCAAGTGGCCTGAACAGAAAAACCTCAGAAGAAGCCTGAAGAAGACTGGTACATATTATTCTGGAAAACAGAACACTACTGAGGTACTTACTGAGCTTAAAAACGCCCAAAAATACTTCTTAAAGTAGGGTATTGCATTGCTATCTGGTTAGAAAGGGACACCATTACTCTGCACAGAATCACCTGCTGAAAACTTGCACTGATCTCAAAACTGCCCATGAGTTTAAGTAAAGGATGTGATTCATATTGCAAATCTGGGGAGATGATACCACCCAAGCACAGAAATCGCTGCACCTTTACACAAACAGAGGCACAACATTTTCTCATAAAATTCTCCACACTTCTAAGGATAAAGTTTTCAACTCTCCTCCACCCTCTGAAGTGTACTCATGATAGCTAAGCGTGCTACAATTCATAGTTTACTTTAAGGCTCCCATGCAGTGATTTTTCTTCCCAGCTGTTATCAGCGCACAGCTGGAGTTAATACGCTTTCCTCTTGTTCACCATGTTTAAACTGGGCTGAAACAGCTGCTTCATTTGCTCTCAGCTTTGCAACAATGGTATCTAAGTGTCAGTGGCAGTTTGCTCAGGCAAAACAATTTTTATCTCACAGTGTCCAGACTGAATTTATTCCCTACTGGTAGTGAAGGAACCAGAATGTTAGTAACCACCCAGCTTTCCAGCTACATGAAGTGGAAAAATTAGTTTTTCTGCATCAGAGAAAATTCAGTTTATGGTAGTAATTTCTTTCCCCTGAATTTCTTAGCTGGAGCCATAAACGTGAGTCAGTAAATAAATATAAATCACCATTTACAAGCAGTTGCTTTCCCATCACTGGGTCGAGTACCTTGGTTCGAAAGAAAGTCTTTATATTGGTGTTGTTGATCTAACAGTTATTATGCAATTCTGTATCTTTTGCACTCCTGACATGAGAAAGGCCTCAGTTTTCACAGTAAGACTATGCAGCCTGGGATATTCTTAGACCATTATCCACTCCCCACCACCCCGTTTTATAGATAAGGAAACATTCATAGATTTCTTTCTATGTGCAGGCAAATATAAAAGAAATTCGTCACTGCCTCTTCCACAGGAGAGTACACTCCAAGATTGCTATTTCCAGATAATTGTTTTGTAGGTAGGGCATTATCAGCAGCCAACAGCAAAGTACATAGACACAGAGTTTACAGATTCCAATTCAGTTTGAGCTTAAATATAGCATTTTGAAAAGAAAATTCCAGCAGCAGGAAACTGGAATGATGTTTAGACTTTTTTGCCCTTACAAATATAATGGCTTGAAAGCCAGTCATGAAATTTGCACTTGTGTTCCTACACTTATAGCATGGGTGGCATTTGCCGAGAAACAGATCATTTGAGTACAAGCTTCCCTCATGCTGCATAGAGCACTTCTCTTTGTTCATAAAAATAATTTTAAAGTTTTTAAAAAATTATCCACATGATTTAGCTACAGAGATAAATATGTTTTTTTCTTCAGTTCATTTATTTTATCATATCTATATTTTTCATATTGTCTATGATTAAGCAAATATTTCCAGTGAATGTAGAAGTTTTGTCTTAACCATGTGAGACAGAGATTTATCAGGTTCTGTTTTATATTTTATTAACTGAAAATGAACAAAAAACCTTGTAGAAGACTAAACAAGTACTTACTGATCTTGACATAAGCTGGTACTTCTATCAAAGATTAAACTCCCCCATATGCCATAACTCGTTGCCGGTGTCTGCTCCAAAAAATTCTTCAGTATATCATTTAAGAGTTGTTAAAAGGTTGTACTAACATACATCTGTCTGGGAATAGATTTACCAAATAAACCAGTACTGCAGAGAGACCTTTGTTCGGTATGCTACTGAATTCCAGAGCAGTACTGACATCCCAACAACACACGTTAACAAGGAGCTGGGGCTCCTTGATCCACTCTAAATCTTGGGGTCAGTTTCTATTAGGCAGTATGATTACTTTAAATACATCTGCCACGTTGGATATACTAGAGTGAGAAAACGACAGGAGGAAAAGAAAAATTATCCCTGATTTTCAGACAATAAAAAAGTAGAGAAATCAAATCACTTGCAGCAGAAGAAGGAAGTGCAGCCGGATCTCATTACTGTCTCAAATTCTCTTTCTTGGTGTTCTTCAGAGATTTCAGTAATCTTTTTCATTTCTCCTTCCCCAATATCAAGCCAAAGTAATATGATCAAATATAATTCAGCAACAGTCCTTCCCCACTAATGTAGAAGGAAAGCCAAGGTTATTAGAACATCCTGGAACCAACAAAGTTTAAAGGCGAACCACACACATACAGAGTCCAGAGAATTACAATCACTACTATTTTAACGGGTTTAGATGGAGAACATAAATTATCTTAATGATTTCCAGATTTCTCTGATAGAAATTTTGAATGAGCTAAATCAGATAAACAGAGTATCGAAGACTTCAGTTCCAGATGCCGCCAAAATGATTACAAGAAAGAGATGTTTGGAGAAGAAAGTAAATATTTTCAACAACTCATTAAATAAAAAGAACATGATAGAAAACGGATGATCACAATATTAAATATTAAAAGCTGAAAGCAGTCTCGAAATGTCAGGTCTTAGCTGCCTTATGATGCAGGAGTGTGTTTTGCAGCAAGTCTGTAGGCTGTTGATATATTTTACTGCATTTAGTCACAGCACTGCTCCATAGGAGTTGGTCAGGTAACAACACACTGAAGATTTCGCAATAGAAACAAAGGTGAAGTATCTGATCCCGAACTGGGAAAGCTGGCTAAGCCAGAGGTTTTGATCGTTACGAGATTTATTGCCAGCCATAAACATATAAGAAACATTCTCAGATCTGTGTTCCAGAAACACGTCACAGCAATATTTCTAGTAGCTCTAAGTTCTCACAAAGCAAGAGGTGTAAAAGAAAATATCCGGAAACAGGGATGATCGGTTGTTATCAAACATCTGGGACAGATCCTTGAATGATATAAGTGTCTACAACTCCAGTAGCCCCAGAGGAAAAACAGCTGAGCATCTTCCCTGTGGAAAAAGTGAGCTCAAGCTTGCTGTTTCACACCTCTGCCAAATACCACGTTTACCTCTTTGCCTGTCTGCGTTTCAGACCCAGGAGATGCAGTCAATTCCAATCATGAAAATCCTTCACAGAGCATAACAGCACCACCACAGGTCTCCAGACGATTAACAAAAACGTAGCGCAGCACAAGCTGCTCCTGCTGCAGGTCAGATGGGCTCTCTTTGATGGCACAGACACTGCACATGGCTTAATTTCCAGAGCCAGCTGTTCAGCAGTTTTGTTGCTGGAGGAGAGCATCTGGGAGCTGTACACGGAGCAGGGCTCTTCGTTTGAAGAGGGGTAGCTTGTGATCACTGCATCTCGAAAAAAGTGAACACTAGTAAAACAGCTTAAGTGGTTCTCAGAAATTTGCCCCCAGGTATTTTGCTACTCTATGAGCGAGGATGGCACAAACACACACACCCCTACACAGATGCATGGCACCAGCATACACTTGCCAAAGTTTACAGTTTAAAAAAAAAAAAAAAAAGTCTTATATTTGTTTTGTGATTGTAGGCAGGTCTGATCTGTAATGCCCACAAAGGACACAGAGGCAGTTCAAATAAGTCTGAACGGGTGAGCAGACACAAGCTTTTGTTCCTATTCATTAGAAGCCTTGGCAGCAGTAGGTTGTCTGGAAGGAGAGGAGACAAAAGAAAAAAACATTATGGCAACACACACCTACAGGGTGCATGATAAGAGGCTCCTATTTATCTATGCCTGATTTGGGAGAACCCCACAACAGTGGTATCTGCAGTAAGTGTTGGGTGTGTGTACATACATCCTTTTCCACTGGTAACTGGAACTTCAGGAAAAGCATGAAAACTCTCGGAATTTGCAGACAGATTATTCTAGTTCTTCTGCTTTCCAAGAAAAAAAAAAAAAAAAAAAAAGTGACCGACTTCCCCTTCTTTTGTGCCTGGAAATAGAAAGGGATTTCACTACAAAAGTAGTGGATCACAAGGGAGATGCTGAAATAACACCACAAGTTATGGAAAGGGTTTTGAAAGACAACCAGAAAAACTTGTTCATGAGAGACAACTTGCAAACAACTTGACAGAAACACAATAAAGAGATGGAAAACATTTCTAATGCAGCAAATAAAGAAAAAGTGTAACTGCACATATAAAACTGAAAGAAAAATAGACTATGCATCATTCATCCAGTTTAGATAATGTGGATTTTACGATGGACTGTTGTGCTTTCCTGGGGCAAAGAGCCTAGGAACATTTTTACACAGTTACACAATTAAATGTCGTAACAGAAGTAAGACAGTAAAAAGTTGCTGGGAAAAGTGTTGTGCTCCATGATGCAAACTAACCACCAACTGCCCAGGCACAGGAAGAACCTTCCCACTTGGGCAAACTGGGGCACGACAGCCCTTTGGGGAGCTTTTTTTTTGGCGGCCCCCCCGCCCCCCCCAGGTACATTTCCCTTGGGGGCTTTACATTTTCCAGCTGATCCCAGAAATTAAAAACAGAACTAAATGGGCCAGCAGGCCAGAGGAGCACAACTTTTGCTGCACATTCCTTTCATTTGCTTATGGTTTGCTCAAACAGAATCTTACTTTTTGAGAGCAGAAGAACAGTTACACTCCTTTGTTCCAACCTCCTGAATTACCGACACCACTGGATTTCAGCCACTTTCCCCAGTACTACGTTGAGCAACCTGAGTAGGAAGATGCTTGGGTTTTATTTCACAGGACACTCTAATAGCTGGTCACCTTCACTGTTAATATTTCAGCCAACGTATTTTTTTCCAGTGATTTTTTTAGTTGTTGCAGTTTTTATGTTTGGAAAGACAATTATCAGTAGTCTTTTTTTCCTTTAGGCTTTAAAAGATTGAGATCTAACCTCTCACATTTATCTGCAGTAAGCTAAATGGACAAAACCATGTGGACAAATTTAAGGCTGTATGTTTTACACCATCTAAATCTGATTTGTGCAGTTCTTAATATATTATCCCACTTCTCTGACCTTTTTCAATGCTGATACTACAATTGAACTATACACCTCAGATTCAACATCACAAGACAGTCTAAGGTGAGAATGGTGTCTTTAAGTAACACTTGCAAGGAGAAAATTGCTCTCATTCCTGGAGCACTGTACTGATACCCTACACTGTAATCAGTCCCTGTCTGACTGCATCCTCGCAACTGGGTTCTAAGCAAGTGGAGAAAGGAGAAGGATACGAGACTGCAGGGAGCATCCCCGATGCCTGCCATAGCATTCATGTAGAAAACTGTCTGCTGGGCTCTCCTAGAGATAACACCTGCTTGTAAGGTTTAAAACCTTTGTAATCAGCAGTGGTTTGCAATACTTCACCACCAGCAGTCAGGATGTGACAGCTATACAAAAATATTACCTATACATCTGTAACATGCTTCTCCTGAGGCAAGAACACCACTTTAGAAGTAAATTCTTAGCTGAGCCTTTGTCATAATGGAAAAAGCAGAGCTTACTGGCATCCCACTAGCTGTTTTGTATGTCCTCATGCTGAGAAGGTCTAGCTGTAATGGAACTGGGGCAGAAGCTTCGCCTGGAACAGCCACGTCTTCCTATGTACAGTTGTGAAAGACTGTGCAAGTCCCCTTCTCCCTCCAAATTCTCTGACCTGATGAAGATGATCTAATGCCTGCCTCCCTTCCTGCAGGCCCTGAGCTGAACCCTGTGCAAAGAGCACTTGTGCAATCTAGCTGTGGTCTCCTTGAGCTCAGCAGCTGCTTCTTCCCAGGGCTCCAGACTGGAGGAGGCCAAAAAGCCTTCATCACATCCACAGCCCAGATAGACCACCAAACCGAGAGTAAGTCACAAAGTAGAAATAATTGCTATTGCCTACTTCCCTGAAGAAAAATAAAGCTGAGCAGGTGTGTCTGAGCTATTGTGCTACAGGAACAACTGCCTCTGCTCTTCAGGCACCGCTTGGAGAAGGGGAACAAGCTCTGGCACAAGCACACGATCAGAAGTCGTTCTTCTGCCATGCCCCCCCCCGGGACACCCTACTCTTAGCATTATAGCCTTGCACCTGCAGCTCTTAAATGCAGACTTAATCCGAGCTTGCCCCAGTATGCAGAAGATTAATAATATCATTTACAAGGGCCAAAAGTACGGTTTTCATAAATCTGAGCCAATTTTTCTCATGTGAGATTTATGTTTGAATTAAGAAGAGAACATTATAAATCTATCCCATGACAAAGCTTAAAACTTGGGATTTTAATATGCTGAATCCCCTATGCACTAGGCTGTAAAAGTTGATAGAGATAGTATTTCTTCCTAATGCTGCATTAGGCAAGGAACCAATTCATCCAATTACTGTACTGACAACACTGTTCCTGTGAACTGTAGATAAATTCACTGACTTGGACAAGGATGTACAATATGGTATGTATTGGGGCAGTAAACACAAAGGAATAAATCCATTATGTTGGACTGCAGATCATTTTGGACTCAGATGGAAAACAGCAAAGCAAGAGTTGAAGTCAGGACACCAGAGAAGAAAACTTAGAGACTAAAATTGCTGTAAAAAGAACTTGGCCTCTGATGAGAACATGGAAAGAATTCAACATAAGATAAGTCCTTTGCTCTAAGCAGATTAGGAAAAAATCATGACTATCACTGATGGTTACTTTATTATCTAACTTAATACCTAAGACTTTCTTTATGTATTCTGTGTCAGCTTTTAATCCAATATTTTCTCCTTCTGCAGTAAAGCCAGCAAGCAACAAAAATAGAACCAACAGCAGTCCCTCTGTAGCCCTGATACCAAAGAACTGGAAACATCTGGATGCATTTTTCAACAGGGCAGCCAAGAAGGTGGTATTTAGACAAAAGCATCTGTTTGTGCACTGGGGTTCCCTAGCAAGACTAAATGTGTCTAGCTTTGAGCTCCATGCAACACTGAATGGCATCCAGAAATCCTCAGCCAACTGCCATGACCATGGAGCCACACAGAAAACACATGGACATGCATATAATATCCAGACAGCTCATGAAACATAGCTCTTCCTGTATACATGGAAAAAAAAAAAGGAACACACAAAAACCCAAACAGTCTGGCACAGAAAAATACTGGTTCATTACCACTAATACTATTTTAAAGGAACTCTGGTGACCTACAAGAGTCAAGATGGAGCATTTCTTTATATATATTTGCACACACACATCTAGGACTTTGTTTTTGGTGAAGCAGTTTCTCGTTAGTTATTATATGTAAAATAACTATTAAACAACGTAAAATTATTATTCTGTTTAATGATGAAAACAAAAACTGCAAATTACAGAGTTTCCATATGATGAAGATACTTTATTCAGCTTCTTGTAACATTCTATAACCAGTTAAAACACTAGTGAGAGGAAGGAAATACATAATTCTATAAATCAAGGTTAAAAGACTATGGCTGGGATTAAGAAAGGAAAGAGGTGACTCCAGTACATATCATACATGAAAGCAGATTAAATAAATGACTCAAGAACAGGAAACTGAAACAGACCTTAATTAATTCAAATCCAAACCAGACTAGGTGTATGGCTCTACAGGACATGCGCACTGAGCTCAGGACACTGCCTAAACACACTTAAAAATAGAAGTCCAGGAGGATCCCATTTTTATAAGGTCTGTTTATTATATTTTGCTTTAAACCCACCCAGACCAGGGGCCCACAATCACTTTTAACAGCCCCAGCAGCTCCTTTCAGAGATGTGAACAGGACGGAATAGCTGGCAGCTACCCAAGTAGGTGAGTGGCAACCAGACACTGCATAAAGGAGGTATTTAAAAAGAATTTTTCACAGACATTGGAACAAACCAAAAGAAATCATAACCATCTCAATTTATGGGAGCACCTAACATACTGATTATTGGTCAGATGCTGCTACAGCTATGGGGCAAGGCAGTGGGGTTCCACTTGGTGCCATGAGCAGAAGCTGGCACTATGATTACCATTCCCCTTCTTCCCTCTCCAGACAGAATTGCTTAAAACTAAGTGAACAATTGCTACACTGGGAATGTATTTTTTATTATCCTGTTGAGTTTAAAACAACACCCTTCACAAGAGATTTTGACCTATGATTTCACACATTGGTGAAACTAGATCTGGAAGTAAACATACCACTAAGCTGAATAAAAGCCAGGATGATTCTGGAGATGTTCCGGGTTTGGTCAAGGTTTAGTGAAGGAAGATTTTTAGTTTCCTTCCAATTACTGCCAAAAAGACAGAGAACCTGAAGTGAAGATTAAGAGGCCTCTGTCTAAAGACCTCAAACTCATTTTTTATAAAATAAATTAAAAAATAAACACATTTGAATTTTCCTCTACTGGGAACTGAAACTGTCCTTGAGAACGTTTTTGAGTGCCCTTCTGAAATGTACAAATCTCTCCAAAATGGGACACGGTGTTTGTTTTTGTCCCAGTTCATCACTAGCCACAGCAGTACTGCTAGGTAGACTTATTGTAAAACCTCCTTCTGACTGACCCTCCTCTCTGCTGTACAGCAGGCGCTTCCTTCACCAGAAGGTGTCCGCAAAATAGACTTCCTGTATGAATTTTGCAAAGGGAGCCCACCTCAGTCCCCTTCTGTCCTCCCCACCAGCCCCTACCAAGCCCTGGTTGAGGATTTGGGCATCTTCTGGCGGCAGGAACCACCCCACGCTGTGCACACTGGCACAAATTCCACAAACAGGGTGGAGAGGGCCACTTCCACCCCCTCAGCCTGGAGATAAAGGGGCTCTGTGGGAGCGAGAGGTTGAACTTCTGCACCTGGGAAGAAGCCCCCACAGTGCTCTGGTGACCAGAAGCTTTCTCTTCATGCTTCAGGTGAAGCTGCAGAGCTATCCATGTGCATCGACATACCCTGAGCACACCAGGCCTATGAGGCCATCAGAGACAGCCATGCCTCCCTCTGCCTTGCAGAGCCAGACAGGGAGCAAGGCACCCGCTTCTCCAGGCTGGAGCACACCGTACAAGCCTATTTCTGACTCCCAGGGTGAGGTGCCAAACTAATTTAAGTGCCTAGCAGGTTTTGAGGCCACTGGGGCATAGTCCTTCTGGATTGCCTTCTTGGACTTCAAAGCTATTCTAATAGGCAATGCCACCTCTCCAGATCTTGCTTTTAGGGCCAGATCCAAACCTCAATGCAATGACCACAAGAATTCCCCAGACACCAGAGGGGTTAGTCTGAGGCCTAGTTATCTGTTCCTTCCAGTTTAAGTGTGGCTATTAGGTTACTGAGAAACAAAGCTTCAAAACAAGATTGGGGTACAATTTGCAGGAAGGACAAGCATCAAATTTCTGACCTTTTTTTTTTTTTTTTTTTTTTCCTGGCACTGCATTAATATAAACTTCAGCTGTGATGACAGGCAAGACAGGCAAGCAAACATTCATTCATACTAAGCTTAAGAGAAGTGTCCTCGCTAATTCTTCATGGTTTGATGTATTAACATGATTAATGGATGTGATGTAATACAGATGAGTTGAAATCAAATCCAGGATTCTAACCTCTTCCCAGATGAGGCTCTTCAGTTTAGGTCTGAAGATTCATCCCATCTGCAAGATGTGATCTATAGAACTTTTTCTCTGTGCAAGAAATTCTTCAGAAGACCAAACAGTATTACTCACCAGTATGACAATACAGGTTTGCCCAAACTCTGCCTTTCCTACCTGAAGTCAAAGTCCACTTTGCTTTCCACTTCGCCTTTCACTTTAAAGAGATGAGATCTTAAGCTCTTTGCTGACAGAGATTGTGTGTTGTCCTACTTAAATTGGTGAGAGAATATTTACCAGACTTAAGGTATCTCAGAAGTACCAATTCAGAGCAAACAAAGTAGTTATCTTACAAAATTAAAAGTCTGAACAGAGAAGCAGTAGGTTTGGATAAATACCAAGCAAATTTAATTGAATGATATCAACAACATTTTTAACAAGCAAATAAATTTAATAAATATTTGTACCAAAGTCAAGAGGTACTTGTGATATAAGGCAAAGTGGGTAGGATTCACATGAAGACCAAGAAGGCCTAAGTCAGCAAAAGCCTGGCTGGAAGCTGCCCTTCTAATTCAGGCCCTCTGGCTCTGCCTACCAGGCATGGTGAGCTCAAGGGAGCTGCTGGGTGCTACCAAGAGGGACAGTGCTACTCTCCTGTGCCATCAGCTGTTCATGCTGGATCTAGTAAACATGCAGATGCATGATGAGTTGGCCCAGTTCACTGATTAGATGGAAAAATAAGCCATCAAAATATATAAATATGCTTTAAAAAAAAATAAAAAAAATTCCCACAGTTCACTGCTCAAGAGTGGGGCAAGAATGCACAATGCACTGTTGTGAAAACAGGGAGCCAGAGTGGAACAGTCCCCTCCAGAGCCAACCCACTACTCTAGGGTAACATAAATTTGAAAATGAAACACCTATGACTAAGAACAAAGGCTGAGTGAAAATCAAAATCAGCTGGTAGGAAACAGAAGTGACAGAACAAACAAGAGAGGTGATTGAGCCTCATGATTAGGAGAAAGAAAAATGAGATCAGAGTCTGAGCTTGTTCTCCACCATAATAAATGAATAACTTATACACACGACTGACTGAACAATTCCACCTATGTTCACTCTTTCCATTGCATAGCAAGAAAGAAGATTTAATCGCTTGGGGATCCATCACCTAAATTAATCGTAGGAAAGGACAGTGGAACTAACAGGACTTTCATGGAGTCCAACATGCCTTGAGATGCAGCATTCTTAGTAGGTGTAACTTGTACAAGTATTTACAAGAATCAAGGGACACTTTAAGAAAAATATATATGATCTTGAAATCAATATTCCTTAACCACATGTATTCCACAAGTAATTTTTAAATATTCAACATACAGATGGAAATCAAACTTCCCCACTCCTGAATTCATAGCCTCTCCAGTGAGTTACAGGATCACAGCTCACCTAATGAGTATTTCTGCACTGAAAGTAAGGCAAAACAGTTTTATAAGTAGTCAGAGACCACCAGACCCAAACAACACACAAGTTTATGGCTCTAGCACTAACTTGCGGAATGAGAGACAGAAATTCAGAACTTTGCTCTTCATGGCTGGGTAACAGTTCTAGACAAAACCTACTGAATAAGAAGCAAGGAGGGATAGGCATAGAAGCACACTCCCATGCTCCCTGCACATATTTTACGTGGATCCTGATCATCTAGGTATAATTCAAAGATAACTGATCTCTCCAAGAGCAACTTGTCAAGAAACACCTCACTCACTTGTGGATACCAGGACAGCTTAGACACGTAACTAACACTGTCAAAACTTATGCCACATCAAGAAGCAGACCTCAATGCATTCAGCAAATCTTACCAGAAAAACTTGAGCTGCGCAGATCCACAAGTGAGGATTAGGACTGCAAGGGACTGCCTTGAAGAGCAGGTGTCCACAGGATCATTTAGATGCCAATGTGCTTCACAGTTCTGTCCCAGCAAACTGCTGTTGAGATCTCGTTCCTTTTCCACACAATCACAACTGCACCGACTGGAAGTGTAAACTGAAGGAATGGCCACGATATCTACCTTTCCATTCTTATCTAGAGAAATGCATCATATGTAACACTTGGCGTGCTTCCACACTGAAGGAAAGTTACAAGACCAGCTTACTTTAATATGATCTCCATTTGAGTTTTGGCTAAACTGTATCTCCAGTTACCTGAAGCACTCCTGCAGAAAGTGATCTAGTTAGTTTATTTCTTGCCTGGTATAACAGCTTAAATGTTAATTCAGACAAAATATTTTGATTGTACAAGGGCATTTTCTTATAGTAACACCAGCTTGAGGCTGTTTTAAGTACAATTTAATCTTGGGCCTAATTTACATGAAGATTTAATTCTGTAACAGCTGAATATAGTTACTACTTTTCTACCTGCCTCCATTTCTCAAGGTCTATATTTTCTTAGAAAATATAGTCCCAAGCCAAATCTTGGAAGCACACTGTCAAGTTCACACTCATAAAGCCATAAACAAGCCAAATGCAGAGGCTGAAAGGTCTTCATACCAAAAACCTCACTGATAAGACAATGAGATGGCAAGGCATTACAGACGTGCAGCATCACCTGTAACACAAACTGCCCCGTAATATCACCTTTAAGCATTAGTGTTCTGCAAACTGAATTACTCTGATAACTTTTAGCCTACTTGGACAAAATACATAGATCAATACGCTCAGATCCTTGAAGAATTCTGACTTTAAAAACATGCTGTCCCGTTCCACATAACTATCAGTATGCAGGTGAAATGTATCAGGTTTACAAAAGCTATCATTACATTGTTTTTGTTTCCCAGGAGTGACTTACCTACACAGTGAGAAAACAGTAATTTACAGATTGCAAAACCATCACTTGCACATTCCCATTTAAATATCCCAAGCATCAACACACAAGGCAAATATGTTGCATGCAGCCACACGGTGACACGTTAGGGTCACCCGGCAGGACACCCCGAGGTGCTCTCGATCTGCACCGGTTCTCCTGGAGCTAGAGCCCAACGGGACGCTCCAGAGGAGCGAGGAAAATAACCCACCGCCCGGGACCCCCTGCCTTCCCCCTGCCTCCTCGCCGTTCCCCCGGCCGGGTCCCTCTCCTCGCCTCTCCCTTCCCCGCCGCTCACCTCCCGCCGGGCTCCCCGCGCCCAGCCCGCACTAGCCGCCGCGCTCCCTGCGCCTCCTTCTCCGGCCCCGGCGGTGGCTGCGGCCCAGCCTGCAGGGGGCGGCCCCCGCTCCCCGCTCCCCGCTCCCGCCCCGGCCCTCGCGGCCGTCCCGGTGAGGGCCCAGGGCGGAGCGGGAGTTCCCCCGCCGGCCGCTCCCCGGCGCCGCGGGACGGGTTTCTCTCCGAGCGGCCGCCAGGTGCCCGTGCTTGTCGTTCGCTGGGCAAAGGCAGTGCCAACGCTGTCCCTCGCTTCGCTATAGCGGTATCAGGCCTATGCTTCAGCGAGAAAAGTCATTTTTTATTATTACGTTCTTCTAGCAAATGACATTTCCAGCTGGGATGTCGATCCCTGTCAAGTTAGGCTTTACACAAACATGCAAGGGAAAGCCCCTGCCACAGCCTGCAGGGCAACCTACTGGTCACACGCGGTGGGTTGACTCAGAAATTTCCCCAGGAGTTTCTGGTTCAAAAATCTCCCTGCAGGAAGCAAAGGTTTTGTGAGGCTCCAGGTGGTTTTGCTTGGCCACTCCTCTCAAGGCAGGTGTGAGCAGGAAGTGGGGCTGCATTTGTAGGGAAAAAAAAAATAAAAAAAAAAAAAAAAAAAAAAAAAAAGGTGTTTTTCCTCCAGTCAATTTTGTATGCTTAAAGGTGCTTTAAAATTGCAAGCAAGTCAGTGAGGTTTTGGTTTGCTCTTGAACTCCAGCCTCTTAGGGATTCCCCATCCACCAAGAGCGCAGTTTTCCTACAATGACATGTTTTAATTTTCAATTTAATAGCACCACGGACCTGATGCTAACTAAGAGTTTCGTGCCTGTCATCATGCAGCATTAACACAACTACTTCAAACCCCAGAGTCACTGTGAAGAGAGAGCCTTCGCCAAAAGCACAGGCTCTGAATATTTTGAGCTAACAAAGAGTCTCTGTTAGTCTCTGTACAGAGCCAGCAGTACCACACTGGGATATCACATAGCAGTGGTTCTGATTCCTGTTAAGGGAGCTGATGAGATTATGTGTGGTCACTCCTTTAAAGCAATACAAGTAACCTGGTAAGCTTCCAAAATTATCTGAGTTCTTTTGAGGCACACATTAAGCACACATTTCAAGGCATCTCACTGAATTCACTTACGTGAATGAATTACGTGAACAGCGTTCTTCCACTGTTCATAAAAGCATGTTGTTTAAATACTGATATAGTCCCTGTATGCAGCTCGCCACTATCAGATTACGTGAACATTTTCAAGCTCAAGGGTTTTTCAGGCTCTCCAGTGATTTCCAGTCCTGCCTGAGTGGCTCTCCAGCTGCTGGAGTTGGCAGCGTGGGAGCAGCCAGCCTTCAGGAATGCAGATCACATCTCTGATGAAGGAAGGGACATAATAAAGGGTATTTCTGACAAGGAAGTTATAGGGGAAAAAAAGCTTGCAAGTCTACCTTCCTTCTTTCTCAAGACACAGGAAGGGTCGTCCTCCACAATTTGAGGGGGCTTCTTCTCACATTCCTGTTTATTTTTTTTTCTATTTTTTTTTTTTTTTTGATGGTTTGGGACACACCTTCCATTCTCCTTTCAGCTGCCTGAAAATTGGACGGTTTGTTTCAATAAACACAAAGTTCAGCTGCACATGGCAAGGGATGTTGCTGACCTATTTTGCACGGAGGGACAGAACATTATTGTGCTATTTTTTCTATTATTACTATTTGTTTTAGCTGGGATGAGAACTATAACTCCCATCTCCCTTAGAAGATTTTTGTCCCAGTCAAATTAAGCATGAAGATCAGCAATGAAACCAATTTACCTCTATTCTTTGCTGCCTAGACCTCTCTGCCAACTGCAGATACATTCCTCTTTCCTTGCCTGCCTCCTGCCAGCATATAGAGTGCCCCATGCTCTACTTGAGTGATTGTGAATTTTTCTGTAACTGAAGTTCACTTGAGAAACCCGATGATGTTCTCATGCTTTACTGATACCTGCTCTTGGCCCTTCTCCTCCATGCCCATCCCAGGACCATCAGTGCAACCACTCATCCTTCCTAGTTTCAGGGGGCTCTGCAGCTGCGCTTGCCCTCTCATGCTGCCTCCAGCCAGGGCACCCTGGTGCTAAGATTAAACAAATAAATCAGGTTGGTTTGGGCTGGCTGAGCCAAACCACAGCTCTCCAGAAGTGCAGAGCTGAGGTACTTGAGCAGCACCGCCAGAGCCAACAGGGAGAATTTATTAGTCTGGGCTACACTTCTCTCATATTCTCCAGCAAGCCCTTCACATCTGTTTTGAACCTCCGCACATCACACTTTTCACTTGTTGCTTAGTCTGTTTTATGCTACTGAATCACAACTTCTCAGTGTTGTTTTGTTTGTTTGTTTTCTTTTGTTTGTTGTTTTGTATTGTTTTTCTTGGTGAAAGAGGAGAAGCCAGAAGAGAAGACCACAGAAGAGCTACAGACAGGAGAGCATTTTATCCTTCTTTCCTCCTTGGCCCTCATACCTTTCGGAAGTAGACCTGAAACAATAAAAACCCCATGTGTAAATACCGTCACAAGTGTTCTTGAGTAATTCTCTATGCAAAAGCTTTCAAACAGACTGTAACCCTTTTTCTTCACTTTGCACAAGTATGCCAGTGAACAAATGGGTGAGCAGGATTGCTCACAAAGGCTGCTGATTTGCATCAGTCAAGCCTGATAAACTCTCCCTAGTGATCCTCTGCATCAGAAACCAGATCCGACCACTTGTGCACACTTTCTGAATCATGCCAACTTTGATTTTAAATCTCAGGCAGTTCCAAGTTTGCACATCATGTTTGCCCAGAGCACACTGAAAGCTTTCAAGCAGAGAAGTGCGTTTCTGTGGAAAATATTATTGCCTAGTTCTTGCCTAGTTTGAAACATATCAAATGCACTTATGCAGTTGAGAGTCCTTTAGAGCAAGTAAGCATCTAACTCTACTGCGTCCAAAGTATTTTCAGAAATTAACAATGTACTTATGATTGGATTTAAAATGTAGCATATACAGTAATACCCAAGTGATGAGCTCAGCTGTCCAGACATTAAAGTAGGGCGTTATCAAGACAAGTCCAGCACACGGCATACAGCGTCTCACAGCCAAGCTCCCTGTGTAGCCACTAAATGAAGTTTTCATATGCAGAGGATTTTTGAGAAAGAAAAAAAAAAATTCTGCAACTCAGATTTCAGTGAAATGTCAGAGTCCTTTTCTGCTGAAGTCTATAAATGGTTAATACACCTTTGTTATAAACAACTTTTGCAGCCAGAGACTTTTACTACCATGGAAGATTTTGCAGCAGTAATCTTTATCCCCTGAGGTTTTGCTGGGAGAAACATGAAACTGTATTTCTCATCCTCCCTGTCCTACTCTCGGCTGGAGACTGGCTTTTTCACAGAACTTCCATTCCCATTGCAACCTTTGAGTTTAACTGACACCTTCCCTCCTCTACCACAGATGCTGGGTGGGGTCCACACACTTCGTTACAGAAAGCTGCTATAATTCAGTCAGTGACTATTGTTTTTTTTTTCCTCCTTTTTTCAAATGTACGTTTAATGTCATGCTTTCTAGACATAACCCGTTGTAATTCCGTCCACCATCTGAGATTGCGGCCAGTTGCTTCCTCCCACAGTGCTGTAGAAAAGCAGCTTTATTGCAGCATGTCCAGCATCTTCTGAAAGTGTTGCTAGGATGCCTAGAGGAAAAATTACATGAAGATATTTTGTCATCCAAATTAAGCCCTCTCTTTCTCTCATTTAGATTTGATGTACTGTGGATTTGAAAAGAGATTTTCTGGCCTGGTTTATCTTGCCTCATGCTATAAGGCAGATTTTCCTTGTGTACAAACACGTCATTAATACGTTCGGAAAATAAGTCCAAGGTGGGCTCATCCTTCATGCACCAGAACACTTTGGTCCTGTCTCTCCACAGACAGTCCCTCAGATGTTTGGCTGTGGCATCTGTGCAAGCTGCAACAATTGCTTCTCAGCTACTTGGCAGTCTTCATGTCATAAATGGTTGTCAGCCCAAAACTAGCACAAAACAAGGTGAGGTTCCTGACTGGCTAACCGCTGATGGAACGGGTCTGTGCTAGATCTGAACTGGAGTTTTTGTGCCATCAGCTTCAGCCTGCAGTGACAAACAGGACTGCATGTTTATGCAGGAGCAAAAGGTTCGGTTTCAGTCTCAAGAGACATTTCTTGCTGTTGCTACTGTCTAGGAATCCAAGATGATGAATCCAATAAACTCAGGAGACTTTATAAACCTTAATGTACAGCTGACAATAGAACAAAGCAGAGCCAAGGCATGTTGCTGTGAGTGTTTTCCAATTGCGTCTTTTTCTTGTCTGGCTTCATTAAGAGCCAGCTGCTCTTCATACAGGAAATGGTCCCACACAGGTTTCTGAGGACGTTGTCACGTCTGCTGAAAAAAAAAGATAATAGAATTACATTATCGACACACTGACACCTTCAGAGATTTTCTTGAGCTCTCGCACCTGAAGACTGTGGGTGGATGGTACTACCTCAGCTTTAAAATGAAAATCTTACATGCAAAAATCTCTTCAATCTGCCATTTGAATCCAAACAATCCCAATAGTTCCATAGTAGATTTGGTGCTTTAAGCCAATATATTTAGCATTTGTTTGGATCTATACAGTCTGTTGTATGAAAATAGAATTTTTAGGGTAAAGGATAAAAGAGAAAGGAAGAGCGTTATCTGCAGCCGATTTCAGGAAAGGTTTGAAATCTGAGCTATCTTTGACTTCCTGTCTAGCTCTCAATGCAGCAGTTGAACTCAATTCAATAACAGGTTTTCAAATCATTCCCCAAACTTCATTGTTAAGGGACAAAAACAAAACAGGAAAGACCTGTTTCAGGAAGGATTGTTGTATCACTGAAAAAAGCTCTGTAGAGCACCTGACTCTGAAATAAGCTTATTTATTATAAATAATTTCCATGGCGTCACATTAACAAACACAGAAGGTCACGAACTCATGTATTTGAAGCAAATGTGTTTGACATCTGGGATCTGGCAGAAGTTCCTCCTGTGGGATAGACTGTTTGTGCAGAGCTTTATTGAAGAATAATATTAAGAATGAATTACGAAATATTAGTGTAACCTAGTAAGAAAGTATTGTATCTTACAAGCCAGAGACATAATAGATCTCACAGAACTATTTTTGTTCCTCAGATTCAAAAGCATGTCAAAGAGTGATAGCTGCGACCAGCTAGAAGTGGAAACCTGTGGTTTTTCAGCACTGCACTTGGAAATAGGTTGGACAGAAAGGTCCAAACGCAGGCAAGTGCTTAATTGCACGTACGTATTTGTATTTTCGCTACGCCCCCGCTTGCGAGGGGAGGAGAAGGGAGTTGGCAGGGAGCACGGCCGCCAGGCAGCCAGGGGGGAGCCAGGCCATCCCCACACAGCCCCACGCATCAGGCACATTTGTGGGGACGGGGACGGGACAGGCACTGGGCTGTGGGGAGCTGGAAATCATCACTCTTACAGTCTATCCCTCTCACTGCTCTCTGGCCCAGGCCGGTGGAAACCTCGCAGGAGCAGACATTTCTCAATATCAGTGCTGATGCAGGGCTATTTGTGAGGCCCTCTCAGCCCAGGAGGTGCTCTCCCACCAGGCGGGGATGTGTGAACTCCTGGGGTGCTTTGGCATGACTCCTCAAACATTGTTCCAGGCCTATTGGCTTATCACACTGTCCAAAACCACCTCTTTCAGTATGGAAAAGGGGATGAGATGCAGCCCTTTGGGTCCTCCAGGTCTCCCCCAGGCCTGGGTACTGGCCAGCCCAAACAAATGGCGGAGCAGGCAGCCAACCCAGGGGCAGGAGATGGCCAAACGCCTGCCAGCTCCATGCCTCCCCTCCCTTTTCTGGGACCCTGGGGCCAGGTGCCACTGCCCTGCCCTGCGTTCTTCCGCTGTCATCTCACTGGGGTCTAGTCAGCGCCTCAGAGCTGGCCTCTCTCCCAAAAAAAAGACACAGGCCTGCCTGAGGATAAGCAGATGTTCCTCTCCCTGGGACACTGGGGCCAGCCAGGTGTCACCCGCACATTGGAGCATGGGTAGCACACAGAAGGTCCTTCCTGAAAGGAACCAAGTCAACAAACAAGTTGTAAAACTTCTGTTTTCACCTGAAAAAAAAAACAAAAAAAAACAAAAAAAACTTCTTTTACCTCATTTAAAGGGGCTGAGAGCAAAAAGCCATCCCAGAAATCACACCACTTTAAAGCCTGCCAGCATCACAGAAATGAGGAAGTCTGAGGGGACATCAGTGCAGGCCAGTAACAGGTCACCCACAGAAATTGGAAGGCTGCTTCTACATCTAAAATTACTCAGTTCAGTGTGAGAGCACACACTGACCTTCTAGCTAGAGCTTTGGCCACATCATTCAGAGGGAGGCAAGGAGATAAAAACAGGACAGTCTGGCTTAAAGCACATAAGCAATAACACAAGCAGAACCAGAGGTTACCAGCAGACTTTACCCTAGTTTTAAAACTTTAACCCAGCTGCAGAGAGTTCAGCCATGTTCCCAGACAAGCACACCAATGTACAGCACCCTTAAGTTATATGAAATAAGGTGAAGCCAACCTGCTGCCTACCTTCCCGGCTGTCACTTTGCAGGCCCTCTTGCAGCATTGGCTGCACCTCATCCAGCAAGCTCTAAGTCATGGGAAAGCAAACATGCCACAGTCAAAACCTTCACACATATCACCGCTGATTTTAGTGCATGAATAAGGATATCCTTGTGTGACCTCTCTCCCCAAGACAGAGGATTCTGCGTATTTAATTTGTGTTTGGTTTTATGCATAAATGTTCAGTGAGATTAGAACACGCAGCTCCTTCAGTGTCTGCTGTAATGAACAGACCTAAGTGGGTTGTATCTTCTTGGTACATCTTGATCTTACATGCGAGCTGAATGCCACAGGTGTCACGAACCTGTGTTTTAGCAGAAGGTTTAATAGCTGCAAACTGCAGGATGTCTATTCTTCAAAGTATTTTCTTGATAGCTTATTTTCAAGAATTCTGAGTCAGCAGTAATAGCGGTAGGTACAAATATTTATTTGCAGGACACAGTAGCTATGCCATGTTCCTTACCTGTGCTCCCCAAGACAAAAATCTATATACGTACGACTAACTCCTTCCATAATGAACAAATATCCACTTGCCTCAAGCATTTGCAGCTGTCACTATTGCTTTAACTTTTAGCTCCATAAGAACTAGATCATATGGTAGCAAGGAATTCAAGGGTGAAGGGTTAATCATTTCACTACAGCTCAGGGATTAACTTCACATTAAAAACACGTGCATTTGTATCCAAGTGACATAATGAAAAATGTGGTGGGACATGAAAGGCACACTCATTCAAGCTAGCAAGGATTTATTGAACTTGTTCTTCAAGATCTTAGAAAAACTAATCAAACATTTCTCAGCCAGTGTGCTGGTTGCCACAAACTGCTTGCCCTCCACTAACCTGATACAGCAATCCCATGCCTGACAAAGACTTTTATTAGCAGACAGGGGGAGGATGTGTTTCACAATTGATTTAAAGGGGCCTTGGTTATCATTCTGTAATGATACGTTAAATAAATTGTGGAAAAGTCCAGGAAAAGAAAAATAACACTTGCTAGTGAGAAAAAAAAAAAAAAAAAAAAAAAAAAAATAAAAAAAATGGACATTTCACACAAGCAACATGCTGTTAAAGCACAAAAAATGCTGTTAAAGATCACCATAGCAGCTTGTATATGGGAGGGTCCTTATGAAGAGGCTACAGACTATGAACCCTTGCAGTGGAATGAATGAGCTGCAGATCATGCATGCTGTCCTAATGAGTTACTAGTGCAAGAAAGTGCTCACTTGTATGAAAAGGCTCACGTATATGAGATGTGGAGCTGCCATCTGGCTCACTGGAATAACCATACAGGACTCATTTTTTCCCATCACCAGTGTGGTGATGGCTACACGCTGGCTGACATGGAGGACATTTTAACAGCATTCAGCAACACCTGTGGGCCCAAGGGGTAACCAGTGCCACCAAAAACAGAGAGGGGAGAAGAAGAAGACAGGAGCTCTGGTGCACAGAATACAGCCTGTGGGACTTCTCAGGGAAACATGGTTCATATCCTCACCCTTAAGGAAGTGCAGCAAGAGTTTAAATCCCTGCAGGATATTAATTTTACAGCCCAGCCATGGCCCGTTCATCCAACAGCACAGTGTCCTTTACCAGCTGGCTGGATGGCACTGACAGAAAAGAAAGTGCAACCTGCTTTTCCTGTCCGCACTTGTGAGTCATCTCCAGAGATACCATTGCTGCAGAACTCTCATGCCCACCCCTGTGGGAACTTTTGCTGAACAGAAGTATCCTTGTCTTCAGGGGCAGCGTAGGAGCAGATTGTTCTTGTGTTGTGAAAAGAGCAAAAATAGAGGAAGGAGTGACACTATTCAATCCCACATGCAACCATATCTAAGACAAACACAACAGCATGTATAATGAAAGCAACCTGAAAATCAGAATGGAAGCAGATAGAGAGAGAAAGATACAATGAATCAAGTCTGAAAACCTCAAATTAGGTCACTAGAGCCATATGCTAACAGTGAGATCTAAGTGGCTTTATTTCCTAGTGGCCATTTTCTCTCAAGGTGACTGGAAGGCCTAGCAGCTTGCCTGGTCAGCCCACTTCTACCAAGGCACCCTGCTGGGGACTGAACACCCAGAAAGCTTTGGTCATGGGTCACAGACCTGTTTTCTTATTTCTTTGAGCAGCTCTACAGACTCAGTTTCTTCTTGGTTGAATTGCTTCAGCCCAGAGCTCCTGCACTCAGCCTCTCCTCTTCCGCTTTGCGCGTTAGCTGGCTTCCTTTCAGTGCAGTACTTCTTGAGCATGTGATGCAGAATTAATGCGTTTGCAGGGCAGTGAAGGGAACTGAAGTGTCCTTATGAAACTGCAAGTGAGCAGCAGCAGTTCATTTGAGTTCAAAACAGCTATAGAGATCTTTATCAGCTGAGTGCCTTGTAAAACATCAAACACCCAGCAAATGTCATATTACCTACCTCATCTCTGCAGTGAATTGTGTGATGAGAATGAGAGAGAGCAGCTGTGTGACATAAGTTTATTCACTTCCCACAACACAAACCAGATCCAGCCTCCTCTGCCCTGGCAATTTGCTGAAATAAGAACATTCCACCTGTGAAGTGTAAACCCAACCAACGAGCACCAAAACTCCATTAGGCATGGGTCATTGAATAGTGTGTGGGTGGAAAAACCTTTCTTGTACTAAAATCACAAGCTATGTAGTGCAGGTGGGAGTGAGAACTAGCTACTAGTTAATGATTTATGTATAAGGAAACCAGCCCAAATTACCTTATATTAATGCTACTTGTTAAGGAGACTAACTTATTCTGCAGAGCTAAGCCAAATTCTGCTTACAGGCTCATGCTTGTTGAACAAATCCTTGTCTACACTGATCCAGGCTGATCCTGACAAGAACACTTACAGTGATGCTCTGTGATCACCATTAAACCAGGAAATGATCAAAATGATCAAAACAAACCATAATTCAATTATATTTTTAATTTAAAAAAATAATTTAATTTTTTTAATTAAAAAAAAAAAAAAAAAGCTTTAAGGTAGTCCTTGCTGGCATATTTGATATAAATTGTTCACAAGTCATAAAACAATACAAGAGTTGAAAGCTCATTTGCTGCTGCAAATAAAAAAAAAAAAAGACTGTAGGTTAAAGTGGCAGGATGAGGGTCATAGAAACCGTTCATTTTAAATTACAATATTTCTCTTTTGAAAATAATTATGACTGCAAAATATAACATGCTTATTAATTTGGACAGCCTGCAAGTAGGGATTAGTGAAATGAGTGTTTAAGCAGAAGCAGAAATTCTGTGGAGCATTTGTCAATCTGGGCAGTGCATCCTTCTCTCTGCACATGTACTGTTTGCAGGAGGAACTGGTGGTATAAGGTGGTGCTGTATGTGCTATACCTTAAATTATACTTACAGGCTTGCAGTGTCCAGTGCATCTCATTGGGTGACAGGTTGGCCAGGCAGCATGGCTTTTTTGAAAACTGATCTGCATTCAAACAGATGAATGCTACCTTCCTTTTTTTTATTGAAGTGGCTGTGAGCAGTTTTCTATCTTTCAATGGTCTAAACAAAGTTAAAATGCTTCACATACAGCAGGAGAGAGAAGACTTGTCTCAGAGACCCTGCATACTGAGACCATTCCTTAGTACGACCCTGCATACTGAGACCATTCCTTTGTACTTCTACATGATGTAGGTTTATACTTTCCTTGTCTCTGGTCATGCCTGCCTCTTCTGTAGTCCATATGTCAGCCAGCCATTTCATCTGTACATTTGCAAAGCTCATCTCTACTTAATCCTGCTGGTAGGAGACAAGGATGCTGGATTTCTAGGAGTTAATTCTTCCTTTTCCAGACTTCACGTAGGATGTCTTCATTCCAGAGCTGTTTATAGGCTACTTGGATGCTTATCTTTCTAAGCACATAATCTCCTTTTTGGTATTTTGTGTTTCTGATTCATTACTTTTGTTCACAGCAATGATACCATAACCAAAGCACTGAAAGTTAACTAAAGACAAAACTCTTTTTTTTTTTTTTTTTTTTTTTTTAATTGTTGTTGACTTTCTGGTTCAGTTGCAATTTTATCCCTCACTAATTCTTGTTTTTTTAATTTGTGGGAATGACTGCTGTCACTTACACTGTTGTAACTCACACTGAATGGCAGAGGGTTACACTAGCGCTCACTGCAGGTAGTATGCATTTGGTAGGCCACAGCTTGGGAATGGCACTTAAAATTTTCTGTATGCATATAAGCACAGTGAGAAATTTTATACATGTTATTAGGTAAATCTCCATTTGGCATCATACAGAAGTCAATGAAGATATCTCTCCTCCAGCTGAGGACTGGTCTCTATGAGTTTTGTGCCTCACTTACTGACCTGGGGTGCTGGCCAGGGCTGGCAGCTCTTTCCACTCTTTCCGTCCCAGGATCTCTGTAGAGCAGCTCCTTCCTTAGGAAGCAGCTGTTTTTTCTGTCCCCCCTTCCCTACCTGGATGACATCAGATGTCAAAGTCCAAAGGAATCTTTTAAAATGATTAACTAGATGCAGGTTTGGGGATACTGATTTGAATAACAAATCTGTGTAATCTTGGCATGCCTTCTACGTCTTTGTTTGTATTTCAAATAATCTACAGAATGAGTTTATTGGGTGAAATATTTCTTAAGAACAATGATTTATTATGCATACTGGAGAACTCTGGTGCTGGACTTTTGAATTGTGTTTGTATTATGCAGAGGCAGACGGGAAAAACTCCCATCACCATATGTTTTGAGGATTTTGTCAAAACTAACCTTTGTAGCTATGATTTCACTTGTTGAATACAGAACATTTGCAGCAAGTTGCAGATGAACAGTCTCCAGACTGAGGTTTCCGTCTTGAAAAACACATGTGCACGCATCATGAACAGTCTTGAGAAAGGCAACGTGATCCTTTACTAATTACCCAGATAAGGAACCATTTCTATGAACAAGGTATGAGCCATGACTGCAAAGGCTTGCATGTAGATTGATAGTTTGAAAATGTGTAAAGTCAAGTGTCTGGGTTGGCCTTTGAAGACTAGGGGTGAGGAATCATTCATGAAAACACAAGTGTGTGGCCTGAAATACCAGAGAGAATCTTCAATGCCAAAGGTTGTCTCAGAAAATCTTGAAGTACCCAAAGACAGTTCCCACAGAGAAAGAGATACTGCAGTCATACTACTATTTATTTACTAGAAACAATCTTTCAACTCTACTGTCAAAATAATACATAACTGTTTACATTTATACCATTGACACTGAGATTCAAGACTTAAAACTGGGCTAGATCCAGACCTGAGGTAAGGTGCTTAGCAATCACTGACTTCAGCACAGTCATGACCACGTTGCACTCTCTCTGGCTGGGCCAATTACTCCTTGGAAACAGGGAAAACCCCATCCAGAGTGTGAAGATCCTAAGAATGTATTGCATAACCATGGCCTTATCAGGCTTCTTAGAAAGCCATGTGACTTTCAAGACAGCATGATGCAGACCCAATTTCAGGAGAAAAGTGATTCATCAGGACCTAAGAGAGCAGCTGGTGCCTTCAAAGCGGGAGGGGAGCGTTGTTTGTTTTTAAATCCCCTTCATGAAACCAGGCTCTGGCAGCAGGCTGGGCAGTCATTCCAACCATCAGACCTAGTGCTTTGCTGTAAGGGTGCCTGGTGGCATTGCAGAGAGAGGGATATAGAAGCAGCAGGTGAGCCACCGCGGTGTCTGCATTTCCAGCAAAACACCTGAAGAACTTTTTGGTGGGTGGAAAGGAACCTTGCAGGGAAATAAAGGGATTGCCTTGGCTATGAGAAAAGCAACAGAGGTCAGTCAGAGAGTAAGAGAGACACGTAACCTACAAATGGTCTCCAAAAACAAAGTGGAAAATGTTAGGTAGTGCTAGAGAAGAGGTGGGGTGCACTCTGCATGTGCTTGCAGTGCATGAGCATAATGAGATCACTTGTCCAGGACAAACTCCAAAGAGAGAATGAATGATACTGGGACCCTGTAGGGAGCTGAAGGAGATAGAATATTTGGGGAGTTTTTGGTCACTGAAGTGTTTTCTAAAGATCCCTTTTCTATCCAGCTACATTCCTCAGTTCTTACATCAAGGTTACTGCATCGTTACTCACTTAGCAGTGTGTGTCTGCCTGGTACCCAAACACTCCCTCACGTGACTTCACTGATACTCCTTGAGCATACAGGGATCAGTTTGGCCAATGGAAAACACTACAGGGATCTCAGAAGCTTGAACTAATAAAATCTGCAGAGGGTGAGATATCCACGCCTGATGGGCACACTTAAAAACAACAGATGCACTCTGCACTGAAACAAGTGAGGAAAAGAACTGCAGGGTCAGAGACAGCCCCACACAAGCACCTCTGGACCATTACGCTCCCTACTGTACTGCCTCTTCAGCACAGGTCACCCTTCTGGACACACTTTCTGCAGAAGGTCTAATGATAACCATCAGCTTCAGTTGTCATGCGTGGCACCTGCTTTTGGGTTGAGCTAGTCAGAATTGGTTCAAAGACCTAAAACAACAGAATGTGACCGGTTTAAATCACTTGTAAGTGCTCATGTCAGATGAAAACATACAATTTTCTTGTGTCACGTCACCTTAAAACTCTTTAACTTCCAAATGCAGACCAAATTACCACTAGTTTTGGCTTACGTCAATTCTTCTGGTATACAGAAACATCCACAGTGCTTTACACGCACACAGGGCAGAGCCTCAGTATACTTTTTATCCTTCCATTGAAAAGCAGCAGTCATGCAAATTAACACCAGCTGAGGGTTTTTCCATCCAGATTTATTTCAACAATGGTACCTTTCAGGCTTAAATAACATTAGGGCATACTTTTATTTCTTTTTTATTCTTGAAACAACTTAGTACTATGGAAGTTTCATGAGGTTATAATACAGCTACATGCTACAGAAAAGATTCAGTAGCAAATTTTGTGAATAAGCCAGATTGGAAAACTCGAATGACAACAGACTGTATTGATCCTATTGCTCTGCTTGTTCTGGATAGAGAGAAATGAATACTTAAGTTGTGCTGATGTAAATACCACCTTTCTGAGCCAATGAAAGCTGACTCAGGTAAAGGTTGGGCCAACAGAAGGCAAATATGGCTACAGGCTCCCCAACTGAAAAAGGGAGAGCCCTACAGGAATGGCAATGAATGCTGCCTCGGTTACGGTGGGTGACCAGGCACTCCAAGAAGCTTAGCTATTCACACCAAAATTATTGCTATCAGAGAAGCACAAGTTGAAAAGTGATTCTGTGGGATCCAGCAAACTCTTAAAATAATAAACTCTGAAATAATATTCTGTTGTCTGCATTAAAAAATAGCCAGTACCCTAGAAATATTTCAAAGATAAATATGCTAGGTAGGACCCATCCAACTCTACAGCACTGGATCATTTGTCTCTTGCCATTCTTCTCCCCCTGGCACCTAGCCCAAATAGCATGAATCACTTGGCTCCTTTCTTGGAATATGTTCTCCCTCCCAGTCGCTGTGATCTGTATCAAGGATTTCTGTCATTTCTGCTCTTATTTACTTTTATTCCAATTATTGCGTTGGCAATAGGTGCTGTACAAACATGTACTGAGAGGCAATCCCTTTGCTGAGGACTGTGTTTACACAGATGTGACGGCCAAGAGGCATGCGAGGAAGAAAGTCGTCCCTCCCCAGCTCTGCCACAGCCCCGTCACCCTGCACTGCACGTACCCAGGCCCAGGTCGGTGCCCTCATCTGGCGTTGGCCAAAACACTGTCTGTGAACCATATGGTAATGTGCCTTGTGTTAGAAAATCCGCTAATGAGAATAAATACCCAGATAAAATCCCAGACCTGAAGCTGGGATTCTATTTGTAGGGTGGCCCAGCCTCCAAGGAGAACATGCATGCATACAGCAGTTGCAACCTTGCATTTTTAACTTTAATCCTGTAAAAACCTTACATGCATATTCCTTTTTTTTTTTTATTTGGTGAGAATTGCTGTAATATATGAGTCTGCGATGGTCTATTGAAAACAGACCCTTGAATAGGAAATGGAGAGTTTAGATGTTATAAACTGCTAGTAATTTATTATTTTGAGATTGGCATATATTTTGGCGAAGTTAAAGTTGGCTGGAGTGATAGTGAGTGATGAAAGACGTTATGGCGGTTGAGAAGTGTCTGAATTCCTTTGTTTCCAGACTTTTCACTTTTTTTTAAAGCATATAATGTTTATATAGAAAGTGTAATATTGTTTTATGAGTATTTGCTGGACCCTGCTAAAACCAGGCATTCAAGCTTTACTCTTTTAACAAAGTGTTTTGTTATAGAATTCCTCTGCATTTTTTTTTAATGTTTCTAAATTAGGGTTAAACCAGGTTGGAATGTGGGGGCCACGGGAGAACAGCCCAGAAGTGAGTAACTGTCTGATATCTAAGGGAGTGCACTTTGTCTCCAGGAGGCGATGTGATGGCAGGAGAGAGGACTCCTCCACTGGGCACAAAGAAGCAATAAAACAGGAGCACAAAGCAGGAGAAGAAAGGCTTTTAAGCACTGGGAAAACCCTAAGCACACTGACAATACAATGCCCCTAGTTTAAGAGCCTGCCTGCCCCACGTCTGCTTTCTGGGCCATCAGAACCCGCTTGTTTCCCATGTCTCTGTTTCTTCACCTGGGACCATGCACAGCTTTAGCCTGTGGTTATAAAATAACATTCCTCCTTCTTGGGCATCTCTATTTTTCCCTCCAAGACGGTGGTGTATGATGAGTCTGGATACATTCAGGAAGCACATTCTTTTTTTCTGATATTCCTCTGCACATTTCCTCTACATTTATCTCCTCCAGGTTGGCTTCTCACAAAACCCCTTGGTTTCCTGCTCCTTTCTTGGCCCACTGAAGTCAGTCTCAAGCTGTTTTGTTTTAATAATAAAGGGCAGCCCGAGTACAGAACTCTGAGCCACAGGACCCCAGGATGTTGCATCAGCAAGGAGGAAACTTTATTAAGGAATGGAAGCTGCTAAAGCACACTCAATTTAAGATTTTGTTGTTGTGGGCCATTGCATCAGGGCTTCCTTCAAGCTAAGTACTGGTAAAAAGAGCAGTCACTTCTACAGCTAGAGGAAAAACAACCCCAGGCTAACTTTTAAGCTTATTGGGAACAAGAGAGTCATTTTTATGATCGTGCCATGCAGCCTGTGTTGTGATACCTTTCTGAGTCTGTATTCTCCCATTTAATACTCCCAGTTTAATGAAGACCTCACATAATGCTTCTACTCTGCTCCAGCCTGTTCCCATTATAATCTACATAATTCCCTTTCCCAAGTAGCATTAAGAACTCTCAGTCCTCAAAAAGACCAAGCAAAGGTTATCTTTTTTCTCCTAGCAATGCTGAAGAGCAAATAAGCCAGTAAGGAAAAAGTAGGGGAAAAAAGCAAAAGTGGTTGGTGGTTGCTTCAGAGAAATTTAATAACAAAGTACAGTAACCCTTGTTCTTACAAAATAAAACACTGACCTGCCAATGGCTTCAACAAGGTGAGGATTATACCTCCAAACTGTACAATTATTTTTATTTTTATTTTCGAACTCCTAAATATATACATATATATATTTATATATATAATATATTATATATTATATATGTATATATTTAGCTTAGCACTGTGAGGCCTCAGCTGGAATACTTTTCACAGTTTTGGGCACTGCACTTTGAGAAAGATGTGAACCAACTGGAGAGAATCCAGATGAGAGCAACAAGAATGATCAAAGGTCCAGAAAATGTGATGTATGAGGAAAGACCAAAAGAATTGGGTTTGTTTAGACTAGAGAGGAACAGTCTGAGGGGAGACATGACAACAGTCTTCAGACATGTTAAAGACTGTTGCACGGGGAAGATAAACTGTTCTCTTTTTCTACTGGAAGTAGGCTGAAAAGAATACATTTAAATTACAAGAGGGGAGATTCAGATTAGACTTTAGGAAAAACTTTCCATTAGTTACAGCAGTTATACCTGAGAAGACATTACCTATGGAAAACTGTGGGATCCCATCACTCGAGGTCTGGTACTAGTATAGCTAGGTCTGCTTTGTGGCAGAGGCATGAACGATACAACCATTCCAAGTCTCTTCCAGCTTGTTTTCCCCAATGTTAGGAATGTAGGAGAAAGACTCTGTGTGAACAGAACTTTTTTTTTTTTTTTTTTTTTTTTTTTTTTTTTTCCTGTGAAGGAATTTGGACGCGTCTGAGCCAAGGGGTCTTTGAACAGGAGGTCAGATGCAGCCTTAACTACAAAGTTAGTACTGTTACCTTATAACCATTACAAATTCTTTGCAATTATTCCACTGAAAACCAGGTGAAAGTTCTAATTCTCACCTGCTCTGAAGCCCCTGGATGCTATTCTGGCAGTGGAGGCCTGGGCCAAAGAATCTGGCTGTAACTAAGCATAATACCCTAAACATTGTAAAACATGCCATCCAGTGATAGATTTCTATGAACTCTGTTATACAGAAAGATTTAATACAGAAAGGAACTCAAAGATGTGACACTTTGTTAGAAAGTAGAAGATTACATAGTACAACATGTATTTTGGATTGAATTTACAATGAATTTTAAGTATAAAATAGAATCAAAGAAAAACAGGTGAAAGTAAGACAAATGCAGAGTGAATTAAGACAAAGTGCCTGACTGATAATTTCAAAGATAACTGGGAACGTAAATTAGCACTTTTGAGATCCTTTGTTTCAATAGGTGACTTTTTTGGGGGAGGCGGGGTAAGGTTCTACTTGGTTGTCTGCTTTCCATTTATAATGAAAAAAAAAAAAAAAAAAAAAAAAAAAAGGCGAGATTGCAAAAGCCAGCCTTTTCCTCAGTTTCTTTGGTGCTTTTTGCTAAGCAGCCTTGGAGCTACAAAGGTTCACAGTCTTTGAAATGTAGACTCATAGCCTAGAAGTGTTTACAATGGAAAAATGAGTCCTTAAAATACATGACCACATAATCATATGGGATCTGCTGCCGACACACCTCCAGAGGACTGCATCCTGGTAGGGGCTGTGCATGAAGAGGCCTCCCTCCTCAGACAGGCATAGGTCGCTGGGTCTGTGGAAATACTGACTTGGTTTTGAGCTTCTATACGTACTGGCTTCTGAGGAGAGAGTTCTGCAGAGGAGGAGCTGTGTCTTTTGTTTTAATGTTTACAGGACACCAACTCAGGGGTTAGAACGAGTACTGTGATACGTATATCCTCAGCCGGATGACAGAGCTCCCCCTGAAGTTGATGACGGTGTTAACAGTGATCATTTCCAAGTCCAACTGAATAGTACGGGGCCCTTTCACGGGACGGGTCATCACCAGGGTAGCACTGATCGGTCCCGTTTGCTGTACACAAAACAAGAGGAAGCAGGTGAGATTTCCAAAAACGGTTCGTGAAAGCTATCATCTCAGGTGAGACCACGTTATGTCCACAGTCCTTGAGCAGCCAAAATAACACTATTTTCTGTTGCATTGTTAGAAGCTACTGCAATTCACAGGAGAGAGAGCTTCATTTCAGCATTTGGCTCCATTTCAGTGTTTTGTATGAACTACCACCTTCTACGGTTTTTAAAGCCTTTGGGAGCCCTGCACATAAAAGAAGCTATTGTGCATAGAAATTTGCTATTGTCTGAGTGGGAAAAGATGAAAACATGGGTTTGGAGTATGTACAAGTAATATCACATTTTTTGGTCAGATATTACTTAATTTGATGCAAAATCTATTATTACTTTGAAGCAGCAAACCCCAAGAAGGGGTTATGTTACCAGAGCTTTGGGAACGGATGTTTCTCTATGAGTGGAATCAGGGCTGGTTGTACAACTGCGTATGTTAATGTTGCAAAACCTCACCCTCTGAAGAGAGCTTTAAATATGTGAAGGCACGTCAGAAAATCTGTCCTTTAGTAAGTGGAAGCAGAGCTTTGAAATATCTGGCCAGAAGAGTGGATTATGAGAATTTAAAAATTAGAGTTTCTGAGGTTAAAACCAAATGTAATTTGGTTTCCAACAGAAGCTTATGTACATAAACTGGGACCTGTTTTACCATGAAAAGGAGCATTTATGTTGTCTTTGATAACAGAAGCCCAAGAAAGTGGTGAGGAGGAGCTGGCAGAGCTGACCGTGACCAGGTTGTGGCCCTGGTACCGCAGTCCCCCCAGCAGCAGCCCGAGGGCCCTGTGCTTCCCGGTGCCCCTTCCCTCTCTGCCTGCTCCTGCTGTTCTCAAAACAAGGAATAGGCACCACCTGCTGGCTACAGACCTGACACATGAACGCGTTGCCAGTGAAGGAAAAGGACAGCTTGTGCAAGCAAAGTAGCCTAAGTGACAAATGAATGGGTATGTGATAAATAAATACAAGAAAAAGAGCTGACTTGAGTGGTGAAGCTCATCAATGGAGCCTTAGCAAGTGCCAGGTCAGCCCAGACAAGGGGAGGTCAGCGGGATCAGTAGTGACTTTACAACAGGAAAGAACTTGTGCGATGTACATGATCATTCCCGGACCACTTGTCATTTTGGGAATTCCAAAACGTTTTTTATTTATTTATATATTTTTTAACATCAAGAATTTTACACTGAGGGTTGCATGAGGAACATGTTTTGAGACCTATTGAAATCTGGCATGCAACCATTTTCTGTGAAGCACGGGAGCCATCAGTAGCCATCAAACATCACTTAAGGTGAATATCAAAGCCAGACCAGCACACTGGTCTTCATGTAAAAATGTCGCATACTGAAGGTTTGGACGGTATTCAGTAAAAGAAGAGTTCTGCTGTCAGAAAGAAATTCAGCTAACAAGATACTCCAGGTTTTCTCCCAGCCAGTGCCAGACTTACCCGCATGTAGAATTCCCTGCCCTCGTTCCCTGATTTGATTTGGAAGATGTAATAGGCTCCAGGGTAGCGAGTTGTTGCTTGCATCTGAAAGATGTCAGAAGGCACTGACCGCCCAGACACAATATCCATGACTCTGTACAAAATGGTGAATGGCTGATCTCGGCAGCCAGGGTTTTCAGCTGGACACATGCAGCGGCTGAAAGTGAGAGAGAATTGTCATCAGTGGCTACGAATTCCTGTATTACTGCATTCTTTACATGCTAATACAGCTGCAAAGAACAATCAATCAATCAAGTTGTCAACCAGCTAAAAGAATCAATGAAAATGTAATGAATTTGCTTATTTTTAGTATTCTCTGTGCTACTCCAGTCCGCTTATATCCCTGCCTTCTTTTTCTTGTCTTCCAGGCTTTGCTAAAATATCTTGGCATCCTATGTCTCCTTAGATCACTTGAAAATCAGTGCTGTCTTTAAGGCAGCTCTGCAGGTGCAGAATACCTTGTATATGTTTATTCAGATAGTAATTTAAACTGAACTGTCCCCAGAATTAATTATTGGATCATATCACTGACAGTGCTACATAAATATTACATTAGCTGTTTAATAATCTTTTATACAGTACACAAAAACGTACAATGAGGCATCCTTGGTCAAAGCAATGCTCTAGCATCAAATGCAGAGCCCTAAGCAAGTCAAGCATATGATGCTTCCACCCCAACAGCCTTCAATCATTTGTGACTCAGGAAACTCAGAACGGGTTGCCCAGGGAAGTGGTGGCATCACTGTTCCTGGGGGTGTTCAAGGAAAGGTTGGACATGGTGCTTAGGGACATGGTTTAGTGGGTGACAGTGGTCGTAGAGTGATGGTTGGACCAGGTGATCTTGAAGGTCTCTTCCAACCTTAATGATTCTACGATTCTATGATTCTATATTGTTAGCCCACAAAGCATTTCTTATCCATCAACTTGTCCAGCTTCCCTTTGCACCCCCAGGAACATTTGGCATCCATGGTACCATGTGGCTCCACAGCCCCTGACAAGCAGTGCAGAAACATCCCTTCCCCTCTCCTTGCATGGCCCCTTGCTGACTTAGATGCCCTCAGCTCTTGGGAGCAGACTGTCAATCCCTGCTCATACTCCACATGCAACTCAGGTTTTTGTATTTGATCCTGTTCATGGCTGAAGAGTCCTAACTTAATTGCTTGTCACAAGGAAGCTAATCCATGCTTTTGACTGTCTTTGTGGCTCTTTATGAACCTTTGTCCAGTTACATTACATTGCTCTTGAAAGGAGGCGATGGAACTGCATGGTCTTGAAGATATGGGTACACAATGGCACGTGTTCTAAGGACATCCCATACCTCAATTTCAGATTGCTTTTTCTCTACTGAGTCTGGCAGACTATGCAACTGCCTATAACAGTCCTCAAACCTCACTTTGGAGGGACTATGATCAGATAAGTGCTCTTTACCTTGTGAAGTTGGCATTGTCTTTTTACTTTATATTAATCTACACTGAATTTCATCTGCCATTTTTGTTGCAGTCATTGAGGCTTCTTCTTCAATTCTCTTGTTATCTTTCAACCTCTTATTCATCTGTGCCAGGGATTGCTCACTTACTTATGGCTGCTCAATTTCCATAGATCTAAACTAGAGCTCTTTTCAGAAGCCTTTGGAAACCCAAGCAGACTGTATCAGCCCATACCCATAAGCTGCTGAATTCTTCAGAGAACTCCAATAAAGTCGTGAGGCAGGATGTCCCTTTATAAAATCCATGTTAGGGAATTTACTGGATGGAAAATAGTTGCTTTTTTTTCCTCCCTATTTTTTCTATAACCTCCACTACTGACACCAACTTCAGACAATTCCTCTGGCAAATCCTCCGTACAAAAGTTCCTGGCATTACAAACACCCAATCCATTCCACAGAGAACACAGATGCAAAGAATTTGCTTGTCTTTTATACTGACCACTTGTAGACATATGCCCCAAATTAAATGCAGTCACATCTAGACTTGAGCCAAAGCCACCAAATACAAAGCTCAGAGATCAAGAGTTTTGGTAGAAGCTGATTTGTAAGTACTCCGCAGTTGGGCTCTGAGGAATTTAGATACATAGACTTTAAACATTTCAGCTTCTAGTGTAAGATTCTACCACCTGTGAAGATAGGTAGAGCCAGAACTGGCAGAACAGGACTTGTCCATTCCTCAGCTGTGGCAGTTCAGAAAGCAATGTAAAGACATGAATGCATTGTCACGGGAAGCAGTGGATTCTTCATCTCTTGCTTATCTATAAAATACATTAGGCTACCAAGTAATCCCAAGTTATTGGGTTTAGTGCAAACACTATGGATGAAATTCTATGGCCTGCAACACTTAGAGATCTAGCTGGAGCTGAAACATTTTGAGCCCCAGGCAGGTACATATAAAAATGTGAAAGAATCAGGCAGCTTTTAGAAATGTGCTGCCTCCCCCCTGATTTGTTTGCCCAAATAGTTCCATATTTAAACAGTAACAGTGCTAACAGCCCCATTCAGATATACACAATTTCCAGACAATGCAAATCAGTCTGTGGACTTTTCAGCACATTTAGCCTTTAACCAGCAGGAAACTACTTGGACCCTGAGATAACTAGCATCTAATGTTTTTAAAGTACTTCCTGAACATGAGCTAGTTAATATTTACAGGAAATACTCATATTAACAAATGGGCTGCATTTGAGCATATATGAAGTCAATTAGTAATGTAAGTAAATGTCACATTACAAACCTTGCTGTTTTTTTCTACTCACTGATAAGTGTTTTTCCAGTCTGACTTCCTACACATCTGAGTATCATATCATATCCCACCTGGTGACCTGGTAAGGAATTGCAATTTAATATTTGTATAAAGCTTACTAATGGTAAATGCAGCAACAGCACGTATCTATAGCTTTTTAGGTACACTTCATGGTAGTGTTGCAAAAATGCAGCTTATTTGGTTCACTAGATGTGCTTCACACAGATAGAATTTGATTTTGTGGCTGTGGATATATTACTTACTTCTCGTTAATCTGGATATAAGGATCCTCGCATCTTACTGGGTCTAAACATTTATATTCTCCTGGGATATTGAAACACGTTTGCTGTGGAGTGCAGGTGAAGTTTCTAGTTTCACATTCATTTATATCTAAAACACAAAAAACAAGAGAAAGACAAGCAGGGAAGTATATGCAAGACGCAGCTCTTCTACTACTATGTCCATAAGGAATTGCCCCAATTGCACCATGAGAAGTGGCTTTCTGATAACTGGCCCCTGTTTTAAGACCAGTTTTTACTCCACTCATTTCTCATTACTGGAGTGATTCCATATGCTAAGTGCTGCAAAAATAAAAAAGAAATTGGCCGCTCAAGCTTTCTGACCTTACAGAATGTGAAAACTAAAGAGAGACGTGCAGCAGAGAGGAAGGCATCTGAGGGCTTTACTGTGTAGCTGTTTCTTAGGCAGTAAAACCTTCCTTACACCAATTGACCTCAGTGGGACTACTCATGTGATGATGTTCTCACCAGAATCACATAACTGGCCCCTATGAGTATGTCACTTATGCAAAGCCAAGACCAAGCATCTCAGTCCTTGAAAACCTCTTTCCAGACACAGGACCTATTTTCTAGTCCCTCTGGATGTTGGAATGTTCTTACCTTGGCAGCTTCTGCTATCATCAAGCAGGTTATAGCCCGAAGGACAGATACAGTAGTAAGAACCAGGCCCATTCACACATTCATGCTGGCAGAGGAACTCTGAGAAGCTGCATTCGTCCATGTCTGCAATGGTAAAACACAGTTTAGAGTCTTTGGCTTAACAGTCCCACAAGCAGGGGCCATCCAGACTATGTGCCTATCACCCCAGCTGGAGTCTTAGAGCTCTGAGGCAGCCTGGCAAAATACTGTTAAACAGGTTATTGGCTAAACCTTTTTTTTTTTTTTTTTTTTTTTTTCCTTCCTAGGGAAACCAAGGCTGCTGCTCAACACAATGCATGGCTCTTATATATTTATTTTTCTTTTTGAATACCTGTCACCAGTTGGCTGTGTTTTCGGTTCTGTTTTACGTCAGAGATAGCGGTACTCCAACAACAAATCTGCAACTGTAATTTGTAAGGAGAGACTTGGTGGTGCTTTTATTTCCTTTTTTTTTTTTTTTTTTTTTCTTTCTTTCTTTTTCTTTTTTTTTTTTTTTTTCTTTTTCTGGAGAGCAAACTTCTCTTTCCCAGGGCCACATGGGTCCCAGAAGAAATCCTGCAGCCAGCCCTGGCTGTTTTATGTTTCTTAGCCTCTAGCCAGTTACTTGCAAGGCATTCCAAGCAAGACTTCAGAGCTCATCCCAGCTTGGGTCAGACCTACTGGAAGGCCCAGAGATCTCGCAGATACCCAGGAAGCTAAACAGACTGTCCAACCTCTGATTAAAAGCAGAAAAAGATCTCTTTTCCCCTTTTACTCATGAACTGATCAGTCATCATATTCTGCAGAACTGTGCTCAAGTGAGAAAGATGAACTTCTGAGCTGCACATGGAGGCATGGCTGACTGAGGAGAAAACACATGCAAAGGCGCTAGACTGAAGGAGGCTGCTGTTAATCATTTCCTTATTTCTCCATTCAGGGGAAGAAAGAAACAAAAGCCAGAGTCCCAGCCAGGAACTCCCAAGTTCGTATTCCCAGCTCTGACATGTTGACTCTCCCAGGCAAATCACTTTTACTCCTCAGTCTGAATTTCCCTTTCTTTAATTTGGGCTTAGGCCATTTATACACTTCTGTTGTTTTGTACAGATGCACTTGAGAAAGTATTTGAAGTCCAAATATGCTTAAGTGGCTTGATGTCTCCAACCACATAATCAAAAGAGAGATGAAGGGAAATCTACACCTACACAGTCCTGTTAGTGTGTGGCTTGCTCCAGTGAGTTCACTGAGAAGAGCACTCCATAAGGGGACTGGGATATTTCCCACCCCCTCTAGGTCTCCCAGACCACCGCTCCAGCACCATCAGATTCATGTAACCTGTGAGCAACTGCTGTCAAATGCTAGAGGTACATAAAGCCCCAAGGGCCCCACATTGCTGCTGCTGAACCACACAGGGCAGACACATCCAAACCCTTCTGCAGTGCTTCTGGCTAGTGCATCTGCAGGGGCCATTCCCTTTGCAAGCCTCAGTGATGTCCAGTGATTGCTTGTGAAGTGAAAGAAGCTCATTCAGAGGAATCTCAGCCACTTCTATCAAGTGTTTGCTTGTGCAGAAGTGTCAAGAGATGGTTTTCTGCCCTAAATATGAGTAGTAGAAAATCTAATTTGCAGGCTTAACTCTCAGCCACAAATGAGGTTTAGGCATAACCTCTCCTGGCACCATATTGTACTGGCAATGTTTGTGTGGTATTGCACTCAACTTAGTTGATTCAGGCTCCTGGCTAGCTCAGGAGCATGTAAAAAGGCACAGAAGTCTAATTTAGAAGCAAAAATTGTACTGGAAAGCAGAAATCTTAAGTTAGGTGTTGCAGCTCTACATGTTAAGACCCTTTAGAGATTTAGGTCTTTGTACTCTCCCTTGTAATAAGGAGATTTGCATGGAAGAACAACTTCAGAAATGCTAATCTATATACAGACTGCATATCACATGTCTTCTCTTTCAGAAACAGTGTGTTACATCTGTTTACTGTAAATTAAAAAACAAGTATTTTCCAGTGTGTTTTTCCTTCCAAGAAATATTGGCTGGATTCTCTAATTTTATCAGGCTGTGGGAACATTAAGCACACAAATAAATTTTGCATTCAATTAAAATAAAGCAATAAAATAAAAACAAAAACAGAGGGAAAAGTAGAGTGATATAAGCATAGTTTCATCTCTGAACTGAACATAATAACTCTGCTAAGAAACCATATATTACTTCTGAAGTGCAGCCAGAACCATCCAGGGGAAAAGAGGGAATGTTTCAGGCAGAAGTGTGCAGTTGTAAGAGCAAGAGGAATACATGCCTTCTACTGGCAAATGGAAAAGTGCGTTATGCATGACTATTTCTTTAATCACAGAAGAATGTTCTAGGACTGTCCCTAGTTTACTTGTTTTAACAAGGCTCCCATTTATCACTAGAAAGCGTTTTTGTACATTTTGCTGTTATCTTGGTGCTTTTTAATATTTAGCTTTTTCTTTAAAACTATTTGCAGCCATCCTCAATTGTGCTTTTCTGAGCATTTGCTGTGCAGTTTAACTGGAAGAATCAGATTAGCAGCTATCCTGCTGCTAACCATAGACCAATGCAGAAGACTTGTAAAAAAGCATGTACAAAACAATACTTCAGGAAAGGAAAGCCAAATAGAATTAAAGAAACCAGACCCAATAAATAACTGAAGACAGTTACCGCTGCAGTTAACTCCGTCAGCTTCCAGTTCATAGCCAGGTTCACAACGGCAGAGAAAAGAGCCATAGGTATTGACGCAGGACTGAGTGCAAGGGTTTTCGCCTGTGCATTCGTTCACATCTGCGGGAAACCAATGCTCATTGCATCAGTGACTTCTCCCCAAACTCTATTTTCAATTCATTACTGTAAAGCATTTGAAAGAGATTATCTGTACAGTAAAAATGGTTTGTTATGAAAAACATAACCAAGTTAGTAATGTTTATTTGGATTCAAGATGATGCTTGGAAATAGCATGTTGCAAACACAACATGCATAGAAGTGAAGGTGTGGGGAATGTCTTAATTCAAAAAAGTAACATGGAAAACGGGGTGAAAATTTTATTACAAAGTCTTCCCTCTTTATCCTGTAATTTTAAAATTGTCGAACTGATTTTTTCATAACGTACCTGAGACAAAATGCAGCAGGATATAGCCGAGGAATTAAATGAGGAATGGTCCTTATGGAAACCTAGGGCTATGACAAAGCCTTTGTTTTTTTTTTCTTTTCCCTTTTAGGATATTAGCAGCTTCTGGAAAGTCCTCACATCATAAGCACAGACCACTTCCCGGAGAATGATGTGGGAAGATGCTCTGCATTGCTGCTTAGCTAAGGAGAGGGTTCATGGAAAGGTTGTGTCAACTTGGATTCAGGTAGCACATCACAGCAAAAGGTGGTCAGGTGCTCAGGAACCTCATGTGGAGCTTGGGAACCTCGGATCTAAATTTTTCATCTGACAGAGATTTCCTGTCTCAGGTGGGTCACAGCCTCAGATTTTAAAAATACTTCAGTGCCTAAATCTTAGTAATTTCAGTGAGTGTGTTTAGGAGGGTTTCACCCTGTGCATATCTCTATGGATGCACTGCTCACATCACACCTCTACCCCTCCTAGGTACTGTGGTGACAAACATATGTTCACATGGGACCTACAGAAATATCTCAGAAGACGAACCTATCAACATTTCAAAAGCAATGTTGGGAAGGTTACTTGTGTGCTAAAAAGTAAGCAAGTTTTAAGAGTGTTGCTGGGTTGGGACCAAAGATTTCAGTTACAATACAGCATACACAGTACCTTGGCATGATCTTCCGTCATCATTGAGGGTAAAGCCTGGGTTGCACGTGCAGGAGTAGGAACCGGGCACATTGGCACAGAGCTGCTGGCAGTAGCCATAGCGACATTCATCTATGTCTACAAATGAGAAAAAGTAGAGTGATCTGCATTTTCATGTGCAGACACAAAGCATCAAGCACACCGAATCAATAGTACCAGTAACAGAGAAGTGACCCAGCACAGTGGTTACAGACCTAATAGCCAAAGTTGTAGGTGTTCAGATCCAATTAGTCAGTCATGTCTCTGCTCAAAAGAATGCAGTAATGCATTTTTTCCACATCTGACATCTGTCAGTCAGTCCTATAAACTGATTGTCATTGATTAATCTTCAGCTCAATGCTACATCAACAGAGGGCCCAATCAGTCCCTGTAAACCTCAAAGCCTACGTGACAGCCAGTGCAGCCAATCTCATAGCAAAGTTTTGTCAGAATCAAGAGGGAAATATCTTTTATCTCCACATATACTGAAGCTACTCACTAAAAATCATGGACTATTTATTACTAAACACTGTTTGTTTGTTTTCCCCAGACTGGGCATTCTCTAAAGACCCTTTTTCCAACAGTCACATTCACATTTTATACGAATCTTTAACTGACATACTAAAATGTAAACAATAAATTTGCTGCCAAAATGAAATAGCAGTTTGGGCTAAAATGCAGCATTAGAAATACATGCAGTTGACTGTTATAAGCAGAAACAAATGCTGTAAGTTATGTGTGATGGAAGTGCTAAAAGAATTTTTTTCCTGGCCTAGGAACTGGAGAAGTTGTCTTGTCCAAGGCTTTACATTTCCTTTGGTATAAACTGGCTTTTGATTTATGGAGATTTTTTTTTTATGGCTACTCTGAAAACTTTGCAGCCTTCCAATAATGTTCTAAACATTGAGTTCCTGCTTAGTTTTTTTTTTTTAATGGGCAATTCAAATAAGATCACAGAGCATGTCTTACTCCTCATTCAATAACCATCCCTGCTGATCTCTAGAGTCATTGTAATGACAGCAGATGACAAAGCAGGTACTGGAAGACAGTCTTTATATAAATGCTTTCTGTAAATACGGCCATGATGGAATGTTTTGTGAAGCAGTACATTATTTTTTGCCAATTTGAAAACAGAACAGTGTACGGAAAAACTATAATTATGTAAAAGTCTGGGGATGAGTTGGAAAAATAACAATCCTGTCTGCCGAAAAAGTCATGTAAGAAGGGACGGTTTTCAACGTCCATTCCTAAGACTCTCAGGAGGGTATGAAATAAGGGCATTCAATCAATGAAATGCTAAGCTAGGAAGATGACATCATTCAAATATGTGCTTCCTCAGAGTCCTGCTTCAAGGGAAGGATGCCTGCACCCGTTTTCATTGATGCTGCAACTTCTATTAAGTTAACTAGAAATTGCTTGCACTCCAGACTGAAAGCCAGCTCCTACAGCTTTGAGCGATTTCGGAAAGTTGCAGTATCTGAATTAGATCTTCAGTTTTCATACTCCTTTTAGCAGATCTGCTGAGTCTAATTCTACTTTCCATTAAACCAGTTTTGCATGAGTTTAGTTTGAAGCAGTTCTACAAGTGTAAAGTTTCTGCAGTAGGAAAGTGTATAAATCTGCAGCCAGTTTGCTGTAAATAAAGTTTTTTGATTAAAGCATGAAGGCACAGCTTTTGGTGAAGTGACCCCTATGAGAGATTCCAACGCACAAGAAAATCAAAATGACAGTCTTCTCCCTATGTTTCACATCCACATGAATTCCAGCAGTTCATTATTTGTTAGCTAAATGCTTCCTCCTTTGGTGTTAAATATTAAGAATGTTTTGGGAAAATAAATTATTGAGTGACTGGAACATTTACATGATGTGGTAATAGCATAAAATAACAATCTTGTGAGTCTGTTGTATAAGTAGCTACATCCTGTAATTCAACTTTATGTTGTTGGCCTCAATGGGGCAGTTTTGCCATAGCAAGTCTCACGAAGGCGTTCTGAAAATGTCAAAAGTTTTGGAAATACTCTCTGTGTGTAAAATAACAAGGACAATGGCACTAGGTTTCACTGTTACTAGCTTTTACGTCTCAATTCATTCTTAATTGCAAGATAACCAAAAAGCCAGGGTCAGCTGTGGTATGTACACCAGCACTAGGCTTGGTACAAATCCTGCAAAAAGTGACAGTGGTTTTAAGTAAATTAATATCTCATTTTGCTGGTGTATTACTTTAAATACAAGCTTTGGCTTTTGCAGGACTGTTATCTCAAGAGCACTACATTTTGAGAATACGGACTTTTTCAAGGCTTCTTCTTGTGGGAGGTTCTTGTGGACGCTGCTGTACTGGCTCCTCCTGTGTAAGCATTACTGGGATAATTACATTAGGTAGAAGTGTAGTTTTTTGTAACTACGGTATACTAAGAGTACAAACCCACATAGAGAAAATGGCTCTAGAAACTCAGTCCAGACCTCTGATTACATTAAATGGCCTTTTATTGCCTTATGCCAGCACAAATCCCTTCTCCAAGGCCAGTGGGAAGTATAGAAAACTGAGACTCTTTTGACACCAAAAGATACAGAGATTTTAAACAAAATTTGCTTCTAGCTCTTCGCATTGCCTTTTACTAATCCACTCCATGCTTACATGGAGTGGACAACACTGGGGTGTTATTGCTTACTCTAAATGGTATAAGCAGATACTCAAATCAGTTCAGCAAAACAGCCACTTCAGTTCTCTGGTATATCCATCAAGCAGCAAAATGCTTTAGATCAGTGTCCAAGCCCTGAAGGCTGCACACAGTCGTTAAGTTTGGGCTGTAACTGGGAGAAGTAAATGGGTAACACAACAGTCAATGTAGAGCAGAATCCCCCTCCCTCGTCCCCTCCCTACCACATATGCCCGTGCAACCCCAGACTAAGCTTAGCTCAGTGCATCCGCACCCATGAGCTGTTCTCCACCTCCAGTTCCCCTTTTCCACATGATCACTAAGAGTTGTGAAGGAGTACAGAGGCTTCTAGGAGAAGAGGAATTACCAGAGATTAAGGAGTAGGGCACTTGGAGACTTCATATCCCAGGGGAACTACAAGAGGCTGACTGCCCAAAGCAGGTACAGCTACGCAGACCCACATTTGGATGTAGATCACTTCTGTCCCCACCAGCCACCCCGCGCCTGCCAGGTGAGTTGCAGAGCAGCTGCTTGCAGTAGTTATAAAAGCAGCCACAAGTCCTGCACTGGAACTGGTATTTGGGAGGAGAAATTTGGAAAACAGCTGGAGAAGCTCCAGGGCTAAATGGGCAGGGAAACCCCATTCTCCTTCCAGCTGAGGTGTTGTGACAAGACAGTCCCGCTCCGGAGAGCTGGCAGGCAAACAGCCCACGCCTGGGGGGAAAAAATAAAGAGCAAATATAAAAAGAGCTGTTGTGTCCTGTCTCACACAGAGAGCTGTACCTAGCATCAACATCCTCTTCATCATCCCATGGGCACATCAAGTCAGGGGAATGGGCTAAGGGACAGAGGAGCTGGAAGGTTTTCCTGTGCTGTTTGTTGAGGGATGTTTTTTTCAGAGAGGGTGAGCTAAAAGGATGAGCAGGACATTGCTGAAAGGAAAATAAAAAGTCAAAATAAAACTGCTTGGAAGCTGCAGAAATGGCATCCATTTCAGAGTTACATTTTTTATTGCCTCAGGCAAAAGGGTTGGTTGAATCTAGGGATTTATGGGCCTGTTTCTTGGTATGAAATAGTTATCTCTGCTGGTCTGGACTGTAACTGTGTGGAAAGGACATGTTTGTTTGGGAATAAATCTTTTTGTATGTGTCCTAACAATTGATCTTATATGAAAGGGAATCCTTCAGAGTGGGAATATGAAAATCCCCTGTGTAACTTGGATGCTGTCATATGGCATTCACATCTACATTTTTGTTCCATGAGGGAGTTTCTCTGCCAGCGTGCTGTTGGCACTTGTGAAGATGAAAGACGTTAGTTTCTGTGTAGCCAAAGCTTTAACTCTGTACTTGACAAGGATGCTCAGTGAAGTCATTTCAGCTATTCAAAGACACACAAAAACAGATGCAGATATGCAATTCTTAAATGGCATGAGGTTTTTACCTAAACACTGGCCTTCTAGCAGCCAGTAGCCTTCAGTGCAGGAACAGGTATATCCTCCTTCAGTGTTTATGCAGATCTGGGTGGGGTTACACTGGTGAGAATCTGAAGCGCACTCATCAATATCTGCAACACAGAAATAAGGCAATAACATGTTAGAAATGAGAACAAGAGGCTGTTTGAACTTTAACTATAACCTGAAGTTAAATTAATGAAAACAAATGTCTGAGGGCTGTGAGAACTGACTGTGCTCATCAAGTCTCTCCCTTTTGCAGATGACCCAGTGTGTCACAGAGTGCCTCGGGAAAGGGATGCTTTTCATTACTTCCACATTTTCTTTGTCACTGACCTGGGATTTCAATGCTACAGGACAGTGTTCAGCCCTAGGGAATGGCTGATGAAAGGGCTATGCAATCCAGCTGCAGAGTAAGAGATGAGCAGGGGGCTCAAGAGATGCACACTGTCATGAGATTCAGACATAAAAAATATTACTTCCTACCCCACCAACACAGAATATCTCACTGCAATTCTTCCGACAGAAGGTTAAGTCAATATCAATCTTTACCTGCCAAAAAAAAAAAAAAAAAGTATACTTCCCTGGAATCAATTTCCTGAAAATAAAACTCTTTTTATTTTTTTTAACCAACCTTATTGTTTTTAATGTTTTGTTTTGTTTTGTTTTGTTTTTTATTACAACCCCTTAGGGTGCTTTTGTTGTGGGCTTTCTTTCTTTCTTTTTTCTTTTTTACTTTTTTCTTTTTGCAAAGGAGGTGAATAACATTCCTATATTTATATAAGCCAGGACACTGGAACCTAACTGATTAAAAATGCCTTCCAGAGTCACAAGTTCAGTTTGAAACCCTCCTTGCTCAGTCTCTTCCTTGATGTTTCTGGCATTGGGCTTGCCTCTAGATGTCAGAAATGGAAATATCAGAAGATAAATTGTCGTTTTTTTTTTTTTTTCAGCCAACTCAGATTTCTATGTTTTATTTATCGATACCTAAACTATTTTTTATTCCAGAATACTGTGCACTGGCCTTTGCTGAAGTACTATGTCATCTGAGCAATGCTACTCCCTTGATCCTTCCCTGACTCTTACTAACCCAGACTTTGTAGGGTCATGATTAAAAGTATCTCACAAATGTACTGCGCTGGAGCAGGTGGCAGAGGGCAGGAATTATGTCTCAGTGAGCTGGAAAGTCCGAGCAGTCATGAATTAATGGATCCAGTCTAGCAGAGCAGCATATCTAACATGTTCTGATACATAAATAAATACATACATATTATGTATATGGGGAGAGTCTAGAGTTCTTATCTTGCCAACATCTGTATCAGTAATTTATGGCAAGTCAAACCTGGTAAGAAAACAAGAGTGGCACAATTAGAGGTAATTAACTCTGTCAGAAATATGTTCCCATGTATTAATTGGCTACAGAAAAGGCAAAATGGTGGGGGAAGTAGGAAAGTGGTAAGATAAGAAGTCAAGACTATAAAAATACATCGATACGTTGTTCAGGTCATCTATTGCTTCTGAGGTTGGGCTAAAAATTCTGGATCCCCCCCTTTGTATAGCATATCATACATAACTGGTACTATTTGAACACAGATATTATCTAACCATAAATTTCATAAGAATGTTGTTAATGTTTTCTGAATGAAAAAAAAAAAATCCAATTTGTCATGTTTGCTTATTGTTTGAAGAGCAAAACCTTGGGATCTAGCCAACCCTTCTGTTTCTTGCCTACCCGGAACTTAAAAAACAAAGAGATTTTCATTTTTCATGCCCACTGCTTCCTGTATTATTAATAGGTGAAGCCCAATGGAGACAAAAAGGGGGTCACGGTCTTACCACCAGGTATGGCAGCAATGCTGTTTGAAGACCACAAATCTTCCACTTGGCTGTGGTGCGGAGAAAGCAATGGGTGGCTGTGGGATCAATTTTGTTCTTAAGAAATCTTTGTAGCAGTTGCATGAGTAACACTCAGTAAAAGTAAGGCTTCACACCTCTTTTATTTGCTAGCTACCAAACTGATTTCTCCCTCCTTGGAAATATTCAAAAGCCATCTGGACATGTTCCTGGACAAGTGGCTATAGGTGGCTATGCTTGAGCAAGGGGGTCGGACTAGGTGACCTCCTGAGGTCTCTTCCAACCTCAACCATCCCGTGACTCTGTGATTTGATTCTTTGCTTACTCCCAGTCTTCATCTTTTGCAGTGATAGTGGAGACAGAATCACAGAATCACAGAAAGTCTAGGTTGGAAGAGACCTACAAGATCACCGAGTCCAACCTCTGACCTAACACTAACAAATCATCCCCTAAACCATATCTCTAAGCTCTACATCTAAACGTCTTTTAAAGACCTCCAGGGATGGTGACTCCACCACTTTCCTGGGCAGCCTATTCCAGTGACTAACAACTCGTTCAGTAAAGAATTTCTTCCTATTACCCAACCTAAACCTCCCCTGGTGCAACTTTAGCCCATTCCCCCTCATCCTGTCACCAGGCACGTGGGAGAAAAGACCAACCACCACCTCGCTACAGCCTCCTTTCAGGTACCTGTAGAGTGCAATAAGGTCGCCCCTGAGCCTCTTCTTCTCCAGGCTAAATAGTCCCAGCTCCCTCAGCCGCTCCTCGTAAGACTTGTTCTCCAGACCCTTCACCAGCTTCGTAGCCCTTCTCTGGACTCGCTCAAGCACCTCCATGTCCTTCTTGTAGTGAGGGGCCCAAAACTGAACACAGTACTCGAGGTGCGGCCGAGTACAGAGCTGAGTACAAGGGGACAATCACATCCCTGGACCTGCTGGCCACGCTGTTTCTTATGCAAGCCAGGATGCTGTTGGCCTTCTTGGCCACCTGAGCACACTGCTGGCTCATATTCAGCCGACTGTCAACCAAAACTCCCAGGTCCTTCTCTGACAGGCAGCTTTCTATCCACACATCTCCCAGCCTGTAGCTCTGTTTGGGGTTGTTGTGCCCCAGGTGCAGAACCCGGCACTTGGCCTTGTTGAACTTCATACCGTTGGCCTCGGCCCATCGGTCCAGCCTATCCAGATCTTCCCGCAGACCCTTCCTACCCTCGAGCAGGTCGACACACACACCTAACTTGGTGTCGTCTGCAAACGTACTGAGGGTGCACTCGATCCCCTCATCCAGATCATTGATGAAGATGTTAAAGAGGACTGACCCCAGTACTGAGCCCTGGGGGACTGCACTAGTGACTGGCCTCCAACCGGATTTGACTCCATTCACTAAGACTCTCTGGGCCTGGCCATCCAGCCAGTTCTTAACCCAACAAAGCGTATGCCAGTCCAAGCCACGGGCAGCCAGTTTCCTGAGGCTGTGGGATTGGAGACATTTCCATTTGAACACAAACTTTTTACAACAAGGGCTACTTGTGGATTTTCTGCTCCGCAAGAAAACTTAATCAGCCTGTCATCCTCTATGCAGAACATCTTGACTCCTCTCATTTTACACTGAATAATACCTCACTGACTTCATTAATGAAGTTTTATGCAACAGGCATAAACAGCATTACAGGTGGCATCAAATATATTTTTACCTGGGCCTGAGTGCATATGCCTAATTCTACATTACATGTCTCCGTCTTTCTCTTAGATTGCTCTTTACCATGATGCACAATTAAACTCTGACAAGCCCAGCCAATGCAATCAGGTCAATAATTTTTGGCAAGCAGCCCTCTCAGTTTAAACACAGAGTATAATCCCAGCCTGTCTGCCAGGAGTTATTTACATTACATGGGCTCATTAAGTGAAAGCCAATGTCTGCACTCTGAGAAAAACGTCGGTGCAACAGTTTGCTGACCATTAGGTGTCCTCTTGAAGAATATCAGAGCTGGGAGACAGAGGGTGCCCTTTTACACAGTGTGACATACAATGACAACCACTGTGGTTAATAAAGTCAAAACTAGACATCTGATGGGAGAAAAAAATAGTTATATCAAGTGGGTAGAAAACCATCCATAAAACTTTGAGAGACTGCCTACATTTGATTCACTAAACTTAAGTGCTAGTGTAGAAACTATATCAAAACATTCCCAGGGCATTTTTTGTAGAGTGGAAAATTGCAAATGGAAACAACCTGACAGCTAGTTAATAATGTGCAAATCATTCCTTACTTTGGTTGCACAGCTTATTATTTCTGTCCCATTCAAACACAGATCCTAGGAGTGTTCATTCTCTGGAAATATCACTTCAAAGACCTTTCTGACCATCTCTGCCCTCGTCATGGGTGATATACACCAGTAGAGTAAAACTGTGATTATAAATGCACATGACACTAAGTTGTTAGTAGGTTCAAAGCAGATAAGACAAATTCATAGAATAAAAAATTATCAGGACTACGTAATACAATTGGTTATTGTATTCAGTTGTATATGGGCACCTATGGTCAAGAAGTTGCTGAGATACAGTTCTCTGGAGCCTGGAATAATTCCTCTCACCCAGCATAATTTGTGTTGCAGACTTCACCATTGACAAAAATCCCACAATGACTTATCTGAGTCCCAGAGTTGGGTATAATCCTCCGCAGAGAAGAAGAGTTACTAAAGTGAAGTAAGCAAGCAAGAAACCCTAGAAACCTCACTGTCCCTCATACAAGATGTTAAGAGATGGTGATATTTGATGATTTCAGCATCATCAATACTGTGAAAGCACCAGATGGTGCCAGCCATCACAGATATAGGATGGTTTTCATAATATTGAACCTACTTTTAGTGCCTTTCATCTCCAAGATCCTTAGAAAACATTACCTGCATCCTAAGAGCCAGTTCATAGTTAGTCCATTTTTATTGGAAGCCTTCCAATCCTAGAACAAATTAAACCGTACTACAAAACCCTGCAATGTCCCACTTAATTATACATATGAGTGCTCCTGGGTTCTAACTGGGAAATTCAAGGCTAAGAAATTAAGGGCCTAGCCTGTGACCGCTCAGCAAGACAGAAACCAGAACAGGCCGCAGGTGTTTCTGACAAGGGCAGAAGTCCAGACTGAAAATAAAATTTGACTTGAAGTGGGAACAATACACGTTGTTACCTCCTAATTGACTACTGAGAACAGCTGCATGGCCACTCCACACCACTGCTCTCTGCCCCTAAAAGATACATCCTAGAAATAACACTGAGCACCATGGCTCAGAGCCACGAGATCTAAAGACCTTTGTTTTACTGATTGAATGGTAGAATAAGTAGGAGCGATCTTCACATACGTTTGTCAGAAAACCCTTGCTGCAAGATCCTGAGCCCAAACACTTCCTAATTAACCACATCCCTCTCCCTTAGCTCAGGGTGTCTGTCTGAACAATTTATGCCTGCGGTGGTTTGGTCTAGCAACCCTGGGGTGTGATGTTCTGTTTATTTGACATTTTGACAGAGGTGAGGTGGCTGGGGCATTGGGGTTTCCTTTGGGGATTAGAAGGGTGGAGAGAGTGGTTTCTTACATTTCTGGCTGACTGGCTGTCTTCTGTGGGATGTGATGTGCTGATGCTTTGTTTTTATTGGTACAGATTGTATTTTTAATGGATGGCAAGAAACGTAGTGACTGGATAGACATTTGACATTGCAATGTCAAAATAAATAAATGAACTAATTGTATTTAGCATGCAAATTTCTATCTTTGCAGTTTATCATCTGTAAAAGCTAGCAGTAATCTTCACAGATTCTTTAAAATTTAGCGGCATCATAGTACAATGAATGAAATATTTAATTCACCGTCTGTAAATAAATAATTTAAAAACCATGCATACACAAAATCAAGGCATTGCATAGTCAGAAAGAAAGCCTCGATATCAAACTGCAGGACACTACTACATTTCACCAGGGAGGCTAACACGCAGTGCTCTTTTATACCTCCTCCTGGCCACAAAGAATGCAGGACTGAGTCCACTCTCGTTTGTATCAATACTAATACAAGAAACCACAGCGTAAGAATAAAACAAAACACTAATCCATTGAATTAAAACCAGGCATATTCAATGCTGGTCATATGAAAGAGGCTAAAACCAGACCAGAAATTTCAAGAGAGAATCATATATGTGGAATCATAACCTGAGTGGCTACAAGATAGTGAGGATCTGGTTTTGGTCCGCTGTTTTCCACATTTGGGATAAAATGCAGAGGATCACAAGTTGGAGGAGTTAAAAACTAAAAAGGGAATAGAACTCATACAAAAGGCAATCTTGCTGGGTATGGGATGCTGGGATGACTGCTGGTGGACACATTTAAAAGTTCATTTCAAGGCAGACAAATGCAAGGTCATATATCAACAGTAAAAATTGTTGGTCATGAAATTAACTCTAGGGTCATGAATGATAATCATTTGAAAATGAACTTTTCCTGACACAGCATTGCTAAAAGGGCAAACATAAACATGAGAACACTGAGTAGACACAGGAAATTGTTCTTACCACTGTATATTGCATTAGTAAAATAATTACAGAAATACATTTCTGGTGTCAGCACTTCAAATAGCAATATTGCAAAAAGATCAGGAAATCTCCAAAGAGTACTTCCAAGTCACGAAAGCTTGTCTCATAGCAAGATAACGCTCCATTTATTAATCTATTTAAGAAAAGGTTTGTGGTATTTTGACAGTGATCTCTAAACATCTGCATGGAAACAAAATTTGTAGCTGGAGACAGTCACTAAATCTAGCAAAAGACAATGGAGTGAAAAGTTTGGACATTTAGTAGAAAATTTCAAACTAAAAAGAAGGCACAAAATTTAGCAGTACTACTGGAAGACATAGTAGAGCACATGGTAGATGTTCCATTACTTCACGGCTTTATACCTGAATGACATTTCTTTGAAATGTGCTGTAGCAAAAATCATGCACTTGGAACACCAATTGCTGGGGAAGGTTGCATGGCCACAGCTACTGAAAATGAGGACAGGAATTTGTGAAGTTCTTCCAAGTTATTTCTCCTTTGTAAAGATTTAAAAGTTCCCATGTACAACTTTTCATTATAAAATTATTTGTAATTTTATTAATACATTGAATTTTGTGTGAGAGATACTATACATCCGATGTTTGTAGCAACTGCAGAAAAAAATGTTAATAGCATTCTTATGCTGGAAGTTGTCAGACTACAGATGTTGGGCATGTCGACCACCTTTCTTTCAGGACACACAAAAAGATTACTTTGTTATGAAGCATGAAACATGACAAAGAGAAAGAATGCAAGCTTTTACCATGAGTAGTTGAATCAAAGATGACTAAACTGCAGTTTTGAGGAACTGGACATGCAGGAACTAGGAGATTTTTTGGCAAGCTGAGTGGGTTCAAGAAGTGGAAAGACAGCAGGAAAGAGAAGGTGCTTAGGACAAACAGCTCTCTGGAAGATGAGGTTCAAAATTGTAAGCAAAGACACTGCTTGCCTTTCTTGCGCTCAGAAAAACAGGGCATTGTGCATAAACAGGACTTTATGCATTAAAGAATGCACCAGAAAACAAGGTCCTAATGATTTATTTCTAACCGAAAGAATGCCCTAAAAATTAGCTAATCAATTCAGTTGCAATATCAGTGTTGTTCAGGAAAAGACTTTCCTGACAAAAAGCTACTTTTAAAAGGAAAAAAAAAAAAAAAAAAAAAAAGTTAAATATGTTGATGAATTTCATTTTGGCCTTTATGAGCCTGTGGTTACATACTACCTGAGGGAGAACATGCATGTGGAAAGCTTACAGCTTACTGAAGAAGCTCCATCTCAAGATGATTTACACCTGCCACTAGAGCAACAAGGGAGACCATTGCCTTATCCATCCACCTGTGTTGAAACTGGTGGTATTGGTGACTACACTTTAACTCTCCAAGAGTGAGGTCCATGCTCAGGGTGCTGAGACTGTTCCACTCCCTTTGTGAGAGTTCTTTTCCCTGCTGCCTGGCAAGGTGCTAACACCCTGAGCAGGGAGCTCTCAGAGGTGGACATGGACTTACCTTCTCTGAGCTAGAACCACATTCTTGGAGACTTTGGTGACTAGAACAGAAACTTTGCTTGGACACTGTATTCAAGAGGCAAGCCAACGTGGACAGAAGATTTCCAAGACGATATGCTTTTGGCAATGTGCACTGCTTCACAGATGGACTGTTACATTTTGTTCTATTTGGAACATATTTAGCATGCATGACTTCCTTTCTTAAGTAATGAATTCTGATAATCATGCCACAGATTTCTGTGGGTCACAGTAGTAGGCTGTGTTTCATTCTTGTGACCAAACACTGACAAAAGTGGACATGTTTTTGCCATCACAATTATTTGAGAGCCGCTAGCACTACAGGTTTCAGTGCAGTAAGGCTGAAGATTAATCCAACAATTGTGAGAGCACAGGTCTTTCAGAGCAAAAGGAGTTTGTGATGGAGCTTTTCTTCCTCCTTCCAATAGGAAGGGCTGTTCTGGGGGCCATGCTTCTTTATTTTATTCAGTCTGTATTTCAATCCTTCTGTTGTACCAACACAACCCCAGGAGCTCACACCACCCTAGAGATACACATTTCTTGCAGAGAGGTTCAAGGCCATGAGCACATTCCAGAGTCTGTCTGCTCTAACACCAGAGCTCATTCACTCATTTATAACCCTCAGGGCTCCATTTTAAAATAATACAAAGATTGGATGTCTAATTTTTGTAGGAATAATTACAGGCCAGGACTAAACATCTGAGCTCGGTAACATAGGTATCAGTTCCAAAAGTCCTTGGAACAGAGCACTTTCCCCAAACTTCTCCCCCACTCCTTATTTGGACACCGAGAAATAATTTCCTCAGTAGTAGATTTTTACTCAGTGAAATCACATGCTTTTTCAAGTTTCTTTTCTTTTCTTTTCTTTTCTCTTTTTTTTTTTTTTTTTTTCTTGAGATAATTACATTTGATAAGAAAAGGGGAGAAATAACAATGCCACATTCCTAAAGTGCATACTGAAGCCAAATTCAAACTGCTGCTGTGTGGGGTCAGTGTTTTTTTCCAAGGACGACCGACCCTGCGGAGCTTGGACACAATCCCAAATCAACTCCCCAAACACCTGTTTAATTGCATAGTTCAGTGTCTGAGGACTGGCCATTGATTGCTGAATTAATTTCCTACGTGCATCCCACATGCATTATGTTATTGGTTGATGGGTAAACAAGGATTAAATTATTAATATTCTTTTCAAATAGATGGTCAGCCTGGAAGGGGATACTAATGTGAGCCATGAATCTGTACTGCTGCTCATTCTGCCTGGTCTGAAAATTGCTCAACATGTGTCACAGGTTCTGGATCTCCTGCCAGCTATCAGAGCGTTTCCTTAGCTAACACACTTTCAGCATTACTCAAAGATGATAAACAGCAGTTTAACTGTGAAAGGACTTTGCTCTATGAGCACAGTTCTAGTCCTGCTTTTGTGATTGAGATTTATGGGGCAGCAATGCATTTACATGCACAGCAAGGGGACAGAAGGGTGGCAGCCTCTTCCTCTTCTGCTCACAACAGTGCTGTGCGTGGTTCATCGGTTCAGCATCAGTTTGCACGATCACAGCTCCTCACCTCCAGCAATTCCCAGGGCTCCCTGTTGGTATAAGATCACGTCTGGTTGCATGGACTGTTCCCAGTGTTCCCTGAGTGCCTCCACACAAATACACGGTCTGCATGTTAATTTTGGCATCAGAAATGAGACAAACGAGTACCTGCTTTGCTTAAACATGGGAAGTCCATGCATTTATTCTCTGTATTTATGATTTTTTGATTGAATCATACAATCATTTAGGTTGGAAAAGACCTCTAAGATCACCAAGTCCAACGGTATTGACCATTAATTGCACAAAACACATTATGTGGGAATCTCAGTTATTTCCCTCTGCACTAAAGCTATTCCAAGTAGCTGCGGTGCAGCAGAACAAGAGTGACCTGAGTATCCTGAGGAGCAGGGTAAAGAATTGCCAGCATTCCAATGCTTACACCGAACCTGCTGCATTAGGAGGTACCAAGCAGCTGCTGCTAACATCACTGGTTTTGTCTTCACTGGGAGCAAATATTTTTCAGCTGAATTAATGGAATGTTAGTGGTGTATTATCCATTTCTCAAAGTGACCTGTTTCATACGATCATATGCAATGCTGAGATCTGCTGGTATAGCGGTGAGAGGAGCCAATGAGCACGCAATGAGAACGCTCCCAGCTGCTGGGAGGTTATGTAAGTGACACTTTCTATTGCAATGGAAAAGAAAAAGGCATGCAGTCAGAGCCAGCAAATGCACAGGCAACTGACTTTAAAGCATACTTCTAGCAAAAAGTCCTAACAGTCCTCCTTATGCTGTGTTGTTTCAAATTGTCTCATACAAAAACCTCTAGAGAAGGCTAACAAAATTTCATGGCAGTTGAACCATTAACACTGAAAAGGAGAATTTTTCTACAGCTGAATTGTGTATTTTCTCTGCAATTCTATGAGATAATTTTTAAGGATCCTGTAAGAAGGATTATATTAAAACTATAGGAGTTTCAAGCAGTATTTATAAAGTCTTTAAACACCTCTGAAATCCTATTGGCTTCTCTTCCAATGAATTATTTCAAAGACTTTTCTGTAAAGGAACAAAATATGAGAGAACTAAAAGAAGAGAACTTCTATTCCTGCTTTCGCTCCCCAGGGAGCTTTGAGAAATCACTAGCACAAACAGTCCAGCCAGCTGGTTTAGCCAATTGGTGGTCAGTTTACATTTCCTCTAATAAGTGAACTTCTTGACCGTACATTTTAACTGAGTCATTAAGAGCTCCTTTTCCAAGTGTTTTGGCAGACTGAATAGTCTGAGACTGCGCGTAGACCACAATAACCAATAAAGAGGAGAACAGCCTTATTTTTAATACAGCAGAAGAAATCGATCCAAATGGATTCAGAAATTAAAGCCACAATGAAAATAGAGGGATGCAAATATCCACCTGCAAGGTATAATGAAAACTTTTATTAGAAGGGTTGTTTCTTCCATTAAAATGCAGCCTCTTCTGACATATCACATGTCAAAAGCTTTAACCACTGCTCAAACGTGTTGTGCAGACAGCCGTGGAAGTGAAGGATTGTAGACCTGAGAATGCAAGGGATCACCTTTATGGGGAACAGGAATAGCGGTACGAGATTCATCACTAGCTGATCTGTCACAAAACTTCAGCAATCATCACCAGCATCTCCTTCAGGAATGGACTGGATTCAAAGCTCTTTGGCTTGGGGATACAAGGAGGCTCCTGCTGGAGGTGGCATGGCTGTAGATTGTCTCATGCCACTTAAACTACTCTAGTCAAAAGCACACACAATGAAGACTGCAGTGTTTTGTCTTCCTCTGGGAATCAAAGACCCTGTCCCCTGAACCTAGCTGATAAAACCAGGGGAAATAACCCAGCCACATACCTGATGATTGCAGCACATTCCTCTGGAGAAATTTTGTCTTTGCTTCAGAGGCTCTGTAGAGCTGACCAGCTACACCTGACTCAACTCACATTATTTGTCTGCCCAAACTCAGGCCCGAGCTCTGCAGGCAGGATTAGAAGCTGTGCTCTCCTTGGGAAGGAGAGCCTCCCATCCCGGCCCATGGCAGCGGCCCTTGCCAGCTGCTCTGAGAGCCAGGGTGATTGACTGCGAAGGGAGTGTTATGCTTGGCACTGAGGGAGCGGAGGAGCTTATCAGAGGAGAAGACTGTTCTTCATATTTCGCCTGAGTTTCAAGTCTGTCCGTGTGTCAGCATGCTTTATAACAATCTCAAAAGCACCGCAAAGCCAAGGTAATTCTTGTATAAATGTTAGGGTCTTTGGGACTCTTTCGTACACAAAGAATGGGTAGTGGACAAAAGCCAGTGGAGAAGAAAAGTCCTTGAGAATTATCCTTTGCAAGTACTGGCTTCCAGGCTCAGACAGCTGTGTCCTCATTACTGTTAATAGCAAAGAGCTATGCATGTTGGGCAATATTCCCCTTTGAGTGTATACATAGCAAGCCATCTATTTATTTATTTCTGCGGTAGTGATCATTGGAAAATGCCTATAATCCTTGCTCAAATAACTGGTTTTAACTCGGATTTGGCATTGACTGTTTTATAATGATTGAGCCACATTTGCTTGGAATTCTTCCTTGCAATGTTCCAAAAATTACTGCCGGCCAACTGGGTTGCAAACCTTCCTGGATAAGGGAAAACTGTGTGGATATGGGAGGTTTGGTTTGTTCCAATCAGTGTGTGATGTGGATGTCTACTGGCAATTCTCCAGCCCTCCTTATACTCAGCTCATGGCTTGCTGGAAAAAGAGGTGTTTCATCTCAAAGGGATTTTTCCCTTCCTCTTTCTCTGTTTTAAAACCCATTCAGTTACCTTTAAATCATAAATAAAGACAGAACCTTTCAACATTTGTGAAATCCTAAGATAAGAGCTCAAAGCAGATCTGCCCAGCTTTTAGAGACAGAGGAAGTTGTGCTTTGTTTAATCCCAAGAACTTCAAATTGTGAGCAGGAACATGACAGGTTCTGGGTGGTTGTGAAACTCCCAGGAAGGCCAAGATGTAAGGCTGAAACTGCAGCAAATGAAACATCTAATAAAAATTACTTCACACTTGCAGGAATCCTGGCCCTGACCTGTCAACCACTAAATAAATCCAGATAAGGGCAGATCTTCTTGCCCAGAGAAGCTGTGGCTGCCCCATCCCTGAAAGTGCTCAAGGCCAGGCTGGACGGGGCTCTGGTCCAGCTGGTCTGGTGGGAGGTGTCCTTGCCCATGGCAGTGTGTTGGAACTGCATCGTCTTTAAGGTCTGTTTTAACCCAAACCATTCTGTGATTCTATATGACCTTTTCTCTCTACTGATTCTGCCATAAACCAGTTGTGTTGATCTGGATGGCCTTGACTGGATTTGCACCTGGTGAAACCAAGGATTCACTCCACTGGGAAGCTGATCAATTCCTTTCTGAGCATTGCTTGCATTTCACTATGCCAGCTTCCACCCAAAGATCTCACAGGATTTTAAAATCAATGCTAAAGCTCAAAGCCCGTGCTAAATCAATACTACAGCTCAAAGTCTATTGGAGTCTAAGGCACAGATAAATTAAAGACTAACTCCAATACCAGACACAGTGGCCTGCACTTCAGGCACTGCATTCACACAGCCATTGCACAAGGCATGTCAGGGGTGACCTAAGGAAGTTGTTCGGTCCCAGGCTCCTCATAAAGCAGGAGCAACTCAGTCAGGTTGCTTGGGGCGTTCTCCAGCTGAGTTTTCAGTTTCTCCAAGGGTACAACCTTTAGCCACAAGCTTTATGAGCCTCTGTTCATGTTTGACCACCTTCAGAGTGAAAATGCTTCCCCTTATATCTAAAAAGGATTTCCTGTGTTGCAGTTTTTGCCCTTTCCTGTCCATGTACACTTCAGACATGGATCGGGCTTCATCTTCTCCCCACACTCACACGAAATGGTTGAAGGCAGCAAGCAGTAAGATCCTCTCACCAGCTAAGAGAAAACACTAAGCCTACAGACATGACTCCTCAGTAACCTGAACTATCTCACGGTTTCAGACAAGCAACTTAAAACCTATGAGCTCTCCCATAGGATTGTCTGAGGGCTCCTCAGAGAAGGTAGCATTCCTGATGCCCCATCCGGTATCTTCTTCTTGCATCCCCCCAGGGGTAACTGCACCTGCTGCTTCCCTAAAGTGCCTGTACACTAATGCACGGAGCATGGGAAATAAACATGATGAGCTCAAGATCTGTGTTTGGTCGCGGGGCCACGATCTCATTGCGCTCACTGAGACATGATGGGACAGCTCACGTGACTGGAACACTGTCATGGAGAGCTATGTCTTCTTTAGGAAAGACAGGCTGAGGAAGCGAGGGTGTGGGGTTGCCCTTTATGTGAGGGAGCAATTAGAGTGTACCCAGCTCCACCTGGGGGAGGATGAAGGACAAGTGGAGAGCTTGTGGGTGAGAATTAAGGGGTGGGCTGGTATGGGAGACATGGTGGTGGGGGTCTACTACAGGTCACCAGATCAGGAGGAGGAGGTCAATGAGGCCTTCTACGAGCAGCTGCTAGTAGCCTCACTATCACGAGCGCTGGTCCTCATGGGGGACGTCAATTACCCAGACATCTGCTGGGTAAGCAACTCGGCCAGGCACGCACAGTCCAAACAGTTCCTACAATGCGTTAAGGACAATTTTCTGACACAGGTGGTGGAGGAGCTGACAAGGCGGGGGGTACTCCTGGACCTTGTTCTTACCAACAGGGATGGCCTTGTTAGGGATGCGAAGGTTGGGGGCAGCTTGGGATGCAACAACCATGAGATGGTGGAGTTCCAGATGGAACTAGGCAAAGGAAGTAAGGCTAAAAGCAGGATTGCTACCCTGGACTTTTGAAGAGCCAGCTTCAACCTCTTCTGGGATCTGCTTGGGAGTATCTCATGGGATAGGTTGCTAGAAGGCAAGGGTGCTTGTGAGAGCTGAGCTACATTTAAGCTGCACTTCTTCCATGCTCAGGATCAGTGCATCCCGAAGAATATGAAATCAGGAAGGGGGGGCAGGAAATCCACGTGGATGAGCAAGGAGCTCATCGATAAGATCAAAAGGAAGAGGAAGGTCTACGAAATGTGGAAAAAGGGCCTGTCCTCTTGGGAGGAGTATAGATGTGTTGTCAGGGCCTGCAGGGACACAACGAGGAAGGCTAAAGCCCACCTAGAGATGAGGCTTGCTAAAGAGATAAAGGATAATAACAAGGTTTTTTTCAAGTATGTAAACAGCAAGAGGAAAACTAGGGATAATGTGGGTCCCTTGCTGAATGAGGGGAGTGTCCTGGTCACAGAAGATGCTGAGAAGGCAGAGATCCTGAATGCTTTCTTTGCTTCAGTCTTTGCTTCAAGGACGCTCCCCTGGGACTCCTCACCCCTGGCAATAGGACAAAGGGTCTGGGAAATGGAGGGCTCCCCCCGGTGGACATGAGAGTGGTTCGGGAGCGTCTGAGTGGGCTCAACGCACACAAATCCATGGGTCCCGATGGGATGCATCCACGTGTGCTAAGGGAGCTGGCAGATGTGATTGCCAAACCGCTCTCTATCACCTTTGAAAGGTCCTGGAGAACGGGTGAGGTGCCTGAAGACTGAAGGATAGACAACGTCACTCCGGTCTTCGAGAAGGGCAGGAAGGAGGATCCGGGAAACTACAGGCCACTCAGTCTCACCTCTGTCCCTGGAAAGGTATAGGAGCAGCTTGTTCTGGATGCCATCTCCAAGCAATTGGAAGAGAAGAAAGTTATGAGGAGTAGTGAGCATGGATTCACCAAGGGGAAGTCGTGCTCGACCAACCTCGTTGCCTTCTATGATGGCATCACCAGCTGGATAGATGGGGGGAGAGCGGTGGATGTCATCTACCTTGACTTTAACAAGGCTTTTGATACTGTCTCCCATGACATCCTACTAGCAAAACTGAGAAAGTGTGGGATAGATGAGTGGATGGCGAGGTGGGTTGAGAACTGGCTGACTGGCTGAGCTCAGAGGGTGGTGATCGGCGGAACAGAGTCTGGCTGGAGGCCTGTGACTAGCAGTGTTCCCCAGGGGTCAGTGCTGAGTCTGGTCTTGTTCAACATCTTCATTGACGACCTTGGTGAGGGAATAGTGTCTGCCCTCAGCAAGTACACCGATGACACAAAGCTGGGAGGAGTGGCTGACATGCCAGAAGGCTGTGCTGCCATTCAGCGAGACCTGGACCGGCTGGAGAGATGAGCAGGAAGAAACCAAATGTGGTTTAATAAGAGCAAGCGTAGAGTTCTGCACCTGGGAAGGAACAACCGGAAGTATCAGTGGAGGCTGGGGGACAACCTGCTGGAGAGGAGCTCTGAGGAGAAGGACCTGGGGGCCCTGGTGGACAACAGGTTGACCATGAGCCAGCAGCGTGCCCTCGTGGCCAAGAGGGCTAATGGGATCCTGGCATGCATTAAAAAGAGCGTGGCCAGCAGGTCAAAGGAGGTGCTCCTCCCCCTCTACTCTGCCCTGGTCAGGCCTCACCTGGAGTATTGTGTCCAGTTATGGGCTCCCCGGTACAAAAAAGACAGGGATTTCCTGGAAAGAGTGCAGCAGAGGGCCACAAAGATGATTCAGGACCTGGAACATCTTTTCTATGAGGAAAGGCTGAGAGACCTGGGTCTGTTCAGCCTGGAGAAGACTGAGAGGGGATCTTATCAATGTGTATAAATATCTGAGGGATGGGAGACAGAAGGATGTAGCTAACCTCTTCTCAGTCATTTGTGGGGATAGGACAAGGGGCAATGGCCACAAGATAGAACACAGGAAGTTCCACACTGACATGTGAAAGAACTTCTTCACAGTGAGGGTGACAGAGCACTGGAAGAGGCTGCCTAGAGAGGTTGTGGAGTCTCTGGAGATATTCAAAGCCCGTCTGGATGACTACCTAGGCAGCCTGCTCTGAGGAACGTGCTTTGGCAGGGGGGTTGGACCCAATGATCTTTCGAGGTCCCTTCCAACCCCTACAGTTCTGTGATTCTGTGATCTTCATTTAACCGGGGACAGCACCACATTCTTTTACCACAATAAAATCTTTATCTGTAGAAATCCAAATTCTACTGCAGACTGAGATCAAAGTTCATTTTCTGCAAGCCTTTTCCAGTAAATTCAAGAGAACAACTTCTGATTTAATCTGTCTTAACATAAACATATGTCTTAACGTAAACATTAACTTTGATGTTAGAAAGCTTGTACACAGCTCAGTTGTAAACCTTGTTATCAGCGTGGTTCACATTGGCAATATTTTATGCATCTCTGCTTACAGAAACTGTTAAGGTGGAAGAACCTTTTCATTGGGTGCCGTACAGCTACACCTAGAATACTTACTGCCCTACTCACACATACAGATCTGAATAATTTTTCCCCCCAAAGCCTCAAGGTAAGTCTCTTTGCACCAGAATTCAGAAATTTCCAGCGAGCACTGAGGGCTGGACATGTGGCTGTCTGTATTACCAAGTGTCTGGTCATATTACCGTCACGGGAAGTCCCTGCAGCTCTCACAGGCCCTACAAGAGCTCACAAAGATGTATGCTCACACTGAGCTTTCTCAAGCCAAAATGGTTCAATTCCAAGTGACCTGGCCTGAAAAAACAAACAAACAAAAAGTTCTGTTCATATAATTAAAAAAAGTAAATAAAAAAGTTGATGTTCCCAACCAGATGGAACATGTCTGTGGCTATTCCTGGAGCAAACTCCTTCTCTTACTCTTTGGAAGGCACATCTCAGTGAGTTTTATGTCATGTGGACCTGTTCTAGTGAAAAGCTAAATCCTGTTTTTTTTTTGTTTTTTTTTGTTTTTTTTTTTTTTTGTTTTTTTTTACCCTTACCGTACTACTTGCCTTCATTAGCCCCCTACTAGCACAAAATCTCTGGTCATTCTTAGTCATACAAGAGGGCAGGCACATTTTAGAAGGCACAATCTCCAGCACAGACCACATTTAGCAAATCCTTAGCAGGACTTGAGTTTTACCATTTGTGGTTTTCTTATCTCCAACAAAATACCACAGACAGGGTTAATTCAGCATTCCAGGGCCCTCTCAAGTCAAAGGGAATGAGCTACTGATGGATCGTGCATTTCTGCAATGGTTTCATGTCTCAAGCTTCTAGCAGGGAGCTTGAGACTTCAGTGGAGCAGTGTGTGGTGGTATTTTGTATCTTGTGATGATATAATTCCCTCATCAGCTTCAGAATGCACATGACTGGCTGGGTCATTAATGGATGCAAAGCACATTGTCAGCTGCTTATTACAGTTACTGATGGTGTATGACACTTGAGTGCCATACCTCTTTGGGCTCAGATCTACACACAGATTTTGAAAATTGCCCAGGGAATATGGTGATAAAATTTTCACTCTTTCAAGTTAAAATTTCAGGTTGGCAGAAAAAGACCTCAGGGTTCTGGCAGGCACCAGCTGAAATAGGAGCCAACTAAGACTTGCTGCAAAGACTAACAGTACTGTGGGCTGCATTAGGCAAAGAACTGCCAGTGAGCAGAGGGAGGTGAGCCTTCCCCTCTACTCAGTACTGGTGAGGCCACACCTGGAGTGCTGGGACCAGTTCTGGGCTCCCCAGGACCTGGACATAGTGGAGAGAGTCCAGTGAAGGGCCATGAAGGTGGCGAAGGGACTGGAGCATCTCTCCTACAAGGAAAGGCTGAAAGAACTGGGACTGTCCAGCCTGGAGAAGGCTCTGGGGTGACCTCACCAGTGTATACAAACACAAAGTGTAACCCTGTACAAGCCTATTATTCTTCTCTTATGCCACTTTTCATCTACAACTAGTTAAACATCTTGAAAACACCCAAGAGCCAAACTGTAATGTTGCAAGCAAAACAAAATAAACAAGAAGAGCAAATCCATGCTTATTTCACTGAGAATTTTGCCCCAAAATGCCGCTTACTATCTGAATAACATAAAACAGATTTGCAAAACCACACCCTCAAATAGGACTGCTTTAATAGGGAAGAACACCTCCTTCCTAGAGCCGGCACACTGCTGTCTTTTGGGAAGGCTACACGAAACCCATCAATAGCTGTCAATATGGGCTGCTCCATCACAGAGTCAGCCCTGCTTTTGATTAAAATCATTCCAGTCTGCTTCTGGATTAAAGCTCAGATGCAATGCTTAGTGATTTGCTGGCAACCAGTGGTGTATATATTGCTGAATTCTGCCTCTGAAATGAATGAGAGATCCAAGGCTGCCCCAGCCTATGCCTGGTTTGGGATTCCCCAAAGGGGATGCAAGAGCAGGAAACCAGCAGCACTCCACAGCTCTGGGACCACACCTCCCCTCCCCAGCCCCGTTCCTGCTCCAGGAGTAAGGAGTGGCAGTCTGGCAATCCCATTTTGCGCTGCTCCAAGATTCCTCTTTCTGAAAGGGGACCTCAGGCTACTCCTCCGAGCTATCTCAGCTTTGCATTCCTCCACCATGGTGACAGTAACTTATGTAATGGGTGGAGGCCATGCTAACAAACCTCACACGGTTTGATAAAGCAGGCAGCTTTCTTCTGTACCTCCACGCACACTGGAAGCTGGAAATGCAACGGACTAAAAAAATATAGCAACTTAAAGATACCCATTAACATGTGTCCCACCCTCACTGGTGCAAGAGAATTTTAACTATTTTTTCAGAGACCCATCTCTATCCTAAGGGATTTTACTGTGTTCAGTCTAAAGTGATTTCCCCTCATTTCAGCAAATTATGCCATGCTCAGGAATTATCATTCTTTTGTACTGCCCACCACAAAAAAACTTTTGCTTCTCTGACATTTGCATTTCCTATTGCTGCTATCTTACCCTCAGCTTGACAATATACTTAACTGCTTCAAAGACAGCCTCAGTAATGTTCCCCAATTTACTGCTGCTCTGTACTGAAATTTCCATAAACTTATCTACATTTATCCGGTAGTATTTATGTTTTATGTCAGTAGTTTGGATCCATTCTTAGAACCATATCAAAGGATTATTCACTCTGTGTTTTAAGATGAGAAGCCTTATAACACTGGGAAACTGCCCAGTGCTACACTGCTCCCGACATTACTGCCTCCCACCAGACAGCCCAGCGTTAGATTATTTTTTATCTACCGCTGGATTTCCAGTCCCTTAATTTCCTGACCACAACCGTAGCTTTTGTGGACTTCTGTGTATTACTGGATGTTCAGTCTCCCCATTCTGTGTCACTTATGGGTGTGTTGGGGATGTACCACAAAAACAGCCTTTGATCCAACAAGCCATTTACTAGCTCACCAGCTAATGATTCACTTGCTCAGGCTGGCTTGAAAACAAGAACTTCACAAAACAAAATGTTAGAAAATAGCCTTATTAATATTTTTTGTGGGAAAAAAAAAAAAAAAAAAAAAGAGAGAGAGAGAGAACAAGAAAACAGTCAGATCAGACAGCAGAGCACTTACATTCATTTGGACCTGGCAAGCTTATGACGACCTCCTCTCCCCCTCCTCCGAGGCTCCCTCTGTTTAGCAGAAGCACTTGTTGCACTTTCAATGCCTGAATGCCTCATGAACACGAGTGGATTTACTCTCACTGTAGTGGCATGTTATTGATATAGAGATGGGCAATAGCACAGCTAAGGAAATTTTCCAGAAGGAATCGTGCTTTTATATACATGCACTGCCAGGTGCCCAGATGAAGACCCCATACACACCCTATGTTTCAGGAAGTGCTGAATGCTTCTGCCTGAAAATCTGGACCCACCTCAGGTAAATGGTCAGTGCTGAAAAGAATAGCGAGCAACAAAGTCAGAGCTTGTACCAGCAGGCTGTGGCAAAGTACTGTAGGGCATTTACATGTCAAACTTCCATCAAGGATGGTGGTCAGTGAGAGCAAGGGGCCTATCCAAGCCTTGAGAGCCCAGCTTTTCATTTCAGCTGTCCCATGACCTGTACCACCACCCATCAACCGGACCATCTTTCTCCTTACACTGCAGCACAGCCTTCTACTACAGGGCACCTGCAACTGTAAATTATGGCTGAGATGAACTAAAAACAGAGGGGGTTTTGCTGGTATCAAAACTGAAGAGGAACTCAGCCCTTCTCATTGTCCCCAGAGGACAGCACACCCCAGGTGTGAGGCAGAACACCGAGACTTCTCCCCTGAGCCAGACCAGCAAAGTGCAACTCCCATTCACCTCCCGGTAGCTTTCCTTTCTTTGAGAAATTCTCTCATGTCACTGAAGTACTGAAACGGGAAGCCAGTCAACTGGCAGATGGAGGGGTCAGAACATGTTAAACCGCACACAGCATCAGGCAGCTCTCACATTTCTGTGTGACAGCTCTGCCATGCGTCCAGCGTCCTGGGGACAAGACAAAAGAGCAATGCCAGCACATTACCTCCGTCTATAGAGTTTGGCAAAGCATACCACCCCATCTGGCTGATTTCTACAGGTAAAGGAGCCAATACATATTTGCTATATATTTTGGCTTTACGTCTTGATTGTGACATAAAACCATGGCCAATTTCAGGCTGGAACCAAGTGAAAAGAAACAAAGCTGACCCAAGAAATATAAGGGAGAGGCCAAGAAAAATGGTGATTTGTAAGCCATTGAGAACACTGCCATCTCTAGGCACCGTGGGTGCTGCTAACGTGTGCAACGATTAATGTGGGCCTGAGCAGAGTGCTGGTGCTATTAACAGGACCGAAAATAAATAAGCCTTCCAGTTAAAGAAAGACACTGTTGTGTAGGGACACGGTGAGTTCTGCATGCCGTGCCAAAGGGAGGGAGAGAGGGAAGCACTCCTGCAAGCAGCATCCCCGAGGCTCCCAGCAGACCACTAGGCATGGGCTGTCATCCACAGCCATCATCCACAGCCAAAACAGACTCTGCAAGGAAACGAGAGGGGAGAAAGCCACAAGGCTTGAGGAAGGGGACTTGTGAAGTCTGTCAGTCTTCCAGCACCATCAAGTGACTTGATTTTCCTTAAGCCCTGCAACTGTCTGTTTGGCAGGTCTGCCTCGCGTGACAGCTATCCACAAAGGAAAGCTCTCGCTCAATCTGCTCCAGAGCAGACAGAGCTAATCGGTACATGGTGGCTTTAACTGATCTGGCACTGCTGAAATCCCTGGAAGTAAGACATAATAAAGGCAAAGCAGCCACAAAGCCCCACGTATCAAACCGCTTTTAGCAGTTAGTCTAAGGAATCATTCAGAGATTAACAGCAGGGGTCAGAGCCCTGCCCTGGCCAGCACATGCCTGGGGATATGGCAGGCTGGGCACGAGTACTGCTCCTCTGAAATGAGTCACGTATAGCCTCCTGCCAACTGGCTCTTGCTGACAGCTGAAGGCTGTGTATTGTCTGGCTCAGAGCCCAGTGACCAGTAACCCCCAATTCAGAGACACCAAGCTTTACTGAGGCCATTAAACCAACCAGAACCCAGTGAATAGGCTAAACCTCCTTCTCTTGGATGCTCTTTTCCCCTCCAGTTTTCAAAGCATGAGGGAGATGGGACTCCTGGGTTCTTGCCACCTTGTACACCAAAGATATTACCCAACCCCAAGGCAAAGAGAAAGCTGAAGCATATCATAACAGAGAGCACAGTCTACAGGAATGTCAACCTTCCTGAGTCTGGATTGCTGCCTGGCCATCTAACACGCCAGGGATGCTGTCCTTTCTGTGCCCATGCCCCCTCTCTGTATATGACCCAGGTACATTTTGCAACGTGACCCATTCTCGTTCTGCTGTCTCCTTCCATATATTACTGTGCTTCCCTCCCAGCCTCACTACAGAAAAACCAGTAAGCTTTCAATCACCCCCTAATATTAATCAGGTAAAGACACATCCACAGACAGGAACAGCTGAGTTCAAGCCGAAGTTGAAAGCAAATTCAAACGCTTTTGGCTGCCAAGGTTTTTAAGGTGACCAGCTCTCTGCTCTTCTCCTGCAATGTCTAAGAAACCCTCATCATAGTATTAGGAATCAGGACAAAAACATGGTACCAGACTCCCTGTCCATAAGCTGATTCAGCTTGTTCTCAGTGGGTTCAGTGCCTTAGGCTCAGACAGATTAAACCAAACGTAATGAATTCACTGCAAGAACTTCTGCTCCAAGATCCTAAAATCTTCACCAAAGTCAATGGGGGCCATAACCACAGGGCTAAGAGGAGTTTTGGTCTCCAGTTGGCTATGCAGCTATTTAAACAGTCTGACTGCAGTTCAGTTGGGACTATACCATAGCCATGTTTATTTTACTTTCCCTTCTCACATCATTGAACACTAATACAGCCAGCCAGCAATGCCTGAAAGGCACTGACGTGCAGACTGATAAGGCTTGCATTTACTGTTACATTTTGCCATACCCAGGAGGCTGCTTTTTTCATTCCAAATAGAGATGCCAGTTTTCTTAATAACATGCCAACTTTCTTGGCTTGCATTTTATATTTCTTGGTTCAGCTTTATCCATTTCTGTGTGAGTAGTAGAAGCTTCACAAATAAACGAAGCACTCGCCTGTGCTTTAACCACCAGACCGTGCTCCTCCTACAGTGTACTTAGCGAGGAATGACAGAAGGAATAATCCAAGCCACAGAAGGCTCAGTGTACCCAGCTACAGACACGTACAGCAACCTTCTCTATCAAGCCAATCCCTCCACCACAAACACATTTCCTTCAGTGAAAAGCAGCATTTGCACCCTCATTCTCCTTTGTAAATTCTGCTGGGGTAGGATATACTTGGTGGTGGTGACGTGAAGGAATGTGGGAATGACCCTGCTGATGGACACTGCTGTAGGTTCAGGCTGAGCCTTACCTTTCCTCAGCCCCAGCCCCTCCTCTCTACTGGTGCAATGGTTTCCTGAGGGAGGAAGGAGCTCTGAGTGGTTTCAGATGTACCTTTTCATCCATGAATATTTTACGGTCAACTCACAATTACCTTTAGGCAGACTGGTGGGCTTGTGAATAGATCAAGCCATCAGATCAGAAGTACTGAGGCTCTGGACCCAAAAGAATTATAACTGTACTTGTCTGGAGCCGAATGATATGGGTTTATCCAGTGGGACATGGCTACGTTAAGTCCGTCTATACAACGTTAATATCGTAGATGTTCATACAGAGCACATATCGTATCCATCAGTCCCCTGGCATATGTTCCTGTCTTAGAACACACAGTTTGTATTCTCCACATCCTTATTTTACCTGGCTTGTCTTTTCTTGTCATTACCTGAGATGATCAAGGGACAACCACCAAGAATTTTGCTAGAACTTGAAATGATCACAGAATAAGTAGATGGTAACTGAAAAACAATAGCATCAAATAACCACTGATCAAATAACCACTGAAAGCTTTTGTAGTACAGGTAATCTCTAAGTGAATGGGAAATACTGATGAAGTTCTGGCACTTCTCTCCTCTGGTCATTGCAGACAAAAATGCCCTGTGATATTGAACCAGTTTGATGCACTAGGAAAGTACACAAGTTCCCCATGCCTCATTTCAAGCTTCACTGTTGCCAGATTATTAAAGCCTTTTTTTCTCTTGATTATTATTTTTTAATAATATAGCAGTCAGAAATCTACCTTAGAAGCTATCACCCACTCCTGAAATCATTCTTGTACAACCCTGAAAAAGATTTTTTTTTTTTTTTTTTCTGTTTAAACGTCATGAGCCAGAGTCCCAAAATACACAGGCTGTTTGTCTATGGCAGAGTCAGGAACCAAGTGCAAAATCCTCCAGCCCAAGCCCTCGCTACGAACTACAGCTCCTTCTTGAGAGGCAACTTTGTTGCAATGGCAGCACAAGGTCCAAATATATTATACTTCCCCATACAAAAGCTGTCAAGAAAACCATCTTAGGAATAAAGGCAACATATGATGACCCTTAATTTAATCAGGAGATGTCATCAATTCTATATCCTTTCAAGAGGCTGCCCTGAACCTCCTGCAGAACCTATTCTCAAGCAGTCGCTGTGTTTCCAGTTACTTTGGACGAGATGGTAGTGCTGTCTAACAGCAACCACATACAGCCTCCAGGAACTGCCCTCTGAAACAGCAGGAGATTGTCTCAGATCAAGAAGAAAAGGGGAGGACACGGAGTTGAGCCAACTGTGGTTAAAAAAGACAATGGCAGGAGCAGATTCCATTTGTTTTCTCCTTTATACAGTCCCTCCCAGGGCACAGTCACTGTGCTGCACTTCCCACCTTTTCTTCCTCCTGTTTCTAATAGGTCAGAGCTCACTGCAGAAAGGTTGCTATTAAAAGACAGCCTGGCCTAGTGGCTAAGGCACAGCTCTGGGCTCTATCCCTGGCACAGCCACGGTTCTGCCATAAGATGTGGGCACCTCATTTCACTTTCTTGTATCTTCATTTCCCTCTCCTCTCCTCAGATGTACACATCTGGTTCCTTTATTTTGCTTGAAAACTCATCTAGCTGTTCTTCATGAGGTTGAGTGGAGGTCAGGTCAGTACGACTGCAGGCTTGGATGTGGGTTTTAGGTATGCTAGCAATATAAATGATAATGATCTAAAACCCATCTGTGCAAAGGTAATGCTTTGAAGGAAGGGGTTTCACTCCATGAATGAAAGGCTGGGGATCTGTAGGTGTGGAATGTCGGGAGCCCTGGCAGTCGCTGGGAATTGAGGAAAGGTAAAGCAATGACTGCTACAGAGGAGGACTTGAAGAACAATTCCAACTTGTGCTGGGAAAGAGCATCTTTCCATTTCTCCCTGCTTTTGTGCTTCTTCTTTTCAGCCTTTGTTTCAACAATAAAGATTTGTTAAAAAAATATTACCTCCTCCACTGGACTCCTCCCTTCTCTCCATCTCTAGGTCACACTCATCTTGCCTTACACTTACACCCTTCCTAACACATAGTTCTGTCTTTGCAGTCTGCTTGCTCGAATTCCTCCATTCAGCCCTCTTAAGATGCCTCCCCTCCCGCATTATCACAGAATCACAGAATTTCTAGGTTGGAAGAGACCTCAAGATCATCGAGTCCAACCTCTGACCTAACACTAACAGTCCCCACTAAACCATATCCCTAAGCTCTACATCTAAACGTCTTTTAAAGACCTCCAGGGATGGTGACTCCACCACTTCCCTGGGCAGCCTGTTCCAGTGCCTAACAACCCTTTCAGTAAAGCAGTTCTTCCTAAGATCCAACCTAAACCTCCCCTGGCGCAACTTAAGCCCATTCCCCCTCATCCTGTCACCAGGCACGTGGGAGAAAAGACCAACCACCACCTCGCTACAGCCTCCTTTCAGGTACCTGTAGAGTGCGATTAGGTCGCCCCTGAGCCTCCTTTTCTCCAGGCTGAACAATCCCAGCTCCCTCAGCCGCTCCTCGTAAGACTTGTTCTCCAGGCCCCTCACCAGCTTCGTCGCCCTTCTCTGGACTCGCTCAAGCACCTCCATGTTCTTCTTGTAGCGAGGGGCCCAAAACTGAACACAGTATTTGAGGTGCGGCCGAGTACAGAGCCGAGTACAGGGGGACGATCACCTCCCTAGCCCTGCTGGTCACACTGTTTCTTATACAGGCCAGGATGCTGTTGGCCTTCTTGGCCACCTGAGCACACTGCTGGCTCATATTCAGCCGACTATCAACCATCACTCCCAGGTCCTTCTCTGCCTGGCAGCTCTCCAACCACTCATCTCCCAGCCTGTAGCTCTGCTTGGGGTTATTGCGCCCCAGGTGGAGGACCCAGCACTTGGCCTTGTTGAACTTCATACCGTTGACCTCAGCCCATCGGTGCAGCCTATCCAGATCCTCCTGCAGAGTCTTCCTACCCTCGAGCAGATCGACACACGCACCTAACTTGGTGTCATCTGCAAACTTACTGAGGGTGCACTCAATGCCGTCGTCCAGATCATCGATGAAGATATTAAAGAGGACCAGCCCCAGCACCGAGCCCTGGGGAACGCCACTAGTGACTGGCCTCCAACTGGATTTGACTCCATTTACCACGACTCTCTGGGCCCAGCCATCCAGCCAGTTTCTAACCCAACGAAGCATGCGCCAGTCCAAGCCAAGAGCAGCCAGTTTCCTGAGGAGAATGCTGTGGGAAACGGTGTCAAAAGCCTTGCTGAAGTCAAGGTAGACCACATCCACAGCCTTTCCCTCGTCCACCCAGCGCGTCACTTTGTCATAGAAGGAGATCAGGTTCGTCAAGCAGGACCTGCCCTTCATAAACCCATGCTGACTGGGCCTGATCGCCTGCTTGCCCCGCAAGTGCTGCTTGATGACTCTCAAGATAAGCTGCTCCATGAGCTTCCCTGGCACTGAGGTCAAACTGACAGGCCTGTAGTTTCCCGGGTCAGTCCTCTGGCCCTTCTTGTAGATGGCCGTCACGTTTGCTAGCCGCCAGTCAACTGGGATCTCCCCCAATAGCCAGGACTGTTGATAAATGATGGAAAGCGGCTTGGCCAGCTCCTCTGCCAGTTCTCTCAGTACCCTCGGGTGGATCCCATCAGGCCCCATTGACTTGTGCACATCCAAATGCCGTACCAGGTCACCAACCATTTCTTCGTGTATAGTGAGGGCCACATCCTGCTCCTCATACCCTTCCACCAGCTCAGGGTACTGGGTACCCAGAGAACAACCGGTATTGCCACTAAAGACTGAGGCGAAGAAGGCATTAAGCACCTCCACCTTTTCCTCATCTCTGATAACTAAGTTTCCCCCCCGCATCCAGTAAAGGATGGAGATTCTCCTTAGTCCTCCTTTTTGTGCTGATGTATTTATAAAAACATTTTCTGTTATCTTTAACGGCAGTAGCCAGATTGAGCTCCAGATGAGCTTTGGCTTTTCTAATTTTGTCCCTGCACAGCTTCGCAACATCCTTATAGTCCTCCTTAGCGGCCTGCCCACTTTTCCAAAGATTATAAACCCTCTTTTTTCTCCTAAGCTCAAGCCACAATTCTCTGTTCAGCCAGGCTGGTCTTCTTACCCGCCAGCTCGTCTTTGGGCACGTGGGGACAGACCGTTCCTGCGCCATTAAGATTTCCCTCTTGAAGAGCGCCCAGCCTTCCTGGACTCCTCTGTCCTTCAGAACCGCCTCCCAAGGGACTCTACCAACCAGTGTCCTCAGCAGCACAAAGTCAGCCCTCCGGAAGTCCATTACAGCGGTTTTACTGGTCCCCTTCCTGGCCTCGCCAGGAATAGAGAACTCCACCATTTCGTGGTCACTCTGCCCAAGACAGCTCCCGACAATCACATCCTCCACCAGTCCTCTGTTTGTGAAGAGAAGGTCTAGCGGGGCGCCACCCCTGGTAAGCTCACTAACCAGCTGCGTCAGGAAGTTATCTTCCACGCTCTCCAGAAACCTCCTAGACTGCTTTCTCTGGGCTGTGTTGTGCTTCCAGGATATGTCAGGGAAGTTGAAGTCCCCCACGAGAACAAGGGCTGACGATTTCGCAACTTCTGTCAGCTGCCTGTAGAACTCCTCATCCGTCTCCTCATCCTGGTTCGGCAGTCTATAACAGACCCCGACTAGGACACTAGCCTTGTTGGCCCTGCCGATCCTAACCCAGAGGGACTCGACCTTGTCATTCCCAGCCTCGAGTTCTACAACATCGAAAGACTCTCTAATATAGAGAGCCACACCACCACCCCTTCCGTGCTGCCTGTCCCTTCTGAAGAGTTTATAGCCAGTCATTGCAGCACTCCAGTCGTGAGAGTGGTCCCACCACGTCTCCGTGATGGCAACCAAGTCGTAGCCCGTGTGATGCACAATGGCTTCCAGCTCCTCCTGTTTGTTACCCATGCTGCGTGCATTGGTGTAGATGCACTTCAGCTGGGCCATTGCCTTATCCCCTGGCCTTGCTATTGTTCCCCCTGGCACAGCTCCAACAATCCTCACTTCAGCCCTGTCCCCCTTCTTACCTAGTTTAAAGCCCTCTCAATGAGCCCTGCCAGCTCCTGGCCTTATCTCCTCATATTATGCATCTATATTAACAGGATAAAAAGCAAAAATAAGAGTCCACCCATTACAGTTCTCTCCACAATGCCCAGAAGGATCTGTGCTTAAGGCATGTTTTAAAAATCATTGTAAATCAGGAAACAGCAAGGTGGAGTGAAGGGAAATTGGAAAGAACTCTTGGCTTACGAATGTATAATGCAAGTCCATGGGCCCTTGCTTCACTTTAATCTTGCCAACAGTTACGAGACCAAGTGCCACAAACAAAAAGTCATTATTATGGCTAAACATTCAGTATTTATAGAGAAGTAGCATTAGAAGACAAACAGTTTGAGTAGTGCTCTTAGGCTAGTTGCTCATTACTTTTTCCTGAATGTGGTCTTTTATTCCAGCATTAACTGTGGCTGTAAATCATTCCCAACCTGCTTTGGAATGAATTTACACATGCCTGCAGTTGAAAGCACAGCACATTTATACATACAAGCCATAAGGCATTCAGCAACTCCAGGGGTAAAAATACCCATCCATCCATTAGGAATGAAGCCCACAGAAGATTTAAAAGAAAAATATCATTAAAGTATTTCTCTGCCTGCTGCCAGAAGTGGCTACAGCTGCTTCCGCACCATGTGGAGGACATTGGAGTGGGCAAAGTGGTCACTGACAGGTGTCACTGGGACACCTCACTGTGTCAGGTACTTGTGCCGGGAAAGGTTTTGTTTCACAAGGGCCAACACTTGGAGATCTTGAAAAGATCTCCAGGAAAGATCTTGGTAAGACTGAGCAGTGAATGTGATGGGGAAGGAATGTGGACACCTAACCCGTCTGTGACCATCCAGGTCAGAAAGGTAGAAGCCAAAAAAGCTGGAAAGGGAGAAAAAATGCTTGTACTTCTTTTTCGCTGTGTTGCAATATATCAGCCCCCAAGAGGAGAATATTATTTGAAACACCTGGGGTGCACATTCTTCTGAGAGCCAGGGACGTGGAGGCTTGGCAGGCAGGCCAGCTGCCAGGCTGGGACAGAGTGACCCTGTCACAACCTTCTCCTGTTTCTGTCAGCTCTAGCAATGAGGAGGTTAAAAAAAAAAAAAAAAGAGCTTGTTAAGTCTTATACTACTTCCAGATCAAATTTTTATCCTGTTTCACTTTGGAAGTCTCTTGAACAAGCTCAGTGTTTCAAAGCTGAGGCTGCAAATCTCCCAGGGCAGGTTCCTGTGTTTAATAAACTGTTTTGACTGGAATTCAAAGAGAAAGTAAAGATTTCTGTTGGCCCAGCCATAGAAAATGTGGCCCAGACCTGTAACCCCGTATCTGACCAGACAAAAAATAAAAATAAAATTCTCAGAAACATTGGCATGAGAATAGCTCTGCTTCCCCTGAAGTCAATAGAAAAAAAGTCTCATCATCTTTAATGGAAATACCTGTGACTAATTTTTTATTTGGAAAGAAGGTGCTGGAAGGAAATGCCAGAACCCCAGCATAACAACCCTGTAAGTTATATAGAGGTTCAGCTACTGGACAGAAGAGCTTCCAGTTTACTCTTTTCAACCATTCCACCACAAAATTAACCCGTTAAGTTCTTCATATCCTAAGACCATGCTGAATGCTGACAAACGGGGAAGCACACAGCATCCGAAATACCACTAACACAAGCAATGCTCATAATTTGCTTAGCGTAAGACGGAGCTGTGACTTGTGTGATTCAGCCTTTCTTGAATGACCTGGGTGAAATTTCGGTGCTGCCTGGGGACCCTCTCAAGGTCCCCTGGTGCCTCACCTCCACAGCCTTCGTGCACGAGGCTGCACGTTGACCCCGCTAACTGTGCCAGAAGTCCTGGAAACGGGATGAGACCTTTCTACTGCCACTGCAGTGAGACACACAGTGCTTCACACCATTCGCTTGGTGACTACACTTTTCATCCTAGGGCACACAGACACAAAAAATAGTGAATCAAGACAGTGAACATCTCCTGGGATTTCACTAAATGAAAAATGAAATCTAAGCTCGGCAGAGACCCTTTCAATCTGACAGGTCTTGTTTTCTTTAAGTTTCATTTTCCTTCCTCTAACACAAATATGACCTACCATTCGCCCAAATTCAAACCTGATGTAGACTTTCAAAAACTGTTTCCAGCTAACCATGATACTCAAATAGCAGTCTGTCTTTTCCCATCTATTCTTGTTAATGTCTCTATTCACCAAACTTTCCCTCACAATTAAATTCCCATATCTGAAAGTTAAAGTGACAGAAGCAAACAGCCCTGATTTAAGAATTAGCCCTCACATTTCTGCCAGCATGAATGGAAACAGACATAGCCTTAAAGGCTGGAAGTTCCACTGTAAAAGTTTCCAAAATCCACCTGTTTTGATTTGCATGGTTTGTGTGCAGCAGGCCAGACAGTAAATATAGGGGTTTCATTTCCCCTTTGATTTCACCACTTCTTTTCTGTTAACTGTCCCATTTCCTGATTCACCTACATCAAAGTTAGCAAAATGAAAACACTCCTGAAAGCCTCCACATCAATACATAACTTAAGATAATCTATTTGCTAACACCAGAAGGACTAGCTGCAATTTTTAAAGGATTGGATAGCATACACAGTTATTTTTACAGCAAGCTCAACAGTTATCCCAGGATTTCAAAAGTCTTTGTAAGAAAAATTAAAAAGGTGTTTATTTATTAAATTTTACAGTATATATTACTACTAGTACTAGGTAGAAAATGCATTTCTGCTGTCTTGGAACATAATGAGAGCAATAATTCAAATATAGAAAAATGTGCCCAAAAGAATCTGAATTTAAATCTGCACTTCCACATCTCCTGTGACACGTCATGGTCTCCTCACACAGGGAAGCAAATAAAGTACATCATTGGAAACCAAGTCTTGCCAGAAATTCCAGACAAGATGTCAAAATCTGCCCAAAAGACGAGTCAGTTTCAGCCTGTGTTGTTCTGCAGCAGCATTCAAATAGAAACGTTCTGAGTTAAATGCAATTCCTTATTTTACAGACAGACAAAATTCCCTACTGAAAGTGTGCATCGCCTGTGATTTGGGCTTTTTTACTTGTCAGAGACCAATTCTATTTAAAACAACAACAAGAAATATCACCAAAACTTTTATACAAGTTAGCTACATATAATAACAAATAGAAAACTAACTTTATCATTAGGACAACTGAGACACAGAAGTAGTGATTACAGACAAACTTTGTGTTAGACCTGTGAGCTACATCTCCAGCATTTACCCTGAGCAGTCACCAGTGATTGGCTTGATTCTCTCTTGTAGCCAAGTTTGGCATCAAAATGAATATCCTGGTCAGTTGAATTTCCTTTGATTTAGTTCAGAAATTTTCTCTCCACTCCTTTGTAACATGACATCATCAAAAGCAAGCAAACCAAAGGGATTTATTCCAAATCTCCCTTAAATTTACATAACACAGAACAAGCTTAGATAAAACGTAAACCTGGTATAAAATGGAGTAAGTGAAATGAAAGTCTAGCCAAAAGTTGCAATAAAAAAACTACCAACACAAGAACACAGAGTTATTTGTTTTATTCTTCTTATTACTATTGGAAACTCAGGAACACCAAGGTCCTAAGAAAATGTCAAATGTCTGCTGGGGAAGCAATTCTTTCGCTGTGTGTTTGTGTAGTGCCTAGAACAAGAGATTTCCAGTCTCAGCTAAATAAGTCTGTAGTCATTAAAGCAATGGTAGTAGCACTAACAGTTGTGTAATACCCTCTAGATAAGATGTGCTCCAAAGGCATCACAGTCTAAAGTGAAGAACACAAAGCATGGGATAAAACAACTCTTATTTTTTACACTATCTACAGCTGAAAGACCTAGGTCCAGAAATCTGGACAGGGTCACATAAAACCAAGAACTGAATCAGTATTTCCTCAGTCCCAGCCTCGTACTTCGAATGCAGGCTATGTTCTCTCTCAAGGACAGAATCATAAGCGTAAAAGGCATCCTTTTGATTAACTAACAAATCACCTACCATCAGATGGCTTTTTATGTCACAAAAAGTTTATTTCTCTCATGGAAGCAGATTTCCTGATTAAGTAATCAGACTAAAACATGTCTTAGCTTGCACTGAGCTATGACTATATGGAATGTACAGCTCACACCTTTAAAATAAGGTTCAGCATCTTGGGCTTCAGTGACACAAGAATAACCAAAGGACAATTGCAGGACAATTATTTCTTCAATGTCAGACAAGCTTCAATAGAAATAGAATACAGAATAAAGATTTCTACTACTTACCAGCACACTGGTTGTTTTCATCCAACTGGTACCCAAATCGACAAATCAGAGGTCTTGTAACAGTAGGGTAGTTAGGAACTGGGCCTGGTGCTGGGGGCGGTGGATAAATATTTGAGTAAGGATTCAGATATGGTGATCGATACACTGGGTTTGTTCGGGGTACACATAAATAGCCACCGTTCTGGTTGACACACACCATATCTCCTCTACAGGCCTCAGGAATAGTCCGACATTCATCAATATCTGGAAGAAAATTGCAAAAGTTAAATGAGTGACTGCTTCTTAGCGTGAGCTGTCCAAAAAAGTTAACTTTTTTTTTTTCCCCTCAAGGCTTTACTAAAAATTTGATACTCTCTTTGAATGGAAGGGCTAATCTGTCTTTGTTGAGCCTTGCTTTGAAGTTAGATTGCACTAAATCAGGAAACATCCCATATATTCCATATATCCTGTGTTCTACTTGCTTTAATTCAGCATTAAAGGGAGAGGGGAAAGCCTGCTTTGTTATTCTATAAATGTTCGGTTTAAACACTGATTTACACATGGCTACAGCATGCTACTGCCTGTTCCTGCTAGTGGGTCTGTCCAAACCACAACATGCAGATCAGGATTTCAAACACTGGTGGTTTGGTTTGCCCAGCTGTGAAACTTGGATCCTGATTTGGAACTCCCAAGCTCCCTCCCACAGAAAAAGTTAGGGATGTTCAGATCTGGGGACGTGGTTCAGGCCTCTTTCTTGTTCCAATTGAGATTGTTGTTGAATCAAATTTAGAAAGATACAAGTGGTTTACCCAAACTGAACATTTGTTTGGTTCTCAGATCACAGAAGCTGTCAAGACAGAGCAAGCAGCCTGCTCCTGATTTTCCCCCCTTGTTGTTTGAGGGACTTTAATTAATGCAGAAGATGCTGCCCTGAAGACTGAGAGCCTCCCTTCATATTCACTGATGAAAAGATGCTATAGGATAAAGTGATTGTTTCCCTACACCTGCTTCAGTGATTATCCTGGGATTTCCACACAGAGCAGTAACAGACTTTATCTGGGGCCTCCAGGAGAACACTGGGTGTGGAGGAGCAAGAGAAAGAGGCTGTACAACTCTTGTTATTTGGCAACTAGATTGAGCTCCCAAACTCATCTCAGTGCATCACAGGTATTTGAGAAGCACCAACAGCCAAGTAGTATCCCAATGTCACAGACTGATATATTCTTAGGCTATGCACACGCACGTGTTTATATATATACACATATTTACGCACACACACATTTATCACACAGCAAGGATTTTTCAGCTAAAACATACCAACAGCAGCACAAAGTTAACAAAGTCAGTGTTTCTGAACCCAAATTTAAATTCACTGATGTAATTAAAATCCTACCTAAGCATTGCCCAGAGGCACGGTCCAGGTCAAACCCATTAGTGCATTGTTGCTAAAACGAGAAAACAAAGGACAGTCAGTGACTGTGAAACGAGAGGGTTGCAAGTAGAATGCTCACCTGGGCTATTACGCTTAGTAAAACTGTTCAGCACTACACCACAATGTTCAGTACACCAAAATAAATTCCCTTCCCCAAAGGACAAGCAGCAAGGAGTGAACCTGAGAGCTCCAGCAGCTGACAGCCCCTTAACTCAGAAGGCCATTCCCACAGGTGGTGATGGTTTCAGGCTGTTACTCTCTGCTGGGATAGCCAACACCTGATGTGCCACACACTCTGTACCAGGAGTTAACCCAGAAGCTGCATTCTTCTATTCTGAGATATTGTTTTTGCCAGAACAAGGGGAGATCATTCAAAGGTACTAGCTAATTTCTCTAATATGCTTTGAAACTCCACATGTAGACAAATCACTACATACCTCTCAAGAAGCTAGCCAGCTGACCTGAAGCCATAGTTAAACTTAAAAAATGAAGGCTTTTAGTTCGCACAAAACATATAGATTTTTAGAGGATGAATCTGTATACAACATGTGTTCTGTGCATACAAAGTCACTGGAAACCTTCTTCCTTCCTATCCTATGCTGCTGGTCTTTATCAGGGCTGGAACCTGGAGTCTTCAGCACATAATCCATGTTCCTCAGCATTTCTAAACCAGTGACAGTACTAGTGACTTTTGTCAAAACCCATTAAAATGATTCCCTGCTCTCCCTAGTTTTTGACAGAGCCTTCAGGTGTGTGGCAGTGGGGCACACAGTCAACACAAGGGGATCCTTCCAGTAAGTGGGTTATGGTAAGGAAGGTGAGCAAGAGACATCCAGAAAACAGCAAGCACTGAAAGAACCAGAGGGCACAGGGTTGGAGTGTATTCAGGATTCCTCCTTTTTTGTTGTTGTTAAATGCTAAAGACACTCATTTTGGACTCTGTGGAAGAAATCAGTGGAAAACCTTAAAGTACTTTGCATATGTTTGGAGAAGTAGCAAATTGTAGCTCGGAGACAAGGTGTGAGATAGCGAAGTCAATGGAAGTGGGCCATTGCAGGAGCTGGGAGGGGACATGAAACGAAATACATGGCACTATTGGAACTGCACCTGCCATTTGCAGGCCCAAATACACAGAACCACTACTAATAGTGTCAAACACGTGGGAAGGAATTCTGCCTTCATTTATTTTGGCATTACAAGGTACTTTGGTATCATGGTGGGGAAGGTCAAGATATTCTGATAAGTGAACATATAATCAGCCTCGTGTTTTAGAGGACGTACATACCCAACCTTTTCCTATTTTATTCAGTGCTGTAGCACATGCACTACACCCAGGTTAGTTGGAAAAGTTAGTTTAGTTTTTAACAAAATTATTTTTTCCACAGTAAACCATGATTCAGAAACACTGAGACTACTGTAGAAGTGGTTTCAACAACTTTCTTAAGCTTTATTCTAGAAAAGTTTCCAATATTGAAATGACCAGTTTCAATATCTTCAGAAAGAATTTGTTGCTATCATTTTGGTTTCAAGTTGTTGTTTTTTTTTTGCTTGGACTTCAAAATTAATTTATGGTACAAGATGTTTCTATTAAAAAAACATTGGAAATAATATTTTTTAAATCATAAAAACAAACCCTTAAAGACATCTCAAAAATTCTCGAGGGGCATGAAAAGCATTTCCCATACAGATCCAATTTTCACAAAAATATCAGTAAGCACGCCACATGCAGGAAATTTTCAACCTAACAGAAGAAAAACACAACTACTTTTCAAAGTCTTTTGGCAAAGGTATTTAGAAACACAGCTCTGGACATTGAGCATATCTGGATTATCAACTAGGAATCCAAGCTTAACATGCCTTTGGGAACTGTTTTTCCTAATTTAAAGTCCACTTGGAGCCCAAGAACACAAAGAACTAATGCTTCTGCTATTTCAAGAACTGGACTGCTCTACTTCCATCCACCCTCAAAAGCCTTGCATCTTGAACAAAACTGGCTTTGGGCATAAATTAAAGCAAAGCCCTAGCTAGGATGCAGTCATTCAGGTTCGCAGTCCAAAAACAAAGTCTTAAGACAAGATTCTGCCAGACTGCTCTGCACAGAACATGCCTGTTTACATGACCAAGTTTTCCAAACATTGGTGTTCCCCATCACAGAACTGAACTGTCCCTGCTCTTGTGGGATGACTTTTCTTATTTCCTATTTCAGACGTGTTCAGTTCAGAAGCAGAACCAGGTTTTTAGTGAGGTCCAGGTTTCCGCAGGGATATTTTGCTGAACTGGCAAGGATGAGTCAAAAAGCTAAGTCCATGTTCAACTCCAGAATCCTGCTGGCTCCAAGTCCTCCCCTCTAAACCCTTAGACCACACAGCTTCCTTTTCATGTAAACCCCAGATCACAGAGCTTCCTATTCACCTGCTAGTCAGTTAAGTCTCATGCCATATAGTGCTTCAGTATAAAACAGTACAGAGATCTTTCTGTGTGCCTCTCACCTGTGCTCTTCCAGGGTTCGAAAGGCAGACGGCCAGTGTGAAAGCAGTCAGTATCCTGTAATGTGCATAGAAAATAGGCTGAAAACCTTTTGATATCCAGGCTCGTTAAATACACACGGACAAGTTAATCTCTAGTGACACTTCAGTGCATTCCAGAGTTTTGTCAACATGAATTTGGCCTCTGGAGAGAGAGCAATACAACAGTGGGCCAGATTCAGATCTCGGAGTCATTAATTTTGCTATGGTTTTATAAAATTTGGACCAGAATTGATTTGTACATAACTATTTACTAATATTTCCTTTTAATGCCACCCCACGCAATAGCTGCTTAATGAACAAATGCATAATATTCAGTAAAGCATTCTTGCCTCTCTCTGACACTTTTCTTTTGACAATATCCAAGTTCTTCATGCACACTGTGCACATTTTACAGATGGGTAAACCAGTACATGGGCCCTGCCCAAGCTCATAGTGCAACACATTGGCAGGACTGCAGGCTTGTTATGCAGGAGGTCCTGAATCCACGCCAGTTGCGCTAGCTGCTAAACCGCACTTCATCCCCAGGAGACTATATCTGAGATTAATCCATTTTCTTAGGGCCAGATTCTGTCCCTTTCCTCAGTCTTCAGTACTACATTGCTCTGCAAGTAGACGCACTGTGCCAGGTCATCAGCTACTAGAAGATGCTATCTTCAGTGGAGCCTTCCCCAGTCATCTTAGCATCTAGTGGGACTTGCAGGGTGTCTTCACTGCAATGAGAGAAGAGGGTCCCTCGCTAACAGAGCTCTGTGGCTATACAGGGGACTCTTCACCTGGAGCATAAAAGTTCTCTGGTCAACCAACCCCCCACCCCCAAGTATCTATTAACTGACAGGAAAGCAGGAAGGGACAGTAAGAAATATCTTTTTTTCTATGCACTACAGATTTCAGTGTTTTGCCTCTGCCTTAAAGAAAATTTCTTCTCAATACTATTAAACCCCCACCTTGCTTAGCTTGGATTCTAGTTCTGAATGGCAATTGTATACGTTTCCCACAAAACCAGCACAGGAAGCGCAGGATATTTTAGGTAGTCTCAGTTCTGCTACTCCACTAAGCTGCCAACTTTCTCTCTTAGAGCTCTCTCCGATTTCCAGTGCAAATTGAGCTTCTGAACAAGACCTACAAATGCATCAGACAAAACCATGCACAAGCAGAGACCGACACATTTGGACACATTTGCTTGAAATGTGGAAACAGGCACAAGCTCTGGAAAGTAAACACAAACCCTAAAATGGTTGTTCGTAGTACTGCGGAGACAGATCGTGCTTGTTGGCAGCTTGTGAGTGACAAGGAAAAGCAAATTCTACACAGACTTTTCCTGAAGAGTCAGATGAAAAGCATTCAAAGTACAGCATTATCCATTTAGGCTTGCACTTCATCTACTGATTCTTTAAATCTTTTTGAAGACGTTTTAAAGCAGGCACTGGGTATAAAGTCTGCATACTCACTTGTGCATAGCAAGAGCAGCACTAGAAGGAAATACAACAGGTTATAGCTGCATGTTAACATATGTAGCAACACGGGTACACTTCACACTGTTGCAGAGCAGTACATGCTAACAAAATCTGCCATAAAATCAGTCAGACAGAACTCATACTTTTCTAGGCAGTCTTTAGTTTCTACTGTTACAAGATGATATATTCTTCCCTCCTGGTGTGGGGGTGACCTTATTGCCTCATATGTGTTCTGCCTGCAGCCACCATCGCAGTTTGCCCGTTACTTGAGATCTCAAATCTGCTCAAGAATTATTAGCAGACAAACGGCACAGCCTATCAATGCTTTATTCAGCTGGTCACAGTAGCTCTCCAGCAGGCAGAGTATTTTAATCTAGTAATTAACTTCTGCAATAGTAACTAATTAGCTTCAAATCAATCACTGCAGCCAGGGGGCTTGTTTGCTGGTGCAATTCAGCACTCCCACCGATGTTGGGGTTCTTAAAGTGGAGGATATAAGCACAGATTAAGAAGAAAATTGTCAGAGACAGCACAGCTTTAATAACAGACAGATTGTCTTTCCCCACCTCTGACCATTGAGATTCCGTATCTTTGCAAATGGCTTTAGCAAGTGGATTGGCATACTGAATTCTTGCCACAGATATTTTCCACAAGTAGGTTTCCCTTCGGTAAGTAAAGAACTTTCATGCATAGCACTTACCTTTTTAATCCTTGCATGTCCAAAACCGTTGAGGAAAGGTGGAAAAAAAACAGAGCCTGTGCTGATGAATAACTAGAAAGTGTTTCCAAACATTACCCTCTGCTAGCGCTTCAGTTCCTCAGTCATTTATAGTCCAAAGAATGAAATAGCAAGTAATGGAGAAGATCGGGAGCAGTCTGTACCTCCTCAGACACTGGAGAGAATACAGAGAAAGCACCTGGTTTTGCTTAGTTCTCTTCTGTAATTCAGCATTAAACCAATTGGAGGAGGAATGTTAAAAATGAACACTTCATTTTCTAAGTATGTTAAACAATGCAAATGGGGGCCTCAGCCTGGGACAGCTGGTTTAGATTACAAAGCTCACCAACTGGCTAGACTCCTCACAACAATCTCGAGGAGCCTGCCAGGATAAAACACTAACAGCTTGAAGGAAAGCCTCTCCCGCTGCAAACTTCACAGTTAAATGTGCCTCAGAGCAGAGAGCACCGTTATTGGACAGAAACTCTTATCAAGGGACCAGAGAAGGGAAGGGATTGTTTTCCTTGTTCTGAGAACAAAAAAGTCAGGCTTTTTTGAGGCCCTCTAGCCGGTGTCTCGGACGATGAATATGCAACACTCGCTGCTTCATGCCAATGGCATAGCGATGAAAGTTCTGACCCTCTGGGAGGTGAATAACTTGAATTCATAACCATCACAGCTACAGGAACTATATTGCTTAGGGATTACTTGAAAACAGGAATAAACAAATTAAACATTCAAACAAAAGCAAATGGTCTGTCTAAAAACACTGGCCCTTTTTAAGTTGACCCCGTGCTTAAGGGAGCTTGTGAAATGAAATTTCTCAGGAATGACAATTGCTGCAGAACTCCAGTTATGACTGAAGAGGAAGGAAATAACGTACTTTTTCAGGTGTTTTTCAACTTTGCCACAGGCAGATCTTTAGCAGATCAAGCAGAACACTTGTGAGATGTGAGCAATCAGATGCTGCAAAGATTATGCTAGATCCACAGATGAACACTGAAATTAAATGCAGACAGACATGAAATGAATACTTACAGTTTGGGAAGAGGCTTCTATCTGAGGAAACCCTTTATTCCCAAGGAACATGAAAGGTCCAACAAGATAAAATCTATCACACGTTTCCCTGTTATGGACTGAGAAACCAAGAAACAGAGTTGTTAGAACAGATATTCATAAAACTGGCTACTAAGTGTGGTTAAACATCTTTACATACAAAAATATAGCTTCTTTGGGGCTGCTGAGCACCCACAAGCTGCATTTTTGCCAATAGAAAGCACATGAGCTCTGCATCTCACTAAGTGGTTGTAATTGTCCAAATGATTTTTCAAAAATTACAGCACCAGAAGCTCAGTGCCACTTTTGACGGCTCGTCTCTCGGTGACTTCCTTACATCACTTGCATTGTGTGGGAAGTTAAACATTCTCCTAGAGTGTCAATACATTAACAAATAAAGAAGAACCAATTAATTTATTTTGAGTAGACTTCCCAAAAGATTACCAAAAACCCACAGAAGTTACTTCTGAAGAATCTAGCTCGGCATATTGAGAGTAAAGTTTTGTCATGGATCAGAAAACTAACAGAAGTTGGAAAGCAAGGACTGGGCAAGTTTTCCTTGTGGTAAAGGTTAACTGTTAGTCATGCCACTGTTCCATCTTAGGTCTAGTGTTGCTCAACACACTCTGATCTGGAGAGTTAGCAAGCCTAAAAGTAGCAGCACTTCCTGTATTTTGTGTGTATGAAGATCTACTGAAAATATTAGAAACAGCTCTACAACAAAGCAGATGTCCTGAGGATCCATAGTTCTGGATGTAGGTCTTGTTTCTTACACTTATTGATGCTTCACTTCCTGATCCACTGAATTTTTCTCACCTTACATGGCAAAATCATAGTATGCATGCCAGAATCCCTGTATGGGTGCAGCACAAATCTGCTCCCAAAGAAGTGCCTCAGACTAAAGATTCCTGATTCATCAGCCAGCTGGAAGAGGTGCTCCAATGCTGGAGAGAGGAGGTGAATCCAGAGCTGATCACCTAAATGGCTCCCTTAAGAATGTTTCGCTTTTTTCTGTCTCCATCAGACAGCTGGAGCGGATAAAACTGAGAGTATAAAAAGCATATGAAACCACAGCTTGGGCTAGTTCACAGTGTGGTGGGTTTTATTTGTATATTTTTTCCTAAAATAAAAGGATTTAATATTATGGCTAAGTGAAATTCTTGCAGTACCTTCTGTAACTATGATCAGCCACAAAATAATGAGGTGTAGCCACATCCTTCTCACATCTCCCTGCGATATGAAAATTTGCAGAAAGGGAGACATTTGTGGTACACAACCTCTTTTGTCCACCCTGTAAATGGATGGACTATTCAATGTATCTTTCAACACCATCTACTGATGTCTTCACCATTTATGCTTAGGTTGGTGGCTTGACTTCAGGTGGAGTAGCACTCTCACTTCAATGGTCAACAGCTTCCCCCTGTTCTAAAATCCCCTAATTTATTTAGACTACCTTGACTTTTTCTTTGCCTTCATGAGAAAGTGTTCACAGTACAATATGGGGTTCTGGTAAGTAACTGAATATGGTCTTGAAAGCTTCCTTTGTGCATAGCTAAGGTTGAAACTATAGCTCTAATTATGTTTAAGACTTGGATTTTGAAAATTGTAATATGTAAGCATAAAGAACACACAAGCTATGTAGCTTAACTTTAACTCTACCCTCCACGAAATGTATGAATTGCACCATGCTCCTGTAGATAATACAGAGCGTTTGGCAAATGGTGACCCTCAGCACCAGAAAATGTAACCTAACAGCTCCTGAATACAAGGACAAAAGCTGTATATAGGTCAGGGGACTCAGGGAGTTAATTATACTCAGCATTCCTGATCAAAAAGTCTGCTTCACAAATGTAAGTTGTCATCCACTAACTTTTACAACACTTCATCTTAAGTTCTGGTATTTTATTTACTTCTGCAGAACTATATATGCCAAACACCCTTCTTAGATCTTGTAAGTTTTTCAAGTTCACCCTCTCTGAACATTCCCAAAGACACTGTCAGACTGTGAGATCAGAGTCAAATTACACACGTGTATGGTGATGGACGTGCGAGCCCGAAGTCATTGAAAGTGACAAGTCATAGGCATCTTTTACACAGTCATGCAGACCTGAATTCAGTAAATTCAAAAAAAAAAAAAAAAAAAAAAAAAAAAAAAGTCTATAATTGACACCTTAAAGGCCTATATCCAAACTTTAGATGCTTAAAACATCCATTTTGCCCTACCAAACCTCATGGGATCAAATTTTCTATCACAAAAACTGGTAAAACACTTAAAGCACAACTGCTGGGTATGTGCAGAATCGATTGTATTTTGACTGCACCCAAGCACCAATGAGTTTCACAGACTGAGCTGAATCTGACTCTGGAGATTGATCAGTGTTCCTGGAGACTGCCAAATAAGCAAATTTTTGATATTGTCATGTGTCAATATAATACACAACAGTCAACGATTCTCACCCTGCTGCCATCTGAACAGCACAAAGCACAGGTGAAACTTGGTCTCAAACCTGGGTCAGTCTGAAAGGATTTGGGCTTGTTTATTCCAGCTCCTAGCACAGAATGCCAACTGCAAACTCTTGGTGTTTGGGGAGGGCTCCCTCTCCTTTCCACAGACAACCTTATGCTATCAGCTGAGGTCAGCTTCACCCAGTGGCTGACTTCTAAATGCTATCTCATAACAGGAGCAGCTCAATAACCTGTTCCAGATGGTTCCGGCCAGAAGCTCAAAAGCACATTTCCCAACATATTTTCCTTTCCTAGCCAAACATAACATAACAGTAATTAACAATGAAAATTAACATAATGCATAACTTTGAAAACATCACTGGTGCTAACTAAAATCTACTGGCAATTCAGAGTCTTTAAGATTCTTCTCATGTAGTGCTGATCTGCTGGTTACGCTACCGTCTTTAGGAAGGAGAAAACATAAAAGCTGCTGTTGTGCTGCCATCTCTTTGGGTTCAGTTGTCTCAGTATGGTAAAGCTACCACCTGTGTGAGTTATCCATGGAAAAATGAGCCAATACAGTATCCCTTCCTTCCCTTCTGCGGGGGGATGTCATCAGTCTGTCTGAAGCACGCATTCTTTTGGGTTGACAACAGTGTATGAAAAAGGCCATAAAAGCTTTTGATAACTGTCCCAGGAAAAATACAGGGTCTTTCACGCCAATTTTAATGCATGTGACAACCCTCAGCAGGTCCCTCAATATTGTCATTTGCAACAGCATACAACATTCATTCTTTTTCTTGCCCTTTTTTTTTTTTTTTTTTAATATATCCTTGACTGACCTTCATTTATGCTTTTAAAACTGTATTTCTGTTAAAAGCATATAGAAAATCATCCTGTACCTAAGGACAAAATATCTCCTTGAGAAGTGACAGCTTCCCCTTGAGCAGTTGGTATCTGAGAGTGCAATGCCCAGGCCGATATCTCAGGCATCAGGACATGGCTACCTCTTCACTTTTAAATCTCATGCTTAAGCATAGCTCTGAGAACTGCAGCTCACATTTTGCCCGAAACTAGACAGACATTTCATTTATTTTCTAAGATTGGCATTTATGTAATCTAGGTTGTAATCTTTTCTCCTCTGCATTTTTGTCAAACGTTCTAGACAGCATGGTTAAAAACAATGCTCTTTAATCTTGTGACATTTACCAGCCCCCTTTTGAAGCAAGCGTTAATCCTTTACAATCAGTTTCAGCCTAGAATGACCTCCCATAAATAAGGACATAAAACTGTTAATACCTCTGGACCAATTCTAAAGCTTATTTCCCTATCTGAGCAAGCCAACGTTCAGTCTTTGCAAGTGTCTGCAATACGTAAGCCACCGGTCTCCAACTATGACCAGACAACTAGAAATATGTTCTAAAACCTCCCTTAGAAATATGCAGGACCAAATTGTTTTATATTTTAGTGTCTGACTGAATTATTTCTTGTGGTTTCTTGGGTTCTTTACTAACTTGTGCACCACGCTGTACATACTGGGTCTGTCCGTTCGCCACAGCAGCAGGGTGCACGTTAGAGCAGCAGACTTGAGACAGCAGCTCTCCACTCCACATTACCCTAGAAACATTCCCTGCCTGCTGGGGCACATGTGCTGGTAGAGCATCAGTTCACCTCTGCTCCCTCCTCTCCCAGGTGCATTATTTCCATCACATGCAATGCACATATTTTGTTTCCCTCAGATTTAGTTGAGGATCCTTTCCCCCTTTTTATTTTTTCTTTTAGCAATTCTTTTAGCAATTTCTTAAGCAATTCACTTCATTTTTATCCAGAGCAAAACATTACCCTCTGTAGTATCAGGCATGCACTGCATTTTCCATTAAGACACTTTAGGTTCAGTGCAAACCCAAACAAGTCTGTAGAAATGCCATCTCCCAAAGGGGGTGTTTGAACGTTCACAAGTATGTGCACTATTTTGGTAAGGGCACCTGCCAGAACCCCGCTGATGAAGCCAGAGTAGAAAAATATTTGACATCATAGCTCTCTTCCAGAGCTTCTCTCTTTCCAAGTAGTGGAAAACATTCCCCTTTTAAACATGCTTCATTCTTATGGATGAATATAAGCAAAAACTTCTGGTTTCTTTTTCCAAGAAAACAATCAGCAAGGATGCCTACATTTTTGGATCTTTTCCTTATCTAATAGTTTCATGGGATATACTTATCCATTACTGTTTTAGACAAATACAGAACTGGCAGAAAGTTTCCTTATGAGGAGAGGGCTAATTTTGACTTATTTTGTACTTGTTTTCCTAACCCCAGGAGACAGTTTAAAATTCTCTTCAATAATTTTGGATTTTGTTTTGGACTGAGTGGTCTTCTAGGTGACATGTATAGTAAAACAGGGTGTTTTTTTTTTTTGTTTTTTTTTTTTTAAAAAAATCTACCCCATTATTAGAAATTGTCTTTCATTTTAAAACCCTTAGATTTTACTACATTTACCTATTCCCATGGATTACACCATTTCATAATTTACCTGTTACAATGGGGTTTCATAAGTTAACCATACCGTTTGGAAATAAACTGGCTACGGAACTGGGTGATAAAACCTCTAAGTGTCACTTAATTATTTTCAGGCTCATTATTTGCTACTCTGCAGCAATGAGGACTCTTGTCCAAAAGCAATTCATACAGCTATAGGCGCCATCGCTGCGAGGAATCCTGCTGAGCAGGGATGCTCCTACTACTTAATTCCACTGAGCATGTGCTGTAGTGCTTACAAATATCTTGCAAAGCAAATATCTTGCAAAGGATGAAGCTTACTGCATGGGCTGTTTCTTTTCTTTATCTGCTGTTCTGAGCTTTGACTTTGACGGTTGTCACAGCACAAGGAGCTCAGCAGGACTGGTGTTTCCTCCTGCAGAAGCAGCCTGGCTGTTCTGGGCAGCCACACTCCATACTGGTGCTGCTGGGGCCCAGAACCACAAGCAGCCATACCAAAACGTGGTGGAAATGGACTCTTCTCCCTACAGAGGTGCTTGCACGGCCAACAGACTCCACTGCTCAAGCCTGATAAAGCAATCAAGTCCCCATTTTGTCCACTGTTACAGAGCAAAATTTAAGAAGCTGAAATTGTGCCAGGTAAGGAAAATAGGAACAAAAACTCTGACAGGTTAAGTGTAAAAAGCACTAAAAAGCAGGCCAAGAAAGTTTGAGAAACAAATCACAAAAGGCATAAAAGCTAATAATAAATTATTTTTCAGACACACCAAGAGCAGGAAAACTGCCAAGCAGTCTGCAAAGCCAGCAGATGAATGAGGTATAAAAATAGCACTTAGAAAAGATAAAAGCACAGAAGAAAATCAAGTTATTCTTCTTCATCTGTATTTGCTAGGGAAACCTCAAGATGCTCCCATCATGGAATTAAAAATAGAAAACAAAACACTAAGGGATTAAAAAAATAGAAAGAAAAGGATGATACTTGGGAAAACCTGCCTAAAACTGAAGTGCCGGCAGAAGAGACTGGAGAACAAATCAACAAAATGAAGAGCAACAGTTTGTCAGAGCTCACCTGCCACAAATACGTGTTCTGAATTAAATCTGAACATACGTAACAGCTGAATTACCCTAGGTGTAAAATCTCACAAAATAGTTCTAATACTACAAGAACAAAAGATCCCAAGAAACGATACGGTATTAAATAGGGTTCCACACAGTAAAACCACCACATCAGGCAAGTTGCTACTGAATTAGAAATAAAAACAGAATCACTGAACAGAAGCCCACTGTAAGCTGAGTGGAAGCCATTGTGACAAGCCACAGCTCACAGATCTCCCAGAGCTTTCTGAAGGAGCTGGTGAGTAAGCAGATGAGAAACTGAAGTAATATAACTTACTAAGATTTCCAAAGGACATTCAAAAATTCCTTGTCAGATGCTGCTAAAAAACAAAAAACAAACAAAAAAAAAACACACTGCTTGTAATTAGAAGGGAAGGCCTCACATCATCACATGCTGAGCTGATGATGTTCAACATCTTTGAAGCTGTTAGTACTCTGATTCCATTAGCACAAAATGATTTCAACACAATAGGCCTGATCTCTAAGCTGCTGCTCAGTAACAAAAGCATGCTGATGAAGACACTCGCCAGAGTGGCTGGTTCTGGACAGATCATCCAGGGTTTCTGGTGAGCTGATAAAGCCTGGCTCTGGCTAGACATTATTCTCAACAGCTACGTATCTCCCAAAACAAGTTCTGATCCATGGTTTACTTTTATATTTACCTTGCTACTGCATGCAACAAACTGGCTCCAACCATCCCCTAACTGGTACCTACAGACAGGAAACAATTTTTCCCAGCAAAAACCTGGGAATGTGAGTATAAGAGTTACCTTGTCTAAGCCTAGAATTGAATCTACTGCCTTTGTAACCAGCCCATGAAAAGGACCAGGGAGCAGGCACCGGCACTGCTAGAGGTGGCTAAGGCTCCCAGGGTCTTGTCAATGGGACATGGCAATTAGGTCTGCTGACAGAGGGGGAATGAGGGAAGGACCCAAGGCAAGGCAAGTCCAACTGCTTTTTGAAACAGAACTTCAAACCCATCTCCTCTCCTCGGTGCTCAATTTTCAGTAGCAGCCAGATGGATCAATACAATGCACAACTGGGGGTCTAAGTGCCAAACACAAAGTCAGAACTGCTTCACTATGACAGTGTGTGTTTAAGCTGCTTCTGTGAGTTACAGGCTTGACTCAGACACACTTTGGCCTCTCATCAGGGTTTAGTTTATCTTTCCAGAACTGGAAGGTTGCCCCTTCAGGTTTTGATCAGTTGCAATGACTTCTGATATTCCCCTCTACCGGAAATTTTTATTTCCCTTTATTTCTCTTTTCTAATAGAAATCTATTCTTTCACGGAACTACATTTACTAGGCACATTTGGCCAGAGTGGTGCAGGCTTCAGGATGCCTGCGAAGCATCCGACTATTAAAAAGCACCAAACAAAGAAGCTGCTTGAATTCAGGATAATGTCACAGAGTCCTGGGGGCTCCCTGAATCCCCAGTCAAGGTATGCAGGCTCTGGGCAGCACACCATAGCCGTTGCTCTGTCAAAGTCCCATAAAGACAAAGGGACCCTCTCCAAGATCTTTGCTTGCAGGTAGCACTGTGCAGGTCCTTGACCCTGAGTACTCTGCAGACACTGTACTGTTCAGAGGCTACATTTGGGTCCAGACAGATCTGGCAAGTCTAGTTATGACTCACTTGTGTTTTTTTTTAGAATTCCATATTCAATTTTATTTTATTTTTTTCATAATAAGCCTCATTTGAGTTAACTTTAACAGAAAACTGTTAAACTGTTCCTGCCCCCATTGTCACAAGTAAGGCAATCTCCTGTTTGCCTACATTTTTATTGGCACCCACTACTTGAGCATACAGAGCAAAGTGCAGTCTAAATATTTTCCAATTGTATTTCCAGAAAAAGCTTCAGTTTTGATGAATCTTTTTCAGTGCTGTAATATACCACATCAAGCCACTTGCTTTATTATCTTTTTACTCCTGGTACAATTTAGCATTAGATCCATGATACAGCACATAAACTGAAACACACAGGTGATTCAGAATCAACTTGGTGATTTGCTTGTAATTCTGAATAAAACCCTTTCCTTACAAACAAGTTTGACTCAAGAGAGAGTACTTTAACACCTTATAAGAGTACTGTTGCAGGAGACAGCCAAATATTTCTGCATAAAGGACAATTTTTCAAAATTTCGTGAGGTTGGATCCCCTCATGACCAAGTAACTGTTGAATCCTTCATTTCCCTTCCTATATGCCGTACCTCAGACACCTGCACTGAAAGTATTCAAGACTACTCTCATGGTCATTACGAATCTTCTCAAGAAATGATGTTACAACTTATATCTTTTCTACAGGTTTCCATTTAAGAAATGGCTTTCTTACCCAACTTGCCTCATCTGCTCAAAACCACTATTATCTCTTGCTGTTGTGCTATTTATATATTTGTCACTTTGTTATTTAAGCTAAAAATATATTTATTGATAATACCGTTTATTGTTCAGGAACCATGTGGACTCTGCATACCTAAGTTGTATAAATCAGGTTACTTTTATTTACTCGTATTAATCCAGTTACCTCTGTCAAGCTTAATATTGGCTTCTGTAGCATTGGTCCCCCAGACTGTCTCTCTGAGCAGCGTACAAAAGTCAAATTCTCAATACTTTAGGGTGTATGGAGCAATAATTTACAAAAGTTTAGATCTGAAGCTTTGTAACTCTTGGCTTCCTGTTCTCAGAGGGTTATGTTTTAGCAGTTCTTCCCATTCCAGGAATTCACAAGCTACCAATGATCTGCTTTTACTAAGTCAAAATCATTCATCTGACTTTGCTTGCTTGGTAGAATCGCCTTCACAGAAGGCTTCCAAACAATTAAACTGTTCTGAGTGTGTTATCTGTTTCTTTTCCCTGCCTGCTTAGACTGTTAAATACTCCATCAACAAACATTAGAAATGAAGTGGCTGTGCTACAGTGATGGATATTTACTATTTTCATAATGACATAAAAGAAATGCTACCTAGCTGCCTTAAAAACTCTTTGGTCTATGCACCAAACGTGGCCATGTTGCAATTCAATCCATCTTGCAGGACCATCTTGACATTCAATGGGGTGAAACACAGATTTTGCAAGTGAAAAACTTAGGGTTAACCACACAGAAGTACTGCCAGGATTTCCCTTACCTTGATGATATTGGTTGATATTCAAACCATATCCAGACAGCTCTCAGAAGGTATAGGTTTCCTTTATACTAAAAAGTTACAGCCATCTCCTCACCACCGGTGACCAGAAAACAGCTCTACAAGGCATAACTATAGCTATAAAGTTTCCTTATTTATGTATTCAGCCAAATTCCATCAAGCTTCAGATGCTGAGTTCATTTTTGTTTGTTTGTTTGTTTTGTTTTTAAAGGCAAAAAGCTCTGATCTCTAGCAGCAGGGATTGTTCTTGCATCTTAGAGCATAATGAACAGTTTTGAATTTGCTGAAATAACATGATCAAATTTAACAGTATTAATTTACCAGATTCATTTCACTCACAAACAAGTAGAGCTATGAGACCATGCTACTACCTGCATTATGTTTTTCTTGATCACTGCCACATTTTCTAGGTCAGCTAATAAAAGATAATAGAAATGCGACAAGACAGTAGTCTGTGATGTCCTCCCCCCTTATTTTTTACGTTGAACTTTTGACTTGGTGTAAGTCTGCATCTCTCTAGCTTCTACCTATTTCAGGTGTCACTCCATTTTCATCCCTGAACTCCACATCTACTTGCAAACATTTGGAAGACATTAATTGCTGTTTAATTAGGTGACCTGGAAGCATACATGCTCAGTTTCTGCGACCACAAGAGTTACGCCAACTGTGGTACTATGACACTTGTAAAAACGTCCAGTTATGGGAGGAACTATAAATCACGTAAATTCAAATTGAAAGAAAACATTACTGTGGCAATAGGAATGAAACAGAATTACCAGAAAAGGAATTTAAAAAGGGGCACTTCCTATCTGAGTGTAACATTCCATATACCTGAGAGCTATGAGTAGCAAGGGAGCTACATCATGATTCCTCAAAGGAAACACTTGGATATGGTTCCCAATGAGAACAAACAAAATACATATAGTGTAAAAACTATAATAAAAATGGCTACAAATAGAGGAAAAGGGTGTTTTCAGTCCACTTGTTTAGGAGGCCTGGGAAATATTTTTGGTGATACAGTGAATATTCACAGTAACAGTTATTAGCAAACCATCACAGACCCAGAGAGGGCAAACTTTTCAAAGGCAGTTTGGCACAGACTGCCAGAAACTCGAGTGCAAGTGATATTAATTTTAAAATCTGGTCTGTGAGAAGTTGTCTAATGGGAACCTTTACACAAGGGTGGAGCAAAGATTAATTTACTGTCAGTGCTCAAGGATGATGTACAACATCTGTGAATACTTAAAAAAAGAAATTAAATTTAACGAGCAATGTCACAAGCTCAGTAAAAAGGTAAAGAATGACCCCAAATTACTTAACATCAGCACTTAGTGAATGAAAAGTGACCTTTTTAATGTATTAAGCAATTAACTGTTATCTTCTAATTATTATTTCCTACAAGGACAATAAGCCTTTAATCACTTGACACAATTTTCTTCTGCTTGACAAAGTATTTGAGAGTTTTAGCAGCATGGCTGAGCTCCTGATTTGGAATAAATTCATCTAAATTAGCCTTGCAATAGATCTATTACTACCAGCAAAGGCACAATTCTTGGCACAATTCTTACACACTTAATGCTGATAATACTCTTTAAACATTACTTGCTACAAAATATATTTCAGCATTAGATATACAGGATGCTTTTGGATACTGAAATGTATAATGTCATGCTGTTCTATGAGCTTAAGACAAATACAACAGGCTCAGTGTTGCTACAGCCGTAAACAACATGCTATATACAAATTATTTTTCCTCTTTAAATATGAAGCTAGCAGCTGTCTGTTCCTTTATTTTTTTTTTTTTTAACTGCAGATTGGTTTCCAACTATGAATTTAATGAAAGTGGGAAAAAGGCAAAAAAAAAAATGCAAATGCATACAATATTGTTTAATTCCTCAAGGCTTACTCTTAGCACTGTCATCTGTGGCACACACAGGAGGATATATTTTAGATATTTATCTTTTTAAACATGGACAAAAGTGTATTGATGCACAGACTACTTTGGTTTCAATGTATAATAAATCTAGACTTATGTTTGAAAGAGAGCATGAAGCCATTATCCCTTCTATTTCCACAGTATACTAATACTTCTCCTTATTAAAACAAATGTTTTTTTTCCTCAAATACATGACAGAGTAAGAATTTAATTTTATTCCAGTTAAATCTGCTCCCAGACTAGGATTTTTTGGAAGGAAGCAACATCGAATTTACAAGTATGTCTGATTAAGCCAGTTGAGAAAATTACTCTTGAACTTCTGCAAGGTAACGTGGCAATAAACTCATCAAAACCAGCAGTAACAAAACATCATGGCTTAAAATGGTAAGGCTTTCATGAGGTAGGGGGTAATGAAATACTTACAAAGCAGTATCTTCCACTGTCTCTTCAGCTTTTTTCAGTCATTGCTCTATGTTTTCCTTTAGCTTGCTTTAATAGTAACTATTAATGTGAAATGTGTAAGAACATGAATAAGAAGTAATAATAAAATGGAGGTTGGGAACTGTCATGGTAAGAAAAATGTTCTTTCTTAACAGGTCATTCATTTTATGTTGTATGTCTGTGACTAAATGGAATAATTCAGGAGATTTTAATTAAAAAGGTACATCATTCTATAGTAATAATTACAACGGTCAGCTACTTCCTTCTCTTTGTGTGGAATGCCTGAATGCAGGATGACGTGCATTCATGATGAAATGATGAAACCATCTACAGTAGAACAGAAAATCCCAACCCTTATTTTTCCCCTTATACCAAGTTTGCCATATCCATTCCTTAGTAGAATTCTGTTACCTTACCACTAAGGATATCCAACAGCCCATTAGACCAATAATAGGAGGACCACACCCTTTTTCCTTGCAAAAACAAGATGAAAGCAACTGATAAGGAAAAATTTCCAGCTACTGCACCTGCTCATAAATTCCACAATTTTTTTTTTTTTTTTTTTTTTCCACTGCTGTGTGTGAAAGACCTGCACAATTAACAGGATAGACTACATGAGTCACAAACTTACATGTGGGAAACTTGCAAATATATACAAAACAGTTTTCAAGCACAGAGTAAACAGAAGAAAAATCAGAGGAAAAAATATTTCCACTAATCTTTCAGTAAAAACAACTCTTGAAGGTTTATTATAATAGTCTGTGAGACAGCTTAAGAAAAAGAATCAAGGCTATGTAGTTTATGCTTTTCAGTGTGAAAGCACTGGCTGGAACACAGAGCACATTTGATCTCCAACACAGCAACAAAACCCACTGATGCAACTGTAGAATAAGCCCTAGAACAGAAACCTCCAAGCAAGGCGGACTTTATCATTAGTTCAACAGTTCTCTTAGGACTTAAGCCTCTTCTATCCCTCCTATAGAGGATTTATCTCCTCTCCAAAGTAGCCTAATAAGGAACTCTGAAGTTCTTCAATACTTTCGCTTGGTTTTAGATTGCCCTCCTCAAACTGTTATAACTTACTGTATAAATGGAGCTGATTTACAGAATCCTGAAACAAGGAGTCTCACCGTGTTTTATTTACTGGCACTTATAAAGCTTCCTAGAAGAGAAACAGGAACATATTAAGTTCTCTGCAAGTAAATTAAAAAATTACACTAAAATTATTAAGATCTGGTCAGTTGTTATATTCAGAGGATAGTCATCAGCATGAGTCCACCTGCAGTTTATAGTGTGTAATCCATATAATTTTTAAATGCAAACATTTCTTTGTGCTTTGGCTCACCAAAAGGCAATTTTATTCTGAAGCAGCTGCATATCCTCAAATAAACATGACTACAAAAATAAGACTGCATAGAAGCCATCAGATTTCAGTTTTCTTTATATTTGTTATAGAAAAAGAGTTTACCCATTCCAGTCCAATAGTTTAAATGAAGATGTACATTTGAAGTACCAAACTCAAATGTTCCCAGCAGATGTAATTTTAAATTCTCATTACATTTATTACATAATGCAGAATATACTTTGGTACACTATTTGTGGCTGCTATTCTATCAGAAGTCAAACTGCCAAATTTATTACTTTGTCTACAAGGGAGCAAAAACTTTTAAATAAAAATTCAGTATGGTCAATCTACTTTTCCAAGTTTGCATAAGTCTTCCATGAAGCATTGACATATTGGAGAAAAGGAAATCAAGGTAAATACAGTTCTGAAGGTAAATACAGTAATTAAAACAAACTTTACTAGATTTCAAGGCAACAAAAGAAATTCATTATTTGACCTCTATATAAATAAATGCAGTTTTCTTGCATTATTTTGGTTGATTCTGTACAAGTTTCAGTGATTAATTTTATTTAAATATAAGTCTTACAACAATTTAATCCAGGATCTCAATGAAGATGAGAAGGTTGACAGTTCTAATATAGAACTTGCACGACAGTTATCTTTTAACACTGACTAAACATGGAATGGCATATCAAAAGGTTTAGAAATTACACATTTTAAAATGAAGATGCTGTACCTCAGATTCACTACTTTTGCAAGATGATTTGTATCCTTTACTACGCAACTTCATCCTTTACCTGCCAACAATGTGTACAAGTTATCACAGCAAAATTTACAGAATAATTGACTTTGGCCTTGGTCTTACAAAGACCTATTTACACATTTGGGATAAGTATGTTCTTCCCTTTAAATTTTATACATATCTTCAAGCTTTAAGCCTGTATTTGAATCTACAAATTCCAGCAAGATAAAAAGTCTGTCAAATATACATCTTAGAACTTTAAAGTACAGTGTCTATATATATGAATCTATCTTTTGCTAAATTATCCACTCTTCATCACACAGATACCACTAGAAAAGCACTCACTTCCACAGTTAATTCACTGGTGCTGATGAGTTTGACTACTGAAAGAAGTTGTTAGGCTGGGGGAAAAAACCTCTAATCTTTGTGCAAAGAAGATTAATATGCCTCAAATGGCCCCAAACATGATCAACGTTGTAAATAAGAGATACATATCTTAATGTAACTAAATGTAAGAAATTGTGTAGTGTGGGGGGGAACTGCAGCTACTCAATAACCCCAGTCCCAACTATTCCCTGCCTCACTGTTTGGAGTTTATATGATTCACTCAGCACCTCAAGTAAGATCAGTTTTGGCTAGGTGTTTTTATTTATTCATTTTAAATTCTGGTTCTTGAATGTCCACTGCCAATGGCAGATTATTTTAGTGGAAAAACGGACCTCAACACCAAAAAGGTAATGCTTTCTATATATGGATAACTGAAATGACTCAGAGTGTAACTAAGGGTTAAAAATCCTTCAATTTATCTTGTGGCAGTCTAGCAACAAAATCTAACCCCCACCCAAAATGAATACCTGCTACCAAGGACACAGCTCTGCATGCGATCCTTCAGTTTTCAAAGCACTGGTTAGTTTGTAATTAAAAAAGAAAAAAAAAAAAAAGAAAAAAAAAAAGACAACTGCAAACAAGTATACGACTTTTTACAGAAGGCCTCACTGTGGTAAATTATATACAGCATAGTGTTCTCATTTTCCTTAAAGTGCTATCATCATATTGATTCAATATCATCTATTGTTTTAGGAGGTCTTTTAGTACAGCACCAGCACTGGCATCAGGGGACACTGGCAGTGGTGTAAAAGTAGGCAAGGCGTCAGAAATAGGTTTCATAAGCAGGTGTCCAGAACTGGTAGCAGGAGTTATGAGAGGCACTGCTGCAGATCGAGGTGCTAGAAATGGATTTGCATCTGGTCTTCTGCTGATTCCTGAAACTGCAGAATCTGAAATGTAAAACAAACAAAAAAGCCACCACTTCATTAGAAAGTTTTAATAAGCCTACCCAGTTTCAGAGCACTTGCCGTGAAACAAATTTTACAACTGCATATTAGTTTTGTGAACATAAAAATTTTATCTTCTTTCTGTGGACTGCAGATGCTCTCATATGCTCATTTATCTCGATCTTCCCTCACCTTGAATCACATCTGCCATTGCTTCTTTTGCTCACCATTTTCTACATCTACACTTCAGGTCACCAGTTACACCAAGGCACCTCCAGGACCTGTGCTTGTTGGCAGCTGAAATTTTGCAGCACCTCATGCTATGCAAAAGAAAATCAAGACACTTGCTCTGTGACACGGAACACAATCACCCTGTGCAGAGGGGTTCCCTCCACCCATGCAAAATCAGACACGAAGTATCGGTCACATTGGCTCCAGCACTATGCAAAGACATAAAGGCCCTTGAACATGCACTTCCGCGCAGCATGCAGGTTGGTTCCCCACTCCTTGGCGTACAGGGAAAGCTGCCCCAGGGTCAGGTTGAAGCAAGAACTTGATATATCTTTACAAGGGCTAAGTCACAGTTGAGTCATGACTTCGTTATTTTATTTGTCAAAATTTCACTTTTATCATCTTTGTTCCTAAATTATTTATTACCTTTGTTTAATCTAACAATCAACTTGCCCCTTCTCACCTTCCCCCGAACTCCTATCTTCCAGATGTAACCTGTTCTCAAGATTCCTGCATCAGACAGACAGCAGAAATTGAACTGAAATTCCCTTGTCATAATGAACGGTTGGATGGGTGACTTTATTCAGATTTTTTTGTTTTAAGAGATCTACAATCATGTAAACATCATAACTCCCATAAATGTGTTTGTGTGTAGATACTTAAAACCAGTACCATATGGTTTATTTCCAGGAACCAAAAACTTAAAACACATCAACAAGCCAGAAGGTTTGGCTCATATAGGTAAAATACAAGTACTTCTATAGCTTACAAACATACTTTACCAATATTACTTTTAAACTACAACTAAGAAGAGTAAAAAGAAAATTAAATTAAATTTTGATTTATTAGAAAAGTAAACACTGCTTTCAGAGATAAATTAGTATTTCACACTAGATGTTAATCCTTTTTAACACCCAACTACTTTATGTGAAATAAAATGTATTTTTAAAGCATATATATATATACACACATATATATTACATATAGGTTTGGGGATACATGTCATGCATTATTCACAACCCCCCGAGAGTACAGCTGTTAAAAGGTTCCAGCAAAAAAAGCTTTCTGCAAATCAGCAGGACTGTATTAGAGTAAAATCTTGAATGCATGTGAAAAATTCAGCACAACCTGGTCCATTTCAACTGATTATTTCAATCCTATATTACTTATACAAAGTACACAGTTCCTTTTAGAATCAGAACGAGAGCCAGAAACTATAAATTTCACCATGCAAAATAAAAGCATAATTGTTCTCGGCCTCAGAAAAATTAAAGTTAAGGACTTGTGCACAGCTTAGAAAGATTCCACGTCACTCCAGGTACTTAGCTGATTTTACTTCAGTCCTCTCTGAGTGACCAGATTCTACATATGAGAGAGGCACTACAAGGCTGGTATTACTTGCATTTTTCACTCAGTGAGACCCAAGCTGATCAACAGGGATGCTGAAAATCAGGACTGGGTTCACCAGTATACCATATGGAGTTGTCTGTTTAGCTTTAAAAGGTGCTGTTAAAGCTTTCCATATCAAAGGGAATTTGGTCCTTCCAGTCTTCTGCATTAGGGTTTTAAGAAATGGTGTATGGTGTGAAGAGAGAGGGGGGCCAGGACAGGGAAAGATAGAGAGAGAAAGAAGAGAAAGCAGAACATTGTGGGGGAAGGAACAGTGGAAAAAAAAATAAAAAATTATACTTCATAGATGAGGAATCACGGAAACTTTTAAGTCCTCTCAAAAATTCTACCTTTAGTTATTTATATCTGCGTTAAGCTTCAATCTTTCTTTAGATTTTACCTTGTATCTGACTGCTGGATGGAATGCTGCCAGCTTTACCAATTCCTGCACCTCCTAAAGGTTTCATATCATGAACAGAGAGCTTGGGTGGAGGAAGGCTTGGGCAAGATTCTGTTTCAAGGAATTTCACAAACAATTCTGAAAAAGACTACAAGACGCTACAAGTTATTAGATTTTACATGATTTTCAACAGAACTTAAGTTAAAAATAAATACATTTAAAAAAAAAAAAAAGCTGTCAGCAGGCTCCAAAGAACTCTGTACTGGTATTTAAAGCACTCCTTAGTGAGGGACAATGTAAATTATTTTCAAAATACAAAGTTTTTGTTGGCTCAGTGAATGGCATTTATGTGAAATTTATACACCCTGAAGATAACACATACACTTCCACCATGGTTCCATTATTGCTTTAAGTCAATTGTTTCAAGAAAGCTGTGATGCTACAGACATGGTAAGTACTTCCTGTGTGCACACTCAAGCAAATCACTCCTCCAACAATGCTTTAGTTTGACAAAATGTCTTGAATAAACAAAGCATGGGCTGGTTAAGGTGTAATTGCATCACAAGATAAGATTTTGCTTAGTAGAGCTTATCCTATACGTACAAAAATATTAATTTTTCTCTTTTCCATCCATAGTTAATAAGACCACAATACTGTGGTGGCCTAAATGCCTGCATTAATTTTGTGGCCCAAAAAATAATTCCTACAGTTCAAGATAATTTACAGGAGTCAATTCTAAGCATCATTCTCTAGCTCCAGGACCAAAAAAAACACAGTGAATCCAAACTGCTCCATTTTCTCAGTGCTTAATCATTGAGTACACTACTTAGTGGTCTGCAAAATGGAAAGTTCCATAGATTAACTATTCACATGGGCCACACTATAACAACTGTTGCTTTACAGTATTTGGAAGCTTAAACATCAACTTTATATTCTATACATAAGAGACGCTAGCTGCAGCAGCGGAGAAAGCTTTTCAAGTGAAATTTAAAGGACAAATGGGAACAGTGTCATAAAAATATGATATTATCGTATATAGTCCATCCTGGAAGAAGTCACTGGTCCCAGGAGCCAGTAATCAGAGTTACAGAGGAAGAGTAATCAGAGTTTTATATTAGCTCAACACTTAGGACAGCGCAATTTTCATCAACGCCTACATATTTATTTAGGTGATGGTGGTAGTGGGGGAACAACATGCCAAAGCAGCTGCACAAAACAAATAAATAATGGAAGATACAGTAGAATCAGTACACTAAGCTCAATATACTTAGGAACCAAACATAAGTACTAATATGCAACTGCTTCAGTTCTTTACTCAAACACAGAGAAGACACGATTCATTCTTACACTATTAAAAACATTCTGATGAGTTGGCCTTAAAGGTGTATTAGGGACACTCTTTGACCCAGTTCCTCCACCAAGCCAGCCAGTCACCCATCTTGTAACTCCTCTTTGTTCTTCAGATAGTAACTAGAAGGTTTAAAAAAAAAGTTAGGAAACAAAAAACAAAGCAGCAGATAAAAAAACTGCAACACTGTGCTCATTTTATGTTTACCCACTACAAATCATGTGGGAATCCCACAGAATCCTACAGATAAATAAAAACTTCAATTACTATCAAAACCTTATTCTCTCCCTCCTGAAATCTTGCAGTCTAAAATCCTAGCTCTTTGTGTAAAAATATAAAAGCCACATTCTTCACAATACCTAGTGGTACATATAAAACTGTCTTCTTTTTCTTTAACCAACATATTACAGCTATTATGTGCAACACCACAAAGTTAAATCCTTTCCTTTCTGCATTAGGGTTCCTCAGCAAGATGAAATCCATATTAAATACAGTTATCATGAGATTCTATTCAGAACAGCACGTCCCACATAAAAAACACACTTCTCCCCCCCCAGGAATGTACCAGGACAGTCACATTTAGTTTAGCAGCAAGTCGTTCTATTTTCAGGTAAGCATACTGCAAATGAAGGAAGCCTAGTTTTCAGGAAGCATTACCCGATCAAGTTCTTCCTTTTTTATTCCCAAGATACTTCCCATTAACCTTAGCACTTCAGGACGTTTATTTTTTGGAGTATGAAAATGTCCAACAAAGAGATTTCTCATCAGGAGCCTGCAGAACAAAGGAAGCTTGTTACACTGCCAGCTCTGAAGAAGCAGCTGATAAGGAAACACTGATACATTTATTCCTCATACTTTTACCTAATTTACAACAACCCAAATAAACAAGCCAGTACAAGGAACTAAAAGGGAACCTCACAAATTTCTCTACTCTCCAAGTTAAAACACTTTTTAAAACAAAGAGCTGCAATTTGGGCAACATTAGAAATATTTTAAGGCAGTAAGGTGAAACTGAGTTGTACATTACCAAGTTTTGATGTAAGTGACACGATGCAGGAAAATATATATTCTCAAATCTTGACTCAGAACCTTTAAACAGATACTTAGGTATAGTCCCAAAACAAGACCTAAGAGGGGGGCAGGGGAACTCATTTGCCTATCCTAGGATCAGGTCTAACACAGGGACAGAGAACAAGACGACCAAGAAAGAGAGATCAAATTGCACAGCATCCCAGTAACGTCGTTCACACCTTGGATGCTTTATAACAGATGTTCATTAGGAACTCTCCATTTTCAGAGCTCATGCTATTGAAGTGTAATTCCACTTAAACACATCAATAATATAAATTAGTAGAGATTGGTTTTAATAATCAAGACTACTATTCACCATGCAAATGAAAAGTGTCAAGATAACAAGAGTATATTACAAGCTTAGATGCAGCTCAGTTCTGCACCACTCTTAACAACGGTTACGTTACCTGCACATCGTGAGCAATAACGGAAATGTACAATAACATAACGAGAGACTTACTTGTCCACTTTTCCTTCTGTGCTGTTGATGAGATTCATTAGTTTATTTTGTACATCTTCTAACATTTCTTTTCTGATCTCCCCTATAAAATGTTAGGTCAAAGCAAATAAATTTGCAGACTGCTTCAAAATGTTATTATCAATACACACTTATCTAGGCATGCTAACATATTTTTTTAGACAGCATCAACATGATTTCTTTAAAAAGTGTCAACTTAGTAAGTGATTATTACTTAAATTCATAAGCTAGAATTTCCAGAACAATACTCAAAGCTAAAGTACAGAATCATAGGGAATATAAATCAACCGCATAACGTCTGTTGAACTGCTCTGTTCCACCTAGATCAAACAAAATTGGAAAGATGTTCTTGGTAAAAGTATATATTCTATAGTGGCAATCCTTAATCCTTTTTATAACCTGATTATAAATCACAAGTTGTTATTGGGCGTTTGGAACTCAGTACTTAACCTCAAATATATTCTCTCTCGTTCAGTAATTCCATAGAACAAATTTCTATACAATTTCTCTAAATTTCTCTAAAATTTCTCTAGCACAGATTATTTGATAGCTTAAATACAGGATACACCTGATTACGCCAATAATTCTCTGTCAGTAACTCAGGCTTCCCCGGACCTCCCACCAAACTCAAAGAGTAAAGATCATAATGAAGAAAGAGATTCTCCTAAAGGTTTTACTTGCCACAAGTATTTTACAGCATCCTGACTCTCAGGATACAAAAACCAAAGTTTTGTCTTTATAAAATCTGGCTATGTTAAACTAGAACTAGAAACTAGATAAAAACATCTGACATTCAGGTCTACACAAATTTATGCAGAAAGCACAGAGTGAAAACTGATGGGAAAAAGTTATCCCTGAACACAGGAAATACGGACACTAATAACAAAATGTCCACAGAAAAGAAAACAGATAGTAACAATGTACAAAGAATTCTTTGAAGATAAGCTTCAAAACAGCAAAAACAGATTTTTTTTCACCAAACTCTGGTTCTGCAAGATATTATCTTCCAAGTTACTTTTTCCTAATAAAAGTGCGAGTCTTAATAACATACACAAGCCAACTAACATAATATGGACCCTCAGTGCAAAGACAAACTCTACCCTGCGGTTGTATAAGCTGCAGTTGCATGAGCTTTCTCCCCTCCCTTTGTAACACTGAATCCTTCAAATGTTTTCAGACCCCATGGAAAAGTTGCTGAGTGACTTAATCTTCCTACTATTTCAAAACCTCTTGGTTTCATGTTGATTAAAAGTAAGTGCTTCATAAAAAAGTATACTTTAATTGCATCTGTCCTGTAGTTCATTTCCATAAAGCCTCAACATCTTTGTAGAAATGAGAGGATACCTTATAGCTATTTAAAAGAATTATGTTTTTCTTGAGAGAATATGGAGACAAAGGAAGATGAAAGGTGACTTTGGGGATTTTTTTTTAAAGATTCAGATCACCGAGGATGTATGAAAAACATTCCACTCTAATTTCTACATGACATTCAACCTTTAATAAATGCATGCCACAACTACGCCGACACGACATCGTTCCCAGTTAACACTAATAACTCTATGAGAACCTGTATGGAGTTTTGGTATATAGGCACAAAGAGCTAGGCTGTGAAATGGATACAAACTAATGTGTCCTGTTCAAATACTCCAGAAATTTAAAGAAACTCTTTACGTTACAAACACGAATTCTATAAAGAGTAGAACAAACTAACAAGTGTCATGCTGGGAATGTTACTTAAAATTAGACTACTTTGTAATGTGGTTAAGCAGGTCCCCAAAATTTGAATGAAAAAATTCCAATATGTTTATGGAATAACAACAGTTGCAGGAGCATACATACAGTTTGAGTTATTTGGGTCTCCACAGAATTAAAAGGGAGTAAGAGTTAAACTACTAATGCCATTAACTTAACAACATGGCAACAGCACCAAAAAAACCTCAGAGAAACAGCATCTGAAAAAAAGGTTTAAATAAATCTCATGATGTTGCTACTGCTTTACAGAGCAAGATAAGCGTTTTTTTTTCCAATTTTTATCTACAAAATTATTTTTTTAAAAAGCAATTAATAATTTTGAAGTGAAAAGTTAATTCTAAGACTTTTCTATTTTTTTCCCTGAGATTTTTTTTTAAATCAAAGAGGACTGTCTTTTAAGGACAGTTACGTGGCTACATTCACCCACAGAGATTACACAACTCTAAATTAAACGGTTTTAAAATAGAATATTTCCTTCTAAAACAGCATCTTACAGTTGAAAAGGCCTTAAACACATACTTTCTGTGTGTGAAGAGACTGAATAACAAAAAAGACTTGAGCCAAAATTCAGCACGGGCTGCTGTAAACCAGACATTTACAGCAGTCTCCAATAATTTGTTAACCATTTATGGCAATCTAGAAAACTGCATCTGGTACATCTTATACTTTTCCATTAAAATCACTTCTCCTGCCAAAAAAATCCATAAAGAAATCCTTCAAAAGATTTGGCCAACAAAACTCTGTCTGGGAATGCATTTGGCCAATTTTCAATAAGACACTATATGTTTTCTTGTGTAAATACAGAAAATGGAGTGGTCTCTTTTTCAATAAAAATTATGATTTATTCTACAACAACATTAAAGTGCTGTTTCCTTTATCCAACAATCCTGTTTCACATTTTTTAAACAAGTAAATTGCTTGCCAATACAGCATGGCTTGATAGAATACTGAGACCCAATTTTCTCTCGCAGTTCAAACCCATTAACATGTTAGCTAACCCCCTGCTTTAATGCAGTTTAGCTTTTAAAATTAACCACTAGGGCAGAGCTACCCATTTAATGGTACCGTATTTGCCTATGTCAACATTATTTTTAGTCCAGGGTATTTGAAAACTTTCACTGTGATGTCTTTAGCAAGACAGAGATTAAAGACTGGTCAATTAAAAAATAAATCTACTGATCTGGTACATGATTCACATAGCAGCTTGAAAGTTGTATAATTCACATGTGAACTCAGATAATTGCTATGATGCCCACTGGGATGCTAAAATGTACTTACACACAATGACATTTAAGTAAACACCCTTCCAATTGTGTAGTATCTAAGTGGTAACTTTTTATAGAGTTCTTGGTGAAATTTCAACGGCTTTCAAATGACTTTTTACACTAATTACAAGACCACAAACAAGTCTCCTTTAAGAAAATATGTATTTCAAGAAAAAATGAATACTGTTAATTAGTTGAATATGGGCAGTACAGTTACCACTACATCCAGCAGAGATGACTTTACAGGTACCTTCCCACAGCAAACCTTAATTAAATGATTTTACCCCCATATTTCCTATGGACATGGGGGGAAAAATACGAAAGTAAGAGCTGTTAAGTGACCTGTGAGTGAGCAAGCCTCTGCCCTTCAAACTCCCATTTGAGAGCCCCCCACAGGGAGCAATCAGAAGATTTCCTCTGGCTTCAGATTTATTTCACGTATACAAGAGACAGACAGACCCTAACAGAGGATGCTGCAGTAACAGCAAACTGCAGTGACCCACAGAAAGAGAGGAAAAGAGAAAGTAGGATTCAGCTAGGAAAACGGAGGAGGAAAATACAATAAATTAAGAAACAAGAAAGAAAATTAAAAAAAAAGCCTGATATTCCCTCAACGGTTAGTATTTTCATTAAGTTTACCCATATCTGAACTATCATGGAACTAGACAGAGGTAACTTTCCCTCCTGGTTCAAGGAAACATTCCAGACAGAATTACAGAGCAGGGCTGAGATTTAAGTACAGAAATCCAGCAAAATTATTAGTGCTAAGTCCTGCTTTACCAAATGCTACAGACTCTTTCCTCAAGAAAACTAAAACTATTGCAGTAAGAAAAAACAGCAAGCTATATTATTTGCATACTTATTCTATCATCTCCAATCGAGTCTGAGCTTATAAATCTTACTGATGTTTGGTATTCAAATACATTGTACAGAAATTACCCTTAACTTTTTTGATTAGAATAAAGTTTAAGGCCATAAAACAGAAATATGTGGAAATTGTATCAGTTTTTACTAATAGGTTATTCTGCCTTTTTAGGCTTTCCTATACAGCTTTAATGCTAGAGGTATTTACAGAAGAGAAGACTATATATCTATCATGGATTTTATGTTTCAGTGATGTTATTTTCTTTTTCCCTTTCGTTCACAGAATCACAAAGTCACAGAATCATTTATGTTGGACTTCTACAGGTTATCCAGTCCAGCCCCTCTGCTTAAGCAGAGTCAGAGAGAGCAGGTTGTCCTGGCTTGTGTGCAAGTGAGCTTTGAGTAACTCCATGGATGGACACACCTCTGAGCAACCTACTCCTTTGTTTGACCACCCTTGCTGTAAATATTCTTCCTTTTCAAAACTGTTTCTCCTGGCAAAGTTCTTTACTGTCTGGCCAAGTTTTGCCTTCATATCCAAAGTAATGAAATTCATCAAATGTTAGAGTGCTTAATCTCAGAACAGTATGAAAGGCATCTTTCTAAATATGAGCAGTTAGGAAGCTTATTTGAAATGAGATCTAAAAATACAATCTAAAGATATGTCCAAGGCCTTCCATGTAATCCCTTCAGTCAGTCCCATTCCGGTGCAAGAGCTGCTATCTCTGCATCTCAACAGCATACACTTTCTCTCTACCTCACAGTAACTATCTCTATGTGAAATGTGGTAATTATTTTGGAAAATGTGACAGCATTTCATATTTCACAAACTTCTTAGAGACACTGAACTAAATCAAGGACTTTGGTATCTAAAGAGAAGAAAGCTCGGTCTTCTCTTGAGAGAGATCACTAACAGAAGATACACATCTTTTAAAAAAGTGTTTTATAAATTGAGTAAATGCTCAAAAGGTGGCACAGAATTACTCTTTTCCCTCACAAAGGACATTTTGGTAAATTTCTAAGAACATTATATTGTCTCCCCATCTACTTGGAATATTTTAAGCAGAGGAAAAAAAATAGTTACCTTCTTTCTTAAGCTCTTCAATCTGCTCCTCTTTAACATCAAGCTGCTCAGTAAGCCTTGATGCTGCATCCAGTGCAGCATTTGCCTCTCCTAAACTTTCCTGAAGAGAGGGCAAGAAAAGAAAGGAGAAAGAAGCATGAGAGTTCACTATTACAATTATTCCAATACAACATACATCAAACAACAGAGATTTAAATCACTTACGCTGTAGAATTAACTGGATTGTAAACATTCTCAGAAACAGGATAGTCAGAGGTATACTACTTTGCTGGCCCTTCTTTCAGCCTCATCCTGTCCCCAGCCCCTCATCCAAAGACAAAATAATTATGTAACTTGATATACTCTGAGACAGTTAACATTTAACACAGAAGTTAAAAAAAAAAAAAAGTCAAAATTTAGATTAAATTTGTGTTCAACTTCATTATTCAACCCACCTGCAGTGATACAACTTTTTCTTCTAAGTTCTCGGCTTTTTTTTTCCATTCTGCAGTCTGTTTTTGGTGTTTTTCTAACTCTGCTGAATACATGGCTTTTTCTTCTAATGGGTTAAAATACAAAAGAAAAAAAAAAAATCTCAATTCGTAGTAAGTAGCTCTCTTTTGGGGGACACACAACTTCAGAACCTTAGCATTATCACGTCTGGTTTTCACAAGGTAGAGGTGGAATTCTAGTTTCATATATAGGATATTGACCATCGGTTTTCACAGGGCCAGAATTTTACTCAAGTTTTTAAAGACAAAAGGTTCTGAAATTCAAGCTACCAAAATGAAAACCAATTAACTATGTGCTTTTAAAAGCACCAAAATATGGTAACTATCCCATCTGAAAAATGTGTGATGCGATCTTTGGGATTTCTTGACAAAACTTACCCTGTTGGAATTGCTCTAGCACCATCTGCAGGTTGGCCAGTGACAAGGCATACTGTTTCACTTGGTCCTGTGAGATGGTGAGCTGTAGCACAGTTTCATCTCTCTGCTTGGAAACCACGTTTAATTGCTCTTGCAAAGATTCGACCTGCAGGCTAGCTTGATGACTTAATGAAAACAAATTATTTACTAAGATAATGAAGGAAGACATCACAGAGAAAATTAAACCACAGCAAAAAATTATCTACCTTTAATTTTCACTTAAGTTTATAAAAATGAAGTCATTTTTCCCCAAATTCCTTTTGAAAACAAAGAAACAAACAACAACTAAAACCCTAGCAACACATTTTAAATAAGCCTGGAAATAAAATTTTGGCAATCCAAAAATAAGAACAAACTTCTATTTGAAGTGCATTAGAAAAAGACAAAAGTAATCTTTTTATCCATTTTTGTAGAAGTATGTTTAACAACAACAAAAACAAAACACGCACACACACCTTGCCTGATTCAATTACTGCATGTACCAACACCTCTTTCTATCAACTATTATTTTTAAAGCCAGTCTCCAAGAACTCAATATATCCATCCTGACCACCACTGAATATCCATTTAATTTCCCATTATGCAGAAATATAATGAACCTGATTTACTCCCATTTCAGTCTTTCTTAACAGTGCATACTAGGTAGGAAATAGGCTACATTTCTTGAAAGATATTTGACAAGTTTTGGTGAAGAATTAAGAAATACTCTGCCAGTTTTTATGTAGCCTTCTCTCAGCTCTTCAACTTTCTCCACAATTTTTCACAACCGTCTGCTCAGCTCAGAAATCTCTTCGCGGAAAATGTTGAAAAGAGCTCATTTGGGGCACTTAAGAACTAAGAAAGACTGAAGCTACACAGATATATTTGATTAAAATACTTATTCATTTGGACAACAGCACTAAAATGCAAAAGTAATCTTTTGTTCAAAGTAACCAACAAGCCCACATTAGAGTCAAGTCAGGCACTGAGTAATTTTAATACTTGGGTTTTGTTTTAGCTGAAAAATGTGATTATGGTAAATAAAAAAACACCATAATTAGCTCTAGCCTCTCCAATTGTGCTCCCTATGAGAGCATCTACGCATCTTGCTTTATATGTATGTTAAAGAAGGTTTACAGCAGTGTACACCTCTCTATGCTATAATATATAAAGTAAGGATGGGTACTCCTCTCAAAAGCAATGCACAAAGGATCACAAGCACACCTGTGTATCCAAGTGTATAAAACACTTTCAAATGCACCTGCATAGTGAATGAAGCCTTGACGTTGAAGGCAATTAAGTTAACCTTTTATGCTCTGACGTACTCAATTATTCAATTACATTCAATTGATGGGTTGAAGGATTTTTGTTGTTTCTTGTTCTAAGCACTGTCAAAGATCCGAGATTTCTATAGTTGCTTCAGAAATGACAAACAACTTCTTAGTTCACAACAGTTGCCAAGGAAATTTCAAATTTCCTTCCTGATTTAGAATAGTAATTCTTATATTTTTGTTTTCTCAATTGCCTAGCACGCTCTGGAATGCAAATTCAATAAATCAAAGCTATCAGTATAACTCCAGAAAACTGTAAAATTCACAGTGCCACTGCTGGAGAGATGAAAAGATCACCTGGCATTCTCCACTGCAGTAGATGAGGACACGAGTTTTTCTTCCAAAACTGAAACTTTTCTTCTTAGCTTGGCCTCTCTGTCTTCTGCAGCTAATGCTTCCCGCGTGTAGGAGTCCTCCATTTCCAAAAGGTGGTTACGTAACCTCTCCAGTTCCTGATTTAGGCGCTGCTCTTTCTCACGCAAATGCTGTATCTGTGTAGAACATACCTTAAGTTGCTTGTACAATCAGTTTTCATAAATAATGTACACAAATAAAACATCCTTTGAAGCATATTGTCTGCATATTGATTTCAAATGCTTTTCACAAATTACTGCTAACAAAAATAATGCAGAAAATACTGTAAGATGCAATTTCTTATTCTTTATTTCTTACAGGTGTAAGTTATTTGGTGGTATACCTCACTCTGCAGGGCACTGCTCTCCATTTGCTTCTGTTTGAGTGCTACCATGACTTGGTCTCTCTCTTGCTGAAACGTAACAGCCTTTTCTTGCATTGATTTAACTTCATTTAGCAGTTGATTCAATTCCCCTGTCTTGCCCTGTCGAAGACACAGAGGATTTCAAACACAGCAGTCTTACTAAAATAGATATAGTCTTTGCCCAGAAAAATGGAAAGAAAATACTGATGTAACAAGAAGTGCATGACACCCACTGCCCTATAGCACAGAAAAACTTCAAAATAGTTTTTTACCTGAATGTGATTTCCCTCACACATTACCAGATGAACTAAAATTTATTCCTAAAAGACACTACAGTCACATGTATACTTCAGACTTTCAGGTTTTCTGCTATGGGTGGAATGTTTTCTCTGTGGTACCTGCTTATTAGGACACGGACGCATGAAGCACCTGCCTAGGCACGTCAACTTGCCTGAAGTTAAGATGACTAAACACATGAAGAAATCCTTAAAAACAAGCCATAAGGTGACTTCAGTTCTAGAGATCAGCCTTCAAGAATCACAGCAACATCCACCACATTTTCAACCATCATATTTCAATGAATATTATTTCCCTTTATAAGCGATTTGTTACAACTTTACATAAAGGATAAGCACATGAAGAAACGTGTCTGTTACCTCCAATTCACGCGATGCATTTGCAATTACTTGAAACTTTCCAGCATCCTCTTTACCATTTGTCTCATATATTATTTTGAGAGTAGGTATTTTTATTCAGTATGTTGGTAAAAAGTAAACTGATCTTTGCTTTCACCATTAATACTTATAAGCTTAAATTATTTATAAATGAAACTGAATACAGTATTTTTTTTTCAGTAGAGCTGCAAACCTGTTCACAAATCTGCTGTTTATGCTGTGTTATCTTCCAACACCCATACAAAATACATTTGAACACTATTTTTCATAGTTCTCCATGGTGAACACAAAGTCTGCAAAAGTAACTTCTCTGATTTGTGAAGAAAAAGAAGTCCAGACAATTGTTCCATGCTTACAAAACTGAAAGCCCAAGCTGCCAATGAGTGAAGAGGTCCGCAGGCCAAATACATGCAACACACATAGAAGCTAAACAGATAATGCAGGCTTCCAGGAGCAGCAGCTACTGGAGTTACAATAATAAAAAAATAAAATAGAAAAATGTAAAAGGGTGTATATTTCTTATTGGCACAACTGTTGAACATTAGTCCCAATGATAATTCAAACCTTTTTTTTTTAATACTATAAGTGTATTTTGATACCATAAAGATTCTATTTTTAATTCCATAGTATTTATTCAGAATAGGATAGGGAAACCACCACCAGGAACAAACAGAGCTAAACATTTGTCTTACATGTCTAACTTAAAAAAATCCTAATTTTTCACATATATCCAAGTTCGTACTTACAAATGATAAACTTCCGGATATATTACACTGCAGATTTATTTGAAAGTGTTTTGAAGAGATGTGAAATTTTCTGTTATAATTATAGTGGGGATAAAATGAATGCCAGGTTATACAGTAATGGTTTGCATACACATCACTCTCTGATAACCGGCAATGCTCATAATTTTAGAAAATAAAAAAGGATGTTAAATGCAGCAAGGAGAAGAAAAACATGGCAGGGGGACATTTGTGAGAAAAGTCTGAATAACGGAAACTGGAGCCACCAGGATGAAAAGAATAGGGACCTAAAAAGAAAAAGCACAGTGGAAAAAAGATGACATATTTGGAAGCAATTACCAGAAAAGACTGCCCACTAGGACAGATAAAGTTTCAGAGACTACAAAGCAATCAAAAATATCTATATCCTGGAGTTCTGTTGTTTTCCTGTAGTTTTGATAAACGTTTTCTTTTGCATTGTACTTAACTATCATGTTTCAAAAAGAATGGTGATTCACGTATTGCTTCCTTAACGCCAGCAGTAGCAGCTCATACAACATGCTGTTGGCCTGAGTATCAACAATGCCATGTAATTCTTTGGCTCCTTTAAAAGATTCTTACTCCCATTACTTACACAGTAATTCATAAACTACAGTAACTTTTCTCTGAACACACTTCAAAAAAAACAGTACTTTTCCATATATCAAATGGGGAAGAGAAAACATTAATTTAGTTTGTCCAATGTTTTTATCTTTCTTTGTTTTTCACCGGAGCTTCTTCAACTATAAAAGATGACATGCGAACCCGTTCATCTCCTAGAGATGCTATGAAGCAACCAAATCAGAATGACACTTGAAGAAAACACATTGAGAAATTAGTCTTTGCCACCTCTGCAAGTTTGAGCAACGTACAGTAAAAACAATGTAGTACACTTCAGGAACAACAGGCAAAAGCCAAAATATTGAGCAGCTGTTCAGTAAATGAGAATTTTTCAAACGAATGAAGAACATGGGTTATGAATACGAAATTAACAGATAAAACTGTAACTCACCACCTCATTTTTCATTTCTTAACTTTGTGGGGAAGGATTTTTGTTGTAATGCAAAGCAATAAGGAGTCACAGATTTCAGGCAAACACTTCATGTCTACATACACATGAAAAATGCACTACCAAGCGACTAATTTCAAGATAATGTGAACACACATACCTGTTCTTTTTCTTTCAATAACTTCTCAAAAGTGAGAGCTTTTTCCTTCATGGAGTGGGACTCAAACTCTTTCTCTTTCAGCATCATTGAAAATTGCATATTAGTCTCCTGAAGTGCTCGGAATTCTGTTTCTTTTTCCCTACAACTTGCAACTATTTTTTCATTTTCTTCTTTCAGTTTTCGAATATCCATTTCTAAAATTAGATTTCTTTCTTTAAGGTTAGTCACAGCTTGCTTTAAAAGTTCATTTTCATTTTCTTTGTTACTAAGATTTTCACTCACAGAAAGTAACTGATCACTTTTAGATTTAATCAGTATGTCTTTTTCTCTAAGTGATTTCTGTAAGACATCATGTTTTTCTTTGATCTGCCTCATCTCTGAATCAGTCCCCTCTTGACCCCTTCTTTCAACCTCTGAAGCTGCAGCCACAGAATCAGATAATCGTTGATTGTTTTCCTGAAGAGTCCTAATAGTTGAATCTTTTTCTTGCAACTTTTTTTTCAGCTGTTCCAATTCCTTCTGAAGGAGCTTAGTTTCATCACTGAGCACTTCAGGAGCACTGCTTTGAATGACTGGAGGCGGCGAAATGATGGAAGACATCGCTAAAGATGGTGTTACCAAATCAAGTTTACCCAGGAGAAGATCCTTGGTGTTATGAAGCTGTCCTATGGTGTGTTGAACTTGCGCTAATTCCTGACTAAAACTTTTCAGCTTTTTCTCATTCTGTTCGTAACTCTGAATCAAGCCATTATAATCTACCTGCAGTTTTGAATTACTATCACTTTCAACTGAAATCTGAGCTTGAAGTTTGTGTAGCTCTTCTTGGAGGTGAGCTGACTCATGCTGCATGTTCTGAACCGTGGTTATCACCTGTTGCTTCCACTCTTCCATCTTCTTTACTTGCTGTTTTAGTTTGTCACGTTCTTGTAGAAGTTCCTCAAACTGGTTACTGTTAACACCTCCTGGACCACTGTCAGTACCTGTACTGGATGTCTGCAAGACAGTCAATAAGGTCTGGCATTTTTGGCTTAGAGCATCTATTTCAATATCTTTTTCTCGAATGATACGGGATAAATTCTGAATAGTTTCTCTAAACATGTCTTGGCTGCTATTTTCAAATCTGTTAGATAACTTTTGATTCTCTTCTTGCAACCTTACCAAAGCTGCTTCTTTAGCAGCCACCATATCCATGATTTTATGATACTCTGTTTTTAACTGACTGTTCTCTCTTGTCTTTTCACTTAGAACTGCTAGTACTTGTTCTCTTTCCATGACATAAGCTTGCAGCTGCTGCTGAAGGCTAAGAACATCCTGCCGATAGGAAGCTGAGGAAACTCTAGCATTGAGGGCTTGTATTTCTAAGTCTTTCTCTTGAATGATCCGAGTAAGTTTGCCGACTTCATCTTTAGACAACTGATCGATTTGTTGACTTAGAGAAATGTTCTTTTCATTTAGAAGCTTAATCTCCATCTCCCTTTCTTTGATACCTTTTACTAGTCTTTCAATTTCACCTTTAGATAAGTCATGTTTTTCATTTCCATTTTCTCCATTAAGTGTCTGAACTTTGGTTACCTGGAAAAGATCAGAGGAATCAGTCTGAATAACCTGTCTCTCTTTGTGCAACTGAGTCTTAATTTGCTCAATTGTCTTCTGTAAATTTTTAATTTCCTCATCCTTCTCTAAAGAAAGTCTTTCATGTGTGACATTCATTTGTTCACACTGAACTTTAGACTCATCTATTTGCTTTCTTTGCTCTTGCAAAGACTGCTGAAGTTGCACTGTTTTTTGATTCTGATCTTCTATTGTTTTTTTGAGAACTTCTATTTCTTCTTCAAGATTATTCTTTATCACTTTTAACTGCGTTACCTCACTTTCAAGTTCAATAATAATATCTAGAGTTTTAGGCTCAACCATAGGCGTAGATCTACTCTGTTGATCCTTAAGACGTTCAATTTCTTCTTTCAAATGATTATTTTCTTCCTTCATGATGGCAAGGCTCTTGTCTTTTTCTTCTAAATTTTGTTTTAAGACATCCTGCTTTTCTGAAGCTTTCTTATATTGCTCAAGTTCCTCCTTTACCTGTAAGGCTTGATTTTTAAATTTTTCAATAAATTCCTCCTTTTCTTTTATGAGTTCTGTCAACTGCTTTTGCCCTCCTAAGCTAGTGGTCAACATCTCTTTTGTTTCCTGATGGTCAATTTCCATCTGCTCCACGTTCCTTTTGAATTCTGCAATCTTAAAGTCTTTCTCTTGATTCAGTTTAACTAGGCGTTCGTGTTCAAGCTGCAATGCACTGGTATCCATACTACGTGCATTCGATAATTCCTGAATAGTTTGCTCATACTTCTGTGCTTGCTCAAAAAGCCGTTTTTCAGTCTGGTTTAATTCAGTTTCCAAATGCTTTTTTTCCATTTTCAAGGCCTCCACAACAGTGTCTTTTTCTAAGTAAACTTTATTCTTCTCAGAAATGGCATCATTTAATTCCTGTTTTATTTCTTCAAAGGCTCTTACTAGCTTTCCATTTTCTATTTTGAGATCAGATAGAGATTTCTCCAACTCTTCATTTATTTGTTTATTTTCCAAAATGTTATTCTGTAGTTTTGCAATTTCTACTTCTCTTTCTTTCAGAATCAGATCTTGACAACTGTAGTTAGATTCCCGATTACTTTTTTCTGTTAACTTGCTCAAGGTTACAGAAAGCTCCTCCTCTCTTTCTTTTAGTCTCTGCTGCAATTCTTTAATTTCTTTTTTGTTATGCAAGTTACAGTCCTGGGACTTCTTTAATTGTTCCTGAAGATCTTTAATAGTATTTTGAAGCTGCTGTTTACTTATATGCAAATCATTAAGTGCATATGAACATTGGCTTAGTTTTTCTTTCTGACTATCTAACTCCTTAATAGTTTCCATCTTCTCCATTTCTAGTTTTGCTACTTTTTTCCTTTCAAAATCTATGTCAATTTGCAGCTGTTTGGTGATACTATCAGCTTGTGTGCGTTGTTTTGACAGCTGCTCTTTCAGTGTAATCACATGCTGAAATGAACACAAACAAGAATTCATTAAGAGAGGAGAACCAGCAGACATGTATTTTATCAACTGAACAATAAAAATTTGCCTGGAAACAATGTTTCCTACTTAAAAAAATATGTTGGCAAGTAGTATCAAGTAGTCAATACTAAATAAATTAAAAATAAATGTAAAAGAAATAGATTGCCTTTCACTGAAGACAAAAATACCATCTACCCCAAAAAGAACCCTAACTACCTAAACCAAGGAACTCCAAAAGAACTACCTATGGAAAAGAACTAAGAGCCAGAACTTTTCAGAGAAGTTGAAACTGGTATTCAGCAAACACCCATTACTTAAAAACAAATAGGTTTTAAATGAGAAAAACAAAACAACAACAACAAAAAAAACACAACTGAGCGTGTATCTGTATAGCCAAATTTCAATTTCTTGCTTGACTATACTTTAACACACTTGCTAGGATTCGTTTCATAGAAAAATATTTTATCTGTTCCATTCTATAAAGTAAACTGATACTGGAAAAACATGTTTTGCCACTATATATTTAAAGGTCAAATATATCAGGACAGTCACAAAAAGTTATTCATTCATTCTGTTTACATATAATCTGTGGTCTTTTCTCCACATGCAAATAAAACTAAGTGGTATTTAACCAGCCTCTGCAAAGTAATACCCATTCTGGACATGCCATATTTGTTTGTCCATAACAAGTGGGTTTCTTGCATTTCAAAATTTCACATCAAATGGTAGATATGGTGAAACACTGATCCTGATTTTTTTTTTTTTGGCCAGAGGTTAATTTATTTATGTGTGAAGATCAGCTTAAAAAATAAACACACAAATCTAAGTATCTATTTTCCAAATTCAGTAGGTAGTTTCCATGTTTATTACCTGAGTAGCTTCTTGATTCTGCTTGTCTAGTTCTTCCAATTCTGCTTCTAACGTTTCTCTTTCAGCAATACTTTCATTTAATTCATGTTCTTTCCTTTCCAAATCTTGCCTTAACTGATTTAGCTCTGAATTCTGATCCTCAGAATACGTAGAAATATTATTCTTATTTTCATGTTGTGCATCTAGCAGTTCCTTCTCAAGTCCCTCCTTAAGTCAAACAAAAAGTATTAAGTATTAGCCGTTGTCTTGACAAAAACTGTAAACTATTTAGATTCAAAATGGTTTCTTTTTTTCCTCAACAGTAAAAACAAAGCATGCATTTTTACATTGGGATCTCTAGGTGTACACAAGTAATATCCCAGGTACTGGGTAAGTGATATTCATACTACGTGCATTTGATAGTTCCTCAAAAGTTTACTCATGCTTCTGTGCAATAAAAAAGTTATGCAATATTAAAAATGGAGAAACTTAAAATAGTTGTATGCTGAGATGTTATGCTTTACTAGTGTGTTCATTCAACTACATCAAGTTAATATTAACAACATTGCAATGAAAAATAAAACAGTACTATATACCAAAAAGGTGTTTGAATATTTTAATATTTTTTCTATACAGCATGAAATAGCTGAACAACACTGTCCAGAAAATTTAACATACATACCTTTTCTTTTTTAAGTTTAATGTTTTCTTCTTTAAGAACCTGTAGATCTTGGGTAAATGCCTGAATATCTTTCCCTGGATGAGTGAAACTGTCAGCCTACAAAAATACAAAGAGTATCTGAATAGTGGAATACTCCAGGTAATGATCCACAGCATTTAAAAAACACAACCTGTAATTAGTCTTTACTTATAAATATTTATCAGTGGAGGAACATGGATGAATAAATACCTCTATGATATGAACACATTTACACTAAAATATTATCCATCTAATAATTCAAAGGGAAGTTAGTGTAAAATTAATACTTGAAAAGTATGATACGGCAGCCTAAGTAACAATGTAATAGGTTGAACTTTACTAGTTTTCTTCAACAGAGTATGCTGTGGAGTTTCACAAATCAAGATGTATTGCTTCTGATTTCCACATGCAATTATAAAATTAATTTAAAACCACTGCCTCCATTACAAGATTATAAATAAGTGTGAATGCTCCAAAAACATATACTGCCAAGAACATGTGTTTTCCATCAGTTACTATTGTTATGAACCTTTTTGGTTTCTTAATTTAGAAATTACTTTACCTGATTTAAACTTGAAAGTCTTGCTATTTCCTTTTCTGCTTCTATAAGGGAAGACAAAAATAATACAGTTTTACTACTTTCTAAACAATAACAACGCAACCCAAACCCCCTCCTCCTGCCTTACCCCAGCAGAACTGCTGCTCAAAAGATAATAGTTTTACAGCATTTTGTGACAAGATTGTATTTTTATAAGAAATGGCACTGTAAAATTTTCAACTGCAGCATCAACCAACAATGCAATGTACAGCATTACTTATACTACCGAATCCCCTCAGGACAACTTTCAGTATTGCTTTAAAGACAGTAACATCAGACTACTTTATGCAGAAAATACATACTTTTAAAATTTACACAAAAATTCTATTTAGGTTTACTTTAAAAGAAAGAAAAATCCTATCAGCTGGCATACATGATTACTATTGGAAACAGAAATCCATAGGCAAATCATGCTAATCCTAATTACACTCTCTTTTCTGTTTGCTCTTATCTCAGTGGACAACCTTTATTTAAAGCAGCAGCTTTTAAAGTTACATATTCACTTATTCAATTCCAAATCCTTGAAACAAATCCTGAACATTCAATTTGAAAATATGTGAAGATATATTAAAAACACAGACAACAAAATAAACCCACATCATCTTTGTACCTAACAGTGCTTGTTGTAGTCTGACGACATCTTCTGGTAGCATCGTCCTGGACTGGATCTTCTCCTGTTCTTTCAAGAGAGCATCTTGCTCTGTGACAGAACTTTGAAGTATACTAAAGTCAGATTTTAGACTTTCATATTCCTGGGTTATTTGGATTTTTTCTACCTTTAACAATTCTTGATCTTTCAGAAGAATTTTGTTTTCTTCTTTGGCAGAGGATAATTTCTGATTTAATCTTCTTATTTCATCCTCTAGGTCTTTTATAACTTGCAAGTCTTCTGCTTTTCCTCCTTCTAGATTCTGAGCAGTCTTTTTCTGTTCACTGGTTTTGGAGTCATCCACAGCATCAGTGCTTACACCATCTAAAAAGCGAAAAAGATCAGGTTTGCAATACTAATGAACTAGTAACTTTTAAGCAAAATTAATTCCACTCTTTCTATAGTCTCTAACAAAGACATTATCATCATCAACAGAAAACTAACTTAACTAGAATTAACATTTGAAGCAGTATCATGCATGTGAATGATCTGATAAACAGCCCTTCAAATACTTACAAACTCCTTGTTTTAAATGGTTTTAAAAGGTGTTGCAAGACACATAGTTCAAGACTGAATTAACATATACCTGACCAGGAAGGGTGGGTAATCTTAAAGACACTAATTTATTAGGACATGGAATCTGTCAGTTTTCTAAGATTAATTTAAGAGACCCCTAACTGACCTAACTTTTTGGGAATATGAAGTACCTTCAAGACACAACAAAGGCTCCTCATGAGATCTACTCAGCTTCTTCTACAATCTAATCATGCCAGAGACACACGTGGGGTCCTTATGGTAACCTTCAAGCTTTTAATCTAGTAACCCAACTGGCACATAGCACTTCTCCAAAAAATTCAGACATTCAACACAACCACACTGAATTTAAGACACCAGGATGTGTGCTGCCTGAAGCATAAGACTGAAGTGAAGTTGAAATTCAAATTTCTAAATACAATCTACTTAATATTTATTGCAATTGCTACATACATATTTGATACTTTAACCAAAATTCACTGCATATTAAATCAGAAAGTAATCTCAAAAATTAAGCATGTGGTAACAAAGACCTTGCTGTAACTGATTCTCAAGTTCTTCAATTCGCTCTTCATATTCACTCAGCTCTTCTCGATGTCGACGAGTTATCTCTATTAGCTTTTGTCTGTGTGCATCCTGCAATACTGAAAGTTCATGTTGATGGTCATCTATTTCTTGACTTAAATTCTGTTTAAGCTCCTAAAAATATCGTTAGAGAAACAGAATGGTAAAATACAGTACAGAAGCTTAAGAAACAAACAACACAACAGAAACAGAAGTTTTAACTAGTAAAATCAAAAGATTTATTACGGGATTTCTCACAGAAAAGGCCAAGGTTTTTTTTTTGAAACATTTAAAAAGTCATTTGTTTAAAAATATATTTATGCAAACAATATGGTCCAGACAACTACACAATGGCAAATATTAAAAAAGGATCGTATAAAGATTACAGTACAAGGAGTGGATACAGCAGGACATTTCTAATAACTTTCATGGAAGACTTGAAGATTTGTTCTTTGCATCTTCAATGAAAAAAGAGCAGGGTGTTTATGAGAAGGGAGGAAAAACGACTTGGAGTATCTAAAATCAGTCTCAAGTCATCAACAGCTTGTAAAAGCAATTTGCCCTCATAAATGCTAATGGCATTCTTTTAAGCTTAGATCTTAAGCTAAGTTCTTTTAAACTTAGATACATCAAATTATACAAACAGCCTCACTTTCTCAGAATACTTGGCCATGTTTTGAAATTTAGTACAGCAACATTTCAGTCAGTAGTACAAATACATATCCACATGCATTTTTAAACAGAGAAGATGTGCTAGTGTTATAAATATTTTTAACTTATTCACATCGCGTGCCCATACACAAAACCATCAACAATACAGCATAAGCTAGGAACTGTTTGTCAAAGCTGTCATCCTACCTTAATGATATTTTGCAGCTTGCATATTTCACTTTGTTCAGCAACATTTGTCCCTTGCACTTTGGAAGACTGAGAAAAGAAGAATCATACCTCCATGTGGTAATTGTGATTAACACGTGTGTTTTTCAAGTAAGCACATCCTCTTTTGGTAAACAACAAAGATAACATGAAGCAACTATGAAGCTTCTAACATGAAACAAAGTTCAAATCTATGTTAAAAATACACGGTTGGTTGGGGGGAAAGTGCGGGCATGACACTATTGCACCTAGTTACACAAAGCAGCAGGATTGCTTAATTTTACTCCTGTACTTCCATGTAGAGGAAGTAGTATCTCTGAAATCAGGCTAGAGTTGAGAAATGATGATTCACACCAACAACAGCCTGAAAGCCTTTCTTGCATCCACAGACCATAAAGTACAACTGGCATATCAAGCACTGTGAGAAGAGCAAGTAAACACATGCATATCCAGCTTTATCACTTAGTATCGTGTTGTCAATAAGCAGTTGTATCACAGCTAGGTAGACGAAAAGTGCTTTTTGAAAGGCTCCATAAAAATGATACCCTGAAGTAATATGAATATTTTTGGTGACAAGCTTTTCCTTATTTGACAAGTCACGCTTAGAAGCATCACAAAAAGGCATTGAGAAAACAATTACTGAATGTGTCCCTAGTCACGTAATGGCAAAAAAATGATTAAGATCATTAGGTTTCAGCTCTTCCATCAAATCATGCTGCTTCTATAAATTTTACAACCTGAAGTTATAAAGATCCGCTTCAAAAACACTAAATGCAATGAAAATACTAATTTGGAGGGGAAGACAGGGGAAATCACTCACTCACCTGTGCAATCTGCTTCCAGTGGTCCACCTCGGATTCAAGCCTAGACACTTGATTGGACAATCTGTTTATTTCCTGCTGAGACCAGATCAGATCTCCAAAATCCATGTCATCTCCTTCAAAACCTGAGGAATGTCTAACCACTGGAACAAAGGAAGCTGACGTCGTAGCTGGTTGCAAACCAGCAGCTGACTGTGATGACTGAGCAGCCGTCTGTACTTTCTGCAATTGTTCCTGCAGTGCATTCTGTCTAGCCTTTAGATGGCTGATTTCCACCTGAACATATAGAATACAATGCATTATTTCAGTAAGAATATCAAAATACACTCTCTTAGTACTCTTATGAAACATTAACCAACCAAACAACTCCCCCACAGCATAAATTACTGGTCACTTCCACTAAATAAAATAAAGGAAGGAAAATCCTTGAACACTCCTAATGGAGAAAAGCAGTCTTAGCTGATGTGTTACAAAGCATCTCACACAAGGTACATATTAAAAGTGTTAATACTTCTTAGTTAAGTATTTCTACACCCACTCCCATAAAGGTTTTTGCTGATTTTTTCAGCAGTCTAGATACCTCCGTACTATATCAAGATTCAAGCTAATAGGTCAACCAAAAAAAAATAAATAAATCAAGATTTTTAAAAAGTTTGTTCAAATATGGAAATTAAACATGGCATTATATATGTTATTTACATTATATTTGATTTATTTTATGCTCGACATTTCAATATATTGCAAATTTACTTACATTAAGCTAAAATTAGCTGCATGCAATGCTCCCGTAACTACTCTGTTAAATTTTATGAGCAGAATTCTACACATCTCAAAGTTCTGCTTCCTCTGGTCCCTCCAGGTGTTTACAAATAAAGCAGAAATAAAACTAATTTTCTGTAATATTCTAGACATAGTGACAACTTTCTTCATTTAAAAGACTACAAAAGCTCATATTACATAGCGGGTGACAAAATCGGTGTGGTTACACCAAAGGTGCACTTTCTCAAATTATGAAAGGTTGCTCTGTTTCCTTTAATTTAATTGTATACTTTAAGATAAATAACTAAATATCCACAGACAATCTAACTTTTTCAAATGAGAGCTTGCTCGCACTGTCTTCCTTAAGAAAGGCAATTGACCTAGAAATGGAAAGCAGTTAAAGTATTTCTCAGTGATTACAGAAACAAAAATTCTGATACACACATGACATTCCCCGTTTTCTCCTTCCTCACTTATCTCTTGGCAGTCTGCTTACTTCACGTGATTCAATGAAATTCATGTCTTGGTCTCTCAGTGTCTGTATCAATAAACAAGTAATCTCTAACAGTACATTTACAACTCTGACACTTCAACTGAAAGGCCACAGACACTATAACAGCAAAAAACACACCAAACATAGCGCATATTGGACATACTTACATACTTTACTCTGTATCATACCTCTTTCTGTTGCAGCTGATTTCGGTACTCTATAGATAACTGCTTTACTTGAAGCTCTGCTGCTTCATGCTTTTCTTCTAAATCACTACAGATTTTTTTCAGTCTCTCATTCTAGCAAAAATGAGAAGTGCATGTTAGTAAGTTCAGAATAGTTCTTATAGAACTAAAAAAGCAGAAGCCTGCTGAACAGTGGAAAAAAAATCATTTAAATAGTATTGATTTCTCACATTATTTGACTTAAAACACACAGTCGCTCGAACTTCCATGTGTGGTCCCAAAATCAAGTTCACACCTGAGCTTTCCATTCTTGTATGACATGGAGGTTTTTAGCGGTGGTAAGTAAATGCTAAGAAGGAAAATTCAAGGCTGAATTACACGTGGAATTTAAAAATAGCCAGAGAGCAGAAATGGGGGCTAAGATCCATACAGACCATTATTCTGACATTGGTCAACAGCAGATAGCAAGAGTCTAAAAAAAGCAGCAGGAAACTGTTACTTCCCCAAAATACTATCTAGCATTTCAACGCTCTTGAGAGCAGACGACATACATGGAGGTGGCTGGTTTATAGACAGTCACAAGGCCAACAAGTCCTTTGAAGGGCACATGGGATTTGGATGCAGCCTTGGAAGAGTACAAGCATCTGCAGCTGTGTCAAAATGACTATACTGGCAACAGAAGGAGAACTGCATCGGGACAGGGGGAACACATCCACCCCTCTTTGGTGCCTGTCACAAAAGATGCTGCCAAGCATGACCAGGCATCGTGGAGATCTGCGGCCATATACACATGTACCGGGTCTTCCCCTGTGGTGGCCCGTACAGTGCTGTGCTCTGCACCTGCAGCTACCACAGCCCTGACAGAGCACCAATGCTTTGCCTCTTGCTGAGCAGGGCTGCCACAGGAATAAGACTTTCTCCAAAGCCCCCGGAGCCAGCAGGCTGGGGGAGGGCTAGAGGTAGAGAGGGGACATCGCCAGGGCAGCTGACCTGAACTGACCAAAGGGATATTCCATGCCATGCGGTGTCACACTCAGCAGTAAAAGGTGCGAAAGAGGAAGAAGAAGGGGGGATAGTCTCGTTATGAAGACATCTGTCCTCCCGAACAACCACAACACGTATTGAGGCCCTGCTTCTTGGGACGTGACCGAGCACTGCTCGTTGATGGGAAGTAGTGAATAATTGCTTTTTTTCTCCCTGCTCTTTGCTTCCACACAGCCTTTGCTAGTTTTTCCCCTCTTTCTTTTTCCTTTTAATCAAATTATCCTTATCTCAACCTTCTAGCCTTTTTCTTTCCGTATTACTTTCTTCTCCCCCTCTTCTTTTGAGGAGTGGGAGAGAGAGTGGTCGTGGAGTTTAGCTGCCTGGCAGGGTAAAACCACCACAACATGAAATACTATAAACCAATTAACCCTTTACCAGCTACAATTTACCAAAACTTACAAGAATTTTGCATTTGTCACAAAGTCTGCTGCTATAGCACAAGGCCCCACAATGAGCAGGAAAAGTTGCAGAATACACCAGTGAGCACAAGATGAAAACTCACGCCACATGCATATTCCTATGTTTGTCCCCCTGACTGTGGCAGCAGTTAGTCAGCAAAGAAAAGAGATGTTACCCTTTTTGTCCAGATTTTCCCGAAGCTGAGCAACTTTGATGCAACATTTCATCTTTACCAGAAAAAAAAATCATACTTATTGTTTTTAATTACAGCAATTTTCCAAAATCTCTTACTTCAGACTTCTGTGCTGCATTAATACTTTCTATTTCTCTGAGTCTAGAATTGGACACATGGAGCTCTGTTGCTGCATCTGAAAGAAAAGGGAAAATTTTCATTTTTATTAACCAACTCTTCATGTGTTGAGTAGGCGTTAGTTAAGAGCACAGCTATTAATAAGTATTTTTTCTGTAGATTTCTTTAATGCCCATCCCTATGTAAACATCAATAGGTGCTTTTATCTGAACACATTATTTTTCAGATCAGAATCTTTCTGAACCTTACTTAGTTCTCCCTCATCTAGTCTTTAAGTTGGATCACAAAACTAATGGCAGAAGTATGAAATTAATCTTTAAAATAAGTGAATTGAAAACGTTTTTACTTGACTGTTGTGTGTCACAGAGTCAGTTTTTCATTCAGGACTTTGCTCCTGACACGATTGTTGTGCGTGATTATTTCTCAATGATTTAGTGTGGAGGTTCAAAAAAAGAATTAGCTCCACAAGGTACACGCGAGTGATTAACTAAATTTAGTCAGGAAAACAAACAAAAAATAACAAAAATACCCACACTACAAAACACCAGTCCTGCCCCCCCCCCCCCATAAAGGTGAAAAATCCCTCTAAAAGTCACTTTCATTTACAAAGGCAAAACAATCTGACCATACCTATTTAGATAACACAATAAATACATTATTCTCCCCCTGGATCCCTGTCCTCTAACGATCAACTTTCTTCAAAGAATCTATGTTTACTTCTTCAATGTTCCACTTTTTACAAGTAGAAATAGAATATTTCATTTTATTAATGAACCATAACAATTTATTGGCCATAATGCAACCTTGACATTTTTTTTCAAAACTTGAAATAAATAGAATTGTGCAATTAAATACCGTATTTTATAATTTCCTGTGTGATGCTTAACACTGATGCTGCATAAGTGCTGCAGAGGCTGTGTAACGCCCATAAAAAACTGTTTAATTGAAGATGTGAGCGTCTGCAATCCACAAACACCTTTGTTGGTTTGGCTGGTAAAGCAGTGAATGTAAGAGATAACATTAAAAAATAGGATAAAAAAGAAGGAAAAGAACTACTTGAGAAGCATTCCTTAGGCCACATAGTATATGAAGGTCTTTAGGGGGCAGAACACTATTGTCAGACTGCTACCAAGATTTATACAATACCTTCACAATGTTTCACAGCTGTGGAGCTGCAGACAAGGTACACTTGTTTAAATCCACGTTCTAAGGGGAGCATTCACAAGCTCTCTGTGGTTGGTATCCTTAACGCTTATTTTAAAATACTCTTTCCAATAAATTGTAGTTTTAGGATGGCAAATACTTGTGATTTTAACCTACTGATACTTATACTTTTATACGACTGCTTCACTATAAAAATTGGAAGCTTTACTCAAGTGTTCCTATTAGAAAAGTATTACTACAAACAGGAAGAAAACGCTACAGTCTGGAATAAATTTGTTATGACTTTATTGAACGTTGTCCTCTGATGTCTCAGCTGTTTTGTTCTGACTGTTGTTTTGGTTTTGGTTGCTTGATTGTTTAATACCAGTCATTCTAGCCTCTAATCTCTATACAAGGCCCACGATCCCCTGCTTGGCTGGACAAAGCAGCAGACGTTGACTGCCCTACCGAAATATAAATAACAAAACCTCGGAAGCCCTGGACCTTTGCCTGTGTGACACGTCAGACTTGAGATAACACCGGTGGCAGAAAACCTCGGCAGTTTTATGGAGCCACTGTACAAGCAGCTAATAAAAACGGAGACTCAGATAAAGCAGGCAAACACGACGATGACCGCCGTGTGTTGTCACTAGCGCTGAACGCTCCACGCCATTCAGAAGCTTCAGAATAACAAACCTACGACAGGTTCGCCTCCCGCGTTACAGCCTGGGAACGCGTTTGTTTACCCTGCGGATCCCGAGGGGGAACAACTCGCAAACCAAGCGAGGCCCGGCAGCGGGCCGGCAGCTCGGGGGGCTCCGTGCGGGCACGGCCGGGCCCAGCGGCTCCCCGAGGGGCGGCCCCAGGAGCGCTGTGACCCCCCCGTCCCGTCCCGTCCCGTCCCCTCTTACCGTCCACTTCCTCGGCGCCCTCCAGCAGGATGTCCTTGGTGAAGCTGGAGAGCTGGCCGGTGAGCGAGGACAGGCTGCCGCCCACCTGCCCCAGCGACTGGCCCAGCCCCGAGCCCAGCCCGCCCAGCCACGACGCCATGGCCGGGCCCGCTCCGCGCCTCCTCCCTCAGCAGGACCGCGGCCCGGCAGCCGCCTCGCCGGCCGACAAGGGAGGCGGCCGCTTGCTCCCCCCCGGGGGCCGAGGCTCCCACAGCGGGCTCAGCGGAGCGCTGCCGCCGCCCCCCCTCGCCTCAGCGGCTCCTCCCGGCCGCCGCCGGCGCTGCCACCTCGACGGCCGCCATCACGGCTCCGCCCCCCGCCCCAGCGAGGCGGCCGCAGCGCCCCCGGGCGGCCTGGCGGGGCAGCGGGGCCTGCCGGGAGCGGGGCGCGGCCCTCGCGGCTGCCCGCCCAGTGAGGGACGGGGTGCTGTGACCCCAGCCGTGACTGGTGTATAAATGGCAGATTTTTAGTTTGATATTTACCACCTTTGTAGTTATCCACCACGAAAACAATCTAGTAGTCATCCACTTAAGATCCATTTCTATCTCCAATGAAAAATACACAGAATTAGAATACCTAATTAGAATACCTTCTACACAATATTCGGGAAGGTATTAGTGCTGTGTTACAGTATAAAATGTAAACACATAACTAAATTGGTTTCATTAATTTAAAACATTGCTTTTAATGGAGAATTAATTTTCCCTCATTAGGAGAAATGCCAAAAGGAGAGAGCCAAACAGCCAATCCAGCATTTCATGCAGTTTGCAGTGCTCAGAATATCCTTTAACATAGCTCATCCTAAAATAAAATGTCTGTATGAAATAAACGACCTTTCTTTTCTCATATTCTGTGGTTAATTCCTTTTTGTAGAAAACTTTTATCACGTTTTAAATAAGAACAAGGATGTCATCCAAACTTTCAAAAATATTTAGAGACGGTAAGTATCATACCCATCCATTAATTTTATAAAGCCAAGTAGGGAAAGAAGTCAAAGCAGCACAGAGGTTCCCCCACCCCCAATTCTTAAAATTATTACTCTTGAAAAACTGGAAATTAACTGTTTAGCATTGCAAACCAATTTTTAGCTGACTGGCTTCATGTCCTGTCGATAGTGATACTGGGTGGAAATCACCCGGTATCTTTTGTGGATTGACTGGTTTACAGAAACAACGCAGCATGCCCTGAAAATAAAGCATATTCTTTTAGCAAAACAGCATTCACTTATTTTAAAATTAGAGAGCATACAATTTTTAAAAATACAGCATAACTATAACCAGCGCCATCTTGCTAACAGTTGTTTGCATAAATTTTGAAATATCAACAGATGAAAAAGAGTAAGTGATGAATTATTAGCAAGTTATTAGCAGGAGAAAATTAGCCAACTGCTAATGTATATACAATACCTGATCCAAAGCTAACTGATATAAAATATGAGATTTTAATATTTAATGCTTCTGCCCCCCATACATGTGCAAATACTGAGGTCAAGAGAGAAACATTAGACGTATTTTTAAAAAGTGATTATCAAATACAACCTTACACATTTGTGTCTAATTAAACAGAATTTTCAAAATATTAAACAGCACTACCATTTTCCATTCAGAACAATGACAAAGCATTTAAGCTATTGCAAAATGTTTTTAGTGTCATATGCTTTATATACAAAAAAAAAAATACAAAAGTTTTATAGGAATCTAATGCCAAAAACATGATACTGAAAGTAGAGTCTCAAGATGAAAAATCTACTACTGAAAATTAATTCTAATATACAACCATGAGGCATGAGTGGAACAAAATTATTCCCTTAGGAAATCCTAATTCCACAGTTTTGTATGTAAGGGGATTTCATCTAGCAAAAGATAGCATTTTATCAATATTTGCATAAAGACTATCAAAGCTTTCCTCCTTTCTTGTCTGGTAACATTTAAATAATTACACCTCTTGTAAAACCTTTTTATAAGTTTCCCATTCTGAATTTACAGTGGCTGTACTGCGGGGAAAAAAAAAAAAAAAAAAAAAAAAAAAAAAAAAGCAAGACTTATTTACTTTTCTTAAAGTAAATAATGTAAAAGCATTTTGATTTTGTGAAAGCAGGTGAAAAGACAGATGGACTTCAACATATTCTAGACCTAGAACTAGACCTGGACAAGGAGAAGTACATTAAATACTGAAGCATTCTCTCAGTTCCCCAAATGCAAATAAGGCAAAAAGTGTGTATGCAGGTTAAAAAATAAAGTTTATTGCAAAATTCTTTGCTTTCAAGATAAAAGATTGGTTACAAGAAAACTACTCATTTGAATACAAGGAATTAAATATTTGGACTGATAATACAGTTTAAAGGTATTAATATGACCATCATATGGTTTTAACTCAAAGAACTGATCATGTATATGTGGTGAGTATACATTATCTTTTGGATTTTTTTTTTTTTTTAATGTTTTTTGAGTAACTGTGAAGATTTCCCAGAAGTTAAGCTTATTTAAAATAGCACAGTACTAGCTTGTAACATGAACAACCATTTCACAAGCCGCTAAAAAAAAAGTTTCTACTTAGCCTTTTCTTTTCTTGGCTTCTTTTTTGGAATCTTTTAAAGCGAAACCCTAAAGCACGCAGTGGTAACAGTAATTGTGCAGTAATAATACCTACAAATATGAGTTCTGGTGCTCTCTAACTCCATTCCCCATAATATTTCTCACTAAGACCCGTTTGTACATTTTCATCAGCACGTTTGAAATAGTTACTAAATACTAGGAAAATCTCAAGACTTCTCTAAATAACTGCAACACTTTCCTGTTCATTTTTAAGAGCCCTGTCAACTTTGCTATAAATAAAGCAGCTTGGAAACAACACGATTTGTCTGAGATAGGGAAATAACACTGCTTGTTTGTGCAGACATTATTTTAAGCACAGACATTATGTCCACCACCCACCATTTTATAAATTCATAATAAATGAAATAGTCCCAATATTAAAGCACATCAGAGACGTAACTTTGTGTTGGTAGTACTCCAGCTGAGAAATCTATATATGCCTTGCAGTGTGAAGCCTGCAAAGTAACCAAGTATGAAAAGTAACAGAAGCACATGCTAGCTGAAAATTAAACTTGCTGCTGAAGATGTTCAAATGGTACAGAACCCAAATGTAGGATAGTAAACCAGTGGCATATCAGATTAGTTCCAAGCCCATTAAAAAAAGATGACAGTAGATCATATGTATAATACCATGCCTAACAAGACATGGATTCAGGCATGACTGTATTACAATGCTTTTTCCTCATGCCTCCATTACAAAACCATGTAAGCAGTTTATAGAATTATACTTACAGAACTAATTGTGGAAGATATCTAGCAAGTATCACTCATTCCCCCATACCCTTGATTTATACAGGCAGAAAACCACAAATTATGTCAGATGGACTGTGAGGAAAACAGTAAATATCTATTGGATGAAGTATGAAGTTCCCTTAAATATCACAATTACAAAATACATTAATAAATCAATTTATGCTTTACAATAAGACTTTGGCCTAAAGCTACAACTTGGGGAAAAACAATCTTTCAGCTTCAATAGGAATAGGTTCTCAATTAGTAAGTATCGTATTTATGAGTACAGTTTGGACATGTTGAGAAGTGTTTATCATTAAAAGAATGAACACCAAGAAAGTGAGATCAGATTTTTTGTTTTTATTGACAGCTTCTTGGCAGGTCCACACAACTTGAACTTTAGATCTGGGTCATAAAACATGCTCTGTCAAGAATTAGCATTAGTCTTTTCCTTTGGTGCAATTAACACACAGCTTAAATTGTTACCTCTGAACTGCATGACAAGGCAGCTATGCCTACTTTACCAAACTTGACATTCCTCTGAATGTCAGACTGGTGTTCGTACAGTGATGCTATTTGTCCACAGAAAGGAATATGGTTAGCCCTGTAATCTGACTCACACATTTGTGCTTTTCAGGCACTGTTACTTTATATTCCTTACATATTAGAACACTTGGGTGAAGGAACTTACAAAGTAACATGAAAGTTCAAATCCAAACCTCCATGATTTAGTGATTACAAAAACATGTAGTTGTCACAGGTTACAGTTAATACAATTCAAGGGGCCTAGATTATTATTTTTAATATGACTGCTATACCATATAGCTACAGAAATATTTATGATATTCTTACAACAGAGGATAAAAGGCTCATGTTCCAAGAACTGGTATCAAGTACGTCTTAACAAGCTTTGCCAGCCTACACCTACTTATTAAATGGAGAGTCTTATTTCAGAATCAGTTTATGGCACAACGAAGGAAAGGTAAAGCTGTGGATAATTTGCAAACAAGCAAAGAAATAATTCAGTGCTTTACAGAGTCCTTTTCTGTTTTCAGTTTCATATAAATTTCAATCAACTCTACATTCTGAAAAATATAGCATTTCAAAATGGCATTTGCATACATGTAACATTTTAAAGCCACTGTTTGGCTGTATTACTTCAATACATCACAAAGATTGAGTACGTGCATGACAGGATTCTTTAAAAAGCAAAATTTTAAATCAACTTTAAAAGAAGTACTGCTGTCTCATGTCAAAATCCACATCATCTTACACATACCAGTGGTTATGGTGACATTGTTGGAAATTTAGCTTACAGAAAACAGAATTCTGCCCATTTATGTTTAATATAATATTCTAACCTATCAAGAAACCATTCCTGTAAACAAAACTTTACTGAGAGGTAAGAGCCCTTTCATGTACAGTAGTACTTGATGCTGAATGTAAATTTCCATCTAACTACCATTCGGTTCATACTAACTTTGTTACTACTGTGTAATGACATAACATCAGAATATTTTGATAAAGAATTTGGGGTTTATTTTCAAAAGATTATTCTTAAAATGCCTGTGCTAACTGTTAATGCATTAAGTGGTATACAGCTTACATACTGTACCTACAACACTTCCATATAATTTATATGTAAACAGAGTTTGTATTTCAAGCACCATTTAGGAAAATGAAACTTATCTGAATTGTTGCACTAAGTTGAAAGTCAAGTTTGGTCACCCTATTACACACTCATCCTGGGTATCAAAGCAGATGTGTTACAACCAATAGAATAAACTATCCCCCATCCTTTGCTCCCCAGTTTCTCAGCATCAGAAACAGCATGATAAAAAATTTTAAGGTGCATGAATAAAGGCCATTCCTGAAAAAGCTGCAACATTCTGACAGACACTCGAGAAGTATTTTGGAAAGAACACCCACACAGACATAAATATTCATTCTCAAAAGAGCTACTTGCACAGGGGTCACTTCAGACTGCAGGAACGCACGTTGGATGTGTGGCACTAGTTTTATGGCACCCAAATCTTCCCCATCTCCTTTCTCCTAGACTCAGTTAATAGCTCTTTTATACTGAAAGGCCAGAAGAAAGGGTTGAGCTCAGAGAGGAAAAACTCCAGGAGAGGTAAAAGAAAACCTGTTTAACCCATTATGATATTTTTATGGCAAAAACAGTGGCATAAACAGAAGGAGCATAAGAAAAACCAAACAAATTTTAAAATATATGCCAAAAAGACAATGGCAAAGCAAAAATCCTTCTTTAAACATGGATCTGAAACCTACAGTTGGAACCGAAAGGAAAACCACAAAGTGTTAGAAGGTCACAAGTCACTGAACATTCAGAAGTAACATCATAATCTACAATACACCGGAGATTTTCTGTTGAATTGCCAAGCATGAAGTTTATGGATTCAGGTTTCTCCTGCAGAATGGATCATTTCAAAAGTGGATAGCAGGACCAAAAAGTTGACATCAAGTTTGACTCATTCTGAATGACAAGGTATCTAAGATTAACATAATTTAATTCATTTTCCCATCTCAAGTGTTTTCTTATAACTACTAATTTACAAACACAATTATCTATTTTAGTATTAGTATTGACGGACATGAGCTGATATTTTTTGTCCCCTTTTGTGTTTTCTGGATAATTCTTCAAAGCAATTTAAGTTTGCTTTTTAAATGCAAGTTACAACTGCTACATATCTACCTTCAGCCACATAAGTAGTTTAAGTAATTTTAACGAGCTACTCTTGTGAACAGATATTCTGTAGCCGGAGTGCTAGTTTTCTAAATTAGTGCAAAGTTTTTGATATTTGCAGATTCCCTCTGAATTCTGAGCTCCAGCCCCCTTTCATTCCTGCTTCCGAAACTCTGAAATGACCCCTGCCTGTGCAACATCCACACAGTAAGATTATAGTGGAGATTTAGTGTTTTGACAGTAGAGGATGGGAAAATTGTGATGTCATTTCTTCTCTTCAGTATTCAAGTGGTTTCTAACAGATTCCAGAGACATGTTCATGGCTGCTTGAAGCATGTCTTCTTCACTCATATCACCTCCTAAAGAAAACAAATGCATATAAATTGTAAGAAATGCACAGAGACAGTTCTCAACTGCAGTTAAATGATTTTTTGTTCCTTCTGTTCATACCTACTGTTTCCCCTCACCCACTAGATTTTTTTTTTTTTTAAGAAAAAACATTTTAATTAAAACTATAATTGAACATTTTACACTTCTGTACTTAACAGCAACAAAGCTTACATACAGATCCCACCACAGATTACAGTTTCTTGAATTATGCCCCAGCCAAACTAAGCAATAATAAGCAAAGGCGGAACTCAAATTGTCTGATAATTCACTCTGAAACAGGATATTGACATTCAGAGCAAAATGGGCTTTCCAAAAGAAAGCGATCTTTTCCTTTACCACCAAAAAGAGTAACAGCTGTGATGCATAGTCTGAACAGCTGCTGGGGTGAAAAAGCAAGCAGGCAAGGAAAATTAGGAAGCAGTGCATAACACAAAAGTGAAAAAAAACTCTTATGAATATTTCAGAGTTGGAAATACGTTTAAAAAACAATACCTGGGTCAGCTTCCAGAGTGCTTGAGCTTATAGCTGGCTTATCTTGTGTGTTGGGGGTTTGATCTTGCTGCGGCAGCTGTTGTTGCTGCCTGAAATAATTATAAATTTATAAGAAAATAAAGTTAATATCAGACTTCATAGTATGAATCCTGAATCCTATATCTCATTGTAAGAAAGGCCAAAAATGAGAAGTAGTATAAGCTGCTGTTTGGTAGAATAACACACCCATACTTGAAATCTCTTAAATTGTTTCCCACTGCTAGCCTTCAGACTTCCATTCTCCCAACATTATGTTCTAAATTGCACTTTTCCTAGAATTTGTACTTTATCCTCTCATGCAAAATCTAACTTCTCTGATCCATAGCATTTCTCCCTGGTCTTAATTTCCTTCATCACTAGGAAACAGAGACAAGGAAAAGCTACAACAATACCACAAGAATGTATTAAGAACACAAAAGCAAAGCATCATCTAGATGACTTCCATGTGATGCTCAGTAGAGACATCACTACCAGAAGCAAAGTCTTAGAGCAAGAATATTTTTCTTCAAGCAAATGACTATGCAAGTGATTTACAGGATTTTACGTGGAAATACTGTAATGCATTTATTTGCTTCCCTTCTCAAGACTGATATTGCACTCCTAATAGTCGCTCTATTTACAGGTTTAATTTCTTTGTAGGAACCATCTTGGAAGAGCAAAATTCTGGTATGCTATGAAAGCCTGTTAAGAGACAAAAGTTAAGCTGGACCTCAGTCAGAAACCCACCCACAGCCCAAAAGCACTGAACAATAAGACATTTACTTCCCAAAGGCAGATTTAGTTTTCTATCAGCTACTTTACTTTTCAAAATATGCTTGTCTTCTCCTTCGCAGTTCTTCTGAAGAAAGGGAGTCTGTCTGACTGGTGTGTGGTGACTGAGGAACATTCGTGGATAATGAGTTCAAGCACTCACTTTGACGACAACCTAAAATCAGAACAAGACATATCCTACTAATTACAGCAAAATGAAGTTCGAAAAAAGCATAGCTTAACCCCCCCCTTCCCCCCCCCCCCCAAAAAAAAACAAACAACACCCTCCTCAAAGTGACTTGTTAGTGAAATAAGCACCTAAACTAACTTCACTGCCATACACTCTCCTTAGGACTGTTTTCCTTTCTTCCTACCACCCTTTGGCAATTTGTTCTTGTCTCTTAATGATCAATGCTAACATGAAAGTAGCAACTTGCAGGAAGCAAGATGCTACAAGAAAGTCTGGATTATCCTTCCAGGCCTCAAAGCCAGTCTATTCAGAGAGCTTGAAGCTGACTGAAGCTGATTTCAGTAGCTGCTAAAGTGTATGCAACATGAATGCTAAGCAAAATTTAAAGGAGCACTGCACCTTGCATGCTGAGTTGAATGGCTCTACGAAGATCAGCTTCTTCATCTTCCATATCAATTTCCTGCCTACTTAGTGCCAGGGCTCTTTGAAAATTCTCCTCATCTTCATCTAACATGCTTGTTCCATCAAAAGGATGGTTAGCTTCTATTGCTTGGTCCACATCACTTCTGGGTAGCCTGTGAAGTCAATATATTTGAGGCATTCAGACAGTAATCGTACTTTGAGCTTTAAAGTAAATATTTTGTGTTGATTTAATTACTTATTTTTAAACTTTGGAAAAAAAATATCTGCTGTGCTAATCTGTTATACAAATACTTTCTCAGTTCTATACAAAACAAACATGAAAAAAATGCAATCAGCCTTCAGCTGTAAAATGAAGATACTGAAACCCTATATATGTTGATGAGAACCTGCTTAATAGGAAAAACTTCAAAAGTAGTAGTGCTACAAAAGCCAGTAATTTTTATTTGAACCCATTGATAATAGTGCAGATAATAGCGCATGTGGTCTCTTCCTTATGAATCTTTAATGACTACACTATAGTCAAAGATCTTCTGTAGACTATACATACATTTCACATCACTGCCAAGTAGTTTACTGTTTTTATTCCATCATCACAACACCATAGTTTACCTTTATGAAGTGGAAGAAGTAATAATGAACTTGTTCCTTTGAAAACAGCTTATGCTTTTTTTTTTTTTTCCTGGAAATCAGTATGCAATTTATTCACAATGAAAATGGGATAACATTATTTTAAGTTGTACATTATGTGCTCTTGCAGATCAATTGCCATTAACGATAGTTTGGGAAGGTTGGCTAACCTACTCTACTATAGTTGGAAAAATCACAATCATGACAGAAAAGTTTGGACTGGAAGAGACCTTAAAGATCATCTAGTTCCAACCCCCTGCCATGGGCAGGGACATCTTCCACTAGGTGAGGTTGCTCAAAGCCCCATCTGACCTAGCTTTGAACATCCAGGGACCAGTCACATACAACTTCTATGGGTAACCTGCTCTCATCTATTCATATTGCCTGCAGAAGCATTTTGGTTTGAGCCTCTTAAGTTTGCAACTGTAAAACACAGTTAGGTAAAGCACCGACTATTCATTAAGACTTATGTGAATACAGCTACAGGAAGAAACCTGTAAGAAGTAACCAGGAAGTAAGCTTTATCTGTATTTCGTATTAAAAAGTTCACATTAACACTCGATGACAGACTATTTCAGCATTAGGTACTACCATACAACATATACTACTGCCAGTCAAGCAAAACCACAAAACCTGCAAATTCAATTCTGTCACACTGCTTTCTGATAAAAAACAGAGTGGCTAACAGTTAAATTCCCAACCCTGGCTGAGGTCTCAATATACTATTGTATTATTAAATCATTTGTCGTCAGTTAATACAATGATGTTCAGAAAAGCCATTTTTATTCTTTAATATATTTGCATTTTCCCCACTTTGTGACTGAAGACCAATCTGAACAGTAGCCTGAATGTACTGGAACACTTCTGAATTGTTGAAGTACTTGCACTGCTTTGCTTTCAACAGTAATTTTGCAGTTATTCTACTTTGCCACATGTACTTGCATGCACTCTGCTGAGTTAAGGGAGTTCCATGTGTTACATGGAGGAGTTGCTTACAATCACTGCAACTTCTAGAAGACTTCTAGACTGAGTAACAAAGGCAAAAAAATGCAAATTATTATGGTATTTTTTGCACACTTAAAAACGCAATGTTTGTTACTGCTCTAATTTGGTTTCTTAGTGTGCAATAGTAGAAAACATTGAACTAAAGGTACTTCTAATTACATCTTAAGAGGGTTGTCTCCATGTAGACATTAATCACAGAAACAAATCACACTGCACATTATTAAAATGAAATCTGTTTACCTTACCTCTGTTCTCTTGACTGTGCTGTCTCTTCCCCAATTAGTTTTGGTCTCTGCACCTGCTGTACCCGAATCATCTGCAATAGCTGATCAGCCTCACAGTCTGGCAGGTCGCCTTTTACTACAAATATGGAATAACCTGAGAAAAATAAATTGTAAGTCTACAGCATTAAGGTGCGCACATCAATACTCTAAAATGCACATTTATACGGAATACAATGTGCAATTTATTAAAATGTAAGGCTCTACCTTTCATTATAAGGATTGGGTTATTTCACTATTTCAGTAACAAAACTAAGGGTAGTTAACCGAATTCATTAAGTTCTAATAAATAATGATTATTACCTACTTTTAGTTAATGAAATTTAACATCTGCAAGTTACTATTACCTTCCTGTTGTAATTGAGCCAAGAAAAGTGCAAGATATGTATCTGATATTAGTTCTGGACCCATCAAGAGAGAGTTCAAGTTAAACCACTGTAATTAAGAAAAAAAGGTTTGAGAGAACAAATTAGCATAAAGATTACTCTGTAATCCATTTCTGTACAATGTGGTCATTTTCTATGATGGAATATCCAACTCAGTCTAGTAAAATAAATCATCAAATTAAAAGTATTTTGAAGCACAATATCTATACTTCTTAAAGTCTCCCTTCAAATACTCTTTAGCTAATAGGAGATCTGAAGCACGGAAATTATTGCATGTTCTCTCCCCTTACTCAACACTGGTACCAGAAAACACATTAAAACAAAAACCTAAATATAACAGTAGAAGAATAATTTCAGACATAAATCTAAAATACTCCTTAATCCTAGTTTTAAAATTGCTAAGAGATTGATGAAGGAAGAAATCTTTCAGAAATTAATACTCTATCTTAATACATTAGTAGATACAGGAAACAAGTTGAACTCTTCCCATTATATTAATTAAACATGATGCCTTTAATAGTTAAGGATACCGAAAACTACGGTTTACATCTGGATAGTTTTTAAATTTAAAAATTAAGAAAAGTGAACTCAAATATAATACACCAATAATATAACATTACAATAGTGGACACTCAAGGTATTTCCAGTTCCCTGAAGACAATTACAAGGTAATAACGCTTCCACTAGGGACAAATATACTCAGTAAGTATGGTAAAATATTCTATCTTTAAAATCCCATATATATTGCAATCAATTTGAAGAACTTCTCTTGTACCACACCCATTCAATATTATTCAATTTGAACCAGAGAGCACAATTTCAGACAGCAGAAGAATTCTATCTCCATTCTTAGAAAAAGGCATTTGCCTACCCAAACTTCTGTATGTGCAGTCATACACTTGCCATCAGGCCCATACTGTAAATCACCTCTGTTCCAGGTGAGTATTTACCCTTCTGTCATCGAATCACTTGACTTCTCAGTCAAAAAGCCCCCTTCCCACTGGAATAAGGTAAGAAAACCACCAGTGTAGGAGTGGGGAAAGAATTAAAAGGTTATATAAACATATATGACAGACAGATTACTGACAAACGTTTAACAGAGTATGGAGGAGAGAGGTCTGGTGAACTAATTTTGCTTTAACAGTAACAGAAAAGAAGTAGGTCAAAGCGCTAAGACAATCTATTTTGTCTCTCCCTTATTACTCTCTAGATAACAGAGCCTAGTATTCCTTTGTGTAGCTACAAGCCGCATGTGCAAGCAAAACACATCCCTCCTCCAACTAAAGAAGTTTGAAGCTAGAATGATATCAAAAAAGTTGCAGCTGATGTGGTTGTATTTATACTAGGGAACATTCCCTTAACTTTAAGGGACCTTTCAGCCTTTTCTATTTCAAATACACAAAAAATATTTTTAAACAATTATCAGCTATACTTTAAACCAGAACAGTAGTTTGCTTACTTACAGGAATAACTGTGTTTCTTTTAAGCTGGATGACAATATAGGTAGCCTGCACTTGGAAACCCAATTGGCAGAGTGACTCTTGCCCACTATTTTAGAATTTAGGAGCTTACTTCACAAACAGTTTATGACAAAAAGACAACAAAAGCAACCACACCCAGCATGATCCAAAACAATGATTGGCTACTGAAAGACTGCACTCACATTACAAGAGACCTGCACATGACTTGAGTTATGATGTATGTACCATGTAGGTGTTTGGCCACCCCTTGTCTTTAATTGTTATTTCCTGCTTATAAGACAACTGCTTCAGGTAGTTTTCAAAAACATTGAAAAACTGTGATTCTACTTTCCCCAACCTTAACCTTTGGATACCGTTAGATACTTAAAGGAATATAAATATTCATGAATACAGTGGAACTTTGAGCTTTTACTTCTATCTATTGTTCATTTAAACATGCAAAGGGCTATTGGCAACTCATTTTTACAATGTCAATTATGTAGTTCACTAAATAAGCTTGCACGTTACAGGAATCCTAATCTTCATCTAGGACTTCCCCCTCTTCCATACAAACATTTTTCTGCTATTCTTCATGCAGAAAAGCAAGAAAAGATCTTAAGAGAGGTCACAGAGACTCTGCCTCAGCTGCACCTTCCTATAGGACAGGTTCACTGGGGATTAGATCCTAGGATCTTTCCCCAGCCTAACATTCATGAAAAGCTGCCTGGCATATTTGTGATATAACAAACATTTACTAAAATCCTTTTTTTTATTACTACTATTAAAACAAATTGCAGCAAAAGCCTGCAGAAGGCCAACGCATGGTCTACTTGCAACCGTTTTTTCCGCCCCCAATCTGAAGTCAATTTTTAAATAAAAAAAGACAATGTCACCTGTTTTCCTAACTTTCGAACTGTAAACCAGTGTTCCTTATAATTACAAATAAATGATTTTTCATTTCTGTAAAAAGAAAAACAAAAGGTATAGATAAAATTAAATAATATTGGAATGCATATTAAAGTTTTTTGCTACCACTAATTTAAACTTGTATAATAAAACTTCAGTAATACAACTGCTGACATTACAGAATACTCATACTGCTTTTGTAACTTAAAATATTTATAAAGTCGTCCTTTTTATCACATCCATATTACTGAAATCTCATACCTGTGATGCCACAGATACTTAAGATGTCATAAAGGCACACAGGAGAGGTGCTCATACACACCACCAAAAGAAAAAGAAAATATCAAAGGCAGAGAGTATAAAAAAAACAAACATCAGGATGCAACAGAACTTGAAACACTAATTTTAAAGACACAGAACTAAATCACTGATTGTCAGTATTTTCCCATAACATGAAAGCAGGGTGCTAAAAATAATAATAATAGAGTCTTACATAGGATCGATCCCAAGCCTCTGATACTCTGGGCTGTTGAAGAGGATTAGTTCTAAACCCCAAACTTTCAAGGCATTGCTTATGACCTGTCAAAAAACAACACTTTTTAATGAGTTAAACCAATCAAATCTAATTTGAGCAACTGCAACCATTTTAGCCACTGTCAACACTTGTATTTTTCTCAAAGTTTTGATTTCAAAACATTGCTGGGAAAACTAGGAATCACATTATTCAAAATGCAACTGTCATGAATTTACATGCAAATATAGCACGCCTACCATAGAGGGAGTAACAAAGCTATGATTTAACTAAGACATGTTAATAAACTTACTCCCTCAGTCAAAGCTGTAATTTCACCTCCCACAAACACTAATATTGTCATCTCCCTGCTCTCAATGTACTGCTCTGCCCTCCCTCTCCACTCAGTGCAACGTCATATTTCTCCACAGCAATAATTTGAAATTCGCATCACTGGAAGGTACAGCACCAAGTCAGGCTCATTACCACAGGGTTACTGCTAGTGTTTTTAGGTCGACTATCCCAATTCATTTTAAAGAGCTGCCCATCAAAGCTTTCTGATCAATATAAAGACTTGAAATTTGTTTTTATTGTATGAGAAATAACAGAAATATTACAAAATCCTGGGCACTGGTACAGCTTGTAAGCTTTCCCCATATCTTAAGACACCCAAATTGGTATTTCCTTAATATTATAGATTATTTCAAAGTCATTTTGAAAGGCAATCAGCAGATTTGAAAATAAGTTAACTGAACTCTTCTACAAGAACTCTTTAATGCTATTTGTAATAATGCTGTAAGAAATCCTTGCCTTCCATCTTGCCTTTCAGCCAGCCAATTATGTAGCAAGTGAGCAAAGCAATGAGAGGACAATAAAGGTAGAATATTCAGAAGCGTTTTTTTCAGCTTCAGTACTGCAGCAACACAATCAAGAATACAAGAAATGCTGAACTGTTAATCATTTTTCACAGAGTAGAAATACAGTCCTGCCCTACATCAGACAGTAAGGAAGACAGAGGCTCTGCTCTCAAGGGATTCTGGAACACTGACAAGCACCTCTCAAAGCTATAGAGACAGCCAAAGGTGCAAAGCTTAACTAACAGCTCAGTTCCAGAAACAAGCCCCAGTTCAGCGTTCAACACCTTTTTTGGTGTTCTGGTTTAAGTATTTCCTATTACTTCTCCATTACACTCCTTAAAACAAAATAAAAAAACTTTGTTTCTACTGTGATTGGAGAGTGCTGTAAAAACTGTAATAGAGGTACTTCAGCTTCTTCCAATCTGCAGATCACTGCGACAACCCTGTAATCACTGCCATGTGCAAAATCACATATACTGCATAAAGAAAAAAAATCTGTCAGTAGAGAGCAATGCTTACTTGAATTGAGAAGAATCCACTATCATCCATATTTACAGAAGGCTGCTGCTCAGTGTGAGATTGGGAGGGAGAAAAGAGAAACATGGTGTAAGAATGAGAGGTCAGGAAGAATTCAACTTTAAGAATAACTGCAAATACATAAACTAATTATTTCCTACTCTGTAAGGCTGATTACAGTGCTCAAATGTTAATTAAAACCTCAAATATTTAAATTAGAAATGCTTAGTGCTTAAAGGACAGACAAGCATGGAAAAATTGTTCCCACCTCTGCCACTAGTTTACAAAAATATAAGGCAAAATTCTTGTCCTTGCCATGCCTGTGACCTTCGTACCAGTAAGATGATGATAATGTAGCCCCTCTCTCTCTCTTTTTTTTTTTTTTTTTTTTTTTTAAGAATTACTGTAAAGCTATACTAGTAACATTCAGAAGTGACAAATCTGAAATACTTGAATGGAAATATCTATAAACGTAAGAAACATTAGCAAAAGAAATGAACTTTCTGTAACTACAAAAAATAACAACCCTGTGCTACACAATATTAGATTTCAGGCAAATGTCAAACCTCAAATTACAAATATTTTACCTGTAAAAATGTTCGATATTCTTCACTAGACACTCCTCCCTCTGCCATTCTCATTCTTTCTTCCTCATCCAACTGCTGTGCAATGGAAGATAACTCGACAGGGCTAAAATACTCTCCTTGTAGCAAATTATTCAGGCAGTGCTGAGCACACAGTGAGCCTTCTTGCTAACATTGGAAGAAAAAGAAACACCAAAGCAATGACAAAAGCATGTTAATGTTTTGCTCTGAAAAAACATTCAATTATTTAATTCTGGCATACTTTCCCTCCACTCCCCCCACCATCACATTTTCTTTAGATGAATCACAGTGCAACCTGTAGAATACAGACCTCATCCTCACCCCACACAATATGATGGGGGAAAACCCACTACTGTATTTCCTAAAAGAAAATAAATTTAAAGTAAAAGTGTTTTGGAAAACACTATAAAATTGCCAATGGCCTGACCAAGACACACAAGTACTTTGCAACCAGCAGGATAATGGATTCTGCCCTTTTCTAAACTACCACCATACGAAAGAGGAAGCTTTTTTTCCCCCCTCTCTAGTTCCCAGTAACAAATATTCTCAGCAACAGAGACTCTTGCTCTTTGTTAAACTTCTCATGTGCACCAGGTGCGGCTATCAGCAATCTGCTCTCCACACGTGATTAAAGAAACTCAGACCATTAAGACTTCAAAGAGATTTGGAAGTATACATCCACAGAATTTGTTTCCTTCCTTTCAGGTTACTCACCCAGTTCAGGTTGTAACCAATCTCATTTATTACTCTGAAAGTGATAAGGTGCTGAAAGAGAAGGAAATCTCATTTTCTATATGAAATTTACAAACAGGAACTAGGTAAGAGAAACTAGTACCTACTGGTTGCGAAATCTTGCTGACAATGATGAGACAAGAAACAAAATGAATTTAGCACATTCAACACTGAAAATATTTTTGGATAAACTATTTAAACATGAAACACTTTAGACATTTTGCTGCACATCCAGCATACTGGAGATCAAAAAAAAATACAGAATTTTTAGACTGTCAACCTAAATTAAAAATGAATAAACAGTCATCATTTTGTTGTACAGATTAAAACCGAATCTGAATGACTGCATGTTAGGCTCTACCATTTCATACGTGCAGATAAAATACTGTCTTGTTAAAAGAGAGAAATCATAGTTTCCCATCAAAAGCAATCTTCCTCTAAGAAATAAAAACTGTGAGAGCAAGACAAAATTAACATCAGTTTTAAAATGCATCTTTACTCTTTGTTTTAATCAATGCTCAGTTTTATTTATAATAAGATTGTACATTAAAACAAAAAACCTCAAAGAATGAAAACCAGCCCCCCTCTCCCCCCCAAACCCAGAAACTAAGAACTGCCTTGGAGCAATACTCTTTAAACAGCCATGAAAGCAACATACAAGTCACATGCATGAACCTCCATGGTCTCCCTTACATCAGGAACCTTGAAAGTTCCCTTTATTCCGGATTACAAAATCATCACCCAATCAGTCAGTGAGTTAAAGCTGGAGCAGCTGTACAGCCAGGGCACAATGGAATTTAGAAGCGTCATCCTCTGCAGCGCCTCCAGCTCATCTTCTCCCCGTAACAAGAAGCTCAAGACACAGCAACTCCGGTCCTATTTGGACCACGGCCCTGCTGCTGGCCATGTCATACAACTAAAGCAGGGGACCCCGCTCAAGAATCACAAGCTTCTTCACCAGAGCTGTACGACACCATTAGAAACAAATCAATATTAGGATACCTTTGAAATTGAGTTTTATTGCAGGCTTACAACATAACACCACTGAAAGGGCCTTCCCGCACTTTTACAGAAAAAGTTCTACCTTAAAACCAAAACAATTTCTGTACGCACAATCTGTGTGAACTGTAAGCACAGAAAACTGATCTTACAGTTTGTAACAGATGTTACTTTCGTTACTTTCATGCAGAGAATTCTGTATCCTTCCATAATCTGAAATCCTCCTATTGAGACCTACCCTGATATAAACTGCTCTCCTGCTTTCAGTGTTTTTAACCACTTGTATGCTATCAAAGAAAGGGCCAGCTTTTACACCGAGGGCTCCTTAAATCCTGAGTAATCCTACATTTTTGCAACTGTCACCTCCCTGTTACAAGTGCCACATTGCTTAGGTCTTTGTTTAGTTGAAAGTGTATCAATTGCCTTTACAAATACCATATTTTCCCTTTTTCTTTTTTTTTAATTGAAATCTCTTTAGTGTGCAAATTCAAGTGGGGTGTGTATATGTGTACATTTAGCATTTTAAGTATTTTGACAGGTCATGAAATTGTGTGCTTGATAGGAAAAAAATACCCCCTAAGAAAAAAGACAAAAGTTCAGGTAAGGCTTCCCTATAATAACAAATATATGTATTTGGTAGCCTAATTTAAAACAGGCACACAGACACTTTGCTAACTGCATAACCAACTTACTAATAAGCACTTAGGTTCCACCTTCACGTGAGACACAAAAACACACAGAAAACCCACAACCAAACCCAGCAGCAGCCATGAATGACAACCAGTTTATAACTCGGAGCCTAGCACGCTCCATCACTTTGATTTCAGCAGAATTTTTATTTTTTATTTTTTTAATTCCTAAGTTACAAAGCAATTTTACTTGTGAGAACTTGAAGTTTCAGTCACCATTACATCATGCAACAGGCCAGGCAAGACAAAAGGAAGGTATGCTTGCTCTGAACTCATTGTCAGATCTAGACCAGGACTCAAGGTCACTGTAGCACAGGGTGTAACAGCTGAAACCCAACACTCATCCCCTGAACAGCAGCTGTTTAATGTGACAGTGTCTGGCAAATTTTGCTACCCAAACCTGGCCTGAAAGAACGCTCCTCAGGTTCTAGGGATTTCAAGAAAGAAATTTAAAAAGTTGCAAAGCTGGCTTACTTTATTCATCAAGTAAACCAACAAGTATCCATGAGAACAGCATACAGAGACTAGCACTACCCTTAAAACAACGAAAGTGTGTGCGAATTACATGAAAAACTACCAAGTTTTACAGCGAGGCACAAACAGCTCCCATGTGGGAGCTCTGCTAACCCCCGGCAGCTTCCAGAAGCATGCCCTCCACAACAGGAAGCTGCCTGGCACCCAAAGCCCAGTATCCAAATTAGGATTTCCAGCATGCCATTTCCTCGCTCCTTACACAACACAAACCAAGGCAGGTTCAGCCGAGGAGCGACCGAGAACCCAAAAGCCGTTCTGCTTCTCACTGCTCGTCTACCCCGGGCTGCGGAGCCTCTCTTCGGGACACAACGGTGTGCACCTGAGCACAGCCCAGGCCTGTTCCTCAAGCCCCCGAGATGTGCACAGGAGGCGCTGAGGCCCGGCCCTGCCCCTCTCCGGGCCCTGGCGAGCTGCCTTCCCCACAGGGCACCGCGGAGGAGGAGAGGGACAAGCCACGGCTCCGCGCTGCCAGCGGAAGGCTGCCGGGGGGACACCCTCACAGCCTGCCCAGGGCTACGAGAGCCCCGGAGGCAGCGCGGGGAGGGGAGGCGAGGCCCGGCCGCCGCCGTCCCCACCTCGGCTCCTCAGGGAGGGCGCCCCCGGCCCGGCCGCGCCGCCCCCCGCCGCCGGAGCCCCCCCAGGTGCTGGCTCACCCGCTCGTGGAAGATCGCCTCCATGTTTCCTGCCAACGGCCGCCGCCTCCCGCGCCCCCGCAGCCAACCGAAGCTCGCCTCGCCGGGCACCGCGCAGGCCCCCTGCCGGCGGGGAGTGGGGGGTGCGCCGATGAACGCCTGGCTAATTAACGCTGGGCTCCCGCCCGAGGGAACGACGCGAATCGAGGGGCGCTCTCGGCCTCCTGCTCGGCCAGGCCCGAGCGCCGCGTGGGGCCCGCGTTGGAAACGGCGCAGCGGGGGCAGCCCCCTCGGCGCTCCGCCCAGCCCGCCTGGGCGGCCGCGGGGAAGGAAAGTCCTCCACGTCCAAAAAAAAGAAACGCGACAAAAACACCTGTAAAACAAAACAAAAAAACCCCTACCAACTGCCTTTTGTGCCTTTGTTAAGTATCCCCTTGAAGTCCACCTCGTAAATCAGCTATAAATTTCCACACCGTACAGATTAATAACAACGTCACTGATTTTTGCATAGTTTTTTTCTTTATTACATCCTCTTTTTCCAGAGAATGACTTACAGGGACAAAAGTTTCTCAGCAGTTATGGACTTCCGGGACACAAATTAGTCATATAATTAAATCATCTTCCAAAAAGTATGATTGGAAATTAAACTAGCAGTGATGGATTGCAGGTGTTCTTTTCTGTAGCTTTATATAGTCTTAAGATGAAAACCGTAATTGTATTCTTTCAGTGCTCAAGATAATTAATCAAGTGAAAATATTCCTTATTTCATCAACAGTCTTTATTTCCATGTTGTTTCTTCACCAGGCTTCAACTCTCTGTGTGGAAAGAAAAACAGAAGAGACTACAGTTAGGACGATTTTTGTAGAACAATTACTAATATATATAAAATATTCTAGAATATCTTGATTTTGAAAGTTATCTTAAAATTTGTAGAGGTTTTTGTAATATGTAGAAATACCAGCTACGTGTCACCAGCAACTGCGAAGTGCTCATGTAACAGTGGCACAAATTCTATCATCTTACTTTCTTACTCAGAACTAATGTAGGTAACACCAGAGTTTAAAAAAAAAATCCACCTGCAAACCGGTAACATTCCTATGATGAGTCCATGCTATGCAGTATGATTTTTATTTGTTATTTGCTTAACCCCATGTTGTAATGTAAAATGAGAACTGATACTGATGACGCACTGCATTATCTAAATTCTGTGAGAAATTTGCCAGCAAGCTCAACCTGATTACTATATATAATCATACCCTAAAGTGAAGATACAGCAATCGCCAACATAAACATTTGTGTTAATTAAAAAAATATTACTTTTAATAACAAATTTACACAAGCATTGAGTTAATAAGTGCTGCGATAATTTTAAATTTAAGACAGAAGCTTGCCATTATCCACTGAAAATTAAAATTCAATGACTGTTTCCCGCTGAGGTTTCAGAGACAAAATAATGGTTTTCATATTTCATGACTAAGAACTGGCCAGCAGTTGATAATTAACAAGCTTTGGACAGGCAAATCTTTTTCTACTAAAGTGAATATACCTTATTTTTTCAAATTACTTGATTTCAAATCAATACTTAGTTAACTAAAAACTAATTAGGAGCTGCAAAAGATCATTTTCCATTTTAAATTGACATATGACATTAAGATGCAAGATACTCATTCTCCCACCTGTAGAATCTTCAAGGACTCGGCGAGTAGGTAAATTCATACCTACAGAAAATACTTCCCTAACTTGTCAGTTCTTTATGCACTTCATAACTCTGCTTCCTCCAGTTAACAAAATAATGTTAATGCATGTTACATACACACTCCCACACTTTTTCTCCTGGCCTATAAACCCCCCCAAACCCTGTTAGATATTGTCCTTGGAAGTATATTTTACAGTAAAGTTTAAAGTGGTATTTTTACTACAACCCTTCAAGATTTCTTTCTATTAGTGGTATTCCAAAGTTATGTTTGTTTGCAAGAACAACAGCGCTAGCCACTAACAATACTATACTAAGATTTAGTTAATGCCATGCCATGATAACTACACTGTGAATGGCAAAGCATAATGGAAGCAAATAATTATATTTTATTCTTTTAAGATGACTTTTTCCTAACACCGTAAGTTTATTATTCATCTCTATGTGTTTACGTTTTATTCTGATCTCATGTACTGCATCCTTCTACTAAGTTTCTTTAGATACAAATCAGTCTTAATATTCTCTACTATTTGCATTTATCTTGCTTCCACAAATAAAATTTATTAAAATCAACACTTGTAATTCACTGGTGCAACTGATTATTTTACATCAGTTATGTTGGCTAAACGATCAAACAGATAGAAATACACATAATGTCTTTTTGCAATTAAGAGCACTAAGATGGGTCCTAATGCTGGAATATTCAGAGGGCATTAGTGACCTAACACCCGTCACGAATGCTTGCTGAAACTTTTATTCTCCCCACTTTAATATTTTTCATACTTTTTTTTTCATACTATTAACAACAGTGAAGCACTTTAAGTCTACTTGGCAAAACAACTGAATGTATGTATCTAAAAGGCATAAGTAAAGCAGACCTTCTATATAATAAGCTCTTGTTTCGGAACGTTGACAGTTTTTCATCGTTCATTCTGTCCAAATAGCATCCAATCACGAATCCTAAGGGAACGAAGATGTGAACCCAGTGATCACGCACAACTTGGGCGAAATTCACCATGGCTGCTGGAAAGAAGTGTAACAGGTTAAGAGGTGCTAACGAATCTGTAATGGAAGCTGTTGCGTACCTGCAATATTTATTTACGCTTACTAGGATCCTACCATAGGATAACAGGTATGAGGGCCACTAATAGGTTTGTGGGACACCGAACACTTTCTATGGGATACATATTGTTCTCAGATACATACAGAAATTTCTTAGAAATAATCCTAACCAGCTCTTGGCCCCGGGAAATAGGATTTTATCCTAAAATGGGAAAGGAATATCTCTTCTCGACTATTACCGGTGAGGCAGTCACACTTAATCGATCCATTTATTCATTAAAACCTAATCACACAGAACTTTGCTGCTCTGCAGACCGTTGGAGGTGCACTCGTAGCACAGAACCCTACAGATGCGGTCTTTATTCACCCGACGTATGGGAACTGACAGATGAAGAAAACGGGTGGTTTGTAAAAACCCACTAAGCGAATTTCTCCGGCCTTCCCAAACCACAACCTCCCTGCTTCAGTGGAGATTTTATGAGACACCGAAGAAGTTTATGACCCGTTCCCGGCCCTAAGGAGGAAAGAGGAAAGGGGACAAGAGGACGAAGACCCCCCCCCCCAACCCGCCATTACCGCTCCTCGCCGCCGCCGGGCCCCGCTCAGCGGCCGCACCAAGGGCAACGGGCGGTGCGAGCGGGCTGGGAGAGCCCACGGGCAGCAGGGGAGCGGGGGGAGCCTCCTTCCTCCCCCATCACCTCTCGGCGGTGGTGCCGCCCGTTCCCCTTCCACCTTCCCTGCTCGTTCTCCCCGCCCCGCACAAGATGGCGGCTGGCGGCGGAGGGGCAGGAGGCGGCGGAGGGGCAGTGCCCCGCGGGGCTTGAGGCCTCGAGGTAGCGGAGGCGGCTCGGGTGGCACCGCTGCGGGGCGTCCCATCGCCGGGAGCGGCGGGATCGGCCGGCTGCCGGGCGGCCAAGGTCTCCGGTGCGCCGAGCCGAGCCGAGCCGGGCTCGTTCTCCTCCTCTTCCTCTTCTTCCTCCTCCTCTTTTTCCCCGGTGAGCCCCGCGGCGCGGCCCCTCAGCGGCGGGGTCTGTCCCGGTGCGGGGCTCCCCTCACACCCTGGGGGGCCGCAGCCCTGGGAGCTGGACCCTGCGCCGCTCCTAGCAGTCGCTTATTTTATTTTTTAAGTTATACTTCTAATAAACTTCGAAGCTCTCTCTAACAACAGAAGACCCCCAAGGATCAGAAGTTGGTATCTGAAAGTTAGGGCTTGGCATCTAGCAGCTTTATTGAACAATATTCACCACCATTGTGCACGTTCTCAGAACGGAGAGAGAAATGTGAAGAAAGAGAGGGAGATCTAAATAAGTAAATGTTTCCTCGGGATTACATAATAAAATGTTTTCTTCCCCCATTCAGATTAGTTCTTCCTGAGATCAGACACTTGGACAGAAAAATGACATCGATTATCAAGCTGACCACGCTTTCAGGGGTGCAGGAGGAGTCTGCCCTGTGCTACCTATTGCAAGTTGATGAATTCCGTTTTCTTCTGGACTGTGGCTGGGATGAAAACTTTTCTATGGACATTATTGACTCCCTAAGGAAGTAAGTAGCGCACACACTTTAGGTCATCTTTTTCTGAAAGCTTTCAAAATGCCAGTCAGTGGTATCTACGTGGTGATCGTTACATCCAAAGTGGTTCATATTTGCTCAAAATGTGCTTTATGTGAAGGGGGTGATACTGCTAAAATGTCTCCAGTAAAATTTTTTCAGCATAATGAGTATCCTCAATTAACTGTAGTTCTCAAACCGTTCAGAGTTTGTTTTGGTTTGGATGTTTTGTGTTTTTACACATGCTCTGCTCTGTATCAAGTTTATGGGAGGCTGACCTTGGCTTTCAAGTAATTTAAGATGTTTAGCGAAGTTTTAAATGAGAGAGGCGTTATTGAATGAAGGCTGAAGATAAAGTGGACCAACTCTTGCCTCATATTTCAACTTTAACAAACTGTCGGTCTGGAAAATAGCTTCTCTTAGTATCCCAGCCCTGTCAAGACGTCAAGTTGTCTAGTCTTTAGTACTGAACTCTTGCATGCTTACAGTGAGGAGCTTTCCTGATGCAGAAATTGATTGCTGGTAAAAGACTGAAACATAAAAAATCCGTGAAACATAAAACATCCTGTGTTTTTAGCTATATAGTATTTAAAAATAAAATCTAAGCTGTGTATACCACTTTTCCTGAGTTATAACTTGACTTGTTTCAATTGAAAAAAAAAAGTTTTGATTTGGTTCTTATCAATATAAAGATTATTGACTCTTGGATCCTGTTATTTGTTTTTTCTCATCTGAAAAAAAAGTTGTAGTCTGTTCTGGTCTTTAGATATATAAATTTGCCTGCACCAAAAATACTTTTGACTCTTCGGTTAACGAACTTTCTGGTGTCAGAGAATATATTAAGGTCTTTCTAATCAAGAATTTAATGTGAAAATTTTGAAAGTTCATACATGACCCAGGCCTTGAAGTTACATTTTCAGAATTCTCTTGCGTATTTAAGTTCTGACATTACTTGAGCACACTTGGAAATGCCTCTCACTTTTAGTTATGTTTTTTAAACCTGGAAAGGTTTAAATTGTCTTGTTTGGCATTCAGACTGTGCAGTTGTTTTCAAAATAGTCATAGCTGGAAGTGTATAATAACTTTCAGAACTCTTTTCAGCATCTTGTTATCCTTCCTTTGTAGACATGTACACCAGGTTGATGCTGTTCTCCTTTCTCATCCTGACCCTCTACACCTTGGAGCTCTCCCATATGCAGTTGGAAAAATGGGGTTGAACTGTGCCATTTATGCAACTATTCCTGTATATAAAATGGGACAGATGTTTATGTATGACCTCTATCAGGTATATTTAAGTGCATACTTTAATACACAACATCATTGGTATGGTAGATGGCTCAAGTTTTTGAACATTGTGTGCTTCTTATTTGTTTTAGTCCCGCCATAACACTGAAGATTTTACACTCTTTACGTTGGATGATGTAGATGCAGCCTTTGATAAGATACAACAGCTGAAGTTTTCTCAGATTGTGAACTTGAAAGGTAAAGTTGTTCTGTAAGGAACAATTTTGATAAACTGCTTCTAGTGACTCTGTTACCTTCACTAACAGTTAAGGTAACTTTTAAAAAGGGGTATCTCTATGAAAGTTATGCGTTTCTCAGGTCTGAATTCTGTAACACTGTGCCTGTCTATATCAGCTGAACACCTGGCATTAGTAATTGTATATGGAAGTGGGTAGAACTTCCATTTAATGAAGAGGAGGCTATGCCAAAGCATATTTAGGCACTGGTTTCTCCTTTTTTTTTTTTTTTTTTTGTAACTTTTCTTGGAGTTTGTTCAAGTCTCTAGAAATACTTATTCATACCTCAGAGCTCCTCAGTAACAGAAAGTTTTCCAGAGAACAAACAACGTTCAGATGCTAAGTTTTAGCATGTTAATGATTGATTTAATGAGGTCTTTGCTGACTCTGAGTGATACTCAGTGTAGCTTACTGCTAGGAACTGTGGTATACAGATAATCAGCATCTTTTCATTGTTGCTTAATTCAGAGATCGGAATGAAATGGAAACGCTGTTCTTGCACAGACATAAGCTGATCACCAGAAGCTTGTCTCTGAGATGCTTTACCTCCCAGCTCCTCAATGCTGCTTGCTAAAATTCTTGCCCTGTAATTTGGCATCCCATTCCTATTTTTCTCTTCCGTTCTTGAAAGGCTTCAGACCCTTTTTCAAGGTATTTGTGGCAAGGATATAACTGTGCTACCAACTTTCACATCTGATACACGCTTTAGTGAACAACCGTACCAAAACACTTTTTTTTTTTCATATTTAATGGAAGTGACTCGAAGTTTTGATGGATGCTTCTAAGAAGATAATGCATGTTCGAATCATTGTTAAAGCTGTGCAGTCGTGCAGTTCTAGTTGGTGTCACGGATCAAAGACAACGAGTAATGGTCATGGTTGCTGTAGTTTTACTCTGACAAAGATCAAGGCTAGCACAAGTGACAAGAAGCAGCCATGCATTACAAAAGTAAGAAAAGCGGCATGTAGTGCTGAAAAGATCGGTCATCCCTGACTGTAGCACGTAGACACCTTTCCTTGGAATTCTTTCACTTGCCTGTTTGTTGTTCTGGCAAATTTCTGGTTTGTGTAATTTACATTTTTTTTTCTAAGTACTCAGTGAATGATGCAGTAAGCATTTTGTGTTGCAGCAGAGAGGGGTCTGCCTTTCGCCAGCTTACTTGCTTTCCTGGGATCTATTAGTTATGTAACTTGCTGCTGTTTAAGTCTGTAGTTACAGCAGCTTGGCAATGCCACTGAATACTGGTGGGAGGTGGCGTGAAGAAGTGCTCTTCAGTTTCTTTTTCTGGAGACAGAGTAGAAATGAATTGCGTGAAGTGTAACATCATGAAGTTACTGGTTAGATGGCAAGGAGAGAGATGCTACTGATTTTCACACTTTTTTTCCAGGTAATAGTTTTGGAGTTATTTATTTACTTTTATTTAGAGTAATGGATTTTAGTACATGTGATGTACCTAAAATATTGAGAGGTTTTGAAAAGATCATTTTTTTTTTTTAGGCAAAGGACATGGTCTGTCAATCACACCATTGCCAGCTGGTCACATGATAGGAGGCACAATCTGGAAGATTGTCAAAGATGGAGAGGAAGAAATTGTTTATGCAGTTGATTTCAACCACAAGAGGGAGATGTAAGTTCAGTGTAGCCATCTATATTTCTTAGATGTGTTAGGTGTGCATCATTTTGTGTAATAAATAGGTATGGAAGTAGCAGTGCCTTTCCAGAAATAAGATGCTTATTTCACATTCATTCAGATTAATTGGTTTGAAACAAGTGTTAGCTCTGGGTTTCTTCATTCCACTCAGATGTATTTATTTGTAAGTTTGAAGCAGGAAGCATTCAGGAAACATCTGTGCAGTTTGGAAAAGCTTTTCTTGCAAATTAAGAAGGAAAATAATATCACAAAGCTTCTCGTTGTTGTGTAGAAAACATAATCATCACTAAAGAAAAATACACGTTTTCTTCTACCTTAGACAAAAACTGACAGGATACTTCTCATGTCCTGTCTTCTTTCTTTAAAATGGATATATTTTTCTCATTAATATGTTTTGTGTTATGCGTCAAGCCAAATTTAATCACTGAAACTTAGAAGCATAGAATATTCCAAGTTAGAAGAGACCTGCAAGAATGATCGAGTCCAACTCCTGGCTCCACACAGGACCTTCCAAAAATTAAACCACATTTCGAAGAGCATTGTCCAAATGCTTCTTAAACCTTGGCAGGCTGGGTGCTGTGACTGCTTCTCTGGGGAACCTGTTCCAGGCTGTGATTTAGGTGTGTTCCAGATCTAATATGAAAGAGGCTTTTGGGGAATGAGAAGAGAAGAAGGTAGAAAAATAAACTTAATTGAAACTTCCCTTGTTCTTACTAATAATCAGTTGTAGATATTAAATACATTTATGCAATGTGTCAACCTTCTCATAATTACTTGTTCAATAGGACTTTGTAGCTACTTAAACATCCTCTTATTGTCGGTCTAAAGTGTTTTCTTTAAGAAGCTCTTTGATTTGTTTATATGTGATACAGTAGTTTTCTATTATTGAGGAGTTTGGCTTCTGTACGTGTAAAAATCTGGAAGCTTGCTGTCTTATTTTTTCTTGTGAAATGGAAAATGCAGAAATTGAGTTTTGGCCTTTTTTCCACAGCCATCTGAATGGATGTTCTTTGGAAATGTTGAGCAGGCCTTCGTTGCTTATTACAGATTCATTTAATGCTACTTATGTACAACCCAGGAGGAAGCAACGGGATGAGCAGCTGCTGAGTATGTATTCCTTTTTGGGGTTCAAGATAGCAGTAACAGGATTTATTAGCCTCTGTAAATTGTTTTCCTGTAAGAAGCTCACCAGCATCTAATTTAAGAATCTTTATTAAAATTTAACAAATTTTGAATTAGTCTTTCCTGATGGTACTGATCCTGTAGGTAAAACATTTTCCTGAAAACAAAGAATTGTACCCTATGGTGTGTTTTATCCAGTATCATTTGATTTCTTAAGGAATTCTTAAATGATCTTCTGTAATACAATCTTTTTTTTTTTTTAAGCTCAATTCTACAGATTGTATTTATTTATTTTAAAAAGTAATATCAAGGCAGTGGGATCTCCAGAACTACCAAGAAGAGTCCAGCTCCTTTTAATTTAATTGGAAACATGGTTTTGGTTCTGTCTTGAAGTTTAATTTATTTGAGTTCAGTCTGCTTTTGACTAATGACTGTCAGAGTGACACAGGAGGGGAAAACAAAACAAAACATTGCCCCACAAACACCCAAGTTGTGGTTTAAAGTGTAAGCATTTTGTTTTAATTCTTTTCAGCTAATGTTTTGGAGACGTTACGAGGTGATGGAAATGTATTAATAGCTGTGGATACAGCAGGCAGAGTTCTGGAACTTGCTCAACTTCTTGATCAGATCTGGAGAACAAAAGATGCAGGATTAGGAGTCTACTCTCTAGCACTTCTGAATAACGTCAGCTACAATGTAGTGGAGTTCTCTAAATCACAGGTTTGTTTGTTTTTTCATTTTAAAATGCAATTGTGAAGGGGTAACAGGATGTATATTTAAGAGCTTTTTTCTTTTCAACATTTTTTTTTAAAAAGCCAAAGACTGGATGTTGCCTTATTCTAGAGTTGGTATTTGTCTCTCAGATGTTTTGATCAAGTGACACAGTGTCTAGTCATGGCTACGGCTGTGCTTCTTGATACTCGTTTCTACTTTCTTTTTAATCACAAGACTTGTCAGCATGTCAGCAGTATAGCTATTAAAAAGTACTAGTTTCTGTGGTGTTTATGCTCAGCATTATTTCTATACACACTGAGAAACCTTGATGTAATCACACGTATTTCAGCCCTGTACTTACTGTCAGGTTTGTACATTTTTACATTTTTCCTATAAATAATTTTTTCTTAATGTATATTTTAGGTCGAATGGATGAGCGATAAGTTGATGAGGTGCTTTGAAGACAAAAGAAACAATCCTTTTCAATTCCGCCATCTCTCCTTATGCCATAGTCTTTCTGATCTTGCTCGAGTGCCTAGTCCAAAAGTTGTTCTTGCCAGTCAACCTGATTTAGAGTGTGGATTTTCAAGAGATCTTTTCATTCAGTGGTGCCAGGATTCCAAAAACTCTATAATTTTAACTTACCGCACTACACCTGGAACGTTAGCACGATTCCTGATAGATAATCCTTCTGAGAAAGTTATAGATATTGAGGTAAGAGTTTGTCCGTTTATCTAAAAGTTTTTGTTGTGGGCCATCTGGGGGAATAGAAGCAAAACTGAATTTAGTTTTCTTTTTGACCTGCTGAAAATGCTTCTAGTGGTGGAAGGAAATCTGAAATAAGTATGTTGCATATATAACATGTTAAGGATAAATTTACATAAAAATAAATCTTACATTAGGAAATGCAAATTGTTTTTCAGTGGTGTGGTAGAATTAATACTCCACAGAGATGAGCATGAATTTGCTTTTAAATATTTATCATTAAACAACACTTCTTATGTCTTTTTTATTAAAACAAATCTGCTTACGGTTTAGATGCAAATCACAATATGGTATGTATTATTCTTGCTGGAAATCACTTTGGTTTGGGATGAGGGGAGAATTGAGTCAAATGAGTGTAGTATATTGCACCAGAATTAAAAAGATAAGTGAGATTTAGGAATTAAAAGAATACAATTAATTATTAGTCATGTTTTCAAATTATTTTCAAGTAGTACACCTGTGTCTGGTAAATGCTGGGAATTTACAGGAGTCCCCTGTGGTCGCGGTGATAACTTCAATCCTGATGATGCAGCCTGCTTTTAGTTTTAGATTGGATTGGAAATGTTCAATTACAGCATTAGACTTATTAGTAGATTTCTACATTATCCAATGTGACCTGTATTCTGATTTGTTCTTTGGAAAACAAGAAATAAATTTGATGTTGCTTTGCGTACTAGTATAGCATTTTGCAAGGTTCTGTTTTTGTTAGTTACACAAAGGTCAAGAAAACCCCTGCTCATTATAAAGTATTTGCATTCAGTTATTGAAGAAAGATGCTTCCTGAAAATATTTTGTTTAAGGAATTTTTGTAAAGCTTATTGATTTTAATACCTTAGAAATGTTTTCTGTTAAAGTAGTCTCCACTACTTGATAACGTCGTCACGATGTTGCCATACTAAGGTGCCACACATTTAAATATTCTTGTTCTCTATGTGGCAAACAAGTTGCATTTGCACTTAATTGGTACTTAAATATAAATATTATCTTAGCAGTGTACAGGAGAAATACTAAAATCACGTCAGCTACTCACAGTAATGTTATTTTTTATTCTATCTGCAAGTTGAGAAGACGTGTCAAGCTGGAAGGAAAAGAACTTGAAGAATACCTGGAAAAGGAGAAACTAAAGAAAGAAGCAGCTAAAAAGTTAGAGCAGTCTAAAGAGTAAGTATGTGGGCTGTTGCATTTCGCTGTTATTGTTTGAGTTGATATTTGTGTGATCAGCTTGCTGCGTCAGCTGTTTACAGGGATAAATGAAAATCGTGGTTTTGTTAGGTTTGTCTGAGGGCATTGCGGAGTCAGAAATGGTTGTCTTTAGTCTGTCGTTATGATAGACCTGTTTCATCTGCTGTTTGTGAACAACTTCTCAGATTTATAAGCTGTCCTTGTCCTTAGTCAGTGTCAACTCTTACTTTCCAGTCAGTGTGTTTGTATAATACTAACCTGAATTAAAATGCTGTTCTTCTTGGAATGCCATTTCAGGGCAGATATTGATTCCAGTGATGAGAGTGATGCCGAAGAAGATATTGATCAGCCAACTGTACATAAGACCAAACATGATTTGATGATGAAGGGTGAAGGTAGCCGGAAAGGAAGCTTCTTCAAACAAGCAAAGAAATCTTATCCAATGTTTCCAGCCCCCGAAGAAAGAATTAAATGGGATGAATATGGCGAGATTATCAAGTATGTAGTGATAGTGCTTAGTAACATGTAACAACTGTGAAGTAGTTCAAAAATAGAAGTAATAAAAATCAGCATCCTCTCCCTTGCTACACTGTTATACTCTCACACAGTAACATTTGAATGGCTTCTGTAAAACAGTTTGTGCTAAGTTTCACAGGAAGCTTCTGATAAGGATTGAAGCTGCAGAGCACTGATTCTTGGTGTGAGCTTACATCTTCTACGTTGTGTTTTCACTACAGTTTTTCTTGCTTTTATTTTTGAGAGAATATATTTTTTTTTGAACCTGACTTTTTTCTACTTTAAATGACACATAATTTTGATAAATTTACTACGACAGGAAGGAGCATCTTTCAACCTAGGAAAATCTAGCAATATTTGTACTATTTGTGTGAGGAGTACATGCTAGAAACCCTCAACTTGCTAGTGTTCTGCAAGATATCAAAAGGTTTTTTTTAGATACAAAGGTGACATTTTCCAAATGAACTCTGTTCACATGTGAAAATATTGAAGGCAAGTGTAATAAAACTGTTAGCACTAACGCTTCTAAAAGAAGTCAGTCGTTATAGTGAGGATTACTTGTTTCTATACTGCGTAGTGCTTTGCAGTTACTGTAAGACTGTTAAAAACAAAATGCCTTTCACCCTTTAGACCTGAAGATTTTCTAGTTCCAGAACTTCAGGCAACGGAAGAAGAAAAAAGCAAATTAGAATCTGGTTTGACGAATGGAGAGGAGCCTATGGACCAGGATTTATCAGATGTTCCCACCAAATGTATTTCTGCAACAGAATCCATGGAAATTAAGTGAGTGGCTTTGTTCCGATTTCTGGTAACTTCATAGCTAGGAGGGTACTGTTCAGAAGGCCCATGCGTTGTAACCAGCATTCAGCTGTTCTGCCTTATTTCCAGAAATATTTGTTCAAGCTGAAACTCAGGCTTTTTTTTTCCTAACTGAGAAGAAGAGGAAAAAATATATATATATATTTGAAGTGATTGGGTTTTTTACCTTGTGACAATAGGCAATGGCTGTGTTTATTTTTCATGCAACAAGAGGGTCTTTTGTAGAAGTGCTAATAGGAAATATATGCCAACATGGTATCAGGTGTTAATAGTGCCTATATTTCACATTCTGTTTTGCTCTGAATTCTGCTTGTTACCTGTGTGATATAAAGGGATAATGGGAGAATTCCAGTACTCCATGTGTCTCCTGAGTCCATCCTCCTGATGCTAGAGGATTCTTTGGAGCTACTTAGTGTGTGCTGATATTGTTGCTTGTAGGGAAAGACACTGTGTTGTGGGGAGCTCGTTACGAAAAATGTTGTGTACTGTATTGTTTGCAGCTGTGTATGTATCCAGTGAGTCTTGAGCTTTATGAGCCTTAGTCCGTGCTGTTAGAATAGCAGCATGGATATTGTGCAAATTGGGTAAAAAAGCTAGCTTGGAATTTAAAAAAAAAAAAAAAAAAAAAAAGGGGGGGGGGGGTTTAATCACAATTGGTTTTTTACTCGTCTTTCTGGGAGCATGGTACAGAATGTTATGGCTCTTACTCTTAAGAAATATGCACTTTGGTCCCTGTGCAAGGAGAAGTGGAAAAGGAAGAGCAAATGACACGATAGTTTGTCAGCACAAATAAATAAGTCTGTATGTATATATTACTAGAAAGGGTTAAACTTATTCACATACTCCTAAGTCATGTTTTGATAACTATGTAAGTGAATTTTGGGAACTTATAGTGTTAAATATATGTATGCACTGATATTTGGCAATTCTTTATTTTACTGATCAATAAAAATAGCTTGTGCTGACAGCTGTTTTTGAGGTAGAATAATTTTAAAATCTTCATTTTTTTTTTTTAAATCAAAGTTTTTGATCAAACTTCAAGTGCTTCAAAATATGTTCTTAAAATGTTTTGTTTTTTTTTTTTCTTTTTAAAATCAAACTAGAGCTAGGGTTACATACATTGACTATGAAGGACGCTCGGATGGGGACTCAATTAAAAAAATTATTAACCAAATGAAACCAAGACAATTGATCATTGTCCATGGACCACCTGAAGCCAGCCAGGACCTTGCAGAATGTTGTAGAGCTTTCGGTGGAAAAGACATTAAAGTTTACATGCCAAAACTACATGAAACTGTAGATGCCACCAGTGAAACTCATATTTATCAGGTAAGCTACAGGATTTTGTTACTTTTGTCAGTACTGAGAACTGTAATAAAGCTGTGCTGGCAGTCTTTCTTATTTGGCCCTCTGTTTTTTTGGGAGAGGACACAAAATGCTACATATCTGTACACTGGCAGCTTTTTTCTGTCTTAGGAGTAACATTCATTTCAGCATAAGAAGAATGCCTACCCATAAGTGCTTAAAACAAAACTGAAATGTGAGGTCAGTCCACTGTTACCTGCAGTGCAGAAGGCAAAGTTTATGTCCATGGGAACATCAGTTTGCTTTACTCCTAGTCTTAGTAGATTCACTGTGTTTGTGTATAAGGTACCACTGTATGCTACAACTGCTTGCAACTCAGGATTCTTTCTCTAATCTCAAGAGGAGCCTTAGCAAAGAAAAAAAAAGTATGAGACCCTTTGTACCCAAATAGTGCTTGGGAATAAACAAGTACAGTCAGGAGCAAGTTAATGTTAAAGAAATCATTTAAAAGGTTCCTCTGCCTACCACCACCTCTTTTCTCCTCAAAAAAAAAAAAAAATTGAGGTAATGATAAAATGTTGCACTTTTTTCAATACATTGCATTTAGTTTTCATTGTTAAACTGAAAATGAGAAGACTTGGATCATTTGTGTGAAGCGTATGAAAATCTCATATGATCCTGATACAAATTTTGAAGTTGTTCAGAGGAAAGCACCTCACGTACAGTTTAGGTATTTAGTCTCTTATGCCTTCTGTCCTTTTAAAGTTAATAGAAAAACATCAGTAGAATTGTTGAAAGAGGTGCTTTTGCTACATTACAGGGAAAAATCTGTTACCCGTGGAAGCAGAAAGCTCCAGTTACTCAAAATTGACTTGTTTGGAGATTCTTAAAATAGCAGTGGTTTCTGTGTTTTGGTTTGTTTTTAAAAAAAGCTCTGAGGATTGCTAACGTGAAAGAAATGAGATATTTGATTTTTCACAAAATATTTATCTGAATAAAAAATTAATAGCTCCATATCTTGTTTATTTTATTTTATATATATATTTTTATATATATTTTTTATATTCAGTCTCCAAAGATTAAATTTTTTTGTTTTCAATTGGAAGCCATCTGAACAGAGGAAGTACATTGGAGACTTTGAATTAGAAAATAAATGGGAGTGGGATGTTGGAATCCTAATGTCTTTTGGGTGAATGGTGTTGCAGATAGTTAATTAGTTGCAATTTCATTTGTACAGTTGCAGCCTTGATTCTGCTATTGTGATCCTGCACAATCTGATGTGGATAGCAGTCTTTCAGAGTAGGGTTTTAATGAGTTCAAGTCCTAGAATGTGCCAGAGGAATCAGGGTAATGTTTTGGTCACTTAGTCTGATATTTACAATAGTCTGCTATTTACAACAACCCCTCTTGCAATAAAATATTATCATTTTTTTAAAGAAGGTTGAAGTTTGGAGCTGCAGTTTAGTAACCTGAATGTAACTGTGTAAATTTTTCATAGGCTTACTAAGGCCAACTGAAGAATGCCTTGGCCACAAAAAAATTCTGATGTTTTACAAGTCAGTGATTGTTCCTACTATAAATTTAACTTGTTCACAGTCATATACATTTCTTATTTTAATCAAGAAAAACAAAGGTATTGTTCTTTTTTTTTTTTTTTAAAGTTGACTGCTGATATCAAATTTGTACAAACTGTTTAAGTACAGAATGTCTTGCCTTAGAGATACCAATTTCTTTCTCTCTCCAAAAGACTGAGTCAAACCAATGCAGAAAGATGGTGAAAGGAAAACTGCTAATTTTGGAAACTTGAAGTAAGAACTCTGTGTATTTTCCATCAAACCAACAGTACTTTTATTTTTGTGCAACCCAGGTCAGGTTAAAAGATTCTCTTGTCAGCTCCCTTCAGTTCTGCAAAGCCAAGGATGCCGAGCTGGCTTGGATAGATGGTGTCCTGGACATGCGAGTTTCAAAAGTAGATACTGGAGTTATTTTGGAAGAGGGAGAGCTGAGGGAAGATGAAGACTTAGAGATGCAAGTGGATATGCCTTCTTCGGACTCTAGTGTCATTGCACAACAAAAGGCCATGAAAAGCCTCTTTGGTGATGACGACAAGGAGATGTGTGAGGAGAGTGAGATCATTCCTACTCTAGAACCCCTGCCACCTCATGAGGTATAGAAACTTTCCTGATTTCTTTCTAGTACTTAGAGGTTGGTAATTGTGATCTTATGCAAATTAAAGTCTAACTGAAACTGTTCTATCATGTTTGGTTTTCTCTTAGTTAAGCCTGCTAATGTTCTTTCAGACTTTGAGCTTTTCAGCAAGGATGATCTGTGGCATTCACGAACAGTGCCTAGCACACAGTGCCTATTCACAACTAGTTGTGAATGAGATCTTAATGTTTTGTATTTGTAGTTAGTACTTGTGAATCAGTTGTTTAGTCATTCTTGGGTCTTGTTCTGTTTTGTCGATGCTATGGGAATTACTTCATATACTTAAGTAGAAATACATGTCTTGGAAATTTGTACACCTCTGCCTCTATTAGTGATCTAAGTTCATTGATTTAATCTTTTCTTTACGTTATTCTTTACTCTGAAATGAAAGTAATTGCATGGGTGAATAGATGTTATTTCATTTTTCAGTGAATGATCTTAAGCTGTAACTTGAGGATTAGGAGTTACTGTTGTACAGTCCTAAATGTAGTCTGCTTCAGGAGGTAGATAAATGTGGAGACAACTGTGAAGTTTCTTCGTACTTCTGTGACAGCTGTCATGGGGCTGTACTGATCAGCAGTACATCTTACTGCAGCTCTGTCCCTGGTCATAACATGTCTTGGAAGAGATCTGCAAGGGCAGTTCTGTCTGCAATATGTGAGTGAAGAAAGAAATATTTTTTTTTACTTGAGAGGTGACTTCTACACTTTCCTTTCCTGGAAACGTCTTGCTGGAAGTAGGCAGAAATAGAACCTTCCCATTTACAGTCCCCCAGCCTATCCATAGGCCATGCTGTTGCCAACACAATGATGAGATCTTTGGAAAAACAGAAGACAACAAGTAGCAGAAGTATTAAAATTTTGTGTGTTGTTTCAAGGTTCTTGGACACCAGTCTGTGTTTATGAATGAGCCAAGACTATCTGACTTCAAGCAAGTTCTCTTGAGAGAAGGTATACAAGCTGAATTTGTAGGAGGAGTGCTTGTCTGCAACAATCTGGTGGCTGTTCGCAGGGTAGGTGTTCTGTGTCTTAAACTCTTTGGTAAATGATATTCTAAATGAAAATTAATTTCCTTGTTAGTGTAAAGATAATAAACTGAAATGTCTTTTGTTTCAGACTGAAACTGGGCGCATCGGATTGGAAGGCTGCCTCTGTCAAGACTTCTATAGAATAAGAGACCTTTTATACAAGCAATATGCTATTGTCTAAAGGAGGTTCTGCAAAGGTGTTTTTACTTGAACTTGTAAAGATGACGAGGAGTTCTCTCAGTTTTGACTTTTTGTAGTTTTCTAATTTATACAAGGGAGAAGTAATTCATAAAGAACAGTTAACTACTCTGAACATGTAAATAACTGCTACTGTCACTCTTCATAAACTTGTTGGTACATTCCATGTTCGTGACTTTCAAACTGTTAGGACTTGCTGTCTCCTACATAAGACGTTATAAATGAGTTTATGGCTATGAACTGTTTCTCAGGAAAGGTTCACATTGACAGGACATGTTATGGTTTGATAGATTCCCTGCCAAAGAGTACGAAGTCATTCTTCTATTCTAAATTAAAATTGAATATGGAACTGTCTTTTCCTCTTTTTGGAAGAGGCTTGAGTCCTTTTTTTTTTTTTTTTTTTTTTTAATGGAGTTTAGTTACATTTTAATAGCCCACTTAAATTTGACTACCTAAATGTTCCCCCGTGTTCATCTGGCCATGTCTTAATGTTGTTGCTGCCTGCTCTTACTTGTTTGTTCCAGTACAGCATTTCATATTCTATATGAAGTATTAATCTGCAGGATCAAAAAATTGCTTTGAACAGGTACATTAAGATGACTGGAGAAAATTGTGAGGCAGCTTAAAATCTAGTGATTGTGTGCTTTAGACTAACTTCTGTACAAATTTAATGAATTTGTAATTTCTCGCTTTGCAGAGTTATGCCAACTATAACATCTTTTGAGTTCTAATTTTAATACTTTCAAAGACTAAAGCCTTTATCTATGCACCGCTGTTTGTTCAAAGTGCCACGAACCAAGTTCAAGAAGATCCTTTATCTGGAGATCTGAGTCCATGTGATGTATTTAATGCTTTCGTGCCATGTTTCATACTATTGCACGTTATGACAATGGGATTTATTGTAGCTGTTGATGCTGGAAATTGTACTTACTTTTTAGGTGAAGATGAGTACAGTTTTGTGTGGCTTAATTTCTCAGAAATTAATTTATGCATACAAATGGTCTCTTGAGAGTTTCTTTAATTCCATTTTCTCCCATTGGTGAACCACCAGTTTTGGCATTGGAGGGTTGCCTACTTCTTTTTACATAAAAAAGCAAAGTCTTATGTGCTCTCTTTGTGTATGTTTAAATAAAATCTTTTGACAAAGTGGCAAAAAAAAAAAAATAGCCCCATGGGCTATTACTGGTAAGATAACTTACCTTGCAGTTCATTTTTGACTAATAGTTTATCTGATCTACAGATTTATACTGTTTAAAATAGTAACTTGAAATTGAAGTCCATGCTTAACAAAACAAAATCAACCAAGCTGCTAGAACTAGATACTAAAAATGTAAAACATTTGAAAATGTAATGCAAAGTGAGAACGTGTTTTGTTACACGCAAAAATCTTGGCTAGTAATAACTAAACAGCTCAACACTTCTTTGGCAACAGTATATAAAAAAAAGGTTTATTTTCTATTACATTGACAACTAGCACTTCTTAGAAATGCTCTGGTTTTGTAGCTGTTTTGGAGCAGTGCTGTGTAAATCTATATGATGCTGGGTGCTTCCTGGTGAATACTGTTGTATTACTGTTGTTGATACTAATGAACTTTTATAAAGTGCATTCCTTTTTACATAATCATATTGGCCTTAGAGGTTTAACTTGGAGGCTTGGGGTGGGCAGAGATCACGTAAGGCGGTATGGAATATCAAAATAAAATCTTAAAACCTTTAGGAAATCAAACTGAAAAAAATGCTGTTCTTAAGAAAGAGGCAAAGACAAGACAGTATGATGACAAAACTTTCTATCATTTTTTTTCATAACTTACTGTTTCAAATTGAGTTAAGTTTAACAAATGTTAGTGTTTTCGATCACTAAATCCCCGTGTGTCCTGTTAAAGGTCAAAGTGGCATCATAACTAAAGAGTCTGTTCTGCTTGAAATGAGACCTAGGAAGCTGATGTGCAGGGCAGCAGTAGTTCTCTGAGCTCTGGGACAGGGGAAGGTTGGATTTGTGGGCTGGTGAAAGGGAGGAAGAGGAGTATAGGACATCTGTAGTAACATCACAGGCTGCAGCTATGCTGTGAGACAGTAATTGTTATAGATGGTTTTATCCCAAAACGCATTGTGCAGAATCAAGCTTGCTTTAATAAGGTATGACATGTGTTAGCATTTCAGTTGGGAAAGGAGAGTGTTTTGCTTGGGGAAAACACTTCAACCACTAACACTTTCAGAGACTTCAGCAAAATAAATTTCACTGTAATGATCTGAAAAACAGCACAATATTCTGTTTTGTGGCTGTTAAATGTTTTTGTAGCTTTAAAAAGGAGGTGGTGATGAAGATGATCAACAGTCAAATCTGCTACCCAGTAAACAGAATTTTAGGTCTTGATCTGAAAACTGTGTAAAGAACTGATGGTATTTCAAAATGTGTTGAAATTTATTTTTTAAAACACTTTATTTTTAAAAATAAATAGTTTCAAATAGTTTTAGAACTTATCCCCTGAGACTTTCTGATTGTTATGACTCAACGAGCAAAATGTGTGTCAGTAATATTCACTTGTTAATGCAACTTGCTGTCGCATGCTTTTTTTGTTGTAAACACGGAACAGGATAGTTAGCTAAGTCAATGTGAGCAGTATTAGTGTTAAAAAAGAGTACTTTTGAGCTCTGAAATACTTGCTTAATGTAGAAGAATATAGAAGCAATATTTTAAATATCTGTTAATTGACAAGTATTTTTTCTTACCTGCAGATAGAATGTGAAGGTTTGATAAATATGGGAGGTATGGGAGAAGTATATTGTTTCGTGCAGTGCACTGTACATTATGTTCTCCTTGCCAGGTTATATATTACCACTGTGGTACAAAGTAAAATAAATTACAGCATTTCTGAGTGGAACTTCCAATAAGCCATGGATCTGTTTTCCTTGAAAAGAAGGATCCATAGAAGCTCAAAACGTTATGAAGAAGCTAGTTCAGCATTTGAGCTGTAAGCAGTAATAACCTGCCCGTTGTTGCATAATCCTCTTAGGTGGTGCAAGCTGGATCTGTGGTTCAGCAGCTGAATGATAACAAGCTAAGCATCTGCCAAAAAGTGTAGTCTGTCACTGCAGGCTGGTCTTCACAAATTTTAATAATGAGCACAGAGCTGATTTCAGTAGTGTACTTGTTTTCTCAGATATTACTCATTTTCCGTGCAGGTTTTCTGAAGTGCTGCAAACCTCTCCAAAAGGTATTTCTGAGGGAGTTCTAAACGAATTTGGGAAGATGGTAGTTGCAGTTTAAAACAAACAAACAAACAAAAAAAAACACGTTGCTGTCCAACGCAGCCCGAGGCTGACACCAGTATCCTAAAATTGGCTTTGGAGAATTACAGAAGGAAATCAAAGGGGAGGGTTTCTTATGGGGTAGTGTGGCCATGGTGCCCTTGCTGATATTTAAGATGAAGTAAAGAAAGCCTTATATTTATTGTGAAATCGCAATGGCATAACTTTTGCAGCAAAGTAACTATTCCATCTCCAACGTGGAAAGGACTTTTTTTTAGATACGACCACAATGATTCCCTTTGTGGCTACATCAGTTTTATAGAAATATTTCAGGTGTCAATTACAAAGACATCTTTAAAACACAGATATTATGTGAGAGCTCTTGGAGTGCTCAGTTTCTCAAGGATGATGTCTTTGTCAGTATGTTCTTAGAGTTGTCATTTAACTCAGTTGGCCTTTCTGCAAGGAGCCTGCAGTAGTTGTCTCGCCAGTACTAAACCGTAAAATTGTGACACCCAGCACGGTGGCTTCTGTGACGGGTTTATAGCTATGTAAATCAGAACAAAAACATAATCTAGTGTGAGCCAGCCTAAGTCACTGAAAAGGCGTCCTGCTAAGAAAAAATGTTTAATAGCTGAGAAGCTGAAAGCTAACTTTTTATTAGGGCTTGTTTAAAGTTGTAGTTTTATGGAATGCCATTGCAGTTACTCTAATCTGCAGAACCTGCTGCTTCCTCTCATGATGTTTCTAGTTCAGTAGGAAGAACAATCAGCTGCACACGTTCCTAGTCAGGTATCTGTGATAATACTTTCCTTTAAAAATATTTTACAGTAATTGCTTCAAAGTTGATCTTTTTTCCCCCCTTCTAAATCCAACTGGATAAGCTCTATAGCGTGCTCATCTCAGTGTTACTTACAGTGTGTCTCAGAAATAATTCTGAAGAAGGGTGGGAAATCTCTTGTTGTCTTTAGTAATACTCAAATGGTTTAGAAAAATTGCACAAAGGATTTTGAAAGATTTTTGAAAGAAATTGGATGTAGATGGAACTTGGTTGTCCCTAGCACTTGGTAATTGTCACCTGTTTCATTTCTCGATCAGTTAGGATGCAGTGGTAGAAACAAGCTTTTAAGGGTCACTTTCTGATGACATTGTACAAAAAGCTATTCAAGTTTAGGAAAAAAAAAAAAGTCTCGCTAACTCATCTGTTACAGGTGTTTCAGGATGTGAACCTGAAAATGTTTTCATGATGAGATTGTCTCAAAAAAGTGGGAGGTAGGACATATGACAATGCTGCCACCTGTTTTGCAATTTTATCACCTGCCTGGGACAACAGTTGTAGCATATCTAAGTAATTATTTTTATTAGGACAATATTGGCATCCTCTCCTGTTTCCAGGGAATGTGTTAATTCCTTGGGGGAGGGGGAACCCTGAGCATGATGTGATCAATACTTGATACATTATTGGCAGGTGCTATGCGAGCCATAATAATGAACTATTTCATAAAAATCAGTGGGGAATTATTATTTTTTCCCATTTTGCTCCTGAAGAAGCAGCGCAGCTGGCAGAGCATATTGCCCGTCACCATGCCAGGCTTGGCACTTGAACGTCCGCCAGATTGCTTCGTGCTGTTGCGCTAGCCACGGATCAGTGGCAGTGTGCAACGGCACGAAGATAATAAGCATGTCATTTTTTGCCCTATGTAGCATCATAATAGTTAATATTACATTTCAAGAGAGTCCAGCCTACTGCTTGGTGAACCTAGCAGGTACATGCATTGCGTTACCTGCTTAGGCTAGCCTCTGTGCTGCAGGAATCTAGAGAGAAATTCTGGTTTTGATGTATTCTGGTAAAATTTCTGGTAGTATCAAAGTTTGGAGTCAGTCTGGATAGCCAGCTTTTCATGTTTTATGTAATTTTATTATGCTTCAGTATTTCATAATCTCCCTGATTTTACTAATGCACAATATTGCAAATGCAGTATAAAACTAGTCAACAGACTTTAAATCATTTGTGTATCTCTAAACCTCTTATGCTGATTAAAAGTGTTAAGGCTATTAGTATTTTTTATGTAACTGGGTCTAAATTTAGTTTGTTAAGAGTCAAAAACCACTCTGGTATTGCAAGCCGTGATCCTAATCTGCCTCCTGGGGAGTCAATGGCAACAGTTCTTCAATTCAGCTTCTGTGTTTGTGAATCAATGACTTGAGCAGTTAACGTCGTGTGTATCTAAGAAATTCATAGCGACTTCTCATAGTTCTCGTTTCTATTCCAGAAGTGTCAAAATACTACTTTTGTTCTTGTATGAAATGGCATTTTAATTACTTCTGGTACTGTTTTCATTAGTTCTCCATGTTTCTGAAATGTGCTCAGAGTTATGCTGTGCCCATAGGCTACTGCTTTGTCCCTGGGAGGAGGGGACTGCTGAAATTTCAGCTTGTGTTAAATTCTTCTGATTCTTGTTCAGAGCAGACGAAGAAAACAAAATGCTGTACTGGAAAAAGTAGAAATCGTGTATAGTCCATACCTTCCAAACCCAATAGCCGCAAAATACCAGAATGGCAGCCTCATCCTCTGAAACTACACTTGGTTGTTCATTCTGTGCAGCCTGTTCGCACTGTTTTAACAGATTAATTATTTGACTGCTTTTTACATAATGCCATCATAAATTAATGACCTTATTTGCTTTAATATTGTGTGTTGCCTTTGGTCAGCCAAGATTTCTGGTACTAATTGCAAGTTCTATGTCTATGAGGAATTGCTGTAAGAAGCCAGCTTAAAAATAAATAAATCTGACTCTGCATTGGTAATTGAGGTATTAGCATGTCTAGTGAAGTAAGTGGTCAGCTTTGTGTTCAAGGCAACCATCAGAAAGATGGAGTATTTGACTAGTGGTCTCGCTGCTCATTATATATAAAAGAGTGCCTTTGAGCTGGTATACAGGAAAGAGTAATTTACGTAATTGTTTGTAACACAAAATTCAAGCTTTTTTCTTTAATGCATGTGTGTATGATACCAGAAACAGCTAGAGACAGCACCGGGTATGCTGTATATACAAGAGTTAATAGTCATATACCTAGCAGTACACAACATGAGTGCTTCACACCTCTGGTAATTTTACTCCTACATTTGCAAGACTATTCAGCCAATTGTTTTTTAAGAAAGAAATAGCTTCCAAATTATATAGTTATTTCTTTGATCTGTGAATGGAATTTTTCTTTTGGCTGTCAGAACGTGTGCTCTAACAACTTCGAAATTGTTTTGAAATAAGCCTCCCTCCATAAGTCGCTACTGGGGGAAGACTTTTTCCTTAAAGTTGAGCAGCTTAAAGAAACTAAGGATCTCCTTGAGACTGGGGAAGTAAGTGAACAAAGAGCCCTAGGCAGTGTAGAAAGTAAGGAGAAATGTCCAAAGCTAATGACTTTTCCACAGAGATGATGATCTGCTTTGCTTGAGAGGGTTATGGATATCTTGCCAACTATATTTTATAAAATTGGGCATAGGTTTAAGATTTGGGAGAGGGGAGGCTTTTACTGGCAGATTTTTCAGTGTCTGCAAGCCTGTCAGGAGACAAGAATGGTATATATGTTTTCCTTCAAGATAAGATTAGGTTAGAATTATTACCAGCATTAGAGAGTCAGACTTATCCATGAATAAAAATGCAGGGTCTGCAGGTCCAGGTCTGATGGCTGCAAATGGTTTGTGAAATGTACTGAGCTGGGTGGTTTGGCTTAATTTGATTTATAGTTTAGATTATGGGTAAGGGCAGGATTAGGGGCACCAGGTTGCAAATCTGAATTTTGTACAGTCTTATTGTCAGAGAAGCTGGAATGATGCCTGATATTGGTGAATACAAATGACAAAGAGCACTGAAGGCAGATCATGGATGTTCTTGGCAATTTATGCATTACCAACTGATATTGGGTCGGCACCAACAACGAGAAGTTACAAGGCACTAATTTCTTGTTCATTCCTGAATTTTTAATATATGTGGCACTCCGTTCACTGTCACAGGTCTAGCGCACCAGTCAATTTTTGAATAACCAACTTTGTGTGACTTTTTGGACTAAGATATTTACTCCTGTATCTGCTGCATATGCTTTTTTTCATTAACTCTTGATAATAGCATTCTGTCACTTAATAATTTTAACCACACTTTCAGTGTGGTTAAAAATTTCCCTTAATTCCAGATTTCATATATAGTTGAGTTCCTAAATAATAGAAAAATACTGAAAAAAAATCCTCATATTGAGTGACTTTTCATGATGATGATCAGCCTTTCTGAAAGTCCTTGAGCTTTCTAAATTTGTTAAAAACAATACTGATTTTTTTAATGCATGTTTCTGTAGACCGTAGTTTCTTGAGGCAAGTGCTCTGCTGTATGCAAAGTGGCACTTGCCGAGGCGATCGGCTCCGGGGCAGACGCGCTCTGCAGCGGAGCAGGGGCTCGGGACAGGCAGGGCTCTTTTCCCGGCATCGAGGCTACTCGAGGCAGCCGAGGGAGCCGCCACGAGCCGGCAGCCCTGTGAGGGACGTGACGAGGCGGAGCCAGCAGCGCCCCCTCCCGGCCGCTCAAAGGCAGCCCCTGGGGAGCGCGAGCGAACAGGACGGGCAAACAGGGCGGGGCGCGGCAGTTGGTGAGGCAGCGCGCGCAGGGAGGGCAGGGCGAGCAGGGAGGGCAGGGCGATCCCGCCCACAAGAACACGTCACCTAACGGCTGCCTAGCAGTAGCTGGGCCACTGTGGTGCTCGCTCGGCAGCGAGTCTGTTTCACCAGGTGAAGGCTTCTTTCCCACCTCTGTGCTGTGGTACATACAGCACTGCAGTGCAAAGCCTGTGCTTGCCGGCTTGGGTGTGTGCACTGTTCCAGCTGTGAATATATCCATGTATTCATAAAGAAGCTTCTTTGGAAAAGTAGGATGTATATGTCTCTGTGACCAGAATAAAGTCTCTTCTAGAAAGTGCGTAATCTGAGGCAATGATATTTTTGTGTTTGAAATTCCATTTTGTGTCAGAACAAACTCTTCCTTTACAGTCTTCAAGTAGCTTAAAAACTTTCACTTCTGATAGCCCTCTTAAAAAGTTGTAATTTTTCCTTTTTAACTCCATTTATACAGATATTTGAAACTTCCTGCAGAAAATGTTGATGTGCTTTTAATGCATATGTTTTGAAAGCATGAATTCCTTAGCAGCTTTTGTAAAACAAACAAAAGAATCCACAAGAAGGAATTGGACTGAAACAATTTTCATAGCAATAGCAACCTGTTTTTGGTATGTATGCTAAAACAAATGGAAATTTGCAGGAGAAAATAAAATATCCCAAATCTAGAAGAGAGAAACAAATCTGGAATAATTAGAGGATTTTCCACACTTTTGTGTCAAAGACTGCTGAAATGCTATTCTACTTTAACATTACTTCAGTATATTGACTTACCCAGTGATGTAAGAGCAAGGGTAGGTTGAGGTTTCCTTTTTAATATTAATTACTATTAGAAGTACTAGCAGTAGCAGTAGTAGTTTAGCTGGAATAATTTTAAGCTGTGAGATGTGGAGGAGCTTTTCATGTCCCGGCAGCTGGGCTCTGGCAGAGGCCTGGCAGTGCACAGGATTTCAGGGGCTTTGAGTGGGGCACCCAGTGGGGTGGCAGCCATCCCCTACCCCATGCTGGTGGCAGCCACCAGCTCTGAGGAACCAAAGGCAAGGATACAAAATGCAGAGAGGCAATGGAAAAGCAGGAGGAAGGGAAGAGCCATGGGTGAAGCCGGTGCCACAGCGCAGTGACCAGCTGTGCTGCCCTGCACCTCACGGGGCGGGCTGGGAAGGGCCGAGTATAAACGGCCCTGGTTGTAGGAGAAGAGGAAGGCAGAGCTGTTCATGTGAGTATGCTCTTTAATTTGACTTTTCCCAATACTCAGATCGGTGGTCAGAAGTTAGTGTTAACTGGCAGTAAATCAAAATAAGACAGGCTCCTTGAGCTAGGCCTTTGTGTCCCCTCAGCCCTGTGGAGGAAACCCTCTCAAGGCCCACTGACCTGAGTGAGGCGCTGGCTTACAGGCTTGTGTCAGTCTAAAATTGAGTCTGCAGCTTATGTTTAGCAATGTTACGGCTCCCATCAAGCAGCATATTTGCTATGAAACCTTCAAGAGGTGTATGGGGTATATGTTTTTTTCCCCAGATAAATAAATTGGATGGAACATGGAATTTCTTGCAAACAAACAGCTCTTAATTTAGCTGTGTTACTTTGCGGTATGGTTAGGCAGGCATGAGCCAGCTAACATCAAGAGCAACAGAGAAACTTGTCATATAGGAACAGATAATAACAAAGTGTGAGCTGCAACCATATGTGGAACAAACATCTTTACTGTGCCAGGCGTGACTTCTATTTGCTCCTGTCGAGCTGAGCACCGCAGGGCACCGTGTGCTCAGGGGGGGAGGCATATGGAGAGGTCCTGGCAGAGGTCAGACAGGTCCTGACTAGGACAAAGGGCTGGAAACCCGGAGTGAACACCCGAGGTTGGTAGACACAGGGCTTCTGATGGGTGTTGCAAGAGAAAAATCTCCTTTTCAGCTCTTGTTCAGAGCCTTGGATATGAGGGATCTATCTGCATTTCTGTGTGACCAGATCTTTGGGCTGCTGGGTGTTCTCTGTGTTACGGTGTGCCTCACTGGCCAGTTAGAATTGCATTACTTACTCTATTGTTAAATGTCAAAGTGTGTTAGCTGTGCAACTCTTGCATCTTTCATGATACTGATGCTTTTCTTTGGTATTTCCTTTGGCATATGAGCCATTATTAAACCTGTTGAACAAAGACCTAATATTTTCCTGGGGTTGTGGATGGGCGAAGTGCATGTTTATGGGGGTGGAAGGCGTTAATCTGGCTGCTGGAAAGCTAGAACCTGTGCAGGACTTTGTCTTGCAGGGAGGCTGAAGTGTGGGATGGTGCTGGCCATGCTGCTGTACGCACACCCTGGTCCGAACAAAATTCCTCCTTTATCTTTTCTGTTAGCAAAATAGATGCATCAGCTCCAGTGTTCCCAAGAAGAAAAGGGACGAATACCAGTCAGACAGGGAGAGAAAATGTGGAGAAACAATGGATTTGTAGAGTGTATTAAATCATCTAGTCATTGTAAATGGCCTGTACAAATCACCTATTTCGTGTTGCAACACAAACATAACTGCTTATGCCAACTACAGGAAAAAAAAAAGATTGTGAAAATCAGCCTGTTGGTTATAGGGATGGGATATAAGTGTAATTTTTTCCATGTTGTGGTTAGCATCTGAGTGGACAATTTTCTCCCAATTTCTTTGCTTGCCTTCTTTTTGCTACAAGACTTTCAAGTCAGGAATTCTTTCTGATGGAGCAAGTTTTCCAACCTTAGAGTGACAGTGTAGCAGATCATTTGCTGGGGACCAACGTGTGTGAATTACAGTAAGGTTAGAGTAAAACTGTTGTCCCCGATTCTCATTAGGGAATTAAAATTAAGTTTGGTAAGTTTAATGAGAGTGTGAGCTCTTTTCCTGGTACGTTATCATGTGATGGCTTGTGTAGTATTAGTGATCTGATTGCACCTCAATTATGTGTTGATGTGTATAAAACTTTTCTTAATGAGCTTCGATTTCCTTTTAAAATGGTAGGGAATTGGAGACGGGGGAAAAAAAAGTGACCAAAAAAAGTCAAACTTTCCTTGGCTCTGAAATCAGAAGCTTTAAACCTACAATGGCATACAGGGGCATTGATGTCAGAGCATTTCCTCAGCTGAAAGCAAACACTTGTCCATTCACCCCTTGGGTAAGGGAAATTGCTGGGGGGGGAGGAAATAATAAAAAATTAAAAAACAAGGCCACACAGTGCGCGGAGAGTGGACTTAATTGGTTGCAATGGGAAATCATCAAGAAAAGTCCCTTCTTTTGATTTGACTCACTGCAGACTGTCTTTCTCAAGTTGTCACTTGGCTATATGTGTGGTAGATTGAATGGCATCTGTTTCATTTTGCTGTAGAAATATGCCTGAACATACAATGTGAAGTGTTTGGTTGATCACATTTTTTTCTACTGCAAGGTCTCCAGGGAATCATCCAATAAAAACTGGTAAGTGCTACTGTTAGGAATAAATGCAGAGCCCTTGAAATCAAATGAAGCTTACATGTAATTATAAAACCCACACAGAGATGGAAAACCAAAGCCAATTAGCAAATGCTATCATTTGCTTCTCTATGGGAATTTAGCTTACAATCTCCACTCTTTGTTAATGCTAAACATGAATGTAGACTTGATTGTCAGTAATGCTATCCCATTTTGCCTTCGGAAATAAGATGCTCCATGCTTCCATGTGCCTATTTTGAGACAGAGGTTCCCCAGGTCCTCACGTGGTGGGTTGACGCTGGACGGCAGCTGAGCACCCACACATCTTAGTCAAAACTCCAAGCATGGCACCATGTGGTTTGCTGTGAGGGAAGCTAACTCCATTCCAGCCAGACCCAGCACACCACATTTGGATACCATCTTTCAAAATGATATCCTTCCTTGACAGAGGAATTAGGTGCTGCAAGTCTGATGACTGATGAAGATAATAACATCTCTGGCTATCTGCAGCAAGGTAAAATGAGGCTGGTCTGGAAAAAAAAGTAAAGTACTGGAAAAGGAAAAAAAGTCAGAGTTAAAGTTAGCTTAATAGTTTTATGGAAATAACTTACAAAATGGGCCTTAATCAATTGTCATGTTGATTAATAAGAGACTTTCTTATAAGTTTCTAAGGATAAATCCAAAGAGATGAGGTAAAATACGAGCACTGAGAAGAGGGAAGGACTCCTATCTTTATTGCTTAAAAATCAAAGTTGAATAGGAGGCAAAAAGAGAAAGGAAGGTGGCAGAGAAAGAAGAAAGCTTACCTGATTAAATCTTCCTAAGCATTCTGAAAGTGTGACAAAATATGTAATCAGAAAGGCATTGAAATACAGTCTAGGAAATGGAAGATAATTTTGTTGAGAGATCTAATACTAATTTTCATCTAAAGGTGGCACTAGCCCTTTGCAGTTGGAGTTTTGTTGAGAGATGGGAAAGGCAGACACCAAGAAGCCCTGAACTAATCCAACGCTTACCATTAATCCCAAACAAACCATCATTAGTATCTGGTTTTATCCTGCTAAGTCCTTGCTGGATCGTGAATTATGTAACCTGTGTTTTATTAACATGTAATGGCAGCTTATTACCAGGCTGGTTACCACAGAAAATGGGAGTGGGAAAATGCAAATGTGCCACTTTCTGTTCTTTATTGCTTGTTGGAGGGATTTTTCAGGAATTCGTGAAGAAGTGAGCGAATACTTTCTGAGTGTTCCATAAATGAACTTTAAATCTCACTGAGTGTATTGCCTGGCAAAAAGCAGCTGTTAAAATATTACTTAGACCTTTTCTGTTTAGCCAGTATATAATGTTGATAAACGTAACTTGGAAAATGGACTACAAAACCACTTCTTCATAGTATGAAGGAACTTGGTCTGATGTTCAGGTACAAAAATACATACTTCAGTCTTTTCTATGAGTTCTTGTTCTTGTGTCCTCATATGTTGTTTCAGGCAGATTTAGTGGGTATTGTATGAACAAGATAAAAATGCAATGTGTAGCGCGTGACTCACTACGATCAAGATGCTGGCCTTTTCTGGCAGGGCGGGAGTATGTGTGTATGTATATAGCTTATGTATAATATTTGTGTAAATATAGTATTTGTGTAAATATATAAATACATGCATTTATAAATACGTAAATAAGGCTCTGCTTTTACCATCAGGCTTTACCTCTGCTGTTAGATCATCGTAACTACTGCAGCGGTATATAGCCATGAGAAAGACGGTGAATCATACAGAACGCTAATGAAAGTGTTTTGCTGGTGTCTTCAGGAAGTACAAGCTTAATCTGTCTACTGGGGAAGAAAAAAAAAAGTATGCTAACAAAATCAAATCACTGAATAATTTTGGGGAAAAGAATCATGAACTAACGCAGCATTATCTGAATTTTCCTGTGTCTGCTTTTGTCTTTGAGCATTGAATGTTCATTTAGTTTATTTTGAAAAGCTCAGAACAAAAAGTAAAATTAGCTCTTTTCCTAATACTTCCAATGGTTGAATGCATTTGGTAACAGGAAATGTGTGATAGGAGGCCTAGAGAACTGGGCATTCAGACTCCGGGTAATTCAAAAAACCCTGATGTTGCATTTGATTCTTAGATTAGTGAATCAAAGAATTGTTTCTACAAATAACTGATTGTGATTTGACCATAATATGCAGCAAAGCTTATAATGACCATTTTGTATCCTTTAAATCACAAGATACCTTCTTATTCATCTGAGCAATCTGTTTCCTAGCTATTTAACAATATTTAAAATACTGTTTTTTCTAAAGTGTATATTATTCCAGCATCTAGCCCCTGGTGTGCTTGGACTTGAACATATACCAGCTTGTTGTGCTGGTGTTAAATAGCACTGGGAGAGAAGCAGAAATGTCAGATTGTACTTAGAAGAAAGCAGTGTTAGTGACAGAGGTCTTGAGTATCAAGAATCCTGCAGGGCATGCTTGACTCTGCTATTGACTGGTTTAGATTTCAGCCATATCCCTTCTTCCTCTTTATCAGCTGGAAAACAGAAAAGCAAGAGTGATAAAAATATGGCTAGCTTAAAGGAAAGGTTAAGTGATAATTTATTCAGCTGATAAACATCCACATTGTGACACTTCTACTAATAAAGTGTGCTTGGCTTGGCAGCCGAAGGGATGATAATAGTCCATCATCTCTTGGAAATGAAATTACACTGGAGGTAAGATGCAAAACGTTAACAGTGAAGGTAATTAACAACTGAGTGCAATAGCAGTTGACAGGGCAGTTTTCCCACTGCGTAGAATTTCAAATTGAACCTGAATATCTTGTGAAAGCCACTTTCAACTCAACCTCCTGTCTTGTAAATGGTGGATTTCAAACTGGAAGGACCATGCGAAACTGTGTGCTCAGTACTTGCCATGAGGTAACGATGGTGTGGGTGTCTGCTCTCCCCTTAGCAGGGGAATGTGAACATGAACAAATCCTCAATGCTTGTAGTGTAGTTCAGGAGCCTTGGCCTGAGAGATACAAATAAACACTTGTCGCAATTATTTCACCCACTTTATATCAAACTAGATAAATTAAGGCGGTGTGAATTGATCTTGTATTTAAAAATATCCTATGCTCTTTGTTTTTATATAATCTTCCTATTTTTGCCATTTTTTCTAACTTTTCTGATGTACATGGGCACAGGAAAGAATTATAAACAGCACTGCCAGTTAAACCCTTGCACCAGAGCAATGACCAACTTCTGGTCAGTTCATTCAGAAAGATTTATGGCTTAATCTTAAAGCACCAGGACCTGGTTGATTCTGGGGCCATACTGAGAAATCACCAAGGATATTCACAAAGTTAAATTCCCTAATAAAGAAACTGCAGCCAGGGAACGTGAAATCGGTTGGGGTGTTAGGTTGTTTCCAGCAGGTGGAGTTGGTGCCAGCAGCATGTTTAGATGGCAGTGAGCTTCAAGTTGCTGGCTGTTTGCAGCACTCTTACATGGGTATGGGTGAAAACAGTGGTGTTTTATGCCAAGTCTTACAAAGGTCTCTGTGTGCCAATGTTTTGGTGTCCCAAAAACGTGGGGTTTCTTTTGGTTTTAAACAATTCAATAAGTGCCAGCAGGAAAAGTGCTGAAGTAAGAGTCGATTCCTGCTTATCCCTTCTTTCTACTGTCCCAGTACAATTGCAGTAATGGAGAGGACATCCTATAAAATCCAGAATTCTCCTCCTGGATGGTTTTGGCCTTCTAGTAAAATACAGGAGACATTTTCTTGCTGATATGGAATTCCAGACAGGTTCAGCAAATGGAACCCACCATCTTGTAAACTCACAACTTTCTACAGGTGTTATTTCCATGGGTGTCATACCTATTATGTTTTTAGGGAGTTATGCCATACTCCGTTTTTTACTTCATTTCCTAAATGATAGGTGTTCTTTGCCCTGCCTTTGACAAATTGGAATAATGCTGCAGCTGGAGAGAATCCCAAGGTAAAACCCTCAGGAGGGATTGGAGATCAGCAGCTGCTTCGTCAGCACCAGCGATGCGCGTGGGCTGTGCTGGGCTGCAGGGAAGAGGTAAGAGCAGCAGCACAGCGCCTGCAGCCGCTCTCACCAGGAGGTGTGATGCTATTGAGAGGTCCGCACCGAGCAACACGTGCATGTGAAGTAGCAGGTGGTTGTCTGAACCAAGTTAGGCAAGATGTGCTTAGGCATGTTAAATCCAGCTCAAATAATCTTCATCAGTGAGGACAGCAGATTTATGTTCCTATGAACAGGCTGTGTCTGAAATAGCGGACAAGGCTCCCAGAAGGGATTTTCACAGGCTTTGGCAGGCGGCCTCCGGAGGGATTTTCACTGGGTGGGTGTTCCCAGAACAGATCGTTCGCATTATTTTAAGGGAAAGTTAAGAAACGAAAGCATTTCCCCTTTGGTCCAAAATTTGGCCAAGTGTGAATCTGTTCCCTGTCGGGTTCCTGCTCTGCTAACTTGACTGCAAGATGCCCGACAAGTGCAGATGAGGCTGGAAAAAGCTCTCGCCATCTAATGCTGGCTGGCTTTGTGTAAGTGTCCAGGGACTGTGTGACTTCTTTCTGTATAGCAATGTGTACGTATTCCAGTGTACCACTGAGGCTGAGCTGGGGGAATGGGTGATGCTGGAGGAACGGTGGGTGCCTTGTTCTCCCATCGCAAGCTGGCTGCGCTACCACAAGTGTGCACACCCAGCTATCTCAAGAGCACTGAGCAGGGACTCTTCTCCAAGATCATTAGCACAACCTGTGAAGAAGGAAGAGAAATCCAGCCATGGTACTATGCACAGAAGCAGCAGAAAGCAGGGCATTTGTCCAAATGCCACAGCCTCCCTCCCTCTAAACACGTGGGGAACTTCTTGCCAGTGGCTGCTTTCCCTGGCTCTGTCCGCAGCTGGACACCATTTTCTATGGTGACGACGGAGACAGAAGCTCCCAGGCAGCACCCCAGGCGTTCTCCCTGGCAGAGCCCTGCTCCTGCTGCGTCTGCACACCCTGGGTCCAGCCGGGGCTCTGGGTCTCTGCTCTGCAAAATTGGATCTTGTCCTGGTGGGTCAATGCGATTGACCTGCCAGGCGATTTTCAGGATCAGTTCTGATAATGCCGGGCTGGTGAGGCAATGCAGACTGGGGGAAGCCAGCAGAGTTTGGGAATGATTAATACTTTTCTAAAGGGTCTGAGGGAATTTCTGAAAGACTTCTTCAGCCTAAACCTGGTGGCTGCTTAATCCACTCTTGTCTATATAGTAAACACAAACAGCCCCTGGAACAAACCTTTGCTGGTACCCTGCAATCGTGGCACTGAGCAGCGGATGGTGTGTGGCTCCATGTCTGTAGCTCCCAACAGTGCAGGCGATTCCCACTGCAGCATCTGAGAAAAAATGCATCTGATCTGAGCCGTGTGAGACTCTATTTTTCAGGAAAAAATAAAAAGTTTGTTGTTTTGTTTCTGTAAGGGCTCTTGCTGTGCCATCTGCTGCCTTTTATTCTTGAACCTGGCAGGTGCTGCACAGCTAATCAACAATGAGTGCATCTGCTTTACCCATGGAGGTGAGGATCTGCCGCTGCTCTCTGGTGGTCCTGATGCCTGTGGCTTGGAGAAGCACCGACAGGACTCCTCTGCTTCATGGGAAGGGTGGCGAGAGTTTTCCATGCAAAGTGGTCCATAATTTTGTCATTGTTCTCAACTCTGCTTTGAGGGTCTGGCACATACGTTGATGCTTAAATACACCGAGTCTCAATGCCCTGCTGAGGGAAGCAGACTTGTCCCTTGGCGCTGAGGAATGCTGGTTTACCCAACTGCAGATGTTTTAATTCTTATAGATTTGGATAATGGGGTCTGGGAGCTTACACTTTATCCATGAGGACTGTTTGGTTCCACACGTCATGATCAGTGGATGCAAGGAGAGAGGCCTTCTCCCACTCTTGCACTCATGTCACCTGTGTTCGGTGTCACTGGCTGTGGTAGAGCCCCAGGTTTTAAGTGTGTGGGCACGTAGGGGCTTCTGTTCTGCCCACAGGCACTCAGTGAGACTTCGACCTCAATTTCACCCATTTAAATCCTGATCTGAAGCTTGGGAAGCAATGGCAGGCCGTTGTGCTCTACCACCCACTGCTGTGGTTTCTCACAGTAGTTTTGTGCTCCATTTACTTCAGGACAGAGCTAACTGCTGTTTAAGTGAGATTAGTTTTAAACACATTGCTGGTTGGAGAACACTTCTGGATAATCAGGTGAAAACAAAGCAACTGTCAGACTTCTGAGAACTGACTGACAGTCTCTCATAACAGCGGCTTTCCAAATGAAACAGATATTTAGTGAACTGGAAATATTAGAAAGTGCCTGCACTTGAACAAAAACAATACTCAAGTTTTTGTTTAGCTTAGATTTTAACAGTTGTCTTCATATGTAGCAATCTCTTTCCTATTTTGATCTAATATTTACTGTCTTGTCTCCTAACCACTGTGTGGCCTAAGAAAGCGTATTGGACAGGCCAGGATTTGAGAGAATGGTGCTATGTAAGATAGCAGTGTGTCCTTTCATTTGCATGGTAGAAGTCTGATTCCCACTGTGTTATTTCAGTAGAAGTCCATAGGCCTTATGTTCTGTTATCTGTACTAGAAGACCCTTCTTAAGGGTATCCACATTAGCTGTTCATGTCAAAAATCATTAATAAATCATTAATTGGGCTTGTCAAATACTTGGTTTGGATTCTTTTATATCTGCACTTCAGTTTGAGAACGTGCTGCCCAGGGAGGCTGTGCGATCTCTGAATTTGGAAATTTTCAAGCCTCAGCTAGACAAAGCCGCAGCCGAACGGTGCCAGTGTTAGAAATGGCCCTTCAAGCGGCCAGAGGTCCCTTCCGATGGGTGTTTCTATTATTTGGATCTGAATCACGTTTACGAGCTTTTTCCACAGTCATGAAAACTTAATGCTAACTTTTACATGAAGTCATGAAAAGATAAAGGATAACACCCTAATGCTGAGACTTAAAATAGCAAGCGTGGTGGTGCTAAAGAACAGTGGTGTCTGAGGTTCGCTTCAGACTAACTTGAACACAGCCTCAGTAAGTTTCCAGTTTGGCCTTGAGAGATAGCCTCAGAAAAGATACTTTAGAAGCTTATTTTAGGAACCATGGACTTGACAAAGTGACTGACGTTCTTGAGTGGATCAGGTACAATACCAGAGATCCATCACAGCTGCAGAACCTTAGGATTCAGCTCTGTAAGGATTTAGCAAGAATAATTCCCTGAATAACATGGAGCTCCTATGAAATCCCTTGCTCTTTATCAAAGTACGTGGGAAAGTGAGGCTCTGGGCTATATAATGTGCTGCGGAATCACCGGCATAACAATTCTGATCAAAGCTGACACCTCCCATCTGTTTCTATATGCAGTCTGTTCAGCATAAATCACACACAGATGGTGTCGTGGTGTCAGCGTCTCCCAGATCGTGCTGCAGTCATTGGGTGGTAGCTAGGGCTCAGCTGATGCCTGACTTTGCCACTTTACCCTTAATTGTTGAGCGTGTTTCATCCATAGAAATAACCTTTCATCCATCTGAAGCCAACTGCGTGCTGGTTTCCATGGCGTGGGTGGCCAGAGAACAGGTTTTTCTACCAGCCAAGCTGTTCAGCTTCCAAAGCTGCCTGGCTGCAGTACCATTGTCAACAAGTTTTGCAGAGGATCAGGGGTTGGTAATGCATACCGACTCCCTCCAACCCATTTCCCATCTCTTTGCCACCCACAGAGTCAGCTCGATTCTCAGAGCAACACGTGCTTTCACTCTCTCATCTTACCAATTTGTTAGCTGGGGTAGCTCGTCATCTGGCTTTACTCCACTTGATCCCCCAAGGGATGCAGGCCAGTGGAGGAACAGCCTACCTTCGCCTAAAAACCCTCCCATTAGTCACGGATTTTGAAGGATTGGATAATGATGATGTAGAGCTCAACCCTTATTATTTGTGACTACTGTTGAACATCTGGCATTTTAATAGCAGTTGTTTCTGGCTCACAGTCCGATCAGTTAAATTCTTCCTCTGATTTCTCCCTGAAGTTGCAGCTGAGTATGTTCAACTACATTTGAATGACTGAAGTTCATTTTTCTCCTTTGCGGTTTCCTCTTTGGCTGTATCAGCTTGGAAATTCAGTGTCTCTGTCACTGTGATTTAGAGCCCAATCAGCAAAACTGGAGCAAGCTCCAAAATTCCTTAATTCTCCTTGAGATTATTGAGAACCAGAGTCCTGTCTGTGTCTGGTTCAGAAAGAGGTTGTTGCATCAAAGCTTGGACGTAAGCCTGGACCTGATCTGCACAAGTGGCTAGGAATCATCTGCACCTCAGTTTGAATGAGACCTTTACCAGACAACTGGGCAACCACTTCTGGCAGTGCAGCCGCAGCTCCGTGGCGCTGAGCGACGTTCACTATCGGCAGCTCTGGCCCCAGAGCCTGTGGCACGAGAGGGACTTCTTTCAACGCAGAACGAGTCTTCGTTGGAGGAGACAGAGCTTCAGGAAATTAATTCCTCACTTCAGCAGCAGCTTCAATGCTTCCTGGGTTTTGCTAAAGCCTACGAGTAAAACACCCTGTGAGTGTCAACACCTGACTGTCTTGAAAATCAAGACAGCCAAAGTTCAGCTGCTGTCTTCTCGCTTTGACATGCATGTCAGCGTGCTCAGGAGTGAGGTACCACATCAGTGATTTATTTCAAATAAAGCAAGAGCAGACAAAACTCCAAAGCAATTTTCAGCCTGAGTAATCACTGCAAATTTGCTCCAAATGTTGAACAGATGGAATCTGTATATGACTTCTCTGAGTATAAACACAAGCACCCTGTCATATTTCAATTGCTGATGTAACAACACAATGTGGCTCTTTCTAAAGGGAAAGTACGTGAATTTGGGGGTCTGATTATTTGTTTTCTCAGTGCAGTGAAAGATCTGGTGTATTCACTTGCAGATAACACATGACAATTGCCAATTGGTTTCACTCCATCCAAATATTTGCTCAGCAAAGTGGTAATACGAGTTCTCTGCAAAAGGTGTATCCTTGATATCAAAACCAATTTATGCTTAATTTGGCTCCGCTGTTGCCATATTTGGTTACTTCTGATATGCAGAAGGGCAAGAAAACATCTTGTAGAAGTGGAAGGGGTATGTGTGCCTGTTCCTTGGTTCTCACCTCCTCCTTGGCTGAGAAGTAAGGAGGCACGGTGGTCCTGAAACAGGGCTCTCCTCCTGTTTCCTCACTTGCTCTGTGACCTTAGGAGAGTCGCTTGCCAATTTGTGCCTGTATGTGTAAACTGGGAATAGGTGCTTATCTCATTTCTGCAAAACATTTTGAGATCTGTAGATGAAAAGTACACAAATTAACATTTTTACTGTTATAGTTTAAGATGGGGATTTCAAATGAGGAGAGTGGGGCTCTGTTCTTCCTCTGCCACCTGTGTTCATGACCTTGCATAAACATTGTTGTAGCAAAGGAGGAGTTAGGGGTGAGACCTTCCTTGTTCTTGAGGGAATGACTCGAGGCCCTGCAGGCTTCCTGTAGGTTGTTTGGGACAGGTTGGCCTTATTCACCAGTAAGGATGTGTGCTCTCCTCCCTGCCAACTCCAGTAGGTGACTGGGACCTCAACTTCCTTATGAATGTGTGGAAACTCCATCACTATTCCCTCCCTTGTGGCCTGGCTTTGACCTCTCCATATTTTCCTGTTACTCTGAAGGAGCTGGGCCGTTCCCTGTACCTTCTTCCCATGCACTGGTATGGGTTTCCCAGGGCTGTTTTCACCCCTCGAAGTGCCTGGCATCACCACTTCTTCCCCTTCTCTGCTCTAGACCTGGGTGCTGGGAACCATCCCAAGCCCCTCTGCCTCGCTCTGTCTCCTGTGCACCAGGACTCTTCCTTCAGAAAGCTTACACTGCTGCAGACAAGTCCCTTGAGATTTTCCTGGTGTCTTTTTCCCGGTTCATTGTGTCCAAAAGCCATCTTGAGTGGAACAGGGACCAAGCATCCAGACAGTTGCTGAAGCTGATTGCGGCGTCTGCTAGAGCCTCGTTAGTACCTTAGCTTTTGGATGTAGTTGAAGGATAGATTTGCTAGCTTCATTTGCTTCCAGCAAAAGCTGCTTTAGGCTTACACATGTAGCCAAGAACCTGAAGGAGGATTTAACATGGCAGGCCTATGTGTTAAAGTTTTACATAATGTTTAATATGAAAACCAGCTGTCGTTTGCTTTCAGTCTGACTGGATCCTCAGCAGTTTCCAGTACTTATGGCAAACTTCTTTGCTGCTGGAGTTGCCAAAGGTGTCAAAACCTCGTGCACAGCATAATGTTTGGGAATGTGTGATCTTCTGAAAAGCGTGCAGGAATTTCCAGCTTCCGCTCTTTCTTTTCAGATCCTGGTAATATAATCTACATAAATACACAGATCTGCACTTTTCATGCCTCAGACTTCCTTCTGCTTCTCTGTGTTAGCCTCCTCCTCTCCTCTTTAATAGATGTTTTAAGAGAGTTTTAAGGCAACTCTTTGCCATTGGCAGATGCTTACCAGCAGCCTCCACTCTTGATCCAGTTTTATCTGCCTGATTACTTTTTTGTTTGTATTTTAAATTCTGTTCCACCTTGTTCCCTCCACCAGAAAAGGAGAGAAAAGGGGAAGGAGGGTTAGAGCCTGGTCACAGCGCAGGTCTCCCAGGGGACTTCTTGTGCTTGTGGAAATCAGCTGCTGGAATCTCTCTGCTTTGCCATCACTGTCACCATGTCCAGAAGCTGGTCTGCGAACTTGCTGACTCTGCTGCTGTGAGCTCTGGGTGATCTGATATTTATCACAGGGGCTCGCAGTCTCGCCTTTGAAATCTGTCATACTGAAGAGCTGTCAAAATGTTTATCAGTAATAGTGGTGACTGAGAGGTGTGTAGCTGTGGGGCTACAGCAGTAATTGCAAGACTTCTGCTTTGCCAAGTCTGTCCTGAGTGCGCGTCTCCTCTGACATGTGAGCAATTGCTTTTGAACACTCAGATTGTCAGATTTTGTTGCTCTGATTATTTTTTTCTGTGCTGTTTTGCAGTGATGGGTGGTGTGTCACGGCTCGCAAGTCACAGGATGGCCTCTTGATTCTCACATGATAAAGTAAAGGAAATCGCTTTTAGTGCCCCAAAGCCCTGCTGGTCTTTGCTTGCTAGGTACCTTTTTTCAGTTTTGTTCTGGGTGGTTGTACGGAGCTTTGTAAGACATATCGCAGCTGGGCCTCAACATCTTTAACTGGAACCTCAGCACCCTGATCTTTGCTGCTTTCCATTTGACACGTTGCTGCTGTGAGTTGGGAACTTACGAGTTTCTACCCGCTGTCACTATTGACTGGATTTGATAACACTTTGCAAGCTGATACAGCACCTTCCCAGTGCTAAGCTAGGTAATTCTGCCCATTGCACTTTGTGTAAGAGTTAAGTGAGAGCACATTCAAGGATGTAGTTATATTCTAAGTGGCAGAAAATGATGCTTTGGATTTTCTCTCTGCTCTTTGTTCTAGTGTGGCTTTCTCCATCAAAAATGCAGATTTTGGAAAGTGAGGGTGATAAAATCTTGTGGAAAAACTGATCAGTGATATGTTCTGGGACAAGCTTTACTCTTAGACCTTGTGTAATGAGCTCTGTGGGGAGGGTAGTACTAAATGTTACTGGTTTAGAGCTTTATCTTTCCTCAATATCTCTGTCTGGGGGGGTCTCTTCTGTATCATGAACCTAATTCATACTGCTTGCAACAGGAGCAGGCTGCTACCCTGCATGTCTTTCAGCAGCAGCTCTGCTCCTGAGGGACAGGGCATGCCTTGTAGGATTGATCTTGCTTAAGTTTTCAAGACCCAGGTCATGAACAACCATTTTTCCTCTTCACTGGTGCCACTGAGAAAGTCTCTCCCAGTTTGGTATCGGATGGAAGAGGCTTTGCTAAAGAGAGAGCAAGGGAGGGCATGGCCCCGGGGACCTGACCTCAGTCAGGATGTGATATTGTAGATGATGCTGAAAGAGAGCCTGACCACTTGAAAGATCATGAGATCTGTGTGATGTTTCGTAAGCTATCTGCTCGTTCATCCGTGTGAAACGTAGGTAAAAAGGTCACGTTGCATTTGATTGTGTCGCTCGTCTATACTCACAGTATGGTTTTCCAAACCATGTAAGTTGCTCTGATTAAGTTTTGTCACCTGAATAATATTTAGCACCATTGGTGCTTTTTAACTTTCTGCATGTTTTAAACGGCTGCAAATTTTGAAATCCTTTCTCTTTCATGGTGTTTCACTGTTTGAATCCTTGGTTAAAAAAAAAAATAGATTTTCCTTGTACTTACACTTTTGAGAGATGAAGCTGTGCCAGTATGCCTTCACACATCCTGAAAATGGTAATTGCAGAAATGGAAGTTGCATGTATGCACCAGGAACCTGGGGAGCTGCGGTGTTTTTAGCTGCAAACAGATACACAGCCTAGGAAAGTTTAGCGTGGTGACTCTTGATAAGAAAGGCATGTAGGAAATTTCAACCATAGGGAGTGCTTTTCTTTCTTTTCTCACTATTATTGCAATTTTCAGTATTATTTTTTGTCACATCTTCTCAGATGAAACACCCACTTAGTCTCTTACTGGTCTCTACTCTCCACACGTTTATGTGACAATCTTAGTTGCAGGAAGAGGGGCTGTAGTGGGGAGAACAGGACCAGAAGGCTGCTGGTAAGTGTATGCCAACTTAGACATGGTGAGAATCTCTCTCCCTTCATGAAAAATGCTAATTAAAAATAAAATTTATAAAAATCACTTTCTTTTTTTTTCATTCTCAGCAACTGAACTTCTGGAAACTGTCATTTTTTTTCACTTTAGCCAAGTTTATCTAGATTTTGTCTTTCCAAGGGAAAAAAAAAATATTTCAAAAGAGCCGAGATTTACCCAGAGAAGTATTTGGCTGAAGCATACTGTCTGTTCAAAAAGTTTTGAAGGAGAAGTTCTGGTCAGCTTCAGCCCTTGTACTCAGCACAGCAGCTGGTGTGAGCCCTACTATCGGACTGGATGCAGACTGCAGCAAGGAGCCTTCTTCCAACATTTCTGAAGCCTGCTGGTCTTTCACACGGCATTTTTGCCTTGGTAGTTTCTGGCATTCGGCAGCTTTGCATGTTCTGAAGCACCTCTCCTGTGCTTTACATCACTAGTGCCATGAGTGCTGTATCTATAAAGGTAAGGAAACAATCTGCCTCAGAGGATGAAAACCCAAGGCCCAGACATCAGCTGAGGCTGAGTATTACTTAATGGAGGACTCTAACATGCATTAATGTGGCCCACCACAGCTTTTCTGTCTCTGAGTGTTGAAGTTCTGGCAAGTATGAAAGCAGCCTCAGTGCTGCTCTGACTTGACCTGGCTCATGATTGCTCTCAGAAGCACACTTACGCTGCTTAGATCTTCCCCAAGGGCTCTTCTGCAAGCATTTTTTCCCCACAGGGCTTGTAACCTGGGCATTAATGGCATTAAGAGTTTATCTCCTTCTCAACATTACCTGGAGATTTTCCCATGCAGAGACAATGTGTACCTGCTTCTTGGCAGAGGTTTATGGCTTCCTTGTGTTGCTGGAGCTGTGCACAGGTACTACTCTGAGAGTCAGGATCCAGTCTAGGGATCTAGTAAGAGAGCCAGGAGGCCCGCTTCTCTCCTTAGTGAGGAATTTATATTAATGTTTGTGTTTTCATCAAGTATATGACTTAGAGTGAAAGGCTGCATTTAACTCATGGTCTCTAGAAACACAATCCGGTCTTTGTTGAGTTGTGAGGTCACTGGTGATGAACGTTTTGCATCACTGATTTCAGACAAGGACAATTTCTGCTGCTGATCTTGGAATAGGTGAGCAGATCCTTCGCCAGGCACCCTAAACCAAATTTCTGAATATTCAGGAACAAATATAGTAGCTTGATATTTTTCCTAGCAAATGATGAATTATTTATGATAATTAAAGCAACTGTTTTACTCCTCTTCCCCCATCATCTTGTTGTAAACCATTTCATTAATCCATCACATCTGCTGAGAGCGTTAAAAAGTGAAAAAGGAAAATCTACAAATCAATTGCACCCAAAACTCTGTTCTGCCTCGCCGACTGTTCTCTCAGCCATGAGCTGCTCAGTGCCCCAGTTCAGCAGAGAGGGCCTCTGAAAAGATTTCTGTTGTTTTCCAGAAATCTTTCAGTAAGAACAACATCAAAAAGATGACAGGGAACATCCACATATATTATGCACTGTTAATAGCAGTACCCTCTGTTGGCCTTTTTAAAAGCGACACCAGGTGAAGAAATCTGTGACGACCTGCAACAGAGCAACCTACTTAGCTCTGCTTTGAGGTAGGCCTGTTCTTAAGTAAAGGCCTGCTCAAAACTTTTCACAAACTCTATTCAGCAACTTTTTTTTATATCACAGAGAAAGCGCTGGGTTTTGCAAATGCCCTGCTTGCCTGCAATTGCTTTTCAGATCATGGAAAATGGGGCTGTGTGAGAAACTCATGTGCTGTTCTCTGATTGTTTTCATGTCTTGCCTGGACAAAATGTGTTTCCTTTGTAGGACCATATGTGCCAGCACATCCATGTCTGGCATGCTCCTGGCTCTGCATTGTTCAGCCAAGACCCTTCTCAGAAAAACAACCCGAAAAGATCATTTTAGATACAAAATCAACGCTTCAGTTCTAGACAAGTCCTTTTCCGCTGTAGGTAACTAACCTACTAGAGGTTTTAGGTGGATCTTACAAAGCTGTGCCTCGTGCCCTCTGTTACCAGTAGAAGCCAGGAGTGGCAGAGCCTCTTTGACTCAGTTCCATGTCTGAAGTGTGATGGGTTGAATTCAGGTTACTGCCTCATGCCATTTGTGCAGCTATACTGGAGTTAAAAACAGCATCAGAGAGCACAGGACCCACTTCATAAGCTGGAGGCTGCTCTTGTTATTCACAGTAGGGTTTGCAGCCTTATTTCCTGTCATCTCCTCAAGTTCCCTCTGAAAGCAGAACTAATGTCTTTCGAGCAAGCTTTTGCCTGGTGCTTATTGCCCTCTCCCTGCTCTGTGGACTCCAGTGAACTGATTGCCCCATCTCCAACTGATGAAGATTTCCTATTACCCTAATTTTGCCAATAGGAAATTAAAGGAGAGAGAAATTAAGGGCAAAAATACCCCTGAGCTTTGGGCTCTTTGGGTAACAAGATTATCTACACTTCTAGGGTTAGTCCATCTTTTGCTGATACACATACAGTCTGTTTCAGGGAAAGTGTCCGTGTATGAGGCTCTGTGTCCAAATGGCTAAATAAAACAGCATTCAGTAGTGAGCTTAAGCACTGGGTAGTAATTATCCATATCGCTTAATTCCTCCCTGCCATGGTTGGGCAGTGCCAGCTGGCAGCCTGTGACTAAGGGAAGATGATTCCCCCGAGACCACCCATAGCAGGCAGGGTGGAGAATGCTGCACAGCATCTGGCTCCCTCCTCAGCCCTGAGATGTGCCCCAGCAAGCCTTGCTTCATCCAGCTCTCCTGTATGCTCTTACACCATGCTGCACGGCACACATTTCACACACATTTGCTCTAAAATTATCACTCTGCTGACAGGCTGTATTTCAATCCCATGGTTCCAGACATTTTGAATTCAACACTGTTCCCTGTCCCAGTAATTGAAGACCAGAAAGCATCGACTTGGCCCCAGAGGATATGCAAGGCCAAGTCTGCAGTGTGGATGTGATCCACTCTGGGTCTCCCGGCCTCAGTCTTGGCCCTGCTGCTGTTGAGCACTGTGGATGTAGGCAGAGAGGCTGGGGGTTGGAGCCAGCTACCTCTGCTGGGAAGGGGCAGGTCAGACCTGGAGCTGAGGGAGCTCTGGTGTTTAGGACAAATGGGGAAGAGCCACCTGGAGAACAGGGGCACTGGCAAAAGGCTCTTCTCTGGGCCAAGAGAACAGCAGTCTGGAGATGTAGGCAAGCAGATGGTGCAGCCAAGAGGTGATGTCCTGAAGGGAAAGCTGGAGTAGCCACTGCCTGTCGGGATGAGATCTGTGCTGCTGCTCCATGCCTCCAGTTTGCAGTCTAGCAAGAGTTGCATGATTCACATACCCTATTTTAGGTGTCTAAAAGATCTTTAGATCTTAGTGAAGCAAAGTGCATGCTACACAAAGTAGGTAGACAGCTACACTTGGATAACTGGCTCTCCTCTTTGTGCCAAAGGGTTCTCGGGAATTTTTTCAGCCTGAGCCTGTTTTCAATTTTTTTTTTTTTTTTTTTTTTTTTTTTTTTTTTTTTTTAATTGTATTTGGTACGAAAATTAAATGCAGCAGAAAGTTATTTCTGATGATTATTTTTGATAATTTTCCTTCACACAGAACTGCAAGGCTCCTTCCTCACAGAAGCAGAAGATGGGAAGTACTCATTGCTCTGTAAATTCAGTGGTTTGTGCTCCTTACAACTGCAGTTACTCACTAGCAACAAGTTGCTGCTGATTTCCGTTGTTATTTTTGGAACCTAAATATAAATGGTGCAATAGATGTAGAAGGGAAAAAATAACCTACTGCTTCAGATTTGCAATGTTTTGAAACCAGTTCCCAAAGCCAGTAGCTCACGCGCTGGGCCCTGGCAATACCAGCAGGAGCTGGGTGCGTGTGCCTGCCTTGTGGGGAGCTAGCGGCAAATCTCAGCTGACAGGTCTTGCAGGTAAGGCAGGCACGACACCTGTAGATCACAACCTGTACCAGCCCCAGCGGATCCATTTCGTGTGACTCACCAGGAGGCATAAATCTGGCATTTTCAGTAGTAAGCCGTTAGTCTTGGGCTCTAATAGTTGAAAATGGAGACTCTTACCAACTAGTGAATGCAAATTTGGGCTCTGCCAGCAGATCACTGAATTCTTTATTCCTGGCTTTACCCTTACAGTGCTGGGCAGCACTGAAGATCCACCTGTAACTGATTTAACCTCTGTGACTCTATTTCCTTGTCTGCAAAATGGCTCTGTGGGTGATCACAATTGCAGAAAAGGCTGACAGATGGGAAGACCCAGATTACAGCTGGGGGAATATGTGTGCACCCACATAGTGAGCCACCCTTTTCTCGTTCTTGTTTCATAATGGCCTGTTTGTCCTTTTGCATTCATGTTGGGTTCCTCCAAAGGAAACTAAATGGGAAGGGCCATAAGAGACAGCCTTGTATTCATGTGTTGAGTATCATCTGTCAGCTGTCTCTAAAAGGGTTTCCACTCAGCCCAGTGGTTGGGTCAGCAAATCACTCGCCAGATGTGCCATGCTCTCTTCATTCCCTCTGAATGTGGTCCATAATGTCAAAGCAAAAGCCGTTGCCATTATTTTGCTTGTTTCATGAAAGCTGAATGAGAATAATGTTTGTGACTTTCATTCAGGCTCTGAATTCTGCTAGGTTCACTCAACTGTTTCATCAGCATTGCTCAAATATTTTAGCAACTTCCTACTGAACCTCAAGACTATAATGAAACCTGAAACTGAGTAATTTATTTGCAAGCCTTTCACACAATTCAGAAAATTATCTCCTCTTCAGAAATGTATCCTCCAGGAGCATGGAAAGTAATAGCTTTCCATCTCACTTGCAAAGAAGAATTAAATTTCATTTTTAGTTAGAATTTTGCACATTCACATCCTTCCTCTTAAGGGAACTTGATTTGCTAATAACTACAAAGCTTTTCAAGCCCCAGAAAGAAGGCAGAAAAGACTGTAACCAGCAGACCTTTCCATAGGACATCAGGGTTATTCACACAACAAAGACACTGCCCATACTTTGCACCTCACCTGCAAGAACCCCCTACCCTGCTGGGCTAGCAAACAGCTGTGTCTGGCATTTCATAGTGTTTGTATTTATAAAGCATCCACTAACAACGAAGTACTGCACTGACAGAGCAATGGAGGGCCAGGACCCCGAGAGGAGTGGGGCAGATTTTGGTGCCCAGTTCCAACCTGCAGGAGTGGGGTGCATTTCTCCTTCCTCTCCTTGCTAAGTTCCTTCTTAACCTTGGAGGTTTCTGTTACCAAGGTGTTCTGCAGAAGCCTTCAAAAATTATTTTTGCTAGGACTAAGCAGGAAAACTGCTGTGTTTAAGTGACAGGCTGTACTGGGATGGAGTTAATTTTCTTCATGGCAGCCCATACAGGTTGCTCAGGGGGCTGCTCTGGTGGCATATTGGGTGTAGGTGGCAAGGGTTTTGCACTGGGGCTGCGGAGGTGGCTCCATGAGCAGATGTCTGGGTTTCCAGCTGTTCCACCACACCCACTGTATGACACAGGTGAGCCCTTCAGCCAAGCTGGTCACAGTGCTGTGAAAACATATTTAAGAAAGGGCAGAAAATGCCACAGAAAGGGGCAGAGAAGAAAAAGAGTGAGAACCAGCAGAGGGGACACTGAGATGGGGGAGGAGGTGCTCCTGGTGCTGGAGCAGATCTCCATGGCTGCCCACGGAGGCCCCATGCCAGATCTGGCAGGGGAAAAAGTGTGAGAAGGAAGGAGCAGCAGGGAGAAATCCCCTGGCACTGCCCTGGGTGGGGACAAGCCTGGAGTGCAGCAGAGAAGTTGAGACTGGAAGAGTGAGCAGAAAAGGTGCTGGCTTAATGCCTGCCTCCTCATTTCTCATTACCTGAATCAGTAATTAAATATCTATTTTAATTGCCAACATATGAAGTTAATTTTTCCCAAGTCAAGTTTGTTTTGCCCATTACTCTAAGTGGTAAGTGATTCCCCTGCCTTTATCTTATACCATGAGCTTTATTGTTTTTTTTTTTTTTTTTTTTTTTTTTTTTTTTTTTTTTTTTTTTTTTTTTTCTTTTTCTCTCTCTCTATTTTCTCCCCCTTCCCACTGGGGGATGGGGAGACAGTTGAGTAAGCAGCTGGGTGGGAGTCTGACTGTTGGCCAAGACTAACCCACCAGCGGCAGCATCCTTGGAGCACATACAAAATACAACTACAGAACAGTTTTCTGCCAAAATTTCTCCTCTTGTGGCTGGAGCGTTTGCCCATAGCATGCACTCAGTGCCCTCCTCTTCTTAAACAGAGTCAAATTCTTACCTCTCTGCTCTATTGCTGCCTGCTGCTTTGGCTTTCTGCCTTGCCTTGGAGCAGGGATCAGGATCTGGGACATCCCCTCATCCACCTGTGCAATGAGTTTGCTCAGCAAGCCAAAGAGTTATACTCCCTTTTCCTCTCTTTTCTTACTGAAGTGAGTCTTTGGTTCAAGGGCTAATAAGGCAGGGAAATTATTTGGCAAAAAAAAGGATTCTGTTTTCTAGGGACTAGAATTTCCTAAAGTGTCTTTGGTGTGTAGCAAGGCTACAGACCTCAAAGAGATCATGCGGGCTTGCATCACTGAGTTCAAGTCCTCACTCCAAATCAGCCAAAAGTGGTGATATGAAATTATCTAACCACTTAGAGGGACCTGTTTCTTTCTGGCTTTAAACAGCAAATCTCAGAAATGGGCCCACAGCTGACATTTTTGACCAAACATAACTACATATTCTTCTTTTTTACCTTCCTTGTTGGCTAGGTTCAGACAGCTCTTTGCTTGATTTGCCCATTTCCAGCAAAGTCAGCTCCACTTTCTACTGCTCAGCGGCATTATCTGGGGAGCCCGCAACACCCTACCCATGACTGTGAGGTCTGTCTGGTGCTGACTCATTGACTAATCTGTTCCCCTTTGGATTTGTCCCTTGGGTCAAAGTATCAAATTTGACTTCCTTGTGGTTGACCCTAGGCTTGAAAGCAGGTCTCTAGAAAGATGAAATGTGGATGTGTTGTATCCTTTAACTTTTCATGTTACACTGGGGCACATTGGAGACTGCAGCCTCTGAGTTAACAGATCTGAGAAACTTTTGCAGAGGGCTAACTGCATCTTCAGAATTCCGTCTAGGGTCTTCTTCCTGTGCAACTCTCAACACAGTCTTTTACAAAAGTCAGAAGCTTGTGCTCCTCTTAATCCTAACAAGACACTGCTATTCATGATGCATTTCAATACTCTGGTCACCATCTGAACAATTGTCTCCTCATGGAAAAAGGCAGATTTTTCTTGTATGACCAGCAGTCCTGGAAAATAAAGTAGACGAGGTCCACTAATAAACTACTTTTGCCATAGCTAGACTAGAAATACCTCTACTTAATTAGCTTGATGGATTATAACATTTACTCAAAATCACCCATAGAGGTGCACTTGGGTTCACAAAAAGGCTCTGTGTGTGTGGAAGATTTAAACTGAATCAGTTCCTCCTGTGGAGAAAACAGATGTAGTTGTTTTCTTCTCTGGGCAAACAAACCTGGCTGTAGCCTTATGAGGACATAAATCACTGTGAAGACTTTCTGGGAAACTCAGCAGTGTAGGCTGGTATCAGCTTCATGTCTATTTGATCAGCTGTGAAGCCAAGCCTGGTGAGGACGTGGTCTTGTGCAACCTGAGACTGTCTACTTTTTGGGGGGAGGGGGGTGATTTTTTGACTTCTTCATGTCTTCAGTCCAAGTTCCTAAGTTGAGTTTAGTTGTTGACTGCAGACCATTAGTTGAAGTGGTAAGGGTCTGTTTTCTGTGTTTCCTCTGAGTTGTGAGGAGTTGGACAATAAAGCAGCAAGCACTGGAAGAAATAACCAGAGTTCCAGCCTCATCAGATTAATTTTTGAAGTTGTCTTTTTAGAAGTTATCAAATATTCAGCTACTAACAAAACCAATAAAATATATTTTAAACTATTGAGTTTTCTGTTCTTTCAACAGTAACAGCACTCTGTACAGGTACAGAGAGATTGGATGAAAACCAGTGCAAACAAGAAAATTAGTTTTCAGCCACTGGTGATTGATCAGATGAGCATAACAGTTGGTCCATCTCTGCTATTATTCTTTCTCAATAATAATATGTCTGTCTGAAATCTTTGCTCTCAGCTTTTCTGTATGGCTTGAGTCCTCTCTCTGGGAATGTGCCGTGCTGAGCAATGCAGCTGTTTTGTTTGTTTGTTTGCTTGCTTGTTTGTTTTTTTTTCCTAATGAAAAAAGGACACCCTAAGCTGTCCTGATGGTGCATGTACATGTTCTGTTGTCCTTTTACTTGACTCTGATCAGGCTACATAAGGACCAACAAATACACCTGTTCTGGGCCTTTGGCCCAAACCTGTGATCCACTCTCTAATTTGGTCATCTGGGAGAAACACAAAATCTCTGTGACATTAATTTGGTGGGAACTTTTAAGTTGAATTATTTTGAAAGGCAGAAGTAGGCTGGAACTGAAACCTCATGACTGAAATGCTATTTTCCTGGGCTGTGCCTTGCTTGAGGGTAACTTGGACCCACTGCATTTTCAATTGATATTCAGACAGTTAGAGTTACAGCTATGTTGCAGAAATGCAGATCCAACATCCATGCTAGTAATATTTCTCTTCTGTCTTCTTCATCTTGGTTGGTTGAGAACTTCTGCCATTGCCCTGCATATGTCAGATGATAAAAAAAAATAATTCTCTGTCACATCCATGTGAAGCATATGGAAGATGTTTACTGCCCTCGAGCTGTAACAGTAATTATGTATCATATGGCAAAGAACCCTCTGGAGACTGGAATTTCCTCTAAAATACGAAGCCTCTGGCAATGCATGTCACCTTCTAACCATGTGCTAATCACATATGTATATATAAACTTCTGCCTCATTTTATTTGGATGTTTAAAAGATTGTTTGTATTAAAGCTTGTTCTGATTTAAGTATTTGTTCTTAAATGTTATTTCTGGCAGTCAGTGACATAATTCTCACCAAACAAGGAAATGCTTTTGACCGAAAGTACAGATGGGGAAACTGCGGCAAAGAGTTCCTGTGTGGCTGCCAGTGGGAGGACTTCGTTCGTAAGAGGCAGTGGAAAGCCATGCAGATGTACGGCTGTGCAGGAACTGTCTGCTGAAGCAGAGCTAATAGGTTTTTACCTGAGGTGAGGGGGAATCGCTGGTGCTTATATGGCTTGCAAAAGAGGAAACCAGGAGCTCTTGTTCTCTGCTCTGTTGCTCTACCTTGTAAACGCTGCTTGAGGGCCTGGATAGTGCAGAGCCAGGGTGATTTAAATTCATTATTTAAATAGATACAGCAACTATATTATTGAATATCAATAAACTGTTTATGTATGAACTTCCATTTGAAACATTACCCGTAATCAAATACCAGGAGAAAAGGAGCCTTTGTGTTTTCATTGAGCTCCATTGTTTCATTTTATCTCATAGTAACTAACAGTTTCCCCATCCTATTTCCTTTGTATTGAGCCTAAGATCAAAGCAATAACTCCGTTAAAAGAGCAATGAATTGTAATCAATTTAATAAACGGCAAAGGAAGTGCTTTGACTAAATCAGACGCTTTTAGCCACATCTCTGGCTACCAGCCCGTGCGTGCTGGCTCTGCTCTGTGCTGTGTGTCTCAGCTCCCCTTGCTTCCCCTGCCCTGCTCCATCCTTGGGCAGTGCAGGGCCTGTCTCACTGTGCTGCCAGTATCTGCTGCTTTTCCCACTCTGGGAGTGTCAGCAGCTTTAGTCTGTTCAGCTCACATGAGAAAGGCCTGAATAATTACACCTTGGAGACTTTCCTGGAGCTGAGGGTAAACACCAGGAAAGCAGAGTTTTATTCATTCTTAATCTAAGCAGAACTTACCTAGTTCTTGGTACCCAGCATGGAACATTTCAGTTTATGACTTTTTTCACTTACCACTGCCTGCTCCAAAAGCAGTAAGTTGGTGCCTGTGCTTGGGCCATTTACTTCCTGGGGCTTTCACATACCAGGGCCACATTTTTGGAATTCCTCCTATAAAGTTCCAGTTATCTGCAAGCTTCTGATGTTAACTATGTAGCAGGCATCAAACTTTACTTTTTGCAGACCAGTTAGGACAACAGAATCATAGAAAATCCTGAGTTGGAAGAGACCCACAAGGTTAATTGAGTCCAACTCCTGGCTCTACAAAGGACCACCCAAAAATCAGACCCTGTGTCTGAGAGCATTGTCCAAACGCTTCTTGAACTCCAGCAGGCTCGGTGCCGTTACTGCTTTCCTGGGCAGCCTGTCCCAGTGCCCGACCACCCTCTCAGTGACAAACCTTTCCCTAACACCCAGCCTGACCCTCCCCTGTCCCAGCTCCATGCCGTTCCCTCGGGTCCTGTCGCTGTCCCCAGAGAGCAGAGCTCAGCGCCTGCCCCTCCGCTCCCCTCGTGAGGGAGCTGCAGGCCGCCATGAGGCCTCCCCTCGGCCTACTCTGCTCTGGGCTGAACAAACCAAGGGAGCTCAGCTGCTTCTCATACGTCTTGCCCTGCAGGTCTTTCACTATCTCAGTTGCCCTCTTTTGGACACACTCTCATAGTTTTATGTCCTTCTTATACTGCAGTGCCCAAAACTGCACACGGTGTTCGAGGTGAGGCCGCACCAGTGCAGAGCAGAGCAGAACAATCCCTTCCCTTGAACGACTAGCGATTCCAGTCTTGATGCACCGCAGGGTACTTTTGGCCCTTTTGGCTGCAAGGTCACAGTATTGACTCATATTTATTTTGCTGTTGACCAAAATACCCCAGATCCCTTTCCACAGGTCTGCTCTCTTGTCTCTCCTCCTCCAGCCTGTACATATACTCAGGGGTGGCCTGTCCCAGGTGCAGAGTCTGGCACTTGCTCATGTTGAACTTTATATGGCTGGTGATTGCCCAGCCCTCTAATCTGTCAAGATCTTTCTGCAAGGCCTCTCTACCCTTGAGGGAGTCAAGAGCTCTTCCCAATTTAATGTCATCCACAACCCTACTCAGTATGCATTTGAGTCCTGCATCCAAGTAATTTATGAATACATTAAAGAGAACTGGCCCTAAAGCGGAGTCCTAGGGAACCACACTAGTAACTAGTACCTGGACTGCTCTTGGGGAGGAGGCTGCTGTGAGCAAGGCAGACCGCAATTCACCAACTGTTCACATTGTGCCGAGTATCTGGAAAGCTAAGTAGGCAATGACTGGCAATTGTGTTAGCATTGCCTTCAAGATAGGACACAGCCAGTGCTGACTGATCCTGCCTATTCACTTCTAAAGGCTATTTCTGGTAGATACAAGGCTGCAAGGAGAACCAGGACAGAAAAAGAGGGAAGAACAAAATAAATATGTAAGACAAAGGCTTAGCTGTACAGAAACTTCCCTTGGAATTGGTGGTGCTGCCTGGTTTCCTCCTCTTCCTTTACCTGTCCTCAGCTTCTGTTGGGGGAGAGGAAGGGATGTACTGTGTGTCCTGCCTATGCTCTGTTCTTTTCCATTCCCTGAGGCAGTTCACAGTGCTGAATAGACAGGAAAGTAGGAAGATGAGTTCAGTCTCCCTGTGGGCATTGTGATGATATCCCATGGGCAAGAAGACCTGTGCCATGGAAGGACAGGCACACGGGCAGAGTGGAACCATATTGCTGAGGTTTTCCTGTCAGGTTGTTCAAAGAGATGTAGGTCTGCAGTTTTGGTGCAGGTATCTTTAGCAGCAATTTATGTTCAGGGCAGGAAGGCAAAAGAGTAGGTGGAAGAGGTATGAAACATCTCAGTCTCCCAAGAGGAAACACATATGACCATTCTGGCATGATACTGCTGTTTGCTGGGCTGAAGCTGCTTGTCCCAGAGGTCTGTGCTTTGTGCAGAACAACTTCACAGCGCTACAGGCAGATGTGCTCTTTGCCATAGCCAATGCAAAATGCTGTCCCAGTGTATATATCCTGGTTACACGGGTAAACATATATGTTCAAATGATGAACACATTTATTCCACAGCTTCAGAATCCCTGACAGAAGACTGCCCTCAAAATTCATTCAGGACTCAAACCTGACTAACTATGGACCTCAACACTGTTTTTAGCCATGAGTAAATGTGGTGTTTTTACCTTCCTGGGCAGTTAAACTCCACTACAACCGCTCTCTCACTCCCCCTCCTCAGAAGAAGAGGGGGGAGCTCTTGTTATGAAGACGTCTGTCTCCTCCCAACCACTATGTGTAGTGAGGCCCTGCTTCCCAGGAAGTGGCCAAACATCACTTGTTGCTGGGAAGTAGAGAATAGATTTATTTTTTTTTTTTTTGTGTTTCCCTGCGGCCTTTTTTTTTTTTTTTTTTTTTTTTTTTTTTTTCCCCTCTCTTCCTCTTCCCTTTAATTAAATTATCCTTATCTCAACCTGTGAGCCTTTTTCT
>CM021769.1:16020503-16312671 GCA_011076525.1 Nettapus auritus | reverse complement strand
AATAATAATAATAAAAATAAAATGGAAAGGAAAGGAACTTTTCAATTTGGCTTCTTTTAAATTAGAACCATATTTATCAAGCCTCAGATATCTTTGGTACAAGAGCATGATTTTAACAGTTTTAAAATGATGAACTCTGACAAAAACGTGGTAGGAAATGTCCTTATTACATATTCTCACACAGTCTCAGGAGGACACTTGAGAATGATTATAATGATCTATGGAGCTTGTACTCAAAGGCAATAAATTATTTTGGTTCTTGAGCAGAGAGCAGCCAACACTGCATCCTCAAAGGAAGCCAAAGAAGTGTTTTAAATGCTGTCAGTGGGAGTTTTAAATCCACTCAGGACTTTGTTAGTGCTTGCATATTTTGTTAGATATTTAAATACTACAGTGATGAGCAGCAAGATAAAAACACAAAACAAAGTAGTAGTAATAACTACTGCTGTAATAACTGTAGCTGGGTTGAGGACAGACTAAGTCCATTTGCTAGAGATAAATTGGTAAGAGTTTACACTCTCCTGGACTTATTTGATCTAAAAGACTTCTGTGGTGAGCTGCCACTAAGGCTAGCTCTCAGAAAGTAAATGCAGAGGTAGAAGTCTCATCTGCTTTGTGTTACAAGTAGGCATTCAAAAAAATCTTATTGTTATCTGTATATGTTTCCATTGCACAAACAGGTCTCAGATGCACACAAGAAGCAAATGCCTTGTAACGGGAGATTTTTTTCATTACATAGAAATCACTTTTCAAAAAGTATATAAATAACCAACAGAATATATTGAAGGGATAGGTAATAATTATCCTATTCCTACCTCTTGGTTTTCATGCTAGTCTTCAAAACAGTTCTTAAGTAAGAAGTATCTATTACCCCCAAGGTGAATTGGGAATAGTCATGCTTTAAAAGCTGCCTAATTACATATTTAACTGTGAGGCTGGAACCTTTCTGTCTCTTGAATGATAAACCTACCTAAAGTACATATTGACACAAGATATAGTCTCTTAAGTAAATAAAAGACAGCTTAAACATTTTCGCATTGGATATTTGCCATTGAGACCAGAATAACTCACAGGGGTCTCATGGAGAATGTAGAAATAGCATGGAAGGAGGAAAAACAGGAAATGAAAACCGGAGACCTGAATGCAGAAAAAAGAAATATCTTAAATAAAGAGCCTGATCTAGCTATCCTTAATGAGGGGAAGTGTCTTACCAATGCTTCTGAATTGAATTCAGCTTGGAGAATATTTGAGAAGTTGCTGAGGGATTTTAATACTGGTGTTACAGCTTTCAATCCCATCAGTAGGCTGGTCTGCCAAGGAAGTTGGTAACAGACTGCATGGGTTCAGCAAGGGGAAGCCATGCTTGAGCAACCCAATAAACTTCTGTAATGAAATGACTGGCTTGGTAGGTGAGGACTGAGGGCAATAGATGTTGCCCACCTTGATTTCAGTAAGGCTTCTAACACTGTCTCCTGAAAGATGAAAATAAGCTGATGATGGGCTGGATGATTGTCCCCCTGTACTCGGCTCTGGTGAGGCCGCACCTCGAGTACGGTGTTCAGTTTTGGGCCCCTCGCTACAAGAAGGACATGGAGGTGCTTGAGCGAGCCCAGAGAAGGGCTACGAAGCTGGTGAAGGGTCTGGAGAACAAGTCTTACGAGGAGTGGCTAAGGGAGCTGGGACTATTTAGCCTGGAGAAGAAGAGGCTCAGGGGCGACCTAATCGCACTCTACAGGTACCTGAAAGGAGGCTGTAGCGAGGTGGCGGTTGGTCATTCCCCCACGTGCCTGGTGACAGGACGAGGGGGAATGGGCTAAAGTTGCGCCAGGGGAGGTTTAGGTTGGATCTTAGGAAGAACTTCTTTACAGAAAGGGTTGTTAGGCACTGGAATAGGCTGCCCAGGGAAGTGGTGGAGTCCCCATCCCTGGAGGTCTTTAAAAGACGTTTAGATGTAGAGCTTAGGGATATGGTTTAGTGGGGACTGTTAGTGTTAGGTCAGAGGTTGGACTTGGTGATCTTGTAGGTCTCTTCCAACCTAGACTATTCTGTGATTCTGTGAGACAGTGAGGCAGACTGAAAACTGACTGAATAGCCAGGCCCAGAGTGAGGTGATGAGTGGGACAGGCAGGTTGGAGGCCAGTAACTAGAGGTGTACCCCAGGGGTCAGTAGTGGGTCCAATCCTATTCAGCATCTTCATTAATGACGTGGATGATGGTGCAGAATTTATCCTCGGTAAGTTTGTGGATGACACAAAGCTGGAAGGAATGGCTGATGCACCAGAGGGTCGTGCTGTCATCCAGTGGGCACAAACTCGAACACAGGAGGTTCCGTCTGAACATCAGGAAACACATTTTTGCTGTGTGGGTGGTCAAACAGTAGAACAGGTTGCCCAGAGAAGTTGAGGAGTCTCCACAGAGATATTTGGAGATATTCAAAAGCTGGCTGGACACAGTCCTGAGCAGATAGCTCTAGATGACGCTGCTTGAGCAAGGGGGTTGGACAAGAAGACATCCAGAGATCCCTTCCAGCCTCAACCATTCTGTGATTCTGTGACCTTTTCCTGTAAGGTGACTGTGAAGGCAGAGGATGAGCTTGATTCAAATTTAAAATAAAGCATCTGTGCTGTAGGTAACTCAATGAGAACAATTTCTTGGTGTGTTTTTTCCCCCAGATCAAATAGTTTGAACTGGGTGCATTAAAGAAATCGTTCACCTGAGATCTTTGGGAGTGAAGCAGCCACCCACAGGAAGAAGAATGCCTAAAATTAGATGTGGCTGATGAACACAAGCATTTCTGTGTGCCAGATTACACGTTATGTAATCATGCTCATCCTTTGCCACCCACAACTTCCCCTGGAAGCACACCTTGGCTTGGGCAACATGAGAACAGCACGGGAGATCTTGCATCCTCCTTTTTCAAAAGGAAAATGTTTAAAGGGATTCAGCAAAGGGTGAATCTCAGCTGGAGCTTGGGGAGCTCCTATGATGCAAGGTGCAGCACAGTACTGTGAGGCAGTCTCAGAGAGGGCAGAGCTGTGCACAGGCACTGAGTAGTTCTGTACAATATTACAGCTCTTCCTGACATGGCACTTGGACTGTCCTCTTCAAAGCACACTCTGCATAATTATATTTTTAATTGCAAAGCTGCATGGAGCTTTGGTATAGGAGTATAGTCAATCACCTCTGCCTTTTCTGATGTTTGCTGTCAGCTGTGGCATGCTGTGTAATATGAAAGCTGCAAGTGTCTGCATCTTTTCTACTTTAGATTGGCACTGAATAATCTGATAAATGTCTTAACTTGTTCATTTGTCTTTAGTTTGTTTAAATGCTTCAATCTAGGCTGTGAATTATTTTACTTAGAGAGCATTCATCCTTTACAAAACAGAGCACCCTGTATGTCTTCCCTTTTAAATGCCTTTGCTACAAAATGGTTGCAAACACTAAAGCAAATCAGCGTGACATTGTGGAAATCATCAGGTGAATTCTATTATTTTAAATTTCCTTTCAGATACTTTTCCTAACAATATCAGGGATGTATTTCTTGTATTTGACAATGCAGATCTAGCTGATAAGCCAGGTACTAATGAACGTACCCCACGTGTAAGATTCCCTAGTGACAATCAAGGAACAAAGGTCTTGGGAATGATTAACAATAACAGCTAAAGATAACCGTTGACTTCAGATCAACCTGACCTTTACCAGCATGCATTTGGCTATAAAGACATGAAGTAACCCCTGTAATCCTTTAAGTGAGGTTACTCCAAACATAAAGAAGCCATAAAAATAGCACTTGAAATTTAAGAGGTTTACAGTGGCCAGCTCCCTAGACTAGGTGTTCTGAAGAAGCATCAAAGAAAAGTATCTGTTACACATGGAGCCTGCTTAGGCTCTGGAGGTCATTTAACACCTACAGCACAACTTTCCAGCTGTGGAAAATGCACTTCTTTTTGCTGTCTTATACACAACTGCTTACATCTCAGTTCTGTTTCTCCCTCCCCTTCAATAAAATCAAAAGATCTTACACAACATTTAGGCAACTTTCTCTGCCTTCCTTTCTCTCCTGGGTGCTGTTGCACTCCACTGTAAATATGATCACCGCTCTGCTTTTTCACTTTAACGTTCTGCTTTAACTATGTCAAATCCTAAAGCATATTCTATTTTGGGAGCAACCTAGCTTTTGGCATGCTTATATATCCAGTCCTCAGCAACCTGAAAGTAGAGTGATGGGTAGTGTCCAAGGCTGCAAATCAGCTTAGCTTGGTTGCAGATAGATATGAGAGAAACACGTGTCTAAAACTGCTTGTAATTTTCTCTTGCCAGGACTTCTTAAAGGGGAAAAATGAAGATCTCAACATATCCCACTGAATATCTCTCTCATACAGGGTATCTACATCTTCTAAACACACAGTTTTGTGGCTGTTGGTGTAAAAAGAGACGGAAGAACAATTTATACCTTACTGCAATAGAGCAAATTGGATTGTAGCTGCTAAGTTCAAGTGAAAACTTCTTGTATATGAAGAGCTTACAACTATATGGCTGGCAGAAAGCCATATGATCTTATTCTTATAATTAGAAGGGGACTTCTAGACAGTGACAATTCCTACTTCTCTCCTGGTTGCATATTTGCAGGTGCAGAATCACAGAGGTACTGAAATGAACAGTAAGGGATGAACAGCAAGGAGGGAAGGCAGGGTGCCTCTGCTCGCTTGTCAGTGCTGCCACTGGCTCCCCATGTGGCAGTTTTGTTACAGTAATTTCCAGTCTTATTTATTACCTTGATGTCAAAGGCTCAGGAATGATGGACTAGGGTCCTAGTGTGGTGGATACTCTACAAATACAGAACAAAAGGCAATTTCTGACCCCAACCCCAAGCTTGTCATCCAGTATTAAAATAAGATTCATCAGGATGCAGGCAGCTAAGTGGAAATGCCAGGTGTCTTGTGGAAATGTTTAGTATCAGAGGCAGGAGGCCCCAGCTACCAACAACCTAGCTAGCTGGTAGCATTTTGGTGATACCATGACAAAAGAGAATTTAAGCATGTCTGTGGAACTTTATAGAACTGCTGTCTTGTGTGAGGGATAAGATACAGAGAGAGAATGAGTATTTGGGTTCCAAATAAATAGTTCCTGACATGTGGTCTGGTTAGAAGCATGTGTTGATCCCCCTAAGAACGAATACAAGATGGGCTAGGACAGGGTGGGAGGCTGAAGAGATGAGGCTGAAGAGATGAGAAAGAAAGAACATTCATGCAGTGCAAGAGGAGGAGAAACTGAAGCATTCAGGCAGAAGCAGAGGAAAATGGTTTTCTCAGAGGATTTTGAATGGGACAGGTAGCTAGCAGGGATACTGGTGAAAGCAACCTGCCAGGCTGAGATGTAGCTGGGGCATGGGGACAGAAGATGAGACCCAGAGTCACAGGGGTAGGAGGATGGCAGTGTTATCCCAACCAAACTGGGAGGAAGGAGATGTGGGAAAGACTAGCCCTGTTGATTTCGGGTTAGTGATCACATATATTGGTAGGTACCAGAGAGAGAGAGATGGGTTTGCACGCAGACAGGCCCAGGTGGGATAGAGTAATTGATCTGTCAAATATCTACACAGACAGCAAGGGAATTGCTTAGGCTAGTAACTGATGAGATTACTTGGGAGCAAGTGTTGAAGGACAGTAGACAGTTGAAGATGAAGACTTGGGCAGGGGGCTCAGGTGTCTGCTGCTGCAGAGGATACGAAGGAGGAAGAATTAAGGAGGGAAGGGGAGAATCAGGAATCACTGAAGCAAAGCTATGAAAAAAAGTGCGGTCAGCAGGAGCAGGCAGGTTGCAGTGGAGAAGACTGGCTCAGAGTAAGTTCTGAGCTGTGCTTTGAGCCAGGCAGTTGGACATCCCAGTCCTGCCATATTTTTACCTCAGACACCCTCTCTTTCCTGCCACACCAAGTTCCCCTGGGCGTGTTTTAGCAGGAGCAGGCAGAGAAGAGGGCCTGTCCCCAACACCTGCGCTCAGCCAGCCACAGTAGGCAGCAGAAGTTTTGTGGGAGTGATCACAGCGAAGGCTTTTTTTGCCACCACCAGCACCTGCTACCCCTTTCCTTTCTTCTCCAGCTGACTGCTGGAAAGAGCCAGTGGAAGAAGAGAGGGAACAGAGACAGCGAGTGCCCAAAACAGAGCTGCTTCCTGGCAAGTTTGCCCACAGAAAGCAGCTGTATTGACCAGGACCAAGGAGAAGGATGAGCGGGCTGAACTGTTTGTGGAGAAGTGCTCCTGAAGTGCCACAGAAGGAGGACAACATGGGTATGGACAGAGGCCGGAAGGACAGGTTCTGTCCTTCTGTTTTAGTCCAAGTCCCATTCCTGGTGTGGCTGGTGAATCTTCTACCCTCCCTGCCATGCAGCTACCTGTTTAAGGTAAATGCAGAATTAACTGGATGGTCTGAGGCTTAATTAATACATCTGCAGTGCTTAGAAACCTCTGCATGATTTCTCTGTTCTCAAAGTGCAAAATATTCTTCCCACTTTTCAGAATTTATTTTGGAAACTAGAGATTTTTTCCACTTCCACACTCCTGTTGTCTCATTTCAGGTAAAAATAAATAAATAAATAAATAAATAAAATAAAAATAAAAATAAAACTAGCTCCATGAATTTCACGAAACTTTGCTAGTCTAAAGGAACAGTCTGAAGACCAGGAGGTTGTGGGGGGATGAAGGTCTTTTCAATTTTCTTCCTGAAAGACACCTTAATCTAGCCAAACTTCTTACATGCATTAAGCCAATAGACTTTCAGTGGTTTCCCAGGTTACAGTTCATTAGTGTCTGTATCACAGAGAACCAGGAAGCACACTAAAATAAGGACACTGCAGATTTCATTGTTGCATGGTGCTAACAGAGAACTCGCTTCTTGCACAGACGATTAGACAGGCCATGGTACTTCAAGTATTTTTAACTTGTGATCTGATGAGAGTTTTAGAAATAGGAGAGCTGACATAAAGGATCAGATGTAATTCCACAGTTTGGAGGATAAGGTGGAGCTCTTCCAAGCTGATGGTGTCTAACAGCCCCTGTAATATAAATGATACCCACGGAGGGGGAGGATTAGTTTATTCAACACCCTGCTGGGTTCCTCTTTCTAGAGCCTGCACGCTGATGGGTTTTCTGACAACAGAAGGGGTGTCTTGAGGCCTTGGGGACCTCTGGAAAACTGGTACTGTGGACATCAATTGGACCAAGACATTTACCAAAGTGTGGTCACAGAAAATAAATGCCCTTAGTGCTCTCACCAGCCCACCCCAAGAAAATACTTCATTCAGCTACACAGCAATCTTAATATGCCATTTAAAGGTCATAGGGAGATTGAGGAGATTTTCTGCATTCTTGTGCATTCAGAGGACTCAGTCCTGAAAGGTGCTTCCAGAGGGGAGCCCACGGGGTCTGCGCAGGGCTCCAGCGGTCTCAGTGGCCACCTTGCAGATGCAGTGATCCTGGCACACAGAACATCTTCCAAGGACCAGGGCCACCACTGATCAGTCTAGGTGGCCTCTCATCTGCTAGTCAGTGCCTGCCATACTGCCTAGTACTGCTTCCTGGTGCCCTGTGCTCTCCTCCCTGGGTGCATCTCATCAGCTGTCTTGTTCTAGCTCCCAGGGGCATGCAATCTTGATGGTCAGTGTTGAATAGTGTCCAGCACTGTGGGGGCCTGGCTGTCAGAAGGTGCTCCTGGGCTCCAGCACAGTATAACCCCACAGTAACAGCAGTGACACAAATAGGCAGGAGGGGACAGTGCACATTTTGTGCTTGACACAGTTGCAAAAGAACTGCATAGCGAATATACACTAGGTAGCATGAGTCTGACTTCAAAGATATTAATAAATAAGCTTCATAGTGATATTAAAAGCTACAGGGAAAAGGTGAGCTTGAAAAATTAAAAGTCTTCCTCAACCCCTTTTCCAACTGCTCTGCAGAGGAGGAAAAAGGACCTTGGTAGAAACTAGAGTATATTCCTTCCCCGGTTATTTTCCTGGCTTTGCTGATGGATGGCACAGCTCACTGAAGAGGTTATTGGTACATTCAAACATCAGTTACCTAAGCCTATTATTACTAGAATCTGTGGGCTAATTAATGCTTGCATCAGAAGTTAATGAAGGACAAGGATTCTTTACTGCTGATGGTCTCAGTGAAATGACTGTCTGGAACACATGAAAAAGCTATTGTCAGTAGCAAATTAACATTACAGACAGCTACATGAATATAAATCTCTCAGAAAAGGTGACATGCTCTTTATTTTGTGGGTTTTAATCTAGTAGTGTCCTTTTGGTCCATGTGCAGCATCTCCCTGATCCACCCATGTGGCTTCTTGGTGGGCTTCTGCACAGTCCAATGTCTCATCATTCTGCAGTTCAGGGGGAGCCCTGCATGTTTATCTGCCACCCGCGATGTCTTCCTCATCTCTTCTCAGTCTGATTTTTCTGTCATGACTCATATTATCTCTAAGCCAAATACCCAGATGTAATGCCAGCATTTTAGGCAACATTACTGTTGCTGTGTGTTCTCAGTACAGTCGCTGCCAGCCATAAGGATTTGCACTGCACTCATCTCTGAAGTAGCAGTGCTGCTGTGTACCCCAGGCACAAACTACTTTTCTTTCAAAGGCAGAAAAAAAGTCACCACAGGAGGAGTGACTAACTCTGGATGAATCTAGAAGAAATAAAATGTCCATAAGCCATTAGCACAAACAAGTCCTGCCTGAAGGTTGCTTGATTTGGTTCTGGGGGCTTGAATAACTCCTTGGGAGACTTGGGATTCTGACTTAGCAAGGGGAACTTGAAGGCACTTTCACATACCTTTTTTTATGTGCTTTAATTTCCACATAAATTGTTCTCTCCTACACCTGCTTGTGGGCTGTCTTGGTGACTGAAAGGGACATCCTTGCTTTGCTCCGCAGCCTGTCAGCCATACTCGTGGTAAGCCTCTCTGAGTAAACAGAGGCCATGTGCCCTCTGCCTTTGCAAGGTAATTCTGTGCAGTGTTGCTAACTTGAACTTTCATTTGGGTGGTAGCTTCATCTCTCTGATGGATGAGGGCCAGCAGATCCTTGGACATGGGCTTTACTTCCCTTGGACAAGGTACTTTAATTCCCCTCTGGTATATCAGACTGGATAGGAGTGTGTTTTAGAGCACAAATGTTGCTTGAATTCAGGTAAACTAAGACTAACAGGATAGGGTAATATGAGCCTGGTCAACAGTTCTCATATCATCTTCAGATCGGGTTATATTTGCTGCTCAGTTTAGAAGAATTGTGGCATAGAAGCTAGATGTCACCAAAAGCTACTGAATTTTCAGTTCCTTTTGTCCTCTCTAGAACATTTAGGAAATTGTTATATAAAACATAATTTATTTTCTTCCAAGAAAAAAATATAATTTTTGCTGATTTCCACTTGACTGTTTGATGAAATCAATTTCAAAACGGGTTGTGACTACCTGGCTGGCTGGGTATGAGCTGTTCCTCAACCCATCAGGCTGTGGTTCTTCTAAGATTGCTACAAATCCCATGGAAGTCCCTAAATCCTGGTATTTACCATTAGATTTCAATTAGATTAAAGTTGTATAAACCTGTCAGGGTAAAGGGAGCTCCTTGTTCAACTCTGCTTGCTCATTGTGTTTTGAGTGCATTCCTCTGGTGAAAACTTTCTTGACTTCATAATGATCATGTTGCATCTGTACCACTGTAGAGCAGTCTGTTCTTGACATGAATTCCACAACCAAATATTTAGTCATCCTGGTACAGACAGGATCATGCAGGAAGTATGGAGCTGAGCAAGGTACTGATGTGTGGTTTTCGATAGGCACTGTTCCTTTTTGGAGAAGCTGCTGAAAGATTATACGTAAGAGTTTAGGGAATTCTACTTTCAGGCAGTAGTAGATAAGTGGACAGAGCAATTGGAGAAAGGACTGGCCTCCTGCATGGGATGGGATGTCTTTCTATCTAAATACTGAATAGCACAAAAGAAAAGAAGGAAAAAAAGAAAAAAAGAAAAAAGAAGAAAAGGAGAAAAAATGTATATATCAAAGAAACCTAATTATAACAACACCATAGATTTTCTACCCCTGCAGGGCTGGACTTACGGGAGGATCAGTTTAGTAACACTGCTGTGTAGATAAAATGCAAATCAGAGCAAGATCAGCCATACCATAAGCTGAAATTGTTAAAAACTGTCACATGCTTTAATAGGAGCTTCAAACCAAGACAAACCGTGTAAAATCCTAGTGATGCTTTAAAAACTGTTTCATCGTTCAAAAATGTCATAAATAAAAGGTTTCTTTTTGATAAAAGATCTGGAGAAACAATAGACCAGCGTATCACAAAATAGTCAGCTCCTGGATTGTCACTTCTAAAAAGGTGAACATGTCAGAAATGATAGGGACAAGATGAATGTACTTGACTAAGACTATTCAGGGAGCTCACATTAACTTCACTAAGAGCCATAGACACGTACACGTGAACACATTCATCTGCAAATGCTGAGCATATGTGGTGGGGAGACTCTGGTAATTGGTTTTCTCATGAAAAACAAGCAAAATACACTAATATTTGTGCAAATGCAAAAGCAAAAGGCAAAACAAACAGAATGTAAAAGAAAACATGAAGATATGATGGAGAGTGGAAAATGCTGGTGGAAAATGCCCTGCATAATGGGCCATATGCAGTAATTATGGAGCTTATAAATTAGTAAAATGAAAACCAAAAAAGCAGTGACTGCAAAGGTGAGATTATAGATATAAATATATAAATATATACGTAATATACTATAAATATACTATATATAGATGTAATATGATATATAACACCTGAAAATTATTAGAGATATATGATTGATATGATATGATATGATGGAAGGTTAATAATTTGCACACTCCTGACTGGCCTTAAATGCAGAGGTCAGGCAGTGATACATAAGCCGGAGCAGCAGAATTTCAAAAAAGGTTTAACAACTTCTTCAAGATCAAAAAGAGAAATCGGAATTATCACCCAGCAAAAATGATTCATGTAATGGCGAGAAGAACATATTGAGATAGATTCTGGACCACAGAGAGGATGAGTAGTTTTTACATCAAAGCCAAATAAAAGCTGTCTAATGGGAATGCTCAGAAAACCAATGTGAACTCAACAGAGAGCCATAGACTGCAGGTTCTGTATTGCCAACTGAGTAAAATTCCCCCAACACGAGGAAGAGTATCTTGCAACAGTGTGTTTCCATGTTAGACTCACACATCTAAGGGCTGGGAGCAATTCTTAGCCCTTCAGCATTGCCTCTAGGAACTGAAGATGGTTTTGGTGAATGTACTGGAGCTGCAACTCTGCTCTTTATTACAATAAAGGGAGTGAGACAGACAACTGTTGTCTTATCTGGAGCAGCAAACAATATAGGTACCACCTTCTTCCAAGGTTCCATCAAACCAGCGTGCTGAACACAAGATCTTCAGAAATCCAACTGACTCTCCATACCCAGGTCATCCTTTCAGAGAATACATACAGTCACTACAAGCACAAGGCAAAAACATGAAGATGGAAGATGGTGACGTATTCATTCTCTTGAGATGTGAGCACCACCTCTTAGACCTCAGCCAGACAACAGCTGCTGGAGGGAGCGCCCAGCCCAGAACTGCAGAGGCAGGCCCAGTGCTGGGGATTTCCTGCAGTTCCAGGGGACGCGCACACTCCTGCCACAAGTAGCTGCTTTGGAAACTACATGGCAGTAAAGCATGAAGAGCTACTGTTCTAAACTGAGAGGAAAATGCTCTCTGTTGCTAAGGGAAGCCAGGGCTTAGTTAACTCTATTACTTTCATCACAGCTGATGCATATATATGGATGCAGAATATGCCTCATGATACGCATTCATGGAATGATAGCTGTAAGAGTTTATTAAGTCCTTTCATACATAACCCCTTTCATAAACATAATCTTTATGTTTTGCTTTGCTATTTACATTCCAGTAGCTGCCATTCTTGACTACAGCAGGGGGATGTGTTCCTTCCCTAGCTTTGGAGGCTGGATGCTCTCAGCAGCGCAGCACACAGCTCAGTGCCAGCTGACGTGGGTTTTACCTGGCCTCTTATGCCTGTGACACTGGGCTGTCCTTCTTCCCGAAGCCATTCTTTGACTTAACTTCACAAAGACAGACAAAAATTCTTCTTTTGTATTTTGTAAATATGCTACTCTTAGGTAACAATTTAGCTCTCTCTGGGCTAATGAAGTACCATTTGGTGTAGTGGAAAGTCCGAAGCACCACTCTCATGGTAACTCTCTGAATATTTTTGGCTACTAGCCTTGGATTCTCACTCTGAGACAAAATGTACACACATCATAAATATAACTACAATGTAATGGCAACACTTGCCTTCTGCCTCCTTGATACTGAGGAGTTTGAGACTTAAAATAGTGATGTGCTTGCAGTATGGGTAGTATTAGACAGATGGTGTGCTGTTCTCACTTGGTAATCATACAGCCTGTGTTTCCACGGACCTACGTAGACGAGCACATATCACCTGCTGCCTGGTAGTATGTGAACACAAAAGGTTAACTTGCTAGGTGTACCCTGGTAATTAGAGAATTGTCAAGTGTTTTCTGCACTGCTGAGCTCGTTGGTTCATGCAGTTAATTTCCTAGGGTTTGTTATTGTGTATTTTTATCTCTTTTTTTTTTTTTTTTTTTTTTTTTTTTTTTTTCTCTCATTTTTTTTCTTTCATTTAATAATTATTTCTGGAATGGAGAAATATAACAGAAACTGATGTGCATGTAAAAGAGACTTCCTTCTCCCTTTCTGTTTGTACATGCAACTTGGAAAGTCTCGTTCCCCTCATGCATTGTAGTTGCTGCGTTAATTAGCAGTGTAGCCTATAAACGAAGTCCAGTTTTCAGGGGAATTGTTACATTCCCTTTGAGGCTTCTGCTGACACAGAGACTCATCTCTTAAGTGTCCTAGCTGGTTCTTTGTTACTCTATTTTGTATTAAAAAAAACAGTCAATTTTGTAAGTCATTCTCAATGGTGGCTGCAGTGATATCACTGCTTGGTTTAAGCACCTTTTGCCATTTAACTTTTATCAGGCATGTACAACTTTCTGCCCCAACTGTGTAAGCTGTGTAACAATTGTTTTGTTCCCTTTATTTGCAGCTGCACTTGTCTCAATGTGATTTTTATTTCTTTATTTCTGAAATTTTACTTTTATTAAACTTTTGCTTTCTTAGATAAAACATGGAACAAACATTGCAGAGGTGCATAGGGAAATCTGCTGTATAAACAAGCAGTTTCTTCTGCAGATATGGGAAAACTTTGTTCAGGAAATTCCTCAGATATACAAAGGGAAAGAAACTGCAGTTTCTCTCCACATGCATTCTGTTGGTTTTGCTGAGGTTTCTCCGAAGAAACAAAAAATAATAATACCAGGTAATTACCCAGCAATGCATTGCCAGGGCTCCATCGAAACCTGACCTGAAGTTTTCCTTAATGCCCACTTCTCTGAAACATGGTTGTTAGATAAGCCTCAGGAATGCTCAGAGCACTGAGAAGACGTTGAGGCACATTATCTTTGATTTTGTACGTTGCCCTGTGTACAAATTTATAATCAGATGGTGATTTCAGAAGCCTGGATCCATCACAGGTGTTAACATCAGCTGAGGTCTGCAGATTCTTTGCTTTCATCTTTCTCAAGCTTGTGTGCAGCAATTTCCAAGTTGATCCAAAGCAGCTATTCTTCCTGGGGTAACTGTAAGGAAGAGCTAGATAATGATTATTGGGCAGAATTCATGTATTACTCTTGCTCTTTTTGGCACTCTCTTCTCTTTTGTACAGCTTGTTATGTTGTAAGGAAAAGATTGGATTCCTATTAAGTCAGCAAAAATATTCCATTGATTTCTCCAGGAGCTGATACAGGTTCTGTGCCCCGTTTTAGTCATGACCTCATCAGGGTCCTGATCACAGCATTTGGTGCACTGAGCAATAAAATAGCGTTCAAATGTTAAGCGCTGGAAAAGTTGCTGAATTTGTGAATGAATCCTCAGTCTTAGGTTCTTTTAAATTTTTCTAATACGGGGCTGGGCATCATTTAAAGCTTCAGTGTATCGCTGGCTAATGAGAGCTTTTTGTGGTTGTGTGCAAGAGGTCACGTGTATGTGATGGTATGGACCAACGAAAAATATCATCCCCGTGCGTGATTCTGAGTCCCACCTGTATTCTGCAGCACAGGTCTTGTTCTCTCTGCATCTTCTGTAGGAAAACATTTTAATTCCTACTAGAATTGCTACTGTGAGGCCACTTCTGGAGAAGCAGAGTAACTGATAGAGATGAAGAGGCTGATGCCTCTGCCTTGAAGCTATTCTTTGTTTTCCTTTATTTTTGCACAGCCTGCCTAGTCCAACAAAGGTAAATAAGATATTTGAAAAGGTAAATGGTTTCTTTATACCTTCGCTTTCATAATCATCAAGGTCTCCTATATGCACTACTGAATAAAGCCCTTGCCTGTGACTAGTTTAAAGATACCTGCTAATATCTCTAATCTCTGACAAGTGGGCCTGTGGGAAAGAGTGAGAGTGATTTATGTAGTACTTCTTAAAACTGAAGGGCACTCGCTGAGTTCATCCAGGGTTGCTTCCATCAGCCTCTATGTAATTAACCCTCATTAATATCAGTGTAAGAGTGAAATAGCCCTCCCCCCAGTATTGTTATGGTAAATAGCATTTCAGATACTCTTAATCTGGGAGAAATGTTGGAAGCAATTACGTTTCTTAGCACAATACTACAGCAGGAACTATGGGAGACATTGCATGCACACAGATGTGCATGACTGGTCAAAAATTAGCGTTTGTCTGGGGACTGACTGTGAATATAGATGCTCTCTGTGTGAGCAGCAGGAAGAAGGAGCATAATCATGTGGAGGGGATGAGAAAAATAAAGAAACAGCTTGCCAGAGGGCACGAAGAGGGACAAGGGGAAAGACTTTGGAGACGGAAGGCTGGCCTGGCAGGTGAATCTCAGTTGTGTAAGGAACTGGCTGCCTGTGGCTTGGGGTTCTGATGTGATCAGTGGGACCAAATTTCACACAACTTTGTAAGTCAATCTATAAAGCCTCAAATGTGGATGAATGGCTGCATTCCTGATTGTGTGGAAGAAAAACAGCAACAACAAAAACAATGTACAATGGGAATAGGTAAGCTTTGTCTAAATTTTAATAAAAAACTGGTAAAATCTATGCAGTAGATTTTCCTGTACATCAGTAAGCTACAATATTTGATGAGTCTGAATTTAGCAGTGGGTTTGGGTCCACAATGAACTTCTGAAATGTTTGTGAATATGTGCATTTTGCTTTTTACTGGTCAAAACATATTATGCTAAATTCTCCAAGTCAAGTGACATCAGTATAGCAGACAGCAGCAAGGTTTGGTAAGATCAGGATTCAAGAGACAAATGTATTTGAATGTTTTTTGTGTACTGAAATGGAAAGTTACAGAATTAAAATGTATAATTGCAAAGGTAATAAGATGAGAAAGGCGGCTTCCAGAAATAGGAAGATAGACATATATATATATTTAATTTTCCAACTTTCTCTCCCTAACTGGCATTGACAAACACATCCTTGAACAACCCATGTTTTTTCTCTTGCCCAGAGGGCAGGGTCACAAAGACCCAAAATACATTCCTCTGCAATCCAGCCCCCACCCATCCTCTCCAAACCACAAAGGCAGGTGCTCAGTGATAATTTCTCAGTGTCTATTTCTCTTTTTCAGTTATGGTGAAAATGGCGTGACTAACCATGACAAAGCAAAATACAAGAATTACTTAGTTCCTAGTATCAATGCTTTTGTGAAAAATACATGTCACCCCTCATGGGATCAGAAATATTAACCCAGCCTCTGATACAACAACCCTGGCTGCTACAGGACTGTGAGAGGCTTGGGGTGATATGCTCAGCAGAAGTGCATACTCTGCCATCTTCAGCAGTCTGTTAAACTTCAGATACTTCGACTTCAGCTTCCTTCTGAGAAGACATGCAGTGAAGGGGACGATGTCCAGCTCATTCAGGAAAACAGCCTTGCCAAAATTCTCCGAGATGCCCTTAGAGAAGGTGGTTGGAGCTGCCTAGAAAGAAGTACTAGACAAGTCTGTAACCTTCCAAGCCTGGATTCCCTGATGTCCACTGAAGGCTCCACTCTAAGCCATGTGCAAATTCAGACAAAATACGCATGCTTCTTTGATAGTGGTTCCAGGTGCTGGTTTCTGTGGGGCAGGAGGGAGCATTCTGGGCAGGGGGATGCTGCCTGCCGCTGCTCCCAAGCTAGCACTGAATCACGGGCTGCAGAGCTCAGTCAGGTGAGTTTCCACAGGCTTCATGAAAAGTGGAGATATATAGTGGAGATACCAATCTTCTAGATCCCAGTTTTGGATTTCCTTCTGTGCTGTTCTTCTGCATATTCCTCTGTAAAAAGTAATATTATTGCATATACATTTTAAAAATAAAAAGTATCAGATAAACATATGTCTTCAGCAGCTCTTTAGCCTTTCTGTGCAACACCTTATCAATCTCAAAACCCAGAACTATAATTATACACCTGGAGAAAACTCTAGCCATATTGTCAAAAAGAAAGTACATTTGCCCGTGTGGATTTTTAATGTAAATCAGATCAATTATCATTTCACAAGCAAATATGCACAGTCCTTTATAATACTTCAACATCCAGGAAAAAAATGTATGAAGCCTCACTGGGAGAAACACCCTGTTAACTGTTTATACTGAAGAAAATACTAAGAAATTAGAAAAATTAATGGGGAGGCTGGATATTTATATAACAGGTACCACAACCCATTAGCTACTCTGAATTGCCAAAAACAAGCAACCCACAAAACAAGAAGCTACTGAAGGATCAAACACCTCCTGGTTTCAGGATTGGACCTCATCTCCAGCTACCTGGGATTAGAAGAAGCCTTCCTGCTGAGACTCAACTTCTTCAATCTTTTTTTTTTTTTGCAACCTCTAGTACTATTTGGTGCTCAAAACACATGCTGGACTGGCCAGATTTTGTATTATTTTCCACCTGCAAAGCCTCTTCCCATCTTTATTAAATTACATTCTTTAGTCCTTTGCATGGATGGATGGTCATTAATACTCTTACTAAGCCTATACATACACATATATATATGTAGTGTGCAAATTAGTTCATTTTCAAAGACATTTACTTGTCAGATCTATAGAGTGATCTATTGAGACATGACAGTGTGCATGTTGTAAGTAATTCAAGAGTGAATGAAACTGCTTCAGCCTCCGGAATAAATATTGCACATGACCTAAAATCAGACAGAAATTTGATTTCACTTCCTTAACATTCCTCAGGTAGCAAAACAGATAACCCTGAGAAGTTTAAAAAGACAGTAAAGCTGGAGCTAAATTATTTTATCTCCCTCTCCTCTAAGCCTGCTCCTCAGTGTGGACTGAGACTGTAAAATGTTTAAATCACTAAATAGCACTAGATTTTTAGAAGCATGATAACACTTTAGTATCCTTGAGTTCACCAGAGAGATCACAAGCATTCATACTGGCAATTTATTTTATCAAGGCAAAGAGAACAGATTTTCAGTGTTTTGGAATCAGTGTTTTTGGAATACTGATTTTCTTGTTACGGCTTTTTATAACAGCCTGTAAGTAAGACAAATAGCAGCTGGGACACTTACCTGCTTTAAGTGAGCCTTTGAAAACCACCGGTGGGCACGCCAATACGTGGTGCAATCCCTTCCAGGAGGTTCAGAGCTAGGGGCTCTGCATCAACAAACAGAAAACCGAGTCCGGATGAGGTTTAGCTGTACTCACATTCGTTGATTAAGATACTCGTTGAAACATGGGAAAGAAGGTGTGTGGTTATTATTCTGTGAGTGACTTTCAGCGTTTTTCTTTTTCCTGGATGACTAGCTTGCTCAGAGACTTGGTGATGAACTGAAAGCTCTTTCTTCTCTGAGGACTTGGTCCAGGGTCCATCAGAGTTGGTAAGCAGCAACTCAGAAACACAAAGAAAAGCGGAAGGGTAGAGAGATTTTTCAGATAAGAGTTGAAATGGCTATTTGTTCATGAGGGGTGCTTGATGTAAAGAGTAGCGGCGTTTGTCCTTGTTAGCTTTCTGCCTGCCACAAGCAGTGCAGCAGTGCAAGCCCTGAAGGCTGGGGGCTGCTGCGTTCCCACCTCACGCAAGTGGGCACGACGGGACATCTGCCCGGGCAGCCGCAGCACATGGCGGGGACAGGCTGGGCCAGGCACGGAGCAGGAGGAGAGCAAGAGGCAGCCTCTCTCTGGAAGCTTCTGATCTGTTCTGGGGGACAGAAACAACAAAAATGAAGCTGTGCCCTTTCGCTCAGGTTTCATGGCGGTGTCACAGCCAAGCCTCAGCACATATTGTGGTCTTCCTTTGCATATATTTAGAGATTCATTATGATTAATTTAAAAACTGAAAATCAAATTTTAAGGCTGGTTAAATCTTCCAGAATAGGTGTTTTTTTTTTTTTTTTTTTTTTTTGTTTGTTTGTTTGTTTTTGTTAGTGCTTGGAAAGCTAAGATAGAAAACGCAGTTCAGTTACACAATAGCTTGCTATGTAACATTCACCTCAGTGATCTGATTTATTTCCAGCTTATCAACCATCTTGATAATTTGGGCAGGAATAGTAGGATAGATTTCCAACAACAAGAAAAACAAATTGCATAAAACGCAGCCTGTCTCTTCCCTTCCTTTGCACAGTCAATGCCAAGAGCATAACTAATTCCGTGAGACTCCTTCGTCAGTCACAAGGCTAAATGCAACTCAATACTCTTTTTTTATTTATTTAAAAAACGATTGGGAAATGGACAGAAGATCAGTTTTCTCCGGATAAACATTTATTTAGCAGTACTGCTATCCTTGTTCAAAGAGATTTGGTATCCTTCTTTGTGGGTAGAACTGCATGAATTATCTTTCATCACAAGCCATGGAGTAAATATATTTTATGATGACCGTTACAGCCTGTCTGATGCTCTGATGCTCTGCCAGCCTGCTATGAATTAGCCCTGTTGCCATCTCCCACGTGCTTCCCAGACGGCTGGGTGTGGGTAGGATCAGCTCCTCAGGATATGGTGTGTTGGTATTGAGGTCACACCAAACCTCAACAGACCAGTCCCCTTGTGCTCCTTCCTAGTTTGCCGATGTTGTGGACTATGTGGACATCTCACTTAACACCTGACCCTCTGCCCAGCCATCCAGGAGGAGAGCACTTTTAGCAGTGCATGGTTAAATCACTGCTTCAGGCTGGCAAGGTCTGGCCCTCTCCCCACAGGTCCCCCTGATGTGCAGGGGTGGTTGTTCACCTGCACAGAGCAGACAAGTCTCCGAAGGAGAAGCTCCATCAGTAATGCTTCCATTTCCTCATGGATCCGTGTGCATAAAAATAAAACCTCACCCCACCACACTGACCCAAGGAACAAGGCTCCTGAAAAACAGAAAGTCAAAAAGAACTCGGTTGCAGGTGTGACCCCTTGAGGAGGTGCTGGGACCCTCTTCCCGAGGAGGGCAGCTGTGGAGCAGATGCTGAAGGTAGGCCGGCCACTCTGGGCACCAAGAGCCAGGTGCTCAGCTCTCAGTTCAAGTCAGAGCTGTCAGTTTGCTACAGATGTGTCCCGCGGCCAGTCACAACAACTCTTTGTAATCATCAGGACAATTTCCAGCTCTCGGAAGAGTTTTAGACATCTTCTTTGCCACAAGTTAAAGTGAGATGGGTTTCAGCATAGTCTAAATGGTCATGGAGAGCAACTAAAATTCAAGTCTCTGATGTTGTATTTCTGATCCTGTTCTGAACAGAACATTTTGTGTGGCGTAGTTAAACATACTGTTTCTGTGGTCCACTTGCCAATGTGTGAAGTGAATATGATCTTCGTTACTTTTTTTTTTCTCTTTACTTTTCTTGCTTAACACATTGGATTTTCCTTTCTTACCTTCCCTACAGACAACACGTAGTTCAGTAAAGCTGCATAACCTCACCAGAGACGGCAGAGATTATTTTATGATGTGAGCACAGGCAAAGCCAAGAGTTATTCCTTCCCATGCTTGAGAGAGGTGGTTGTGGTACTTCAGGACATACGGTGACATACTGACTATGGCATGCTTTTTTATTTTCCTACAGGGATGATTTAATACCCACTTCAGAGCAGTGGGCATTGTGGTTTTGTGTGTTCATTTGTATAATTGGAAGGGGCATGCCATATCTAGCGGCACTTTTACTTCCACTGATGCTAATCTTTTTCCCATAGCCTGATTAAACTTTGTGAGCACCTCTGATCACAACTCTCCAACTCTCATAGCCCACTGCTAGCAGTGGGATGGATTTGTTTGAGGAACCTAGCGTTGCTGACCCTTTACAATAGCATTTCAGTTGCCTGACCTTGCTGATAACAGGACTAGCTCCAGTGGCCATCTCCAAGGAGCGGAGCTCTCTCCTATGCCAAAAAGGACCCGATGGACTTAAAATTCTGCACACGGCAATCTTGCTTCCCCGTCACAGGCAAAAAGGTGGCCTCTTGTCACTTGTAAGGAAGCAATAAGTAAAAGCACATGCTCAGCAGCGGTACAATTAATTATACATTTTTTAATTTCAAGTTCCCCCAAAGCACGTCTCTGGATGTAATGTTGGACGACTTTCCTTCATGTTCAGCTGCCTCCTCGCTCCGCTGTTTCTATGGTAACACCTCTGAAACATTGCTCCTTTCCGAGGAGGTGAAATGCAGAGTGGCTGGAATATCCGAGTGCTTAAATATTTAAATGAAAACAACAAAAAAAGATGGTGGGGTGAGTCAGGCGTGACAGGTAGGTGACACCCACCATCGCTGCTATTAAATCGGACGGGGGGGTAGCGCTCCCTGCGCTGTACTCCCACTGCAAGCCGAAAAGAGCAGCCAGCGCAGAGGGGCCGGGCTCAGCCTGGGCTGTCCTGGTGCTGAGCAGCAGCTGAGCACACTTACACCCAAGGCCAGCTGAAATAGGCTGCTGCCAGCCTTTGCATGGAGCTAGGAACAGCAAGGAAGTGAATTTACAGGAGTGGAGTATTTGGATATATTTGCCAGTGATAAACATTTCTTGTTAAAATCAGGAATAATTACTAGTTGTCTCAGTATTTGAGTGTGACTTCTGTTAACATGGAAATGTTGCAAAAAGTATTCCTGCCAATGCTTGAAAATACGCCAGAGTTTGCGCTGACCGTGACTTTTCATTAACTGCAACAAACGTCGGTTATCTGGGGTGGAGGAGGCTGTGCTGCGGGCGTTGCAGCTTTGTAAGCTCCGAGGGGACTCTTGTGGAGGACGTTCCTCCTGAAGCGCTGCAGCTACATCTGTCTCTCCCCTGCTACACCGACCCTTTTCAAATTTGCAGTGTAAGACTTGGTCTTCAAAGTGGATGTAGTGTTGCTTGTGTCCCTGTTTTAGCTTGTTTCACTCACGCTTCCGATCCACTTTCATTGAGGTTCCTTTGTCTGCCACCCCAGAGGGCCGTGCCTAACCCATTTGCTCAGCACCTTCTTCCCTCTCTCCACAGCTCTTCCTTCCTCCCCCTCAATGCCTCCTTAGACAAACACCTTTCACATCACCAGCCTTCTGAACCAGCCTTCTCTGTTCTCCCCTCTCCTGTCTGATCCTAATGGGGAGCAAATTAACCCTCCTTTCCTATCCCTTCCACAGAAGACAACATGAAACGGCAATGAAATAAATGACCTGAATTCCTCATACAAAACACTCCATTGAACACTGTTCCTGCTCACTTGATTCCTCTGATTGCCATTCCCTCCAGACTATCATTTTACATGATTTTATACACTGAATTTGTCTTCCCAGGGCAAGGTTGTTTTCTTCCTACTCGTCTATAAAGGAACATGATTTCTACTAGCTTTATAGAAATAAATGGCAATAATATTCTCCCCCTTCTGACTGACAGCTACATTTCCTCTTAGCTTTAACATAATAGATTTCCAATAGAATAAATTTTCCTTTTTGAAAATCTGTGGTCAGATGTGGGGGAAAATTCCCAGCACTCTCTGAGCTCTGCTCACTAACAGTTAAAAAAAGATGCCAGCCAAAGTAGGAGGTGTAAATTTTCTCAATGTTATTCACCATCATTTTATTTTAAAAGCTTTGATAGGCAGTCAAACGGCAATTTCAATACCAAGATGGAAATTAAGTTTCAGAGCAAGCCCACTCAACATTAGGGAGAGTCGCTATTGCCTCAGCAAAAGGGAGTGAACAGGCTGACCCGTCAGGGTTCCTCCAAGCATATGTTCCCCAAGCCTCCAAGTAAAGGCAGTTCTCACCTTTTCAGTGTTGTGCTTTCAAGGACATCAGTTGCCAGGACATACATTCAGCACTTGCTTTTATAGAGTTAGAAGTCTGCATTTATTTATTTATTTTCCACCGAGGATGCATGCCTACTTTTCTTTCCTTAATGATTTTGATGTACCGATCTAATGAGGGAAAGGAGCTGCCCTGTTGAATCTTTCTCAGCTCCCCCAACAGGACTGGCACCAGGCTTTCAAGCACTGACATCAGCCGAGGCTTTTTTTGTGTGAGAATTCTCCACAGCTTCCTCCTGTGTATTCATAAGATCAGAGCAGTCTGTGGTTTGGGCTAAAAACACACAGCTGATTTTTTTTTTCTTGCTGCAATGAATCAATTTTTGCTTAGTTAATGACCCTTCTCGTTCTGAGGGACTAGCAAAGGGGTTGGAAACAGATCCCAGCGGGTTTGAAAGCTGCTGAAAAGCATGGTGTGGGAAGGTGTCTCCTCAGTATTTGTTTTGAATTTCACTGTATTTCGCAGGCATAGAAAAAAAATCCAGAAAGAAAACAAAAGGGGAACGTTTTATGGAACTGAATTTCGTTTGTTTATATGGGAGAGGAACCCGATTACGGAGAGCAAATAAAGGTTTTGTACAGTGATGGAAGAGAGTGCTGCAGCCAGCCTGCAGAGTTTGACCAGCCAGAATCACTCACGTTCAGCATGATGCCACCTAACTAGATTCCTCACAGTTACCGTCAGGCACGGTCACATTTCCTCAGGCCTCTGGGAATAGGGTTTAAAGTCAATAATGGGCTCTAACCCACGTGTAGATTTAAGGGGAGACTTGAAGAGGAGGGAGCGCTGTTTATAGAGAGTGGAACAAATGAAAAGATTTATGCGGTGCCTAGAAGGTCAAGAGGTGAGGCCCAAGGTCATGTGGAGCAGAGAAAAGAAGTCAGGGAAGCTGAGAAATAGGCAGAAGGGAAAGTGACTCTGAGGGCAAAGATGAATAGCAAATCACTGGCAAAATGTAAAACCAGTAAAATCAGTTGAGGCTTGGATTTAGTGGAGGTAAGCAAGCCTAGGAAACTGAGAAAGACAGAAATGGTGTGTGTGCAGAGGAGGATATGCTGTGTAACAGAGTCCCGGTAATGTAACCCCCGTTTGATATGGCTTTATGCATGCGCAGGAGTTCTCCAAATCTGGCAAGAGTTTAAGCAGATGCCTATATCCCTGAGAAATCCAGTGGGTGTTAAATGTAGATGCTGTGATGAATGTGGAGGGCTCGGATGGTACGGATTTAAGGAGACAAATACTGAGATTTTTTTTTTCTAACAAACCCTGTTTTTAAGCCAGATATTGATCAAAACCTTATGGGCAGGAGAACAACAGATTGAATCCTACCGACATGCAAATGTCTCTCATCCTCCTGCGTGTAAATGCTAGGTTCTGCGTTCTGGCAGCTGCCATCCTCACCCTGCTCGTGTGCCCAGCCTCTCTTGCTACCTCTCTTGGAGTCTTTGCCTTCTGAGAAGTTCAGTGTTGGATCTGAGGAGGCAGGTAGAGAAACAAAAATCTTTTCTTCTTGTGAGATATTTTGGTGGGTTTAGAGGTATGAATAGAGCCAACGCACGTAAATTAAATGTGTTAACAGCATATGTGGGACATCAGGAGACAAGTGATCTTATTTTGTTGCAGCTTAAAGTAGATCACATTGAAAGCCTAGATCTGGCTGCTATATTTTTCTCTTCTTGTGTAGCAAGATTATATGCAGCCGCAGGTCTCCTTCCTGGGCTTGTGTGAGGTTGCCTGTAGCATGTAGGGTACGAGGAACTCTTGCTTGTCTCACCTGTGCATGCTGTTGGAGAATCCCTTTACTGCCACTGAAACTCCCAAGCAAGGCCTGGGTAAGCGTATGGCTGAGTGCTGAATGTAGGGTGTAACCGCTGGTGATCATCATAAAGAGAAAGCAAAGTTATAAAAAAATCAGCAGTAGGAAGACTGCAAGTTATAAAAGGACAAGGGAGGATTTGGGTGAGTTAGAGGAAGATGTGGTTCCGTATTACAGTGTGAGACTGACTTCTTTGTAGCGTTAAAATTCAGGTTCGAGGTTAAGTGATGTATAAGTGGAAGCAAAACAAAGGCCCAAGTAAAACTACAGAAATAACTCTGCATTAAGAAAAAACTTCTGCTTTTGAAGCATGCAAAAGTAAAATATGGTAACACAGTGGCAACTGCACACTGAAACAGGAAAATGGATGGGAGAGAAAAATCTGAGAATGAGTATAGAGAAGTTGAGGCACAGGGGTGAGCCCTTTGATGGGTACTACAGTTGGAGTTTTTGTCTAAATCCAGAAACGGCCCCAGCTCAGGGCTTACCCGTTGCAGAGACTGGCAGAATCCTCAGTGCTGATCCCAACATTGGGTCTGCTTTGTAAGCTTTCGGTACGGTTCAGCAAAGCACCTTTCACCAGCCCTTAAAGAACTAACTGGATATTCCCGCTTGATGTATGGTGCCCTGAGATAAAGTTCAACAGTTAAATATGAAAGTGCTCATGTTCACTTTTGTTTTGTGTGTGCTCCTTTCCCGAGGACCAGGTCCTAAACAAACACAGGATTGCTCCCTTTTAGCAGGAGGGTGATTACAGACAGCACCGAGCTAAGGTGCTCTCAGTGTGTCCCTTGTATGAAACACCTTGACCAAACAGCAAGAGCAGGACCAGCCTTCTCTCACCAACTCCTTTTCCTTTCAGCTTAGTTTTTACGGCTTTCAGGAGATTTTCTGCCTGTTTTTGAGGGAATTATGTTGGCTCTTCTTTGATTCCGCCTCTTGACCTTGGGAATACTGGGATGATACCGGGATTTTGGCTGTATCAGTTGGAAAGCTGGCCTTGCCCAGGCTCCTAAGGCTGGCTGGGTGCCACTCATAAATGATCACCTTGCAGTCCCCAGGGCTTCTCAGCTGATGCAGTCTCAGCTTTTCTGTGCTGCAGCAGTCTTCATGGCAAACTAATAGCATCTCGGTTTCCAGCTACCCTGCTGTGCTGCTGCTGCTTTTCCTGCTCCTTTTAGGGGGTGCCATAGAGAATTCATCCAAGCGTTATACTTCTCCTTTGACTCTCAGCAGCATCAATATTTTCTCCTTAGATGAGCTGATTTCATGGATCTCCTGTGAGACACTTCCCTAATTCAAAGCCTTTTGGCTGTTACTCAGTTCGTGATACTAATTGTGCTTGAGATGAAAAACAAGCAAATTTGGCAGTGATAGCTGAAGCTAGCATTAGTCGGTGCTTTTAGTGAGATATGTTAGTGTGGGACATACATGAAAGTTAAATTATCACAATGGTAAGTGCGATGACAAGAAAGACAGTTCCTTGTGTCTGGCTTTAAGCAGATAAATGCTATTTAATATTTTCTACCTCTGCACTTTGTTTTGATTATATTTCCCAAATACCTCTAATTTCCAACATGTAATTCTTGCAGGAGTGTTCCTAGATCTGGTCTGGAAAACGTTTTGTTCCGATTATAATGGAGACAGTGAGCATCTGGAATATCACCAGACCACTCACTGTAAAGGCATCACTCAGAAAACCATGGGGGGTCTCTTACTCTTTTTTTTTTTTTTTTTTTTTCATTTTTAATGCCATTAATGGAGAGATCCCACTGAATTTATAGACAGTTGTGTTTGTGGCAGTAAGAGATAATGATAATTTAAGATTAAAAAATGAATATAAATGAATGCAATGACACCTTATCCACAATGTGTTTTCTTTTTTTGCTTCTGACATTGTCATCACTCATTCATATGTAATCTGGATGTCTCAAATCAGAATAAAGCATTGCAATATAATTCCGGTAATGACCTCCATGTGCTCCAACAGACCCTCCAGGTGTGAGTCCTGCCAGCTGATGGGGGAGAGGTAACTGGATCTGAATTCTGTAGCACACCTCTTTTCTATCAGACATCCTACGCAGAGTTACCTGATACATTCCAGAGCAAACACCAAAATAAAAGTAATTTGGAAATTCTGTTCTTAAAGTTTAGCATTCAAGAGCAATTTTGAGTCTGCCCTGTGATCACCAGACTGATTAAAAATGCTAATCAGAAGTCTTTATGATTGGGAGATTAGTACAGTCTGAACTTTGATCTGCCTCATTTGTGTACAGAGAGAGTAGACACACACACACACACACACACACACACACAATCGCTTTGAGAACTGCTTTCATAGGTAGCAGGATTCCCAAAAGTCTCTTCTCCGTCTCTGTTTCTTGCCTTCAGTTTCTCACGGGGATAGCCCCAGGGTTCCTGTAGTCACTAGCTGTTACCTCCAAAACAGACAACATTTTAACAGCCAGAAGAGAAAAAACAAGCCATGTCCAAAAAGGCAACATTACACTTGCATTCCTGTCACTGACCATGTGCTTTGATTCGATCCATGTGATTTTCATAGGACCCGGCAGAATTAATGAAAATCCCTCACATGCGAAACCTAGGACCTCTAACAATACTTCAACTCCATGCTCTGTGGGTAAACAACCTATGGACAGAAATACGAAATATCTGGGAGTCGCAGCCGCACCTCCAGACCCAGATTTACCTCAGTTCCAGACAAAGCTATTGTTGCGTGTCTTAATGTCAGTAACTCTTCAGATCAGGAATGCCGTGGCTTTGATACGGAGCAAAAGAAAATGTTCTCAGAGTAAAGAGCAAGTAAGAGAATAAACTTGGTGAACATAAAAATCACAGGCTACCTCAGTGAGCTGTGGGGAGAGATGCAACAACCAGGACAGCCTCTCCAAAGCCCATGGCCCTGATCTGCCTTATCAGTGAAGCAGATAATGAGCTTGTGACATCTGGATACTGAAAAAACAATGATCCTCAGCAATGCCTTCCAGTGTCACCACCTTTATATTGCTAGATATAATTCTTGTGCAGAAGACTACATGCTTGTTAGCACCTCGACTTTTATTAACCACCAAGCAAGTGGATGGCAGGCTGGTGTGCACATTGACATTTCAGGTAGAAGAGGAGGCTTTACTACCAGAAAAGAAATGATAAAAAACAAACAAACAAACAAACAACAACAACAACAACAACAACAAAAACACAAAGAACCTCTCAGGCATTATGGCATGCAGTGGCATCTAACCATGCAGTGGTATCTCTACTGACATGGCTAACCAAAAACTTCAGTGGAGCCTAAAGGTTTTTGATGAAAAAATTCTACTACAAATAATGGTCCTGAGCTAAAAATCTTCAGTTGGAGTTATCTTATGAGACAAGGTAACCTAAGTGAGAATAGCCTATTCGGTGCTAAAAGGGCCCCTTTTCAGATCCCCATGGCTCTGCTGCCTAATTAGACTGTAGGTTCCTCTGGTCAGGGTTGGCTTTCATCATTCTGAGTTCAACAGTGAGATTTCCTATGTGGGCATGGAAAGAAATAACAGGACGCAAGCTGCCTTGTAATCTTCTCTACTACCTTCCTTGTAGCAGTTTGCTGTTACTTCTGCTCTCTCAGCAGCTGTAAAGGGAATGAAAGACAAGGAGACCGCGGCGTCTTCGTGCCACTCTTCTAACACACACTTGTCTTCCTGCTTCAAGGTGAATCACAAAGTCAAAGGCCCATCAGAGCCTCGGTGCCTGTTCAGCCTGGACAGTTAAGGCTCCGATTTCTGTAGCTGTGTGCACACAAGCAAGCAATGAGAGTAAGACAACTGCTGCTCTTTGATTGTCCAGCTGAGCAATCCCTTTGCATTGAGACAACTGGGCAGCCTTCTGCTGGAGCAACTTCACATCAGGTCTGCACCACAGCACCCTCAGCGCTCTGTGACTGCTTCTCCGTGGCAGAAATAACCCGTAAAGAGAATCAAACAGACACATTAGCAGGGGGAAGGGGAAGCGCAGAGGATTAGCGATATCCTGTGTGTCAAGGTTTGCTGTTGTAGGGTATTTTTATTATTTTTGATTAGAACAGCTTTAGACACCAGACACAAAACGAAACACTAAGAGAGATCCAGGAAGAAGACTGCCAGAGATCCAGGGGAAGCTCGTGAAATGCCGTTCGTTGTAAAGCAAAGGCTGCACGGGGAGGCCCAGCCGTGTTACCGGTGCTGTGCCCAGGCTGCACACCCACAGCACTCCTGGGTGCCCGGAGGGGATGCGGAACCTGCGCTGCTCCCAGGAATCCTCTGAGACGTCCTCGTTGGGTAATGGGGACCGCTGAATTAACGAAAATACCGAATTTTAGCCAAAAAGAAAGGAAAAAAAAAAAAAAACACCCTGGTTCGGGACAGCCTGGGACCCACCTCCGTTGCACAAAGGGGTCGTTCTGCCGGCCGCCCAAGTCAGTCAGTCAGGCACAGCGGGGGCACTGCCGCCCACGGCCACAAAACCCCGCTCCGGTGCAGGGGGCAGGGTTAATTAATTTGGCCGCTTAATTACACACCCCCCCGGGGACGCGCGTTGCTATGGGCGCCCGGGCAGCGCCCGGAAAGTTGCCGGGGAGAGGCGGGGAGGAGAGGGGCGGGCGGGAGCCGAGGGGACGGTTGCCCGCCGAGGGGACGGTTGCCCGGCGGGGCTCGCTGCCCGCTGCGCTCCGCTCAGACTCCGAGTGCCGAGGGCAGGAGGGGAGAAACTTCCGAGCCGTCCGGGCGGGCAGGGGCCGCCTGGATGCCGCCTCCCCCCGGCGCAGGCAGCGGGGCGGCCGCCGCTCCGTTCCCTCCTCCCCCGGCGGCCGCGGGGCGTGCGGGGCGCGGGGCTCGGCCCGGCCCCTGAGGGCGCCGCCTCACCGCCGCCTCCCGCCTCAGCCGCCGTCGCCCGCCCTTCGCCACCTGCCGCTCCCTGCCTCGCCGAGGAGCCGGGCAGCGGCTTCTCCCCGCGCCGCCGCCCGCCATGGAGCCGCCCGTGGGCAGCCGGCAGCCCTGAGCCCCGCTGTGCCCGCCGGCCCCGCGCCGCCCGCCCCTCGCCCGCATGGAGCCGCCGCTCGCCCCGCCGAAGACGGCGCTGCCCGTGCTGAGGAAAGTTCGCAGGAGGCGGGAGATGCTGCTGCAGCAGCTGGGCTTCATCTGCGCCATCCTCTTCTTCGCCTGGTGCATGTCCAGCCTGCTCTCCAGGCTGGGTGAGTGGCCCGGCAGCGGGCACCGGGGGCTCCGGGCAGGGCAGGGGGCGGCGGGGTCGGGACTGTGCGGCTGGGGGTGCCCCGGCTGCCTCAGGAGGGAGCCCGGGGCTGGCGTGGGGGTCTCGGGTGGGGGGGTGTTTGGGGCGGCTGGCGGCTCTGCACGGAGCCCGGTCCTCCCCGGTGGCCTCCGGTCCCGTCAGCCGCGGCCACCTCGCCCCCCGACCCTCCAGCTGCCGCCGCTCCATCGCCTCGCTCCAGCCCGCCCCAAATCGCAGCGTGGATTTGACAGAAAATTCGGTGTTTTCGGCAAGGAGCGGTGCCCACCTCGTGTTTTAGAGTCTGTTGCACCCGCTGTGCGAGTGCCGTGTCGGTGAAGGGATGCGTTTGGCGTCTGCATCGCTCCCGCTCGTGGGGTTTTGTTGTTGTTTTTCCACCTGCTGGCACAGTTTGGGCTGTAAGCCTGCGACTTTGGGCCCTTTTCCTGCAGCGTGCTTTGCATCCCCCAGCTGTGAAGCCCGGGGTTACTGGGACGCCTCTTGGGCCCCTAGGCAGGACCGCCAACCTTCCCTGAGGGTTTAAGGACAAAACCGAACTAAGCCCAGAGCCCATCTCTGTGTTTCATGTAACAATTAGGATGGGCCATCTGCTTAAATTACAGTTGAAGGTAAATTGGGAGCATTAGGAAAAAAATGTAGTGGAACTTTTCATATTTTGTAATGCTCTTGTCCTTAAATTGTTACCTGTGGTGTTTGAGGTGCGTCTGGGATGGCAACGAGCCATCCATACAAGAATTTAATGCTTTACACTATATTAGCGTACAGCTTATCTTAAAACTTTCAGCATTTTTAAATTGTGGTTTCAGAATATACTCCTGCTTTATTTAGAACTGTTTGTCATGCCTGTGATTTCTTTTCCCTCGCAGTAGCGATATATTTTTGTAAATGTACTGGTCTGTGAAGGCAGCGAGCTGGGGTATGGTTATGTTTAGATGGTTTGAGGTTTTTGTTCCAGATAAAGGTTTTCCAGACATTTTTTGGGCTTGTGTGAAAAATGTCATGACTAATGAAAGTTTTTAATCTCTGTGGTTATCAGCTAAATCCCTGATAACCTAATTTTTGATGGCATGCTGCATCAGGTAGTTTTTTTTTCTTTTCAGATGGCTAATTTACAGTATATTGTATCCATAAACACTGACCATCTGTTCTTCGTGTTCCTTATAACGGTGGCAGCAGACTGTTTTAGCAAATACTCTAGCCAAACTAACTTTTCCAAGCTAGATTTTTTTGTAACAGTCACTGTAGCAAACCACAAGCATTCCATGCTGACTGAGCACAAGTTGTAAGATCAGGCATGGAAGATTTCTTGTTATTAGAATAGGTTCGTTTGAAATAGCTCAGGTTGAAATGGAAGTGATTTAATTAAAGAAATTTGTTCTTCCTATGATTATTATAATTGTATGCCCTGCATTATCACAAGTGCTCCTCATGCACTGTATTCAGTAAGTTCCATTGAGACTGCTTCTGGAATATGAGTTTAGGCAAAAGCTCCCCTGACTTTTGAAGATGTTTCTCTTTCTTAAGACCTGTGAGGCTTCACGATGTTGTTATTTTTCATTTTCCTCAACAAATTATGCAGGGATTGTTGTTATCATGCACACCCAGCACTGAAAAGACTGGCCCATTAATTCAGGTTAAGGCAAAATACAACTGCAACTTGTGAATATGCATTTTTATATTTTAGAAATCAGTGATGTAATATATGCAAGTGCAGATGACTAAGATTATTGCTCATGTCAGCATAGCTGGCCTGGTTTCATCTGTAGGATCTGTAAATGTTGAGTTTCAAGGGTACAGGTTTGAGCATTTGCTTGCTGCAGAATGATTTTTGGGTCGTGGGTCACAGCCAGGTTCTCTGATGGGCAGAACATGCTGATGGCTCTGACACTGCACCTTCCTAGGTCCTTTTACCCTCCGTAGCTAGGAGCACCTGGCATACGTATGTTGGCATGTGCCACAGTGGTGCCTTCGTTTTGCCGTGTTCATATTCTGATGGTCTGTCCATGATCCTGGCTAGTAGGGGCATACAGTCCAGTTAAGCTGATAAAGGAAAAAACTGGTGACAGCGGACATAACCTCCTTCTATTTAATACAGGCCAAGAATCAACTGTCACAGACAGACATGTATTGTCAGAGACGTGGAGGAACAGAAGATTGATGGCATCACCTAATGGGACACATGAAGGGAAGAACTGTACAGAGCCAGGTAAGATGGGAAAACTTCATGATGTCTTGTAAGCTCTTGAGATGTGTTGTGCGATGCCGTCGTGATGAAGCTGCAGTGAACATAAGTGTCAAACATTTAAAACAAAACAAAAAAACCACATTCCAAGTAGACTTCTTTTGTGTGCTATACAATGTGATAACTTTATCTATCAAAAGTCAGTATTCAGATGTATGTATGTTTTGGAGCTGTTCTGAGACTTGTGTTGACAATTTGATTTCTCAGGTTTTCTTTCTTTTGGTTATTATTCCTGTCTAGCTGATGCTGTGTATATTGCACTGGTAATGAGAGAAGCATTATTCTTGATACTATAGGTAGTTAAACATACAGTGTTTGAGATACCGCCTGAGCACACTAATCTGTACTCATTACCTCTGTGAATTTAATCAGGTTTTGCTAGTTTAGTGATAAACTCTGTATTCAGAGTAGGAGTTCATATTTTGTGGAGGGGTATGAGGTAAGTAATATGGAAACCCTGAAACCGATTTTACTTCGAGTTATCTATCCTGGTCAGGGGATAATAATTGATTGAGAGCAGGGATAGATGATGCATTTTAATATCAATGTTAGTCCACAACACTTTCATCTTCCCATCTGTCTTTCCAGTGTATATTTCCTTTCTCTCTCTCCTTGCTTCTCTGTGGTTTACGGTGTGTGGGAGATGAGACATTTTGCCAATGGCACTAGCCAAATTAATTTAAAGTTCAGATTTTTTTTCTTTTGCAATATGACTCTTTGATCAACTAGGGGATGACAGCAGAGTCTGCACCTTCTTGCAAATAGTGACAGCATGAGTTCTGGGATCCTGTCAGTCCTAGGCATTGAGGAGTTTGGAGCAGCATTCCCTTCCCTCAGTTACTTGTTTCTTATAATACTGAGGCAGCTATCGTATAGAGTCAGGGTTACTGCTGTGCTTATGCATTTTCTGAGAGGAATGGAGGAACATTGCTCAAAGTATGTGCATCCCAAAGCTTTAGCTCTATTGTCTTGATGTCTGAGGCCTTCTCTGCACTTCTGTGAAGAACTTGGTGAGTTAGTTTACTGACGTTTGCATCTGTAACCTTATGACATTGTTGGTTTGTCTGTCAAAGTCGTTCACAGATGAGAAAGAAGAAATACGAGACACTTCAGAAAGATGCAATTATTCTTGAATATTCAGTTGTTCTCTGCTATTGATGAATAGCCAGAGATTGCTGTTCTTTCCCATTCCTATTACGTTTTCCTGTACGTATGTGGTTATATCAATGTGATCATGCGTGGACACATACTTGGCTGCACACTCAAAGCCAAGCCAACAAAGACCACAAAATTGTTGAAGTTGGATCAGAGAGATGTCCCTCAAAGTTTTTGATGGGGATTTCCACTGAAGGTAAATGAGAACTTATTTACAATGATATGATGAAACTGCTAAGGGAAAACATGTTTATTGCATAAATTGCAATACTGTGGGCAGTGCTGACTTCTCCAGATGTTTGGAACAAAGCGTAGGATCATAGAATGGCTTGAGTTGAAGGAACCTTAAAGATCATCTAGTTCCATCCCCCCTGCCGTGGGCATATGGTTCAGCTCCCTGCAGTCCTTAAAAACTCTAAGGTCAGTTTAAGAATAACAGGATTAAATAAATCCAGCTGGATCATTTGACTTGCTATATGAAATTCAGGTAGTTGAGGTGCACTTTTCTCTTCAACCACAAGAGCTGGACACATGGAAGCTGGGAGGCCCAAATATGCCTCAGACTTCTGAGGTTTTTAGAAAACTGTCATGAGACTTGTGGTAAATGTATGGTTTCCATTCACAGTGTTGGAACATGGCTTTCTTTTAAATAGGTGTTTCTTCAGTTAGAACACAGATTTACAGATCAGACGTGTCACAGGATTGCAATTGTGGCATTTTTAGTCACTTCCTGTTATTCTGTAGCTGTGTTCAGCTTATCTCTCTGGATCTTCTGCAGCTGAAGGGGGGAATTAGATGCTGCAAGAGTGGCTAGATGTAAGATAGCTACAAATAAGGGGAACATCTGAAAATATCTGAAACTGATGCTTGTTGGACAAGAATGGGTTTGTAAGAACCCACGATTGTTATTGCTCAGTAGTAAGTTCTGCAGATTTTTTTTTTTTTTGGTTCCTGTCTGGTAGCCAGAGATAGAGATTTGCAGTGATGAGAAGAAGGTAGTGACCTAAAACCTATCAAAAAGGAACAAGTAGAATAGCTCATCTCCATGATAATGCGGCTTGCATAACTCTGTGACTACATCTGGGGAAAGTAGTCATGGGCTAAGAGACTTGGCTAAGAGACCAAGTGAAGTGAAAGGCTAGGAGACTTGATTGAGATCATGTGGAAAACTGAGAAAATATGGGTTTTCAGTTGGAACAAGCAGACTTTCACTCATCCCAGAAAAACATCCTTCTAAATTTAACGAAAATCTCAGGAATGTGTTGTCAAACATTTTAAATGTCTGATTGTTGATTTTTTTTTTTTTTTTTTTTTTTTTTTCTCCCATCTTAAGAACGGATAGTTATTAGGCATATCTGTTACATGAATATGGTGCTCTGCATAGGCTCCCTTATAGGAAGGACTTATTCTTACCTATGCCATTTTTGTTTCTGCTTTAAGCACCAGGGGCCCTACAGATGCATGGGTGTGTGTGCGGTACGTAGCAGTTTCCTTGTGTTAGGGGGATGTTTCTCTATATGTGCTTAGGATACAAGAACTTCATACCTTGGGGAACGCAAGTTCTTGCTGAGAGCCTGTTCATCCTTTGTGTCATTGCAGGGCTGTTGCTGCACTCCCTTTTTATTAGCTTCCCACACAAGTCTGCAGCTTTACTTCTCTTTTCCCAAAGGCTTTCAACAACATTAATTTATTTACCATTTCATCCCCTTTTCTTGCTTACATGCAAATAAAAAAAATCCCCAGTTGTCAGAAGTTGCAGCTATAGAAGTTTATAAGACCATGAAAGCCTTGCAGTTCATGACAGTGGTAAGAAATGCTCATCCTTGGTTGAATACATCTTGGGGGAAAAAAACTCCATAAGCCTCTGGTAGTAACGTTAGATGCCCTTGGAAACTGCTGTCTGCTAGAAGCTCAGATGGCCTACGCTGTATGAGATTGTCTCATTTACAGGAGTAGATGATTTTGTATCGTGTTCTTCTGGAAACGTTATTAATACTTCTGAGGCTATTGTATCAGAATAAAAAATAACCTTTGAAGTCTTTGCAGTGTTGCTCTAAATAAGAACTCCAATGCTCTGACAAAGGAAAGGAAAAAATATACAGATACGGATGTGTGGATGTGTTTGTGTGTGTGTTTGTATGTAAAGAAGGAAGGAGGATGGGGAAAAGGTAGCAGTTTTTGTTAGCAGAATAGAACTAGAGGGGAAAGGTTTGTCTGACATTAGGAGGCTAGAGGGACCGATATTCATGAATATCTTAAAGCTACACACTTTTTCTGATGGTAACTGCTCTGCACTCCTAGGCAGCTATAGATACTACTGATCCCATAAGGGCAACGATGGAACTGTAGGCCAGCTGCAGGAAGGAGATGGAGCACCAAGCCAACTCCAGTTCTCACCTGGACTAAGACCGAAGTTAGTTTTCTGTATAGCAATTTTCCATGAAAGATTCTGGCTTGAAACTCCCTGTTGGAAGCTCCTCTGCCATGAAAAGGTACAGCTGGTGGCGGCCAGTGCCATGAGAGTGGGCACACACTGGAAAGTAAAAGGCTCTGACCCCAACTTAAAGTAAAGTGATCAGAAAGGGAGAGTCGTTGTCGTTAGTGTCTTCACAGATCTCATTAGTTTGCAACCTTTTTTTTTTTTTGCCTTACCCAAACTCCCGGTTCCATCTGCCATCAGCTCGCTAGCTTGCGGTGCCATCTGCCCAGCGAGTCAGATTTATAGCTTCCCTGCTCCTGTGGCTCGCCTCTTGTTTCGCGATGTTCCCACCATCTCCGTGTCTTCCAGAACTCCGAGTAACGCTTCAAGAGCTCACCCCATGAGCAGGGGTGACCGGGTGCTGCGGTGTTTGGAGCCATGTGGCTGCACTGGATCGTGTTAGGCTAGTAAGCAATTGGTCTGGGCTCCTTTCTGTCGTGAATGTTCTCAAGTCATCTCTGTATACATCACAGAGAATGCTTTAATGACTTGCTGTGAATTAAAGATTTCTGTTGCAGTCTTCTGACACTCGTCAGTGGGCTGTCTTGAAACTGGAGGAGTCTGTGGGCTGTCCTGTCCAGAGGTTTGTCAGCCACGGGCAGTTCATGGGCTGCATTGATTTTATGCAACTGGGGATTTGGTTCCAGTGCGCTCCTCCTATTGTTATCGGTGGGTAATGATGAATTGTGGGCTGGGGGAAAGGCAGAGGTTAGCATTGCTTTCTGAGTCATGCTGCCTTTTTACTTTAGAATTAAAAGGCACATTGTAGCAATGCTTTCTGTTCCCGCAGGGAGAGAAAAAGAATCAGTCCTCTATGGCGAAATAAAGTGTGTTTCCCAGCAGCACATGTGTAACTTGAGTTCAGTCAGGATCAAAAGTCATTAAGTCTGTGTATATTTTACACTGCTAGTTATTCAAACCTCGGGGACTCATGTAGGATGTGATGCATTGTAGAGAAACTCCAGAAGTCTCTACGTACCATAGAGAATACAAGAGCCTGTTACTTTTTCTGCAAAAATCAATGATGGTGTTCTCACTGACTAGAGGAGACAAGACTGACTCTTCCAAGTAATTTTCCAAAATGACAGAAAAAGCTACTTCGTGTACAGTCATAGTCAAGACACTATAGGAAGCATTGTTTTTCCTCTTTTTTTTATAAAAAGTAGTGCTTAGTTAGATGCATCATTCTCAATATGTGGGATTTCTGTCATTTTTTTCTTAATCCTTATAGACTTCTTAGTGTGTATGATCATAAACTCTGTAGTAAGTGTTGATCTAAACATGCTTTTATTGCTGGTGGAATATGTCACTTTGTGCTATGTATTTTCTTAAACAATTTCTTTTAAACAGTTTGCTCATGATCTTCACTAGATCAAAGTTCCATTTTGTAAGACGGATAAGTGTCTTAGACCCTCATTTTGAGGTGGTATTACTAATAATTTCACTGTAACCCCTTGTTTCATGAGCAGTCTAAATTGGTAAGCTCAGCATGACCTGAAGCTTCTTTCACTGTGCATTCACATAGTGCCTGGCACGGCAAGAACTGTGTTATTTGCAAATATTCCTCCCCAGCCTTTCATAATCAGTCAGACTTTTTCTCTGTCCTGATGCATAGAAAATGTGCAGCTGTTGTGGTATGATAGATTCACTGATAGCGCGTACGGTTTGGCTTTAAAATATTTCTTTATTCACATGTCGTATGTGAATAAAGAAAGAGCAGGAAATTTATCAGCCTTAAACATTCTCGTCTTATGCTGGTCTGAAAGAAAAATGGAAATGAGGAAAGTTTTAAAAAATCTTATTTGCTCATATGAATATGGTATTCAGATATATAGGTGCAGTGTCCAGCAAATGTGTACGTACACGCGCACAGATGCATGTAGTTATGTAGTGGAAGACTTACTAACCTGATGGCACATCACTTATTTCTGTAGCCAACTGTTGTATACATGTAAGGTTTCTTTGCTTTGTTTTTGTTCTGATTAAAAAAAAAAAAATAAAGTTGCTAGACTCACTCTTGTCCCTATAGATGCTGAGCAGTAAACTTCATTGATCGTGATCTCATTTGGATGGTTTCTGTTTGCAAGGGGAGACAGATGCGGGATGATTTGAAACCACTTTAAGTGGACGAGTTGAGGGCAAATGACAAACGTGTAATGGCAAGTTCTCCATGTGTGGCTCCCAAGGTCTCCTGTTCAGAATTCACACTTACATTTAGGCTGAACTTTTCACACTCTGCCTGGCTTATTGATGTGAGTATTTAAAGGGCTGCCAGGTGGATGTCATTGAAGTTAATTAGGATTTTTTTTTTTTTGTGAACCAGGTTAGGAAATATGCTTTGTTTGAAGCTGAAATTTCAAAAATAACCAACCTTCTCTCTGAGCTGTTCATTTTATAGCAGTGTATTAATACTGACGTCCAAAATAGTTGAAAGAAATGAGACAAACATCTCTCTGTGCTTGGCTTAACCTGCCAGCGGCATCCCCTGGAGAGCTGAGGACAGAAAACGAACTCCAGGGTAATTTATCCGTTTCCCCAGGTCTAGGCACCAAATCTGCAGGAAGTAGTTTACCACACAGCAAATAAGTGGCTGACTAAAACGCCGGTTAGAGATGTAGTAAACAAGAGCAAATGAAGCAAAATGGAATACAATTTAATTTATGACTGGATATTCTTAGACCTAATTAAAATGTTACTTGCTACAATCTTTATTTCACGTGATTCATTTTTATTTACAGTTGGTTTTGCTCCAGTTAAAGCACACTGGATTACAATTTTTACAAGGTGTGTCTTTTGCTCTGAAACGAAGTAGGCTTGAAGTGAAGATGATGTTTGAGCAGAAGGTTGGATTAACCTGACCTCTGTTTTCCTGTGATCTGGTATAGAGGCCAAACGAGTTACATTTCACGTGGAACATACTTGAAATTCTGAACTTAAAGTCAAAGTTAACAAGCCTGGTACAGCCAGGCCTCCATGGTGTTGCTGAATATCTTACCCTTAAATTGGGACTACGCGTGTGTATTTGGATCTGTCTCTCCCTCGTATGACCATGCAGACAGACCTTTCTATGTGGAAATCTGCTCCGTTTTCCACCCACAGAAAATCTTGCTGTTGGTATAAAAGGCATGTTTAAATTTACCCATCCTCATCTATGGCAGTTTCATTTTCACTCCTTACTTTTCACCTTACTGTCTGTGATGTCTTGCCATGTACTGCAGCTGAGACAGAAAAAGCTGCTCTCTTACTTTGTATCATGCACAGCTGTCACCAGACCTGGCTCTAGTCTTGGAGGAGAGGGTTGGAAAGGCATTGCACATCAGTCTGGGTGAGCATTAACCCATACCCTGGGGGCTGGCCTAGGACAGCCTCTTTACGAGACACTGTTTGATGTTAAAACACTGGCTTCATTACTTGCTCATATAATTTAATTGACTGTAGACAAAGAAAAGAACTTTTTTCATGGGAAGTTGTAAGTGCTTTGATGGCAGTGGTTTGTAGCCGATTTTAGGCTAGCTGACATGTCCCACTGCAAGAACTTGCTTGAATTGCTTGTAGTTTTGGCAGACTTAAAGCATTTGAAGCTGATCTGGTGAGTGTTTGCTTCACATGGGCTGCTAGTTTAATAGGAAACGTAAAAGAGAAGTGTGAGTGCTTTTGTGTGGCCAGCTTGATAAATTTTAAACAGCGTTTAAGCTGTATAAAAAGCAATCAAACAAGCAACCCCCTTTTCTTCCCCTCAAAGAGCCACTTGTTATGTCACTGATGCATACATAATTGTGGACTAAAACTCAAAATTACCAGATTTGAAGTTCTTCTGAGTCACTTTTGAGGCTATCTGAAGTTTCTGAAGCACCTACCTTTGGTGAGTCTGAGTTTAGTCCCGCAAGTTGTCGAACAACGTGGCGAGCAAAGATGCTGTCTGCGTGCTTTCAGTGTCTCATGGTCCGTAGCTTGGACCACACAACGTGGAGGATTCAGGTGAAACTGGACAAGAACAGAACTGGGCTGAGGGGAATTAGATTGTGGAAAGGAACTGCACGTAGAAAATAGTCACTAGAAGTTTCAAGAGGGATTGGGAAACTTGGGATTTAGAGTTGAGTGGTAGGAAAACTAAGGTTATCCTGAGTTGGGGATTGGAGCTGGAGGATAGGTGAAAGGGATGCAAAATCAAGAGTGGAAGGAGACTGAATTTGGATAACGAACCACAGGAAATCCTGGCAACAGCACGGCAAGGGGGCTGCCCCTGGGAACCAGTAAGAGAAAGTGATAAAAGGGGTAAGAGAAATGAAAGTGCAGTGAGAAGTTTGGTTCTGGCTGGGCAAGGAGTCCAGAATGAAAGGCAACAGGAGGCTCTAAAAAGAGCTGGAGTTACAGAAGGGCTACACTTGAGCCTTGTGTTTGGCACATAAAACTGGAAAATTTCAGTTTATATATATATATATATATATATATTTAATGGGTTGGGCATGCATTTTCAGAGCCCGTACTAGTGGGAGCACACAGGTACAAAGCGATGTAGAAAGCTTCACCCAAACCAGACCTTCCTGAGCCTCAGTTCTGCCTCCGAACCTCAGCGTTTGTTTCAAGGGCCACAATGACTGTATAGTCATTGTATAGTATATTAAAAATATACTTAGGTATGGTGTGCAATTTAATTACAGTACATTTTAAACTTTGTTCAGCTAATATTTTTGACAAGAACCCTAATTAATTGAATTATTTTTCCAGGAGTTACATAATTTTCTTATACATTTCTGTCACCATATCCATTACTAGATGTGGTTATCCACCTTAGCAGGCTGAAAATATTCCATGAACCTGCTGACAATTAAACTGGCATCACTCCTGTTCCGCAGCAAGGCAAACCCCTCAGGCAATAAAGAGTGATGGTTTCCTTTATTCTTTAAAGTTGACAGACATTGAAGACGTTATAGTAGAAAACATTAGCCTTAGAAAGTGTGAGTCAAATTCATTCCTGCTGGGACTCTGCTGATAAGGTGAAGTACAGCAGAGCAGACACTTCAGGTAGGATGCAGGCTATGTGTCTATCTGCTTGCTCAATTGTTTCCTTTTTTACAACATTAAGTTAATGGTTTCATGTTAATGACAGCTGCTGCATTAACGATTTTTAAGAGAGTGACATTCTCTACCCATGCAGGGGAGCGGTGGCCAATGTGCCTCCATCCTTCCTGCCAACACAAAAGATTTAGACTTTGCCTGCTCAGTTTCCACCCATGCTTGTTTTTTGGGCTATTCTCAGAGACTGCTGACACCTGATGACTTTTTTCTTCCCTTGCATATGATGCAGTCACTTGTTCAGTGGGTTGAGGGTAGCGTGACTGCATCTATTGTGTGGAGGGATTTCAACCTCTGAATAGCGAGATGTAAAGATTCACAGATGGTGGGAAATTTCTCAACTTTGGGAATGGTGCAGTTAAAATGGATGAAACTATGTTTAGAAGCTCAAAGAGGCTGAAATGGGAAAAAAATAGATTTATTTTTTTTTGCATTTATTGTGAATCAGCATGTGCTTTGAATTTTGAGTTCCTAGCCCAAAATACAGACTCCCGACGAGAGAGAGGCATTGTTCGTTAAGGCATCTGGGAGCATATCTGCGCTGCTCTATGCTTCCCTAACTCCACAGCGTCGTTGCAGCCATGGCAGCTACAGCAGAAGAGGTTCTGCCCTGCAGATTTGCTGCTGGTCGGTGAGATACTGCTTCTGGGTTAGTTCTCTGAACATAATTATTCTCTGGTGAGGATCATTTCTGTTTAAACACTTTCCATGCCTTCATAAAGGTTGCATTCCTAGCCTGTTTGTGTCGCACTTCTCTAAATCCATTGGCAGGATCTTTGGTTTCTGTTGTAGCCTAAAACTGTACGGCTCTTTCTCACCTTAGGCTTTTCACTTCCCCTTCCCTGTTGCTGCTAGCCTTTCGCTGCTTCCTTTACCTGCACTCAGACACTGAGGTGAATTCCCAGTGTCCATTTGCCTTTTCTTACTGTCTTTGTGCTGCCCCTCACAGATCAGGATGTGAAAGAAACTATCTGGAAGGCTGTAACTTCCTTTCTTGAATCTCTGTTGATGAGCCGTGAGTATCAAGGTGCTCTCAGGAGATCAGCCCGCCTGGATTGGCTACATTGGGAACAAGTCAGAGCTGGCACAGTAATTAGTCCTGTTTTAGTCATGAGCAGAGGCTCTGCCAGTTCACGGTGGAGGAAGAAGAGGAAGGTCCCTCTAGAGCTATAGTGTTGTCTGTCCTCGTTGAGATGCATTGGTGGTCCCAAAGAGCACACATGGGAATGGACGAGGAAAAGGAAAAGAAGGAAAAAAGGCAAAGTGAGTCACCCAAAGTCTGCAGAGAGGGTCAGTAGCTAGGCTGCATTTTTTTCCCTTAAACTGTAGCCATACTAAATTCATTGAGCTGGCAACTTTCATTGCTACCACCATCATCTGTCTGCCATCCTTCCTGATCAGCTCATAGTCACTTGACTCCTGTCATTGTACTTTTTTAATGAGAAATGTAACTCTTCACAACAGATATCGTGTCCGTCCACCCCCCCCCCCCCCATATGTTTTACTGGTATCAATAGGGCAAGGAAGCGTCTACACCAGCTTTGGTACACTGAATGGTTTTGTTTTATGGCGATACCCAAAGGTTGTCAAGTGAAGTATCCAGCTTGCCTCGGGGAAGTCAAGTTTTGGCATTGCCCAGCCAGTCCCACCGGCTGGGAACTGCTGCACAAGGCAGCACTCAGCTGTTTCCCCTTCTCCTCCCCTTGGAGGGAGAAAGACCACCAGAAGATCTTTGGAACACGCAGATCTTTTCAGCTGTTCCGACACGGGAGTGAGGAGAACAACTACAGCTGCTGTCCATGGAGATGTCTGCAAGTGGTTTTCAAGCTGAAAGCATCAACCTGGAACCTTGAGAAGGAGACAGAAAGAAAATACTGGCTAGGGAAGCTGCACATATTGATGGTTCTACCACTGGGTGATATTTTGTGGAAGAGGGTAAACAGGTTGGTAACACTTTGTGAGAGAGTGCATTAAATATCAACACCTCTTTGCCATACCAGGAATGAAACGAATACCTCTGTGGCTTGCAGGCTGGAAAGAAAGGAGGTTCAGCAATGGTTCCTCAGCAATGTGAGCAAATCTGTGGTTGATTCAAAGGGTTTTGAATATTTCAGTTTTGAATTTGACTTGGGGAGCCTTGTATTGACTGTAGCTGACTTCTGAGTGTGGAACAAGAACAAGTAAAAGTAATTCAGATTTGAAGTGAGTTATGTTGTTTTAACTCTGTATGTGTTTGCTGTAGCTATTTGGTCTACCAGGGTTGATTAGTGTGACAGCACCTGATAGGAGAGTTTTTACTTGGAAAGACTATCTGGGATCATCTCCAGAACTGCTTTAATCTGTGGATATTCAGGGCAACTAAGTTTAGTAAGTACTGCTTAGGTAATTAAAGGTTGGAGCTGGGTTGCTTTCTCTGCAAGACAACAGACTGGTAAAGGGAAGTTAGTCAACTTGAGTCACCTGCTGCACGGGGCACAGTCTGTTCCCTCCCGACTCAAAGTTTGCCTTTGTAATGTGCTAAGGGGGTTTGATGGTAAAAATGCTCTTCATGGAGTCTTGGAGGTTACACAACAAGCACAGTTTGCTGATGTTGAAAGATGTATTTATAACTGCTTTTGAAACAATGCCATCTTGACTTTAAAAAGTTTGCTTATTAAAAAATGCAGACTGGCTAAAGAATAATTAGGTCTCTGCTAAACATCTACTTATGAATTTCTCTTCACTAAGTACCTGCTTCACTAGTTGGTACCTATAGATGAGTGTAGAAGATGGATTTGTACATGTAGGAGAGACGTTAAATTGAAAACACAACAGTTGCTGTGATCATACGAGCTCTTCTGGGTCTTAAAAAGTGCTGCGTTTCTACAACCTGAGAGGTTTTTGAAATTGTTCACATTTTGTGGACAGCATTAAATTACTTGTAGAATCTTTTGATTTTGTTGAACACTTTCAAAATTCGGTGTTTTGTCTTCCATTCCTGCCCCTGCAGGGCTGAATGCTGTATAAATGCCACTAGCAGTACTGGTCTTCTGGGATGAGACTGATTCTTTTATATATATATATATATATATCTGTACATATATATATATTTGTATAAAAAACTAGCTTCCATCCCTGTAGTAAATGAAGATGGCTTTCTTCTTGTCTTATTTGTCTTATTTGCTGCAGAAGACCAAATCCAGTGTTTCAACATGGCATGGGTACCAGGAAATGCTCAATTCCAGCTGTGGCTGCGGCAGTGACTGCTCTCTGGGACTGCCTATATTCCTTCACTCCACAAAACAATTTTTTTTTCCTTCCCAGGGAGCAAAAAAATTAATTGAATTCCAGTTGGGATCCTAGATCCCTTTATCCCTTTTACAAATATTATCCAGTTAGCTTGGGCTCTGAACATGAAAAGCATCTTTATAATACTAAGCCTTTCTCTTCAGAGAGAACGAAGATGATCCTGGATTCCCCGATGGCAGATTGACACCTACTTAGGTGCCACGTTGTAGTGTCTGATTTAGAGTGGATGTAAACATGGTGTAGCTTGTCAGGGAAGCATTTCTCTCTCACCCTCAAATTATTCAGTTCATTGCTCTATGTATTTTTTTATACTTAAGATGTAATTTTACAGGCGGAAGAAGGAGGAAAGGTACCTTTAATATGGGAAAAGCAAGTGGATTGCATGTTTCAGAATAGTTCTTCAAATTAGGTATTTATAGGAGTAAAAAATTCAGAGTTTTACTGTCATGGTGTTTACAATGAGTGTGTTTATATCTGGTAGTAATACATTTGTGTGTTAAAGACCCAGTAGTCATTCTTTTATAAGGGTAATTACTAAAAAATGATCTTTCTCTCCTTAATGCAAACGGCACAGCAAACCCTTCCGTGACTTGCTATTTTAGTTGCAGAGTGACTTTATGCACTTAATCTTGGAGAGGCAACTTGGATCGTATTATTTAACAGCCGTGGATAAAAGCCTCTTGCAATTACGAGATTAACCGGAGTTACACTATGTTTTGATTCCCCCCGAAGTCTGGCGTGTGAATACGTGTGTGTTTTGATGGGACGTGTTTGACTTCTCCCCCTTCTTTTTTTCTCCTGTTTGCTTTAGAAAAGAACTCCGTTAGCTGAAAGACTTTCTTAGAATTTAAAAGGCTTAAATTCCACGTGTGCTCCTTCAGAGGCTGCTGTGAGTGCCAGGCAGCTTTACCCCTGCAAAGCAGCAGAAGCCAAGAATAGGAATTTGGCTTTGCTGGCTGGTGAGCTGCGTGGTCTGTTTTATTAGAAAATGCTTCAGATCGTTTGATTTTCTTTGAAACAAACTGGGGGAAGGAGTGTGGTTTGTCTCTCTTTTGGGAAAAAGTTCACTCACCAATACGTAAAGATTGAAACATGAAAATAAAAAATCATGCTGGTGTGTGAGGTATGTAGTGAAGATAAAAATCTTTAAAATTTCTGCCCCTCTTTTTTCTTCTTCCTTTTTTTTTTTTTTTTTTTTCTTTTTTCCCCAGGCCTTCCAGAAGTTAATACTAACTGTAAAACAGCTCTGGCTTTATAAAACATAACGCATCATTTTATTTATTTGTTCTTGTCTAAATCACTGAACTTTATGATCTAAAATTATTATCATTATTAATTTATGTGGAAAATATCTGTTGATTCCAATGCTTGAAAACAGGGACAGGCCGGCTTTTGTAAAATCAGCACAGCTAGTATTTCTTGCTGTTGTGTAACAGCTATTGATGTGACATTAGAATTTAAACTTCAGAAAAAGCTGATTAGTGTAAACCTCCCACATAGTGTTGAGGACAGGCTGGAGTGACATCTCTGCTAAAGTGAAATGACCCTCACATACATGATTGCACTTCAGTATTACAGAAATAGTCCTATCTCTCAAAGTTAATCTTCTAAATGTATGTCTGGATTTAGAGATTTACACTTATTTACTTTTGGTGTTTGGATTAATTTTTCATTTGATTGACATCTTTTTTTGTCCACATTTTGGAAACTGAGACTATGGGGTGGACTTCTGCAGAGGTAGCAATAGGACACAGGCAGACAGCCATCCACGAGGATCTGTTTTTGTCCCAGGATGAAATTGTCAAGAACTGGAAGTCTGTTACGCTATCCAAGACCGAAGGGCAGATTTTTAAGTATATTTGTGGTGGATTCATGATTTCACTTGGCTGACTTGAGCAAACATTTTGATTCAGTACCGCATTTATACACAAGCTTAAAAATTAAAAGTAATTAAACTGAAGTCAAAGCTGTTGGTCTTTTCTTGGACTGGGACATTTCCACTGCCTCGAGTATTGATCGGTAAAAATCATTCAAGTTTCAGCCTGTGTTCAGGCAAAATAGGGAATCAAAGACTCGTGAAGGAATCAAGGATTTTGAGTTTTGTTGTTGTTCTTATTTGTTTTCTTTCAAAATAATTCCGTGGTGTGGCCCTACTGGCTCTGAGTCACTGTTGATATCAGTAGGACTTCATACGTAGCAAGCGCAGCATTGGCCTGCTTCATCTAGCAGGAGCTAAGGTCTCTCTGCTGGTGTTTAATGACAGACCCATGAAAGAAACGTGCATCAGAATACATGTAAGTGCGTAAACGGGTTTTTAGTGATCCTCATTAACTCCTCGCTCTAGCCCAATGTGATGGAGCATGGTGCCATTTGAGTTTCATTTGTACAGACACAAGTCAGGCCAGGGGCAGTAAGAGCATGGTAAAAATGGCAAGAACTGTCTTGACTGAGTCAAAGGAGTCAATATCCATCTAACTCCTCACAGTGGAGCTGAAAATACAGTCGCAAGACAGTCCTAAATGAAAGTAAGTGGTGACTCAAGTTATCAATAGCTTGAAACCAGTGTGACTAACGCTAATAATATTATCTAGAAGTTTGAGGGGAAATGTGTGTATTTACCTCTTGTAGCACTGTTTTATCAGGAGTGTACATTAGTTGCTCCTAACTGCATTTTTTTTGGTCCTGACATTCTTAATAATTGTTACCTAAAATTGGGGGTGAGGGTTTTCATGTTTTTCTGTCTCCTATATTTACATGATCTGTATAGCTAGTGTGTGAGCTGACCATCTAATGACCTTTAGAAACGCAGCCCTTAGAGATGAAGAGGGATTTGTGAGTTGACAGATTTGTGCTAGCAAGCCCCAGGTTATTTACGGAAGTCTGGAATTTTGTGCTCTTGGATTTAAAGAATACTGTGTAATTCAGATCAAAGGCAAAGCATTAAAATCTTAATTCCACCGAGACAAATACCCTTTTTTTGGCATTCTCAGGGACATTATTCTTAATTTATGTTAGCAGTGCACCTTACAAATGAGAGAGGGGGCAAAAAAAAGTTTCCCCTTAATTTTGGAATGATTTGTTGTGTAACCATTTTTCTTTTTTTTTTTCTTTCCCAGCAGGACTGCATAGTAGCCTGCAAAGCTTATTCATCATTATAAATAGTGAATCTCTGTTCTGACATTAAATAATAATAATAATCAGTTTGCAGCCAGGTGTCATTTCCCCTACTAATTACATAGCAAACACATGGACATGCTCGGTTTTATAGATAAGTACTGAAATATCCCTGTGTTATCAAAATGCTTAGAGAGGGGCTGGAGAAGTGGGAGGAGGGAGGAGAGGAAGGGAAAGGACATCTCAACACTATTTTTGCTGCTGTTTGAGAGGAGTGCTTAAATCAGTACAGACAGAAGATGCTAAACCGAGTTTCTGTGGACTTTTACAACCAGTTTAAAATTCATGTGTTGTACTTCTCAGAAACACCACAGTGAAACTAATTTGGCTGGCGGAAGGCAAAGTAGCCATGGCTTGATTTGTTTCCCTCTCAGAGAGGGAGATTATGAAAATGAATTACTCCCGGGCAATCTTCTTGTGCTACCTTTTGCGTAGAAGTACCTTGAATCATGGTAGATGACTTTGGGTGGTGAAACAGAGACTGTAAATCTCTGTGCTGGAGGCTCTTTGCTGCCCTTGGCCTGTGGAAAAGTGCCAGAAAATGGTAGCAAGTGTTGCATGTGGTCCAAAAGCGCTGTGTGTCCCCCACACGTTAAATTGTTGACCTATTTCTGTGCATCCGAAGTTATGGAAAAGACATTGGCATTTTCATAAAGCAAAATACTATCGTAGTGTGGTTTATAACCCTAATGATAGTAATTATTTGTTGGTGAAGTAACCAGGTGTATTATTAAAAATAACTTTATTCCATTCTCATTAAAGTAAGTAAGGAAAATTCCCTTGAACAGACGAGGGAAAATGAGGTGTTAAGGGGATTTTAAGGACCTTAATACTTAAAAATATAGACAGATTCTCAGTGAAATCTTTGAAGTAAAGGTTCTTGTTTCTCTGGACCTCAGATGGAGTTAGATGACTGGCAATCTCACTAAGTGAATCCTTAGATACCTGGGCATCTTGACTCTTAGGAGAGAAGCTACAAAAGACTTTCTGCCATGTTTTTGAAAAACTCTCTTCTTTCTGGAGTGCTGTAGGCCTTTAAACCCAAATCATGCTTGCAGCACTCCCTGTGAAGTTGGTAAGGGCTCCTGAACACAAAAGGTTTGTTATTTTGACACCTACCTTAGGTAGGTCAGGATGAGTTGCCCTTGCCATGGAGTGTCTCATGCTAAACACAAGGAGATACTGAGGAAGGGGAGAGAGAAAGAGCAACAGTCTATGTAAGAGAGAAAAAAAGAAAATAGCAGTTCTGGTGGAGCCCGTTGGTAACTGTAGAGCTGTTTTGTCTTGCTAGCAAGACTTTTCCACTCATTTTGGACTGGATTACTAGTAAGTGAACAAAGATGCAAAACTGTTCTGTTGTATGGATCAGCTTTGGGTCTGTAGCTGGGATAGTCACAGTCCGTACCTTTGCTGTAGGGAGAGGTGGTACTGTCTTGAACTGGCATCCGGTGAGGTGAGGGCAATATTCTGGGAACTGAAGGATCTAAGTTTAGCTTTTTAAATTAAAATGGCCACAGTAATGATGGCTTATGCTGAACTCAGCCTTAACTGAGATGTGTAAGGAGTACTTGGAGCATACCTAATGGATCTAGCCTCTCCAGGGCCTTTGGCAGATTTCAGTACTGTTTCACCCTGCTAGTGGAGAGCGGCGTCGCTCAGGTAGAAGCTAGCTGCGGCTTTCCCCCAGGTGAAATTGCCCAGGGAACCTGCAAGGTAAACAGGGAGGTGCTGAATTCCTGGGGTCTCCAGGGATGGGTAACTACTCACGGAGACTTGTTGGATCCTTTCTTTAGACTTAGTTGCTCAAATTCTCTATTAGTCCAGATTTAACCCTAAGCTTGGTGGTTCTGATCTAACTCAGTGTCACAGGCCTCACTCATGGAGTTTGACTAAAAGTACTCTTTTGTCTCAGAAAAAATGTAATGAAGTTGTGTGCATTGGACTGCAATGCTGTGCTAAAGTAATGGAAGCTACAGAATGCCATCAGAAAGACAGTCATAAGAACAGAATAGTAGATACTAGGCAACTTTATTTACCTGAGACACACTTGAAATTGTTTCTCAAATTGAACATTGCATTTGAAATAACTCCTCCTTGAAAATATTCAAGGATAAAATTGCAGACCCTTCAAATGATATACCAAATATTATGCTATAGCTATTAGGTCTGTAAATTGTAAGTAATATTCGCTCATTCAAAAACAGTGATAACTGATTTTTTTTTAAATTGTCAAAAAATTGGCTTTTCAGACATTATCGAGCACTCAGCATTTAATGTTCAGTTCCTTATAATACCGATCATGTTGCTTGTTGATGATGCGAGTACCTTCCATGTAACATTAACCACTTAAAGCCCAGATTTAGCCATGCAGACTATGTTTAGTCTTGGTGGAGATGGGCATTCCAAATACCTTGAGCACTGATGGTTGGGTGAATCTGGTGTATCTCACTTTTCTAAGACAAACTTCCTTCATAGTCAGTGTTACATGAGAGAAATTCTGTCCCCAGAGACAATTCTAAGTACATCTTGGTAAAGGCCCAGTTAATTAATTAATTGCATTGTATTTCTTTCAGTTTTACCCATGACTTTTAATTTTGCTTTGTCTTAAGCTTTTGTGAATTGCTTTCAGTAAGAGACCCTCCTGCTACTGGTATGAAGTTGGAAAAAGTTGTGCATGTGACTATGAAGGAAATTGGTCTCATTGGGGTCGCTGCAGGCATACATCTCCATCTCATGAAACAAGTGACAACAGGACGTTTGGTGTAACTGGAGCTTTCCATTATCCATTTCTTGTTAATTACATGTAGCAAAGAAATTTAGAAAGTAAAAATTAGGGTACTGTGTTTATTGTTACCATTGGTGCGTGGGGAATGTGGTTTCAAAATGCTGGCTGATTATTTCTCTGGGGCCTGGCTCTGATACTGGACACACGGAGTATTTTGGGACTTTTGCCCTCTCCTTGCTCTTCCAGGACTTGCAATTACTCACAAAGTGCTACTATGGAGTGCTCCAAATCTCCGTGTCCTACCAAGCAGGCATTGCTGACTCTCACTGAGTGCTGTTGGTGGCCAGACTTGTCAGGCCATTCCCTCAGTCTCTCAGTGTTGTGTCGCTCAGTGCCCCGGGCAGCAGCTCAGTGCTCTGCTTGTGACCGAAACCTCTGCTGGAGGATTCAGTTCTTCAGAAGTCCAGGTCTACAGAGTCTGGGATTTGTCCTCAGACAGTATGTCCCACATCATCTTACTGGTTACCTTCCACTGCGTACCCCTAGGGCACATTTTAGTGATTTCCTTGTTCACCTACTGAGCGTGCACACAAGGTCCATCAGTAGCAGCAATGTATATTTTGTTCATATATGTTTTTAAATTCTGGTTTTGGATACGTTCCAGTGTTTATATCCTCACTGTACATTATCACTGGTTGCTGTGTGGAATGCCATGTAAAAAGTGACTGGATTGCAGGCCTTCTGTGTGTCTGACGTGCAGCCTGTAACAGCCAAGTAACTGGTGCAGCAATTACACTGCATAATTTTGGGGCATGCGTAACAGTACTTTTTCTACCCAGAGAACATAAACTGTGATAAACCCAAAGCTCTTTTTGTAGCACGTACCTCTTTTTAACTAGAGAACTTGAACTGAGAGTATTTTTCAAGGTAGTCGTGAGGAAATTGTACCACGGTGATAGACTGATGGGACACGGTTTGGGCATCTCTCCCCCTGCACTCCCAGCTCCCCCTAGTGCTCACTGATTTCTTATCCCTCTTCTGGGGAGTGTCCGTAACCTTCCAGTGCCATACCTGAAGATCGACCTGGTTCTGTTCTCCCAGTAGTATAATAACATTACTGAATTTGTATGTGATGATTGAGTGTATTTGACCGGAAAACAAAAATTACATCTTTTCTTTAAGCATGCGCCTTTGAAAAATCAAAGGAGGAAATATTTTCTTCATTTTCTTCTCTCCAGTCCTACCGTATTCTGTGTTCTCTCCTCTTTGTGAAAGCAGCAAGTCCACCTCACATCAGTCACATGGGTGCAGTGTAACACAGGAAATAGAAATTGGCTGACCATCCAAACTGATAAAAATAAATGAAAATATGCAGCATGTGAGTAGAGACGCTCAAAAAAAAAAAAAAAAAAAAAGGGAAATAGGAATTTTGAATTATAAGTGACAGGCCTGCAAGAGCAAGTCATGTTACTGTGGCGTAAGTATCAAAACCAAACAAACAGAACCCCAAACAACAAAACAAAACAACAAAAGTAACCCTCGGGCTGAGATGCCCTATGGAGAGATGCATGGTGTTTGTCGTGTGCCGACTGTCTTTGATGTACAAATGTGTGGTGAGTGACCGAAGCAGGAGCAGAACACACAGTTGTGTTTTGTGTAATGTGAATGCTTTGTGTAGGGCTTCCAAGGTTTGAGTATGGGGGAGCCATAGAGGTTATCTCAACTGAATGCTAACAGAACCTGTATAGTTACTGTATCCAACTGTGTTTTTGTTTGCTCTACATATTCAAGCAAAATTGCTATTAAATGTTTAGAAGGTTGTATTTTTTTTTCACAAAGATTTTTTTTCCCCTGTCCCTCTGCTCTGCTAAGGCAGGCTGCTTCTGTAGCTGTAAGTCCAACAGCACAAGCTTACAAGTGACAAATTACTATTAGTTTGTTTTTGCAACCTCATTAAATGATCTAAAATAGCTTAATTATGTAATTCTACATGTGTGGGTGTTTGTAAGGAAATATTTTAAATTTATCTGCCAGCCTGATCCCATGCAATACAAAATCAAATTATGGTCCTAATTCAGGAGAGCATTTAATTGCATCGCTAATGGGCTCTGCTGAAGTCAGAAATTTTGAGTGTTCTTTAACTCAAAGAAAAAAAAAATAACCTCTGATTTTGAACTGATGTTATTGTGAAGGAGGGATTCCCTTTCATAAACTGTAAAACAGTGCTGTTGAAAAAAAATATAGCTTTTATAAACAGAATATGTTTTACCTTTTACTATTACCTGTGCCACGTGTGCTTTGGATTACACTCAACGTTAACAGAGAGCAGTGCCTTGAACCTTAAGGAGCGAACAGCATGTCACTGTTTCATTTCTTTTGTTCTAAATTTACAACCAAAGCCTGAGGCGCTATTTGCATGAACCACTGATCTCATCCCAACTGCTTTCTCCTCACCTGGTGACTCCACAAATCAGGTAGCATCTGCAGAACTGGTCGGCAGGCGTTGCTCCAGCCTGGAAGCTCAGTGTGTTACGTTGTGTTAAGGTACCGCTTCCACGTAGGTGGCCTTCAATGTTCTATTCTCATGTGTGAGCACTTCATTTATGAGATGTAATAAAATTAGTAATATTAAGTAATTTGTTCTCACAACACCTCTCCTCTCCCCAGAGGCAGAGCGCTATTATTGGATGTGTTTTGCAAATAGAGACCTGACATCCAGAGAGCACAGGAGCAAAATTAAGTACATTAAGGACTGAGGCCATACATAAGTTGAAACAAGAAAGGTTCAAGTGGGGTATAAGGCAAAGGATTTTCTCCAGAAGGAAAGCCAGGCATTGAACCAAGTTGTCGAGAGAGGTTGTGCAGCTCCCACCCTTGGAGATGTCTCAAGATGTAAATGCATGGACACTGAGCAGTCTGGACTGAGTTCAGAACTTACCCTGCTTTGAGCAGTAGGTTGGACTGAAGACTGCACAAGGTCCCTTCCAGCCTGAATTTTCCCATGATCACGTAATCCACAAAGGCCAATAAGAGAAAGAACTACCAAAATATATATATCCGAGTTCTGGCACAAACAAATAAAGAGTATTGCCTGTGTTAAGTTCAGTATCCATGTTATTTGCAGATCTGAGGTTTCCCTGCAGGAGTGTTACAAAGCATATCATTCCACTGAGGTTGGCCCAAAATAGGGAAAATGTGGCCATTTTCTCTCAAAACAATGGCTAAGGGAGATAGCAGTGCTTGTATTTGCATAGCGATGCAGGAGTGAGAGGCTTGCTTGGGGAATACATTGTGGAACAATCCTTGTTTCCATCACAGCTGTGGAGGATCCACAGCCACCTTTCCCAGGACCTAGAATCGTGCCCTAATGACAAGAGGGATGGGTTAGTGATGGGGCTCTGTAGGTCGGGTTGATGGCTGGACTTGATCTTGAAGGTCTTTTCCAACCTAGGCAATTCTGTGATCGCCAAGTAGTCTGTCCGGGAGTGCAGTCCACCCTTCTGGCTGAAATTGTATGAGTGCAGCCAGGGAAGTAGTACCAGTGTGCCTAAGGGTAAATGTGGGTAAAAGATTTATTTCTACTTAGCACAAGGTAGAGTTCACTACTGCTTCTCTTTCCTGGAACAGGATAGATTAAACTGTGATAAGAAAGATAGCAAGCAAGTGGGGCACATTACTCTGTAGACTCTTGATTCAACCAGCAAGTTGTGATGGGGAAGGCAGAAAGGGAATTAGTTTCACTTACCCTAGGTACTGTCACTGCTACCTCCTCTTCAACATCTGTGTCCAGAACAGAGACAGATAACAGAACTCGGGAAAGAGGGTGCTTACTTCACTAGTCCACCTGTGACACCACTATTCCTGCTTCTAGGGCTGGTACTTGATACGTTGGTATGGTGGTGGCTGGTGTCATGCAGCCTAAGCATCTTCTCAGCTATGGCTTTAAGTAACTGAATCTTCTTCTAGATCAGAAGGTCTTAATCTAGATCTGTTTTTCTGGCCGGAATTAAAGTTCACCATCTATGTTTTCTATATTTTAAGCAATCCAGAAAGAATTCCTAGTTCTTCATGGGTGGTTTGAATACAGAATGAGGAATCTCTAACTTTTTCCCTAAAGTTTTTTTTTTTTTTTTTTAAGTGTGTTCAAAACATTCTTTTGGGCAAAACCAGAAGCATTTTTTTTTGCTAAGACATTATTTTTGTAGGTGTATAACTTTTTAACACATCTCTTAATTTCCTACTATATTAACAGTAAAAGGAATTACTCCTACCCAGAACATATGTGATGCAAAATGGGCAAACAAACAAAAAAAACCCAAAACATTTGGATCTAGTAAAAAGTAAAGAAAACAGTTGAAAGAGCACACACCTTATTCGTGTTATGGAACTACCACTGGCATTTTTTCTGTTTTTCTCATTGATTTTTCTATTAGGCAAAAGTACTAAATAAGTATTTGTCAGAAAACTGAGTCATCTGTGAACACATGCTAAAAGAGAAGAAATTGCAAAGTACGTTTTGATCTAAAAAGCATTGTAATTGTGAACCATCAGAAGCTTTCCCAAACGTCTCTTGAAACAGCATACCTACTGTACTTAGTTGCGAACTAAGCAAGGTAATACCTGCTGTTTGTTGCTACTAGAGATTACTAGATGTGCTCTCTTACAGTGTTAAAGCATCTAGCTGAAATTTTGTTCCCAACATAATAATTTTCAGCTGCAAGCAGAATAAGGGGAGTATTTTGTTTATGAAAGGGAAAGAAAAAAAAGGAGGAAAACAAATTCTCTATTCTATGATGAAGCACTGAATATTAACAAAAAAAATTGTAGATATGTAAGAGGCAAGAGGATGATTTGCTTGAGGTCATTGTTGCTATTTTGAAAATGAGCTTAGGAATGATGTTGGTCTGAGAGTTGTCTACTAGGAAATTGTCTTTTGATTCTTGATACTGGCCTTCTCTACTCATCAAAACTGCCTTAGGGCCTAATTCAAAAAAGCTTATAGATATTATTTCGGTTAGTTTCCTTCTGTTGATTCAGCTCAACATGCTCCATAAGTTTTTGCTTTGGACGTTTTGCTTTAGATTGGGAAAGAAAACGTGTTTCAGAGTCTTTTGGAAAATGTTATAATTGCAATTCTACATCCGAGGACCACTTTTATTGACCAGATTACATGTAGTGTTGGCTCTTCTATTGCAATAGTCAAGGATTTCTCCATCTAAGCAGGGTTTTCTAAATATTCTACACAGTTTCATGACGAACTTTCCTCATCATCCAACATACCAAAGTCAACCAAAGAAGTAAGGCTGAGAAACAGAGCTCTTGCTGCTCTCACGTCTGGGTGTCACTTCAGCATTAGATGGCATCTGTCTGCAGTTGTTTCTCATGCTTGTCAGAAAGAATGTGAAGTTCATTATCAAGACAAAACACAACTAGCCCATGAGATCTTTTTGAATCATCTTTTGTAGTAATTGTAGTCATAACCTTTTGTTTAAGGAAACAGATCAGTTTTTATTGTTAGAATGCTCCTGCTCTAATAGGGATAAGGAGTAACACTGTGCTATTTGCTAAATGCTCTATTGAGTTGAAAGGAAATTTGGTATCTTGAACAACCTGGAGTTCAGTGCTGTACATATGCAGTGTTAACTCTTGCTAAAGCTCAACTCTTATTTAAATCCATCAGTATCCAGCTTAGGCATTCTGGTAGCTGTTCAGGCTCACACATTTCTCTCTCTGACCCATAGGTTCTTCCCAGTAGCATCCAGTTCTCACTTAGACTCAGGAATTAAAGACAATTCCTGTACATCCAACTGAAGAGACTGGAAAGAGTATCACGACAAGAGGAGTGAAGAGCAGAATCTCTGCACCTATCCTCTTTTAAATACACTCCTTTGAAGGGCCTTCTCATAACGTGTAAATAACGTGTTTTCGTTTTGAAGTACTGTTGATTCCAGGTTTCTTTGAAAGTCATTTGCCCCTGCTGTCATCCTCTGGGCTCCCTCAGCAGTCTGTCATTGGAATTCTTTTTTCTCTTCACTCTTCAATCTCACAGAGGCGGCAGTGACTCTCACATCTTTCTTTTGAGTTGTCCTCTGACTGTCACCAAAACCAAGCAGCTCCTAACCTGTCTCTTCTCCAAATGCATTGGAAACTTTCCTTTTGTTAGCTCATGCTGTCAGCTTTGGTGAAATTTCAGGACAGACGCAGCCTAAAGGTTCATAGTTTGTAGCCAAACACATTTTCTTTTTTAACATGATTATTCGGTAACAGTAAGGACTGTGTTTGTATGTACACACACTACCAAATGTGTGTTGGAAAGGTCTGTTCCTCAGCAAATCTGTGGTTCATGTTTGCTTCACTCTCTTTTTTTATCCCTAATGTAGTTACTAATGCTGAGGTGCTGAATCCAGCCATTCCCCTGTTATCTCTGGATTTTATCCTTCGTTCATTCCCAACGCGCATTACCCCTGTGCTGCTCCTGGGTCCGATACTGTTGATGCATGCAGCTTCATTACTGCTGTTTTCAGATATGGTAAACAACTGAAATCTGTAAACACAACAGTGACCTTTCATGTGCATGTTTTTGATTTATATGTATATTAGTAATAGTATGAATAAATGCTAATCCAGATACAATTTTTTCTCTCTTGGCACTGAAGTACTCATTTTTGAAACAGTCTTGTTCTTCTGGATATGAAGAAGGCTACTAATGACATTTAACATAGCCTTTGGCTTCATTTTCCTTATTGAAATTATTCATATGTATGTGTTTGATGGCAGAACTTGACCTTTTTTTAAAAAAAAAAAAGAGAAAAGATCTTTAAAAACATGCTATTATCACGCTAGCCTGAGATGATTCTGAGTATACTTAGGGGCTTTTTGGATTCAGCTGTTTTCTTCATTATTCACAATAAGAATCCACAGCAGTATTAAACTGTTTTGCATTCCTGACACCTGGGTAGTGCAGCTGGGGTCCAACACCTTGCCATCAGCCAGACAGGGATCATATGGTAAGCACCGGCCCTTCATTTCAAGGGAAACTGCAGGCCACAGGCTGTTCCCAGCCTCAGTCGTTGGAGCCGTTTCATTGAGGTTAATCTCTGTGTCTGAATGGTGAACTCCAGAGGCTGTTGTCCAGCCCAGGAAAGGTTTTCAGGGTGTTCTGAAAAGACGTGGTGAGGGACGTTGCTTTCGCTAGCAACACTGCAGCAGGTGCTTACCTCTGGTGGAGTACCAAGCAGTGGCATCAGTCTTGCTCTTTTCAGAATAGCTTGAGATCGATTTGTGCTTTAGTAGTACTGTTGTGGGCATGTACACCTCATAATTTCCCTTGTGAAACAAGCCACATGCAGGCAAAGTCACATGCTTCACGTGTACAAAACCTGGTAAACTGCTCTTTTGCCTAAATAAGAAGTGGGTTAATTCATTACATTTGATAATTGCTTTATATTTACACAATGATGTTGAAGAATGTGTCTGGGTCTAAGATATTCCAGCATAATAGAAACATCAGTAAAACAAGTGTAATGTTTGTGTTTATACTATGTAGATATACTGCGGTGGCCACCCAACCCCGTCAGGAACAGCTGCTTTTTGGAAATAGTTATGGAGATAAACCCATGTCTGCTTCGGTGACTCAGGAGCATCCGTCCCTCTCTAAAACACCCCATTATCCTTCTTGTTACAGGACTGAATGCCTCAATGCCCATATGCTTATCAGCAATTCAAAATAATTTGTTTATTAAATAAGTTGTTGGAAGTCTTGCTGGTTTGTATCTCATCGTGTCTTAAAGAGTAATGATGCAGAACTGTGCCCTGGCATATGAGATCCTTACATCTGTGCTTGGATTTCACCTCTCTAATTTTTGCATGTTTTTGAGAACTTGAACTGGTAGGAAATATTAACAGGGCAGTGTTGTGTTTCTGAATCCGACACTGGGAAGGCACTGAAGAAATGGTCCCTTATCGTGAGGAGATCCCGATTGGTTTTTGGAAGAGCACTAGCTACCACTTAGAAATTGGGTGGTAAAAAAAACAAACAAACAAAAAAAAAACTCGTCCAATGTATGAAAATTACTGCTGCTTGACTTGATTTTAAAGTTTTTGACTTGGTTCTTAGGAAATGGGAAAATGTGCTGAAATGAACTTGAAGAGTAGCTGAGAAACTGAGCACCCTACCCCTTCATGTCTGGGGACTGCAGATGTTAAGAGTCTTGAGCATATGAGCAGTCATAGCTGAGTATTTTTGCTTAATCATTTCATCCCTCCTGGAGCAGGATCGCCCACAACTGAGGAATGGGATTCTAATAATAGACTAAATTTTTTTAACTTTTTCCTTTATAATATCAGAAAAAAAATAGTAGTGGGTAAGCAGGAAGGCGTATTTCCAAGATCCCTCCATGCTAGGATTCACCTGGGTGTTTCATATGGCCCAGCTTACATAAATAGACAAAGCATTCAACTGCAGCTGGCAGGACGCCTATGTTCAGCAATTCCAAGGTCAGCTGGACTTCTCTAACCCTGCTTTTGTACCTATTTGGTGTTATTAGGTAAATGTTTAGATTCTGCTGGTATTTAAGTAGAATGAGGGCCTTCATTTGAACCACTTTCCTGGCAGTTTGTGCTATGTTTTATATAAAATTATCCTTATCCGACCTCTGTAGTATCTTGGAAGGTGTGTTTAATAAACTGTTATGCATGGAAGTTTGGATTTTTGACAATTGATAATACGGCTTGAATAATAAAATACATTATTCATTAGTACAAGTCCAAAAGTACTTGATCTTTTCTCTCTTTTTTCCTTCTTTGCTTTGTATTTGGATGAATCACGTGACACACCAAAAGAGAAATTAGAAATTTCCAAGGCAAATTGGATCTTACAGAAAAGGTGAAAGGTGCTTGTCAGCTTGCTTTATCAAAAGCATAGATCTAATTAGTTTTTCAGGCTAGTGACAAGAGGTTACAGGTATTTTGCTCACTTAATTTTCTTGCAGAGGGAGTAGTTTCTTTGAAAAGGATTTTCAAAATTGCCTGATATTGTTTTACTTAATTTAATTGCTGGCAGATGATGATGTTCTGGCAACGCATACTTTCAACCTTGAAGAAAAGAAATTGAAAAAATAGGCACAGACTGGTCCTAAGGGAAACTTTAATGACTTATCTACACATGAAATGAAGACTGAAGGGGATAAAACACACAGTAAAATGAATTTTCAATCACCACTTGAGCATTGTCTATGTTTGTGACTAACAGCCATGCTTTTTTTTCACTGAAACGGACCCCTCTGTGTTTCAGAAGAACCTGGCAGGTAGTGCCTTTTGCAGAGCAGATCTTTATCGTTAAGAACAGAACGGAGGAAGTTCACTGGCTTCTTTAGGCTGTTTCAGCCTGAGTGACAGCATTAATTGTCAGTGTGTTTTTAGGGGGTTATCTCACCAGACAATGTGTGCACAGGCATTTTGCATACGGACTCGGAACTTGTGCAAGTGATGTGGCTTTAAAGATTCCTTCTCTAATGGCATGACAATTACAAAAATATCTATTTGAAAATTGCCAAAAGTGTCTGGCAGAATTTAAGAGGTAATTAGAAACTTAGCAAGCCTGTGATTGTAAATAAAAGCCCGCCTGCAAGTTGCCTGGCCTTTAACCAAACTTGTGACAATGACATAGCAAGAATTTAGATAATATTATTATTTAGTGCTTTAGAAAGCAGCTGTGTTGATCCTTTAGTGGTAGTTTCACCTTTTTCTTTTGTACACATTTATAGTGAGATATGCCAGAGCATAGTGGGATGTGCCAGCTTTTTCGTGAAAGTTGAATTGTGATTGGTTTTCAGGAATGATTTTCTCGTTATAGGATGGGGGACAGGGGACTAGTGTGACATAGTCTTGCAGAATATATAGACACCAGCATCTGGCAGGATTAAATCAGAGTTCTAAGTTCTAAATTTCAGCACTTTTGTATGACTACACAGACGCTAGCTTGTACTCTCTACCTTGTCAGAGATGCAACCCCTACCAATAGCCTGGGACAAAAAATAAAAACATGAGCACTGTAATATCTGCATGTTAAAAAGAATTGGGGTAGCTGAACTCATTGACATGTATTTTGTCTCTAGCTGATGGAGTGAAAGCTTTGGGGGCAGATTTCCTGGTTCAGGATAGGGTTGGCTTTCTGGGCTGCAAATGCGCATGGCCTGCTCGTGAGCCACTTCTGCATCAAATCTTGAGAAATCTGATTAGATGTGAATTATGTCTTCAAAAACCAACAATTTAAAATAAACTAGCAAATGAAAAGCACCAAAAGCATGTTGCAGTGATGAATTCTGCACTGGCTGACAGGTAAATTATGTGAGCTGGTAGGTTTTGTCCACTTGAAATTTGTATCCATGGCAAGCCACACCAGGTGGTGCTGTTAGACATGAGCTTTGCAATTCTTATTCCTAGCAGGTTAATGCTTTCTTGGGAGGATAAGCTGGGTATTGGTACTTTATTTGTTATTCAGAATTCTCTTAAAAGGGAATAGTACAAGTGGTAAGGGACTCACCTGGAGCCTTGATCATATTTTAGAGATGATTCTTGAGGCCTAGTTATTCTGCTGAGATTTGTACAGGAATAGATGTCTTAACATTCAGTTTGACTACCTCATTTTGGAAGCAATATATTTGGTTCAAATACATGTTTAAATTTGGCATACATCAGCTATGAATTGAAATTATTTCTATTAATATTATTCTCATCTTTAAGTGCCTAGAATGTGCTGGAAGGTCTGCTTTTGGCCTTACATCAGGTAGGGGACAGAGATCTTAGAAAAGAGTGCATCTGATACAGCCAGGTAATAGTAATCACAACTTTGATGACTGGAAAACTTTTCCAGGATTCTGTTTATTTTATCTTCATCTCCTTTCTCTATTCTTCTTCATCACTGTCTTTTCAAATTTTATATACTTTATTTTTCCTTTCTTCATCTTTTGAGGAAGAAATGGATCAATAGAAATTTTGAAGTCTCTTTGATTTTTAAATACAATACTTGAAGCTGAACTCTTAGACTGTCAATACGGCAGCTTTTCAGCTACAGAGAATTCTGTTTTACATAAAGTTTGCAATTGGATTCCAAGTTAATTGGCATGTTAGAATGTTTAAGTTGGGTATTTTACTTGAAAACATTCAACGTAGAGTCTTAATGGATTTTTTTTTTGTTAGATCCACTGATTGTATTATCTCGTATTATACCTCATATGGAAACTGCAGAATTTCAGACATTTTCCCCCTGGTATCATGGAATCTGAACTGTCTAGCTGAGATTTTCAAAGTTGATTAAGGGATTGGGCCCAATATTTCAAGAAAATCAAGACAGGACTAAATTTTTCAGTCATCTTTGAAAAGTTCCATCTTCATTCTGTTGCTACAAGGTATTCCTCCTCTATTCTGTGGGTTTGTGAGACCAAGAAGGATGCTTCTGGCCTCTTAATTGCTTCCTGTCATTGTGTGGGGTAATAGCTGTTGATCTCAGTTCCTGTTGTGACCAGAGCTGCCTTAAAATAATTGGTTTTGAGAACTTTAAAAAAATGTGAATAGAAGGAGAAGGGAGAATTATTAGTTATTTACAGCTCTATTGTAATACAGCGGGAAACTGTATATTGAGAAGGCTAAGAAAAATGTGTAGGAAAATGCTATTTACCCTTGCTCTGGTCAACAATCCCTTAAAACAAGCAGGCCCCAGAAAAAAAATCAGCAAAATCTTAATTATTTTCTTCCAGCTATGCTTTATAACCAGTTTGAAATTTATTCTAGTTCAATAAATGAAAAGGGACCTGGAACGTTTTTCCCTCTTGTATTTTTCTTGTTTCTGGAGCTCCGTGAGTTTATAAAGTTACAAATGGAGTACCTAGGAATGTATTTATTGCAACAGAAAAAGCCCTCATTTTCCCAGACCTTGGCTTAGTATAGCAAATGTTTATGTTTATCCTTATTGGAGAGAACATGTTTGCCCGTGCTGTGAGGTACTTCCCTATGTTAGGGCTGGAAATAAAATGTAAGGAAGTGACTGCGATGCAGTAAGGTCCTGCAGGTACTGCACCTGAGACAGGAAGGCTGTGAATTAGAAGTGAAATTTTAAAGGGACTGAAAGCACGTTTGGTGTACAGAGAGTGAGAGGCTGATATAAGCATGGGTGGCAAGAATGAAATGTGAAGCTGAGAGATGGAGAAGTGGCAGCAAACGGTCAGGTTGGTTAATTACTCAAGTAGGCATCTATGACCATGATGTGCAGTCTTGGTTTGGGACAGCTGTACTTGAATAAATTGCCTGGGTGTAACTTCATCACCTCTAGACAGAGAAACATAGAGCTGGAAGATATTTTTTGGGTAATCTGGAGTCATTCTGCTGGACTCAGCTGGAACAAATGTTTGTGTAGCACATTCAGGTTTCAAAACTCCCACTCCAAATACTTGCCACGCCTCTCTGTTGAAGTTCTGTTTGAATCAGTGTTATAGTTGGATGTGGGGGCTGTTTCTTAGTAAATATAATTGCAAGATTTCTAATAGTTTGAAATTAATATTTGAAATTCTTCCTTCCTTATTTTGATATGCATGTTCTTAAGTATGGCTGTTAAATACAGCACTGTCTTCTAATATGTCTCCAGTATCTCCATGTATTTCTTGTTGTGTATTTCAGTAAAGGACAACGAGTGCACGTAATTTTACATTGCAATTCAGTGTGATCTCAGATTATTCAATTCTTCTTTTTCTATTTTTCCCTTCTTTGGGAGAGGAGCACAGTTTATACAGGGTTGAGAGGGGGAGGGAAGATGTGTTAGTGGGTTGTATAAGCGGGAGTTTACTTGTACACGGTAGCACAGGTGTTTCATACCTGAGCTAATGTGCTATCTTTCCTTATTATGCAGTTCAGGGAAGTCAAAATAGAAGAGGATGCCTCCAGTCATTCAGCTCCGTTTGTTACTCAGTGCAGTCTGCCTGCCTCAACTTCCCCTGATCGAAAGCAGTATTGGTTTTGGTTCAGCAGCTCAGCAATTCTTTTTGCTAGCAGAAAGGCAGATGCTAATAGGATCAAATAAAGTGTCAGAGTTTGTGGGACTCAACACTTCAAAGCATGAAATGTAGCATTGTCTAATATTGTTTTCTCTAAAACCACAATGGCTGTTTGTTCCTCTGCTCAGCATGTGCTCACGTTACAGTGTATTTGTTTCCTTTGTTGAATTTCTATTTAAGAAAAAGGCAAAACATTGAGAGCATTATGTTTGGTATCACTGAAGTCTGAAACATTTCCAGCAGAATCACAAATAAAACACGCATGCCTAAGTGTAAATACAGACACATATATCAAAAGCAGAAAAACACAGCTGGCTTATGCCTGTGTGATATCGTTAGCTAAGCTTTTACAGATTGAAGTAATATCAAGTCCAGCTAACAAATGCCTAAATGATCCAGGCCTCCTACATCTCGACAGATGTCTCAAAATTGTATTATTTATTCTTACTGATTCATTTGTCTGGTAGCAAGGAAAGTGGTTTTTGTCTTTTTGACTATATCACGGTTTTAGAAGAGTTCAGCTTGCCATGTAATGTAGATACTATTATTTAATGAATATTTCATTGCAAAACCCTTTGGAACCCAGTCACTGGAAGAGGCAAAATGGTGAGGAGAGAAACAGATGATCTGGAGTGGTTTATTCAAGGTCACGTGTCGAGGCAGTGCCAGAGCTGAAAATAGAATAGTAGTCCAACTGTTAGAGTTTATTAATTAATGCTGTTCAAATGTCAGCCAAAAAGTAAATTAGATTTTGGCAGAGAAAAGATTCTTAAATCTAAAAAAAAGATGTCGAATTGGGCCAAAATGTGCAGTGATTTTGAAGGGGAAAGCTACCATGAAAATAATTGGGACTAGGTAAATACTTCTGGGTTTATTTTACTGTGGTTTAGAATTCAGTATTGCAAATTATCGAAGACTTGCAGATCACCTGCCCTGAACTACCAGTTGTACTTGACTGAAGGCTCTTTATACGTTACTTGTTTTTGTGGGTTCTTTGCTGGGAATTACAGTTGGGCCATTTCAGTTAAAACATTCCGAGCATCTGTGGCTCCCGTAGGTTCACTCCTAAGGAATTACGTGGGCCAGCTGCCATTTGTTTGTGTGCCCATCTTTTTAGGCAGATGACTGGGACAGGCTGTGAGCTGTCTGTACACTTCCTCTCATGCTGCTGTCTCTACCTCTGTTTCTTGCCTGCTCGTCTTCCTTTTTATTTTTATTTTTGGCATAATTCATCTTTCTTCTATTGCCTTGTCTTCTTTATAACATCTCCAGCTCTGCTCTGATGGGTTCTTAACTTCTCTGATGGTAACTTCGAAATATGTTTATCTCTGCCTGCTATTCACACATTTTTCTCTTCTCAGATTGTGAACCTTCAGACATTTCTTCCTGGATGTCCTCAAGTCTTGTTAGCACATCCCTCTATGTTTAGTCGAAATGGTACATCATTTTTTCTCTCAGTACTTATTCCCTACTGTGCATGTTTTGTGTAATTTCACACTCCTCATTTTATTTTCTGTGCTTCTGTCTGTATGCGCTATACTTATTTCAGTCATCTTTCTTAGCTGTCTTCACAAAAAGTCTTTGATTTCTTCCCTGTTCCATGCTGTTTTTTCCTTGGGACTCTTTACTGCCATAGCTCCTTCTTTATCAGTAATCTCTTCATTTTTATGTAATGCTATTAATGATTTCTTATTTTTATGATATTAAGTATTATACTTAGTTATATTATTATGTGCACACCTTACACAACTAGTGTATATCCAATGATTAATTTTAAGAATGCTCTGGAGATAATGCTCTATTTCAACTTCCCCTAACAAGGCTTGCCATAGCGAAGGGATGACTTTTGTTGTACCCTGATTTACAACTCTACCTCATTGGATTTGAATTGGAAGAAAGTGCTTGCAAATTAGGCTATTACTTCAATTATTTTTAATGTTCACATGCCTATTATTTCACTTTCATGTCTCTGGAATGTCAGTGTGGTAGCATTTAAAAGCTTACTAGAAGTGCAGCTGGCATTAAGGCCAAATGCATGTAAAATGGCTTTGCGGAATTTCTTCAAATGGTTCGTAGAATCAGAGAATGGTTTGGGTTGGAAGGGACCTTAACCATCACCCAGTTCCGAACCCCTGCCATGGGCAGGGACAACTCCCACCAGACCAGGCTGCCCAAAGCCCCTTCCAGCCTGGCCTTGAGCACCTCCAGGGATGGGGCACCCACAGCTTCTCTGGGCAACCTGAGCAGCGCCAGACAGCCCTTTGAGCGAAGAATTTCCTCCTTATATCTAATCTAAATCTACCCTCTTTTAGTTTAAAGCCATAACCCCTTGTCCTATCACTACAGCCCTTGACAAAAAGTCCCTCCCCAGCTTTCCTGTAGGCCCCTTCAGGTACTGGCAGGCCGCAGTAAGGTCTCCCTGGAGCCTTCTCTTTTCCAGGCTGAACAGCCCCGGCTCCCTCAGCCTGTCTTCATAGGATTGGTGCTGCTGCCCCTTGAACGTTTTCGTGGAACAGTTCCTTCCTGTAATCTGTGTTGACCCAGAGCTATGCCAAGGGCAGGAGCTGCAGCTCCAGCTCCTGCTTTGTGTTACTGGGAAGACGAGTGGAACTTTCTTCTTGTCAGATTTTTTGTTCAGGGAAAATTAATTATTTGATTGCATTCATGTTTGTTCATGAAAGGTATATGATGGATAGTGTGACTCGGAGAAGTGTGTGTGCATGTGTATATTTTTTCTGTGGCTATTAGCATTGTTCTGTATCCTGTGTCTGGATTGCCACAATGCTCCTGCTGTCACTGCTTGTAACGCTGCTTTTTCACTGAAGGTGACTGTTCTGATGCTTTTATGTGGCTGCAGTTATTGGCAGGAACATACTCAGCTCATCTTGTGATTGTTCCTGTCAGTTATTCACGGGTGCACAACTCTCTCCTTAAATGTTCGTTTTAGACATTCACCGCCCCCTCCCCAGCTTCTTCCAGTGGCCGCGGCCACCTCCCCAGCCTGCTGGCACAGCTGTGCCACCCTGCTTTCCTCGGAAGCAGCTCCAGCCTTTGGTTTTCAAACAGATTTCCGCCCACTTGATGTGGTGGCAGAGCAGCCCTGTGCACAGTTTACACCATCAATCCTCTTTGGCTGCAGCCGTTTCTGTCAGTACTCTACATTACTGAGACTTGTTAAACCCTGCAGTTACTCGGTATGTGTCAGAATCTGTCGTTTCCTTACATTTTCACCACTTGCAGCTCGGTCTTAAGTGCAGTGTGCCTCATCCAAAAACTGAGGCAGGCTTCTTTTACTGTGAAGCACCGTTTATGTCTTGGCGTCCTCTGATGAGCTCCCGTATTCCAAATATTTCCAAAAATGATTGAATTTATTTAGTCTAGCAATCACATCCCTGACCGCTGCAGTCCTCCTTGATTGAGTAAGAGGGGTATGGCTTGGCTTGGCACGTTCTCGGCGTGTGTTGCTGGATATGACCAGAATTCTGGAATGCTTGGACATAACCATTGCTTCTTGAAGGGTTTATAGTCAGACGGCTTTCTACGAAGAATTTATTTTAGGTGTGGCAGCTCTTTTGGCATCATATTTTAAGAGACTGATTAAGTAATTCAGATCGTGTCTATCCAGGGGATTACCTCCGGTTCACCCTACAGCAGAGGGGAAAATAGTGACGGCAACGCTGAGATTACAAACCAGAATAAGGAGCCTGCTCTGACACAGAAGTCCAGGAACTTCTCCCCATCAGTCACGTAGAAATGAGTACCTGGTGGTTCTCACCATTACCTGCTAGCTCAGCTTTATCTTGCCTATGCTGTTCTCAGTGTAGCCACATGAATTGGGCTTCTGCTAACCCTGCTTGTGTGAATCCAGTACAACAGGGCACCAGTGCCACTGATTTTAAATAAAGGCTAAATGTCAACATGCATTACCCAGCATGTAGGGTTTTGTTTTGCCTACCAGTGATAGTTCCTTGTGATTCTTTGGAGTGAATACTGCTGTAGTCTAGTACTAGAGTGTGTTTTTGCTGTTTTGTTACAGCTTGAATGGTCTTCAGTGAAATAATCTGCAAAGATAAATATATATTTTTTGTCCTTTTTAAAAGTAAGGTCTTTGTGCTTCATCAGAGTACTTAATAGGTACCTGACTCCAAATACAAGAGGAGTCTAATTGAAACAGGACTGGTATTGTAGTAATAACTTCTGTAACTATTGGTGTGGATTTGGGCTGATGAACTTACAGAGGCACACAGCTTCTGGCCTGGTACAGAATCTGGGTCTCTGATTTGTGCCTTGTAAGTGTTAAGAAATGCCATGAAAAAAAATGTTTCTGTTTTTGTTGAGATGTACCATGCACACAGTTGTTTCTACTTTGGGATTCTTTAGTCTTATTTCTAAACTCATAGTTAAGAACAACATTGTGCACTTTATGTTTGCACTATTTATGTCTCTGAACCTTTCTAATTAAAGAAAAATTTGTGGGCTAGAATCTTAAGCTGATGTAAATCAGTAAAGCTCCATTAACTTTAGTGGAGTTATACTTTTTTTTCAATATTAGCCCTTCAGCAAAAATATGGTTAAGAGATGAGAGTTAAAGAAAAGAGAGATTGAAATAAAATGAGTTTTACTGGAATTTGTTATGTCTGCCAAGTACAAATATGATAAAATCCCCATGTTGACGAAAAAAGAATCCATACAATTATTTTGCTCACTGAACCATTTAAGCTGTTGATTCATCTGTAGACCCATTTCAAAATCTCCCAACTGTTAAATTTAGGGAAAAAAGCTGAACTGAAAAAAAAAAAAAAGAGCTGTTACTCAGTCATCTCCCCCTTTGTATTAAACCAAAAGGTGTGCTTGCACAGTGAGAACAGGCAGAGGTTTGTCCAGTGGCTGGAACAACTGCTGGAAATCCAACTGGTATGTATCATTCCCAGTTTGGGCATTAACCATCCCATGCAGTTGAGAAAATCATTTAGCCTGTGTCTTCACTGCAAAAATAACTTGATCAGTGTGTCTTGGATTAGTTTAGCATAGATGGGAGTGACTACGCTGGAAAATAACGCAAGAGCTTCACGCAATGATTGAATGACAACAGAGAGGTTGTGTTAGTGGCTGATGAGACGTGCTCTAACTACTGCTTTCTGACAGGCTAGCCAGCTTGAGCTGAATCACTGTCATGGTCAAGTAAAGGATTGCTGAAGGTATAATCCATTATTAAGCAAGAGAAGTTTACCAGGTGTTACTGTTTTACAAAGCGGGTGGTTCAGAGATCATCTGGATAACTGTCTGAACACTTCAGGGCTAACCAAAAGTTAAAGCATGTTACTGAGGGTATTGTCCAAGTGCCTCTTGAACACTGGTCATACGCAGACAGCGTGAGGACTTTTCTTATGTTTAGTCTGCCCTCTGACTGTGAAAAATGGGTGTGTGACACAGCGGCACTGTAAGTTAACTTAATAGATTTAGTAATCCAACATGGGCATATAAATCATTTCTGAAATGCTAGCTCTGGCTACCTGGGCAGGTGGGGTGTGATCAGATCACCTGTTCGAAGCCACCACTCCTGCTCTGCTTTCATTCCATCAGCTGAAGACAGGTGATGTTTGTGGTGAGGCTCTGCCCTCTTTGAGTACTCTCTTTGATAGTCCACATTTCTTATTTTGTGACCGTGCTGGTCTTTCATGTTCCTGCTCTTGCAGCATTTTTGTATCAGATTTCTTACTAAGATTCTGGCTCTGTTTTCTGGCACAGAAGCAGGAATACCAGCAGCCACCTTAATTCTACTTGGCAGCCTTTTTTGCCTAACAGTTTGAGGCAAACATAAATATATATATGAAGACAGAACATATATATAGTCTATGTATTTCTAATATATATTAAGAGGTGGGTTTTCCTCTCGAGTTCAATCTAAACAAGTGGTAGGAGAGCAAAACCAGTTTGGGAACCACCTGATGCAGTGTAACAAAGATGATACGTCTGTATTTTAAGAAAGAAGGGCAATGCAGTATAGTTCCTATATGGACAGGCGTGAAAGCATTCTGTACGTTTTGCAGCTGGTTTTATCTCACATGGTTGTACTGCACTACGAGGCACTGTCAAGTAAGATCAGGGTCACAATGGAGTGCAGCCTCATTCACAGCAAGCTAAAAAATGATCCCTTGAATAAGCCATTTCTAATGACGTGGCTTTTGCTGGGCACATTTGGTTGTGATTCTTCCTGGGAATATTTTAGATGGTACTCCTAGGCATGTTTTAATTTGCTCTATATGGTCCCAGAAAGTGCTTTATAATATGTCTGTCTTAAATACCTGCTGCTGTTTGGTATGACTAGGTGAATATTTCATTTTCTTATTGCTTCTCTTGTCAAGAATTTAGTGCATATATTTAATAACTATTTTTTCCTTCCTTAACTTTCACACACTGTTTCTTTTCCTACCATGTTCTGAGACTGCGTAATTCCCTGTCTTCATTTATATAGTTATCTCGGTGATATTTATAGACATGATTGTTTCCCATGGGTGTCTTCTTTCTCAGACTCCAGATAAATGTACCTTTCTTGCCTCTCAACTCCAGACAATGTAGTTCGGTGCCTGTGGAGCCAAGTGTAAATGTGCATCGGGTACAAATCCATTTCTGAGGAGCTGATCTGAGATTTTCTGTTACCCCTTAGTCTGCATGCATGCAATACAGGAAACCAGCATAGCACGTGCTGGAGAGAATTCTAGATACCACTTCCATCAATTTGCCACTCAGCCAGTCAAGTCTGGAAATAAACGAGAATCTGCTGGTACTCTGTAAGTTGTTTGCAGTTCTTATGGCTGCTCCGGCTTGAGAAGTGCTGTTCTTTGGCTCAATTTCAGACAGAGTACATGTATGCAGGGTTGTGACAGTGTGATGCTTGCTTTTAGAAAGCAATACTCCAAAGCCACACCTAGAGTATTTCTGCAGTAATGGAGAAATTCCTGAGCTAGCTTTAAGTGAGCTCGCTGTGGTACCGCCAGTGGTGCAGCAGCTCCAGCTCCAGCCTAGGTTGGGCTTATACCACGTGCACTGAAGGTTGTGCTACTGCAGCACCCTTATTGTTGTAGCTGATCTGGCTAGATTAAACTATCGATGTGTTTTATTAAACTCTTCATTCTTCTGTGCTTAAGTTCTGAAGTCTAAAAAACCCTTGTGTTAATCTTGCATGCCGTGACATCACTAAATCAATTTAAATTTTTTTCTATCCTTGCTTTTGCTTTTGCTAATATCGCTTACAGTTGAAGCCTCTGTCATTGTACTCAGTTTGTCATATGCATTGCTCAAAGATTGTGTCTTTCCTTTATGTGAGTTGGTCTGAGCTTCATTGCAAGATTCATTTCCAGATAGCAGATAATCACAGAATAGGATTTCATGCGGACAAAGACTATGTGAGAAGTCTATAAACTGGGACTGTGCGATTACTGTAGTTTATCTTTTTACCTTCCATCAGTGGTCTCTCCTGCTATATGCCTCTATTCTGGATTAAGGTCATTTTTATTCTGGAATAATAACAATTCATTTAGAAAAAAATATCTTTCCCTCCAACAAATCTTACTACTGCTTAATATGTTCATATCTCCAAATCTTTAAAGAAGCTGCTTTTTACTTACCAGATTCCATATCAAGTGGTATCTCATTAAAAGCAAGGTTTCTGCACTGTGTGGCAGAAGCTGGGACTGAAAAGGGATCATTCCTGAACTCCTCCAGCAGCATTTGCAGCTCCTGATCGTATTTCTAGAGCAAGCAGGAAATGCCCCCAGGAATATTGCCTGGGAAAAAAAAAATGGCACAGAACTGTGGAAATCTGTCATTTGAAAAACGATTTATCTAGAAATGAATCATGACATAGAAGCTGGCCAGTCAATTCTTGGTTGCCTTAGATGGGATTACTTGTGTGGAAAAGGTGAGTAGGTTTCAGCCTATGGCAAAAGAAACATGTTGGCATCATTTTACATCATCGGGCTTCTGACTATGTAAACCACATGCTGACACACATGTCTGCGACTGCTGAGCTGAAGCACATGAACGGAGGAGTAATGCTACTAATCCTGCAGGTTCAGAAAGCGTAAACCTGGCCCTGCAAAATTGTGACGTTTGCTTAAAAGGTAAACAACATGTCTGTGGTGCTTTTGTTTCATTTGTCTTCCAGGATTAATTCTTTTAGATTTTTTGGGCTCGGGCCCTTTTCTGCAAGCACAAAGGCTAGAAGCAGTTTTTTTGTTTTAAATGAAAGCCAAGGTTCTTACATAACTGCCTGATTCCAGGGCCTTGGCTTCAGGAAACGTAAAAAAGCAAATATCATATGGTTTACAACAAAGTAATGAGAACTGGCTACACCGCATGAGCATGGCTCAGAGGGAGAAACCATTGTGCTTCAGTTTGTATGAAAATGAGATTTTAAAATCACCGGGGGTACTTGGAAAAAAAATCCTAAACATTTGACTCCAAAGCCTGAATTCTTCAGAAATTCTGGGTTTTCTAATGCTGCTTTTTTAAAAAATTTATTATTTTTGAGAGGTTGTGATGTGCAGCTTGAAACAATTTTACAAAATTCTGCTTCCTTGCAAAATAAAAGCAAAATTTGAAGAATTAATCAGCTGACCTCAGCTTGTGGCATCAACAGCCTGCTTTTTGTAAGAGCTGGGCACAGGGTCCACAGTGGGTGAGCTCTTTGAAAATCTTGGCTTGTCTGTGCTGAACCTTTCTGGGAATTCTGGCTCCAGGAGGGTCACCTAATGACCAACCTTAGAGGGGTTTCCTTTGCCTTATTATTGTGTCTTTGTGTTTCCCCTGTTCCTTCTTGCTTGAGGGAGCTTTTTGGACAAAGCACATGAAAATGCATGGTTGGAAACAATCCTGAATTGTCAGGGAGTGGAATAAATGTTTCAGGAGGTCTTTTTACTTCTGCCTTCTAGCATTTTCCTTCCATAACCAGAAGGGGGAAAAACACATTAAGAAACCCTTCTTAGTATAGAAACTTGAATATAGCAACATTATCCGTGCCTGACCTTATTTTATACCTTTCTCTGTTTGGTCTCTGTAGGCCTGACTTTTTAAGTCTTCTGTTCCTCTATTACCTCTTGCCTGTTTGTTTCTAGAGAACCCGTTTATTGAACTTAATATCCACTTGGTAGAAGACATCATCTATATCTTTTGCGCTATTTCAAATTGTAGAGTGACACAATTTTCCTGGAAGACTAAAATTCCTGGTTGGATTGGGTGTCAGAAAAAAGTACAAATACATATATTTTAAATGTTTTATTTCATTTTCTTTTCCATGCATCTGGGGAAAAAGAATGGTGTGTGCCAATACAGCTGCTTTTAAATGAACCATGCTGCAGCTTTTACCGAAGGAGAAGGGATTCAAAAGCCTGTTATTATGCATTAACTGTGCCGAAGGCACAATAACACAGTTTCATTTAAAGTGCACTTCTATTCTGAAAGATAGCTCTGGCAAAAAGACCTCTTGGGGTTGCTTATTTCTTCCTTTTTAGTGTTTTCTGTATGCAATCTGTTCACTTGTCAAGCAACCGGGGAGCTTTTTTAGCTACCAGCAGGTCAAACTTATTCTGTGGTCTGCCTGTGATCAAGTCAAATTTTGCCAGTTGGGATGGGGCTGTCACTTCTGCTGAGGATGTGTCAGGCAGGAAATAGCCTCACGTCGTTGATGTATTCCATAATATTCTGTGTTCTTTGAGGTGTCTCTACAGCAGGTGTAAGGAGGTAGCAACACTCTACCTTAGTCACTGAAGAAAGCTAGGAAAATACAACTTGTTGAATAGAGAAATACGTTTATAGTGAATTTGCAAGCAGAAATGTTCATTAAACAGCATACATGGTACTTTATAAAGAAAGCTGTCACTTCCTTGTACTCCAGATATATCAATTCATACAAACGATTGTCTTTCATATTCTATCACTGTTACCAAGCTTTTCCTTTTGACTTTGAAGGGCAGTTTTACCCCATTGTTCCAGGGTATCAATGGAATAACACCACAGCCCAGAGTTAAAATGGATGACGTGCCAAACGAAACTCTTCAGATGTTTAAAGAGAAAGGAGACTTCAGCCTTGGGCCAGATTCCCCTAATGGATCCATCTTGCTTGCATATTGAAGCAGCCCAGAAGAGAGGTTCTCCCAGCTATGAAACTGCTGTGTAATCTGTTGAAGACAACTTCTGTGGTGGCTGTTCCTGGCACACCTGCTCAAGGAGTTGTTCTGGGAGCAAGGAAGGAGGCAGTGGTCTGCTCTGACTGTCAAGCTGTTCTTCAGGCCAAGTACAACAATAAAGACAAAAGCAGCTGCAGTGTATATTCAGTGAGAAACCCAGGGAGTTACAGCCCACCTTCTGCAAAAACTTTGCTCTTTTGTGCTGAATGGAGTGTTGTTTCAAAGGGGCTTGCTTGTCTGCAGTGTCTTAAAATTGTTATACCTTTTGTAATCTTTTAAGTGCGTGCCACAACATGCCTTGCTGATTTTCAAGCCCTCTGGCATTGAAGCCAGACTATCATTTTCCCTGGTTTTACAGCTTACTCATAGATTTTTGGTGAAGTCCTCGCAGATGTCGCTGACATTGCAGACACCGCAGCCTCTCCTTGGCAGCAGACTTCTGGCTTTGTTGCACAGAGGTAGCAGACAAGGTTTGTAAATGGATAGGCTGAACAGGGCTTTCTGTAACAAGACCAAATGCTTTCCATCCTTTAGTTCTGGAAGATATTTTAAAGTCTGACTAGAAAAAAAAAAAAAAAAGAAAAAGAAAAAAGGAGACCTCTTTGAACTTGAGGTTATGTTACAAACAGCTCATAGAAAGCAAGTGATGTTTGATCCTCCAGTCTGCTTCCAGCTGTAAGGTTTGCCTGTGAAAAACATAGGAATATTATTATTATTATTTTTTCTTTTGAGATGCCAGACCTTTTAATGACTGTCCTTTCATATGCGAGTCACCGTACAGATAGTTAATCCAGTCATAAACCCTTTTCCAACACATTTTTTGAAATCAGGTGGTGATCTTGCCAGGGATCTACCTTTCTGTGAGGATTTAAGGACACAGACAAGTGGGGTCCAGAACTCTGCGTAGCCAGATGGCTCCCCCCTCAGATAAAAGAACCTGTTGGCCAGAGAAACCATCAACTTTCAGGAAACAAAAAATAAAAGAAAAGTGTATGGGAGAGGGGAGGTGGAAGGTGTGAAGCTCAAAGTGAGAAGCCAGAGGGATTAAATCCGAAGTAGAAAACAGTTTCTGGTAATGGCTGACCTCTGTAGATAATGAACAGAACAACCATGACGTAGTCCCATTTAAAGCTTTTTACATTATTCCACAATGGTTATTCAGTCCTGAATGGATTATAAACCAAATTATTCCTCCTTAAGATGGAAACTGATGTATCTGCTGAAACACCACTAGTGCTGGACCCTGCTACTGCCTGAACCGCTGTGGCATCTTTGGCTCAGAGCATGGTTAACAGAGCTGAGGCAGGATGAAGTAGTAGGTTTAACACACACACAAAAGCTGAAAAAAGGCTGTAATATCCTGGCTTAAGAATGTGAGGTGTCCAACAAATGGGACACAAAAGGGGTAGTTGATAGAGGGTTGGTGTCCTGGGCTGGTGTTTTGAAGAATAGATGTGTGAGTTGTGGAAAACCATTCCTGTAGTCATAGTAGATGTTTGCTGAGTTCAGAAATGCTGTGATTAGTGACTGAGACCAACAGCTTATTTCGCAGAAACACAAGGGAGCTGTGAAGGTGAGGCACATTTAAGGCGTGACACTACACTGAACTCAAATCTTTTAATGTAAGGTGTTAGACTGCACCAAAACCGGGTGTGGGTAGGTTCCCCTCTGTTCTGCACTGATTTGGAAATGTTCATGTCCTCGTTCTTAGTTAATTTGAGTGGACTCCACAGTCTGATAGTTGCACTGAGACTGTGGACCATGGCAGGTATGTTCCAGGAAGGTCCCAGCTGTCTTCTGTGGGACTGCTGCTTTGCAGTAGTAAGGCTGAGATGCAGCTGTGTGAAGGCAACAGGCCAAAGCTACCCATAAGAGAAAATACTGTGCAATAACTAGCTGTTCCCAGAAAGAAAGGGAAACTAATCTTGACGCAATTGATCTTTAGCTCTTTAAGGGCAGCTTCTAGAGGGCACATTGCCTGGAATTCAGGGGAAAAATAATGGTGATTGCAGACCTCGGGGTCCTTTTCGAATTACCTTGCGGACATTAAAAACATTAACACAAGGCTCAGTGTGCATGAAATGATGCACTCTGATGTGCTGATGCATCCTCGTGTTACAGTACCTGTGCATCCATGTGTCATCCTTAAGCCGTGTGTCATCGCTGTCTCCCCAGCAATTTTCTTTTTGTTGGCAGAAAATTGTTAATGTAATTTTTTTGATCCTTTGACGTTGCCTTAATGAGTGCAAATACTTTTCTTTTTTTATAAAAGAGAAATTAAATTAAATACAAGCCCAGGGTCTGGCGAGGTATTAACATTTTTTATTATAGCTAATCCATTCTTGTGCTGAAATTTTCCTAGTTTCATACTGATGGGAGGAGAGCTTTGAAGGATATTTCATTAATGCACCATCCTATTACAATACATACATTAAATGGATTTAATAGTTTAGAGTTGAGTCAGTTATTTGCTTCATAAGCTGCCACTTACCATCCCACAGATAATCCTATTTGGCAGCTCTCTTTTAGTTGACCAAGGCAAATTGAATTACTATACTACAGAGATAAAAATTTGCTCATAATTTCTACTGTTTGCGAGGTGAGGGCTCCGGAGGAGGATTCTGACTGTGCCTCCTGCCATCTGGTACTTTGCCTGGAAATAGAAAGCTTGGTCTTTGGCTTCGCACAGCATTACACTGATCATGCACGGATGTCTCTCACAAAAGTTAGGAGGTGTTTCATCGCGTTTTGCAGCCCTTTGCTCATAGGCTTTGTTGCTGTTCAGGTGGTGTCATCTGGGAAAACCGTTTGCTGAAGAGTTATCTCTAAAGAAGTTTCCTTGCAGATTTTTTTCTTCCACCAAATGAGTGCATTGCTTTGAGTTGTCCCTTCCTGAATTGCTTTAACTCTGGTGCCTGGATTAGTATCCAGCAGCATCTGAGCTGATTTGAGGGAAAATCCACATGCCATCCTGCTGCAGAAAACTGGAAACAGCTGTTAATGTGAGTGGGAGCTTAAAGCTCAGTCATTCTGATTTTTTTTTCCGGGTGGCACCCAGGATTATTAGTGAATTGTGGTGGGTTTTGTTTTGTTTTGGTTCTGTTTTTGGTCACTTTAAGATTTTTATGTTACCAGCTTTCATGTGCAAAAGGACTTGCTGAGTATACTGTTTTCTCCACTGACACTTAGAGCTAGCAACATGTTAGCTAGTGGAGTCAGAAAGGGCTATTCTAAAATTTGAGTACTATGTAATGTTTTCCATGAGTTTAGTTTTCAAGTAATTCAGAAAAAAAAGTTTTCAGCTACTCAGCTACTGTGGCGCATTTATGATTTTCTAATGACTATTCAAATTAGTCCTCTACCACTTTAGGGAAATAGTATTAAAAAGGAGGACTTTATATGACACGTTTTATATGTAAGTACACTAGTTTGTGTGGTATTATGATGTTCAGGTTGATTCTGTTTCAAATGTGAACATTGTAATGCATAAACAAAACAAGTCAGTACTTGAGCAAAAATGTCCCAGCTCTTTTCTACATGGCGCAGTTGCTGTCGGCACAGTGGAAGTGCGCAGATCCTGCAGCATCCTTATCCCGTTGGCAGCAGCTCAGCTCACACAGGACGCCTGCATCCCAGGGAGCTGAGTTGGTTGAAGTGGTGATTTTCTGGCTTTCAGTCAAATCTCCAGCAGATGACGTTAGTACAGAATTACAGATCAGTGTAAGTGACGGTACTGAGGCGGCTGTTGCAAGTTCAGCTCTTGGTGCACAAACTGCTGGCATGTTGGCGCCAGCTAAGGATGGACATATTTGCACAAGAGCTACCCAAAGAAGCTCTTACCTGCACGCAGTGAGGAGTTGCTGTGCCGTAGCTGAGGCACAAACCCACGTGCTGGAGTGCAACACCAGGCCTTAGCAAGATGAGGCTCTTCAGTGTAAAAAGGGAATTGCACACAAATAGAAATACACTCAGTGTGGAGTTGGCTAAAGCTGCTTGCAGTGCTTAAACAAATGGCACAAAATTTGAATATTCAAGCTGGCTGGTGAACGTGATTATAGAGAGAATTAAAGTGGAAGCGTTTAATTCTGCCTTCCATCCATCCCTCCTCCCTCATACCTGCGCCCCGGGTGAGTCCGATGGTGGACACCCCTGGGAGGCAGGGGTAGGTAGCACAGCCCCTAAATGTAACGTGTCCTGAAGCGTGCTCCTGGGGCGTGTGCACCAAGATGCAGGCATTAAAAGCAGAAGTGAATTTCTGCGTTTGTCATTTGCCTAACGCCCTTCCTGGCAGAGGCAGAGCGGAGCCGGCTGCATGTGTATTTTCAAAGAGCTACAGCTCCCTTCTCCCTGCGAGGAGAAATTAAGGGGGTGTAACAGGCTTGAACGCTTAGCAGGTATTAAGAGCCAGCATGTTCCTTGCCTCTGCGAGTAAACCGAGAGCTGATAAGGTGAAGGAATCACGTGTCGAGGCAGGTTATAAAACCACCGCTCCACGTGGCTGTTGAGATGTTCTGTCGGGCTTAGGAGATTTTGAAATTTGCCTTTGCTGGCAGGCTGCCTCGCACAGCAGGAACAGGGCATGCGGGAGCAAGGCGCCGATGGCCCCAGCAGTAATCTGCTAACAGCCTGCTCACGGGCAGGAGTCCCTGGCGTGCCCGGCTCATCCCTGGCTGCCGCATGCCACATCTGCACCCCAGGGCCATGCAGGCAGCTCGCGCCCCGCAGCTGCTGCCGTGCTGGGTTCTGGGCGTGCTGTTTGCGTGCCTTGGGTTAGCTCCTTAGCCGCAGGCAGCTCAGCCAGAGCTTTATAGCAAAGGTGAGTCAGCCTCGCTGTTGGGGCATAATCAGGGATTTTTAATGTTTCATCTCTCAGAGAAAAAGGTGGCGGTGTCACCACCTCATGCTGGTGGCTGGGTGAGCTTCCTTTGTTTCCCCACATGTGGGGAGAGGGAACAAGGTGCAGACTGATCCCAGTTCCAAGACAGGCTTGGCTTTCTTGGTGCCCTCCCTTCCCCCTCAATAAATCTGTGCTTGATAAGATGAGCTGCAGGAGTCATGGGTTTGCAGCAGTACCAGCAGGATAAATATTTCTGTATTTCTAGCTGATTTGAAGATGATTGGTGTATGTTCTCTTCCTTTTTTTGGCAAAGGTTAGCCCCATTAGATGTACCGTTCTTCATTTCAGCTCCTCTTCCCATCTGTTCTGTCTCTTTGCAGTGGAAGCTGAGGAGAGGCAGCTCCCACTCGGGCTGCCAGATAGCTCCGTCTCCCATAAATGAGAAAATATCTTGGCGTGCAGTGGAGCGGTGCCCTCCTGCACACACACGTCGGGTTGCACCGTGAGGGCAGACCGGGCTCTCTGAAGCCGTGACAGTGGCACGTCCCCGGGGCCGGCCTGTGCGGATGAGAGAGCACCGCTGTCCTTCGGATCGGGGCGAGGATCCCCAGCACTAAGCTAGGAACCAGGGGAACCTACACAGCCTCTGCCTGAGCAACCAGGTTATCAGAGCAGTAGGTAGGAAAAATAAATCTGTGTTTAAAATCCTAAAAGTATTATACAGTCAGTAAATAAAGGAAAATGCACCTAGGTAAGGGATACAGAATTTAGAGATGACCATCACACAGAATTTATGATTATCTGGATAATTAAAAACATAAAGCAGATACATTTGCTGAAAATCTCCACAGTTTACCTTGGAACTCCCTGGCAGGTGGCCTTTTCATTAGGGAGGAAATCTTATTTCCCAAAGTCCAGAATCTTGCTTCCTTTCCCTGACTTCCAAAGATTTTGTGGTGTCTGTATAGGGGCACCTTTGTATAACATCGGTTCTGTTTAGAGAGGAGCATTGCCTTTGAGAAAAGCTGTCTTTGGGGTACTTGATGTAAAAATACTTCTTTGAGGCAAAGAGATACTTATTCCAAGTAATTGTTTATTAGAAATACAACATCACCTTACTGTATATGACACAAGTTGGTTTGCAGCGCAGCTGGCTGGCTTTTGCTCGACGATCAGAAGGCTGGGCTCATGCCTCTCTTCTGGTTCTTACATTTGGCATCTGCTGGTCTGCTGATTTCCTGCTCAGTATTAACTCTGAATAAGTAAAGATGCATTTGAAATATACCATTACTGATTTGTGTTCATCTTCTTGAGCTTATACTGATTCAACCCTTTTAATGTTACGTAAAATGCTCGCCAGCCAACTGAAGTAGTTTGCCAGGTAGGCAATAGCTCCCCTGATGGCTAATCTGTCTTGTGAGATCACGAGGCAGGGGCATATTGCCTCTGGGTGTGTGGTGGCAGGAAGGGGAACCGTGCTTCTGGCACCAGGCACTCCTGATGGTGGGTGCAAACCTGCACATTATACAAAAAGATGTACCCCGTGTTACGTTAGCATTGCTAGACACTCAGGCCAGGGCTCTGGGCTCTGCTTTTGGGGGTGGGAGACTGCCTTTGTGTGTGTGTGTGTGTGGATGCCCCATCCCTGGAGGTGCTCAAGGCCAGGCTGGATGAGGCCCTGGGCCAACCTGGTCTGGTGGGAGGTGTCCCTGCCCATGGCAGGGGGCTGGGACTGGGTGGTCTGTGAGGTCCCTTCCCACCCAAGCCATTCTGTGATTATGATTGACGATTTTCTCCCAAAGAAGATGAGTCCTTAATGCTTTTTTAGTTAATTACAATTTTAGTTAATATGAATTGTTAATAGCCGGATATTTATTTAAAACCACATGCTCTGGGCGCTGATTAATTTTTCCTGTACTTTATTGCATGTGGTGGGGAACAATTCCTGTGAGAAATTTTGCTTTTGGCAGCTAGTGTAGTCGACAGGAAGTTCTTAAATTTGATGATATTCCAATATTACCCCAAAAGAATATTCCTCCCTGGTTGCCACGTGGGGGGAGTGATATTACAGGATTTTACTATATTGCATGTAACTATAATTGTACAGTATATATTTAGAGTACTGTGTATATACATAGTAATATTGTAATAAGTGATACAGAATAGTAATATATTGCTGTGTATTGCTGTAGGCAACCTGCTGGGCTGTTACATGTATATAAGCTTCTTTTGGCATCTTCAAATGTCTGTCTGTAGATAGAAGCATTGCACATCGCTGTGTCTTGGCCAGCAGTTTGTAGATTGCCCTGCACTGCCTTCCAGTAACAGTAAGGACATCTGCTCTGAATGCTGGGTCTCAAAACTACAGTGCAACCAGTTTTCTCCCAGTTAACTTTATATTTCCACTTTCATTTCCCTTGTTTTAGGGTAAGTCATGAAAAACCTACAAGAAAGGAAGATGGTTTATTCACATATTTTTATTTTAGAAATACTTGAATTTGTTTGGATCGGTGGGCAAATGTCTTTTATTTGTGGTGTGCCTTGCATTTGTAGAGCAATTCTGTTTTGTGGGGCCACAAATCCCTTTACAGTGTAGATAACAGGCCATGTTGGCTGTGGAGAACTGTGGCAGCGCAGAGCCACTTTCTTGGAACTGGTGCTAAATACTGATGTGCTGATTATCTTTAGGCATGGAAGTACTCTGTGTACTCTTGAATAGCATCGTGTTACTCAAGGAGTGATTGAGTATTATTGTGCTACTGTGCTGATGCATTTGTGTGTTTATATCCACTGTTCCTTTCGTTTTTCCTAATTACAGAAGGAGGACCAAGAATAGAAGAGTGACCTATGATTTGGAGTATCAAAAGTATTTAAACAAAATTTATTATAAAGTTATTCATTTTTTTTCTCCTGAGATTTAAAAGAAAAGATGCACCTTTATCTTGGGAAAGCTCTGTTCATCCTACTAAGTGTTGATATTAGTTCCAGTCGGAATACGATAGTAAGAGCAGGTCTTACTGAAAAGCCTATTGGAAATCCGTAGAGGAATTGTAGTTAGTCATCATTGTGCAACTTTTATTTTATGCTAAATACTTTACAGTCTGCTAGTAGTTTTAAACAAATTGTAGTGGTTTTCAAATAGTAGGTTGGAGGATTTAGGGAGGTTTTGTAAAATGGCAAATTTGACTTTTAGAAGGAAGGTGACAGTTATAAGAACTTAAACGCTGCCTGCTGCCAAAATACTCATTCAAAAATCATACATTTGTGGTAGTGGACACTAAGCAAAACCAGATTAAATCTTTACCTTGGCATGCAGGCACTGTTCAAGTGTTTGTCATGCCAGACACATGTAACATGTACAGATGGGAAGGGCCATTTCTATATTTATATAAAGCTCAAAGACTGAGGAAATGAAAAGTAATTCAGGTCTGAAACTTCTCACTGCAGCTAAGAAATACAAATGTGTTTGGTGATTACAAGTAGCTCAAATTTAAGAAACTCACAAAAAGTTTGAAATTCAGTATCTAAAAACATCATCCACATTTTTTTTTTTTAATGTTCATGATTATAGTTTGCAAGATTATATCAAGCAATTGAGAAAATAAGCCAACTGAAATTGAAAATTGTGCATATGGATGCACATAAGTAATTTATTGTACTTTTCTCAAGCTTATCTTTAAGCTCACAGACTTGTGTACAGGAAAGATGATCGTGTATTGCCTGTTTCCTTCCCCAAGTTTCCGTATGTTATGCTAAGTTCTTAAGAACCTTCTGAAGCTCACCTTGTTGTCAATCTCTGCAATACAGCTCCTTGCTGAAAGTAACACCTAGTTCTGAATAATAATTTCATGACTTTAATGCATTTTGATTTCAGTGGCTGAAATAACTTTCACCCTTAAACATCCCAGACTCCTGTCTGAGGCACTATAGATCTCTATTCCTGTCTGTCTTGTCATCCTTGAAGTTTTTATCTCATATCTTTCTTCAGCTCTTTGATTTATTTGTTGTCATTGTCTCCAACATCTGGAATCTGTTTTTCATTCTGTCAACTCTGTGTAGCACAAATTCTTTAACTGAGCTCTAGACAACTTCACTGTCACCCAGAATCAATCCCCAGACTCGTATCTTCACATTCTTACGGTCCACCTACCATTTCTTTTTCATCCCTTCCTTTGCCAGATATTCATACTAGACTTTATGAGAAAATACTTGGAATCACTTTCAATCTTTGTGAAACAGTTTGTTGTTTGAACTGTGGAGCTGCATAAAGGTTTGTATTAAGAAACTGATGGAGAGTTACAATCCTTGCACAGTATTTCAGGGCAAGGCACACTTAAAGCCAGGAATGTTATCTCTGGATGGGTTTTTGTGCCTGTGGCGATCACTTTGGAAGTATATTAAGAGGAGACACAGAGGAATTAATAGCAAAAACAAGGCAGAGAATGTGAAACTCTTAGTACACGAGAGGTTGGTTTAAGTGGTTGGAATGATAGTACTTAGTGACACCTAAGTATCACTTCTCTGTTTCTAATAGAGAGCAGAAAAGAGATTCTGAGGAGGCAGGCTGTAATGTACTAAACTGGAAGATACATTTATGTTTGGTCATATGTTTCTACAGATGTTATTCTTCAGTCTTACAGTCATTTATAGATGCTGTAAAATATGTAAAATATGTATGTTACTGTTTCAGCCATTAATGAATTTCCTGAAGATGTATTTACAAATAAAGAACGGCAGCAAGGAGGGGTTCTGCTTCACATCATTGCTGTAAGTTTTCCTCTACTGTGCTTAATTTTTGTTTTCCTTGTATTTTTTATTTTTTAAGATGTCAGTCATCTTAGTGCCCTTACTAAACAGACATCTGTATTAAGCAACCTAATAATTTGGTTTCATTCTTCTGGTATATCTATATGGTACAAATGCTTAAAAGGAAGGATTTATTTAAGAAAATGATGCATGTCAGAATCTTTAGTGCCTGCGCATTCATCCTCTTGGAGATAAAATCCTGGGCCCATGGATCACAGAGTGATTTCTTCCACTCACTTCTATTTGTTTGCATTTCATCTTACGTAAACAGAGTTTTGGATTCCTTTGCTGATTACATCATCCATGATGTGGAAGATTATTGATTCTCCTTCTTTTCTATTGTGTCTCTATGCAAAAGATGAAATTGTGATATAAAACAAACAAACAAAAACCCCACCAAACTGAAGAATATAGAAAAAGTCATGTGGAGGTTTATATTTTATTACAGAAAAAGCAAAACAAATAAGGCCTGCAGGGTCCAGCTTTCCTTTACAAGCTCAGAAAAAAGAAGGTGTTTTTGATGGAGAACAGCAGGATTAGGCCTACTATGCAAACAAGAAACATAAATCCGCGTAAAACAGTGGGAGAATCGTGTGTATGCATGAAATCAGGGTCATTACTGAGAGGTGTGGTGCAACGAGCCATGGTCACTTACTTCCAAGTGTGATTATTTCTTTTGTGTTGCTAATCAACAAGGTGTTGCTTTCTCTGCAATTACTTGGTCCAATAATCAATTGCAAATACTAGTGAGGAGTATGTAACTTGGTAAAGCCCTGCCTGTTACTTTATTGTCTATGAATTCTTTTGAGGCACCCTGTTCTTTCAAACTGTGGTATTTTGTATTCTATGGTCTGGCAGCCATTCTTGGCCTAAACTTAACCCTGGTACAAGAATCTGCTTTTATGCTGTAAAATGATCAGCAGAGATATTTTTATTTGGAATGGGATAGAAAATGAAGCTATATATTCTTGCTAGTCTGAATAAATAACATTGCCTTTTTCTTATTTTTATGTGGAGGAAGTATCTGAAATATTTCCTGAATTAATTTTCTTACAGGCTCTGTACATGTTCTATGCTTTGGCTATAGTATGTGATGACTTCTTTGTTCCATCCTTAGAGAAGATTTGTGAGGTATGTTAAAGAACTTTATTCCTCATTTGAAAATTTACTTGAAGAACATCAGAGAACTGAACATTTTTTGTCCTCATTGCTTGGAGTTCCTTCCTGTGAATTTTTTGGCCTCAGTGCTTTGCAAATGATTTGAGCTTTCCAACAAAAATCTAACTCGTGGTCTGGGCACACTGGTCCCCCTGGCCATGTTCAAAGAGATAAACTGAATGACTTAAGGTGATCAGCCCCCAAAATCCATCCTTAAATACCTGAAGCATGTAGATAGGACGGATATGACATATGGATTGAATTTATTACTGTACCTCTAGTTTTAAATTTTACTTGTGAAAAAAAATCACATATAGACAAATTAATGTGTTGCTGTGCAATTTTTATTGCACATCTGCCACTGTATCAGCATGGGAAAAGCGCGTGTGGGGTCCTAGGACACAGTGGAGAAAAGTGAGAAAGGACAGAATGCATGAGAAATGCATATCTTGGTTTGATATAGAATGGGAATATATATTTTGATGTCCAAAATTTTAGTACATTCCTTTACATAATTGTTAAGATGTTGTAAAATCACATTTGGGTTTCTAATTAAGGGAGATGATCAGAGAGGGTAGAATTTGTACTTGGCAAGAAAATGTTATGTTAAGTAAGACTTTGGTGAACTACTACAAAATGCATACAAAATACAAGACCAGATTTTGTTTCCATTTTGATGGCAAAGTGGAAGACTCATCTTCACTTTTAAACAAGTGCATATGACCATTTTCTGAAAAACTCCTGTAGCTAGTAAAAAAAAGTCTATTTTCCTATGGATATATGCACTGAATTCCAATTAATGTTACTTAGAGCTATGTACTTTTACTTATCAATAGAGGGACAGATGGAAGAATAAGGAAGGCAACAAATACCAGCAAAATATTCAATAAGGATCTTCCCTTTCCCTTTTCAGATGTTCTTGTCTTCAGCATGTACCTTATACACGAGTTGTACGAGTTGAATTGTACCAATTAAGTTGTAATTGATTTTTCTCAAAAACCTTTGCATCGTCTCATATTCTGCTGAATACTGAGACAGCTAAGAAGACTTCAAATAGTTGGCATACTTATGTTTGAGCTCCTTCAGCAATATGACTGGTTAAAGATCACATGGTAGAGTAAGAGCTTGTGTTTCTGTTTTTTCAGATTCTGTAGGATGCCATTTTTATCTGCTTAAAATGTTGTATACTGACTGAGAAATCCATGATTTTTGTACTCGTCCTTATGTCACTAACCACTTCTCTGTCCTCGGAAGAGAGATGAGGTACTAACGATGAGTCTAGAGACTCTCAAAACAAAAAGCTTCTCCATGAAACCTTCTTTATAGTTCAAGGGAAAGATCCTCAGCATGAAATTGATGCAGCTTAGTTGTGGAGTTAAATATTTCTACTGGTCTGAGAAGTCTGAAGGATCTATATCCTATTAGAGCTTAAGAGACACTGTCATAAAAATAGATCTAACTACTGTGTGCTGGCCTCTCTGTGTCTAATTGGACTAATTTTGTGTGTGTCAGTGGACTCACTTTTGATTAACACAGTCGTAAGTGAAGACAGAATTAGGCCTGCTGTTAATAAGATTAATTCACAGAGATTATATTTTTCTCTTGTCAATTTTGAAATTATAGAGACCCCAGGAATTGGCCTTAATTCTTGAATGGTTGCGTTTAAAGTACCAAAAGTGCATGCATGAATGCAATTTGAGTTTACAATCTTTTTGAGTCTGCAGAAATGCTTTTCTCTAATCAGCTACATCTAAGCCACAATCAGCTAATCAGTTATTTATAAGTACATAGTATTTTCTGACACCTCACTGTCTTAGGGTAAAAACATTCTACTTGTCCAAAGTCTATTTGCCTTCCTAAGAGGCAGTGTCTATTTCTGTATCACAATGACTGATCATTCTTTAATAGCACTGTGGCCAAAAATGATGGGCTTTTCTATCTTTGCAGCTACGGAACTGTGCAATACAAGCAAAGTACCAATTACTTACATAACCGTAACTTCTCTTCCAGAAACTACATTTAAGTGAAGATGTTGCTGGGGCCACATTCATGGCTGCAGGGAGCTCCACGCCAGAACTGTTTGCATCTGTTATAGGTATGGAGCACACACACTCGTTTTTGTGAGATCTGTTAAAAAATCAGCAGCAGATCAAGCAGAGGTATCCAAAAGTAATACTATTCTTCTGTCAATTTATAATCAGCAATTGCAGCTGTCAGCTAGTCTGTGGTTCATGGTGTAATTAACTACTCAAAATATCTCATGAAACTGTGAATCTCCTCTCAAAACACAGCGAGGAATGGCTGATTCTGAGCATAGGAAGTAAAAGAAGAGATTTATTGCAGTCCCCTGAGAGAGAATTTGAGGTATTTGATTCTTTCTTCACAAATAAAGGGAATTAATTTTAGCAAGGAAGTAGGAGAACAAAGAACAGTGGAAAAGAACAAATTAATGTACAGATAAGTCAGATCTGTTAAATCAGAAGGACATGATGTTCTGTGTACATTACTTATGGATTTTTTCAAGTAATCTCTGTACTATTAAGGATTATTTTTATAGAAAGGAGGTCTAGATGGCAAAAACAGTACCTATTAAGGGAAAGAAGGACATTGGATTACACTGGTAGGGAAGGAGGAAAGCAGCAAACATGTTTTTAGAAAAGCTTTAGTATTCTTTCTGCTACTATAGTGACTGACATTCTTACACACTTTAGGGGAATACAGTCTAAAGGAGTGCACTGTATCATGTCTGCATTATTAAAAAGCTAGATTTAAACCTGGAGATGGATCTCAAGACATACTACAAAATATAATAAATAATGTTTTTATGAATAACTGGAGTGAAATGATGGGAACTAGATGGAAGGCAAAAACAGGACGAAGAAAGATCGTGATCAATTTGAAATCAACAAGATGAAGTTTAATATCAGCAAATGAGAAGCATAAAAAATTGAATATATGTGTAAAAGGAATAATAATTGGTTGGAGAGCTAAAGATCTAACAGCGCCTTGAAGTATTGCAAAAGAAACAGGAGTAGAGGAATAGTTGATGGTGGGATGTTGCAAATAACAACTGGTTATATGTTGGGCCCATTTATAAAGCCTAAGCGTTATAAATTATCCTGCTTTGCTCAGATCTGCTAGACAGGATTTGGGATATTGTATTCAGTCTTGTTACTGTGCTTCAGGAGAGTTGCAGACAAATCAGAAAAAGTGCAGTGATGTGGAAAAAATGGTAAGATATTCAGAAATTATTATCTTAAATCTTGAGAAAAAGGTGAGTGTAGGTCTTTAAGTCTCTCTTCAGTGAAAGATGTAAAGTACAAGACACAGCTTTCTAGTGCATTCAAGTTTGGTCCTGTCACAGTGATGAAGATTACATTAGGTAATCCATGGAGAACTCTTCGAGCCCTTAATTTTTGTCATTCTGATACAATTATGTTACCAATAGGTATTTGAGGGATTGATAAGTTCAGTACTAAAGAAAATATGAACATTGGTACTAGAGGACGTTAAAGTTGAATCCTTGTTGCCTGTTGGAGTCAGAAGGCACACATTACTACACTCAAGATAGCTACCTGTTTTTTTAGGGAAGAATCTGTTATTTCCATGAGATATTCCAAGAAGATGGTAAATATTAAATGCCTGAGAGAAAGGTTTCTGTGCTTTGTTATACTCTGTGAAATGAATTTCATGCTCCTGATGTGATTGAAAATGTTTTTCACTCATTTGAATGGATTATTACACCAGTAACAGCCAACATGTGAAATGCAGGACTTAGTGTAGAACTAACTAGCTAAGAAAGTTATTTAATTTTAATAAAAATATATGTGTAGAGATGTTCAGCCAAAAATGGGGAGCTGTTAGCTAGACTAAAAGCACAAAATACTCCATGGAGGAGTTAGAAGTTATTACGAAGCATGTTTTCTAAAAATTCCAAATGATCTCTTATTCTTGGGTATCACATGTTCTGATTAATTGTCTGTGGCCTGAAAAGAATGCATGTTTTGCTTGTTCTGCAGGTGTATTTATCACTCATGGAGATGTAGGAGTAGGGACCATTGTTGGTTCAGCAGTTTTTAACATCCTCTGCATTGTTGGTGTCTGTGGACTGTTTGCAGGACAGGTTAGTAAAATGTATGTTTGTGGAGTTCAATTGCTTATATTTTAGGTGTTTGCATGAATAAATATTTAAAAAGAATAAAGCAAAAAGAACCATTAGTTTAAACAAACAAACAAACAACAAGCTGGCATGGGGAGAAATGTCAATTTTGGAAAGAATTTACATATACTTTGCAAATAGCAAATGTTTCCACAAAGTTCAGCTGTAGTTTCATTACTCTGAACACGGAGCATACAAAGGAACCTGACTCCTTTTCATACAATACCATGTCCACAGTGAGCTGATCAGTGGCCTTTGTTAGTCCTTCCTGCTACTGATTGTGATCAAAGAATCTGGGACTCAGGCAGGAGATTTAGTCTATCTACTCAATAGATTGTAAGACTGTGTATCAATTCGTTTTTCTGTATTAAGTCCGACATGTCCACAGCTGGAATGAAGTGGGAACCATTGGTTTGCTGCACTACAATGAATTGTGCTTCAGAGTTGAAATTATGGCAAACTAGAATATTATTAGTAAAAGAAAAACAAACAAACAAACAAAAAACATTAAAAATATTAATGGAAGTTTCTATATGATTTTTATCAAGGGTGGTTATTATAGATTCATTGTTTAACAAACTCCTGTTAGCATAAAACTATTTGTTCCAGAATTGTTAATCATAATTCTGCTCGCACACCTAAGTGATTGCAAGGTGGAAGCCTTTGTTTTGTCTTTAGAATCACTTAATTTTGTTGTCTAAAGCTGTGATATTTTTCAGGTGGTTTGTCTCACCCAGTGGGCTGTGTTCCGGGACTCTGTGTACTACACGCTATCTGTTATCGTACTTATTGTTGTAAGTAGTTTTCTTACCAAATGAAGTTATAAGTGTTTCATTCCTTGAATTTTTGGAGGACCAATCTGCTAAGCATGCTGGTAAACAATTTTTTCCCGCTACTTCTAGTGGCATCCAGAAGAGAGTGCTCAGCTCTACAATGTGATCCAAATATGAAAACTTCATACAGCCCCACAGAATACGTGCCCATCACAGCTGTCAGTGTCCATTCATGTTGTACCTACAGCCTGTGAAGTTCTGCAGGCTGGTAGGCTGTTGTTATATGGTGCAGTTAGCAGTCTCTTCTTACCTAGGGGACTGCTAGTGGAGATAAAAAGTTTTGAGCTGCACCTTTATTTTAAATAGACAAGGTGGCTATATCTTGCTTCTATATAGTAGTTCTGTTTCACAGGTTCTGGGTAAATTTTTCTAAATAGAGCAATGTGAGGTATCACTTTGTTTGTCTAGACCATTGTAGTAGATCCTGAACATACACTTTTATAGCGTCCAGTAGCAGGGAGGGGAAGAAAGTCTGATTTGTAGTAAGTATAGATCACTACCAGCCCAATCAGTTACAGGAGTTACACAGCCTCACAGAAGCATAAAATGGTTTGGGTTAGAAAGGACCTTTAAAGATCATCTAATCCAACCTCTCTGCCATGGGCAGGGACACCTCCCACCAGACCAGGTTGCCAAAAGCCCCATCCAACCTGGTCTTGAACGCCTCCAGGGATGGGGCATCCACAGCTTCTCTGGGCAGCCTGTGCCAGTGCCTCACCGCCCTCAGAGTAAAGAATTTCTTTATATCTAATCTAGATCTACCCTATTCTAGGTTAAAGTCATTACCCCTTCTCCTATCACTACGTGCCCTTTCTTAGAAGCCCTCTTACTATGGAAAGGTTGCAAAAAGGTTTCCCAGAAAGCCTTCTCTTCTCCAGGCTAAACAACCACACTGCCTCAGCCTTTCTTTGTAGGAGCAATGTTGCAGCCCTCTGATCATCCTTCTGGCTGTCCTCTGGATCCACTCTAACAGGTCCATGTCTATCATGTGGCTCCAGAGCTGATCATGTCAGCTGCACCACTCAGCTTGTTGTCATTCACAATCTTCCTGAGGGTGCACTCAATCCTGCTGTCTATGTCATTAATAAAGCTATTAAACAGTACAGACCCCGGGGACCACTGCTCATCACTGATCTCCACCTGGACATTGAGTTGTTGATTGCAACTCTCTGGATGCAGCCATCCAACCAATTCCTTATTCACCAAATAGTCCTCCCTTCACACCCATAGCCCTTCAATTTAGAGACAAGAAGTACATAGGGTGGAGTAAAATGTGTGTAACCACTTGGCCTAAAAGCAGAAGTGAAATGTCTTCCTCTTTTGCTAAAACTAGACTAGCTGTTAAAAGGACTCAGAGCCATGTTTCTTCAAAATACATGATTTCACTATCATTTGCAGGTGCTCAGCTCATATGTCTTTCTCACACTCACACTTTTAATAAATAATATTTATTATATAAATAATAAAAATAAATATATAAATATAAATAATATTTATTTATTTATTATACAGTCACTGACAAGATCCAAGTTTGGTGTTTTGGAGCTGTGAAAGTTTTGGTTAGAAAGGGTCAAAAGGGGAAAACTCCAGTAGCTTATGTGTTGACATGACTGATATTTATTAAATAAACTTGAATGCTTTTCAAGATAGATCAGAGACGTACATTTATGTTTCCTGTTTTTTTCTTCTTCTAGTTCATATATGACGAGAAAATAGAATGGTAAGTTGTGCAAACTATTCCTTACAGTCCCGTATTCACCATGAGACCGATCGGTACAGTTGCAGTGTACCTAGATTTCATTCATGTACTGTGTAAGCACAGCTGGATTTGACATGTAGGAAATCCAAAGTATTTTCTTTGGTTATATTTTTTTAAGATGATCAGGAGAATCTAAGAAAATTTAAAAACTTGGAAACATTAACTAAGTGAACAGGCTATACATAAGACTTGAAGGACTCACACATACAGGGAGCATAACCAAAGTTCTTCTGCTCTTACCCTAGTTGTTAATGTTTAGGGAGGTACTAGGTGTCCTACAGAACAGTACAAGGTGGGATTCTAGTGGAAGATGATAGTCATCTTCTGAAATAGTTTTCTCAGAGTGCCTGGCCTGTGCTTCGGCACTGAAATGATAGAATGCCTTGGCATTGTGATCCTCAGAGAGCAGCTCTGGTTTCAGTCTGCGTAGCACATTTCTGAAATACATGTTACATTTTTTTGAAAGTTTATTGGAACGTGGGAGTCTTGCTGCGCCCATTCTCCTGAAACACCATTAAATCTTAATGATGTGAATCCTGTGTACACAAACCTGACTTGTACTAGACATTTAATGCACATTCCTACATAAAACTTGTGAAGGATACAGCTATTTGAGTGGCCTTTAACACTTTTTTTTTTTTTTTTTCGTCTCTCTGAGGTGGGAAAGCCTTATACTCATCATTATGTATTCATTCTACATACTTATCATGAAGTAAGTGCTTTTCTGTTCCATGTTCCCTTTAGGTGTTGATTGACCATCATTCTTTTGGTGTGTTTTTGACCTTAGCCCGGCTCCTGAGGACAATGCAACTAGTCATGTTTCTGTTTATGATCCCTTGCATTTTCATGCTTTATCAGTTTTGTTCCAAGTATGTGCTCAGCCAACAGCAAATATTTTCATGCATCCTTTTCATAGTGCACTGAGGTGAAGTAGCTTTCAGAAGTAGTTGAGAGGAAGTGTCATTATACAAAGATTGTTGAAAAAGTCCACAGCGTTGTAAGTACACAGCATGTCAGCTATTAAACGTACTCTGTATCCTCTGGAGAACAAAGCCAGACAGATAGACAGCTAAGCATGCACTGATTTTCAGACTATTTCATATAGGATTGTGTATGACATCCTTCTTATGTACTGCCACAGCCTCTGACAGGAGAGTCAGAGATCTGACTGCTACTGAAAGGATCTGTGAGTCCACCTTTAACTGGAAGTTGCTGGGACTTCTCCCTTGGTGTCGTGCCCTGACAAACCACCCTTTTTGGAACCTCAGCCTCCCTTCTCTCCTACCTCAGGTCTTAGCAGAGTTCATTGACAGCACTCTACAGCCCCACCTAAATTCTTTAGGTTATGGTCAACAGTCCCAGAAATACTCAATTCCTGTTGTGGGGAACACTGTGCTGAGAGAAACAGTGAGGTGGATCGAGAGCTGGTGCAGGAGGAAAGAGCCCATGGTACACTGAATGTCCTGACTCCAAAATCCACAGCTCCAGTGTTCTGCCTTCACTGAATCTGCTCTCGTGTCTTTTCACATTCTGCTGTATCTCATGAGAGAGGCACAGCTCTTGCTTTGCTAATATCTTGCCAATGAATTGGATAGTCCTTTCTCTTAGCTTCCTATTAGTTGTCAGAGAACACGCATCTACGCTTTGCTGCTTGCTTGCATAAGTTGTTCTCAGACCCTTAAAAGTTTGATGAGGAAATGAAACAATCCAGCCTTTTCAGACCTTTTTCCACTTTCAGGTACAATGTGAGGATGCAAAGTTTCTTCACCCTCAAAAGCAAGAATGTTGGAAATGGTGACACGGTCAACAATGAGCTGGAAGATGGTAATAAATGTTATACCCCTAGTTGTGATGACCCATCCATTCCATTACTGTGCAAAGGTAAGGCTGAGCAGACAGGACTTGGAAAAAAATAGTTCACAAGATATCCTTTTTTTTTTTTTTTTTCTCTTTAATGCTGATTAAAACAGTGTTACTATTCAATCTTAAGTAGGAATATTTATTTGATTAACTTGAAAATTCAGCAGTCAGATCACCAGTTGAAAAAAAAATCAAAATTTTATTTTGTGAAGATTGGAGATTCTGAAAAGCTGCTTTGCACATGGGCAGTTTTGTTTCTTATTTCTCTCTTGTTCAGTGATGAGCATACAACACTGTGAAAGAAATATATATATATTTTTTTTTGCCAGGAAGAAGGTTATTTTCACTTAAAACAAAACAAAACAAAACTAGTTGTGGACTAAAAGTTGGGGCTTGGGTCTTGATGGAAAGACATGCACAGATCAGTGGGCAAGAGGGATGACATATTGAGTTCAGATCTTCAGGAGACTGGTTTTGACATGACTAAATAGTTCTGTATACATTGCCAAGCACATATGTAAAATTGAGAAATGCAGGTTCTTTGCAGTTTGTGTCTTTATAAAGGGGAAGAGGATTATACCTATCTTTGGGTACTGAAGGTAAGGAAACATCCCTGTTTGTTTTTTTTTTAACTTTGTTTTTATCATTGTCTTACCCTTCTACCTTTCATTCCTTCTCATCTCCGTAGAGCAAAATCATTGCTACATTAAAGGCTCAAGCCATATAATTCAGTGAGCTGTTGAGCTACTCTTAATGAGTGAGGTCTCCTTGCCGTGTTCTTTGCAAACATCTCACATTCTGGGAGACTGAGCTCAGCAGCAATGTAGACAACATTTGGAAATGTCCTCATTTAATAAAAAATAGTGGCAAGCAGGAATTTGTAGCAGACGCAGAAAATCCTGCTGTTTCCTGCTGTTAGTGTTTAGACACGGTTTAGTGTTTCAAGCTAGGTAGTATCAAAGATTTACACAATGACAACACTCTGGCCTCAGTTATGGTGTTTAGACAATAGTTTAATATGGATTTAAAAATACTTCTCAAAGTAGCATAATTAAGTGAAAATGTCTTTGAAGTATTTTGATTTCATTTTACAATGAATTTTTGTGAACATTGACTGTGATGTAGTGAAGTCCATCGCTTGGACATGGAGATACAGTCATACAAGGTTTAGAGGGTACCTGCTAGGGAATTTGTTACTGATGTATTCCAGTGGGGACACAGGAAAAAGGTGATCCAGCAATTGAATATAGATATTAATGATTTTTAATTCTGAGGTGTTTGTTGGGTTCTGGTGTCTTTATGCGTGACTTAAGCTATACATTTTTAAGATTCATTCTCTATAGTCACTCTGTGGTAAAGGTATGATAACACAGACTGCTTGCCTGTCCACCTATTTCCTTTTCAGGAAATGTGAAGATTATTTAATGCTTGTGAAGAGCATGTAGAACTTTTAGGAGAAACAGCAAGAAAGCTAATGAAAGCCTGGACTCATGAGAATGATTTTTCTACTAGTTGCTGTTCTCAGCAAATTTTCTTAAAAGACGCACTGAGAATGCAGTTCAATCAGATTCCTTTTGCCTTCTCCAATACCCATTACGCAAATATATGCTGCATTGGAGGGACCATTGTTCACAGCGTAGATAAGTAGATATTATCACAGGTAAAGAGTGGAGGACATGAATAAGAGGTTAAGGAGATTATGGGGTTTGGAGTGGGCTGTCGGAGAGGAAGACAGCAGTGTTAACCTAGCTGCTCTGTAGATGGGTGCATTATGTGTCAAGAAACTGTCCTGGAAAACCATTACATGGCTCCCTGTTCTTTCTCTTTCCTGTTGGATGAAACTCTGCCATGTGATGTGCGCTACATCAGTGACCCGCTGTTAGTTGACAACTGGCTGGCTTCACAAGTTGAGCTGTGCTTTCTTCAGCAGTAGCTTTCAGAAACAGCAGCAGTGCTAGTAACTGGGAGAGAACAACTAGAGCTGTCCTCTGCCTTATCTCCAACCAGCGGTTAGCAAGTTTCAGGATCCACTGAAAAACCTCTCTTGGCTTCACCAAGGTGTAGGTCTAACCATAATGAATTTCCACAGCAGTGAAATCTGATTATTTCCCCACAGAAGACAGCTTCCTTGGGGGAGGAACATTTGTCCTACCAAGGATGTTTTTCTCTGTTGCTTCATGTGCACATAAAAGGGAGGTTCACAGTATATACTATGCAGCTCTCTTCTGTGCTTGTAAGTTTTCCATAAGCTATTTTCCATAGCTTCCAATAGTACGTTATAAAAGCTCCCACTACTGGAGTTTCGCAGACAAAAAGGAGAGCTTTTCACCAGTCAATTTCAAGGGCGAGTTCTACACACATGGGTGAAAGCAAAGTTTTAGTACTGTTTGAATAATGCTTCATTATAAAATGCAAACATATGGCTTACTGCCCTTGGGTTTTACTATATTGACCCAAATTTCCACCAGGTGGCATGGTTCGATGTCTGCCTAAAAAGAGAAACTTGGAAAAATGTGAGTTTCTGAATAGTGTGATGTGGGTACCTGAGGGCCAGATCAGGAGTCAGCTGAAGTCAGCAAGAAGCTTTCTGTTGACTTTGACAGGGCTCTTGATGATGACCCTCTGTGGTGAGGTTTAGATACTCTGTTAAAAGGAAAAGCTGTTCTCAGAAGATGTTTGTCTGAGGGATATCACAAAGGAGAAGTGGAAAGGCTTTTCACTGTCACACATTTGTAAAGATGTGGGATTTCTGCAATTTTTAGATGGAACCTGTTTGTTTTGTATGGGGCCAAGATATGTATATTTATGGGCATATGGAGTGAGACTGAAGAGCTGTTAAGAAAATATATGAGCAATTTGCTGCAGAAACTCAAAACAGCTGCAGTTAGTCATATATATATATATATATAGTGATATATTTTACATCATTGCTGAGGTTTTATCAAAGCTGAGTACGTTTTGTTACTGTCTCCTCATTGCTTTAAGAAGCAGTTCCAGAGTAACTGCAATGCTTTCATGCTTTTTTCACAGTGCTTTAAGATAAAGAAACACTGTGCAGACTAGACTGAAAAAACTCACTTGAGAGCAATTAATCTGATGATACTGTTTAAACGATGTCTGACCTTTTCTCCTTACCACGATTGCTGTCAGACATTGCTTTTTCTTTGTCTAACTACATACAGCAAATGTTAAGCTACTGTGCTTGGGTCATCTTCTGTCAGGCCTGGTTCCCAGGTAGCTTGCCTGGCTATATATAGTCCTTCAGAGGAAAAGTTGCTACGCACTAGCTGTAAAGTCATCGGAATGGCTGGGCTTCTCATTTGTATGATCAGTTGCAGTACTCAGCAAGGTTAATTTGTTTTAAATGTCAGAAGGGGGAGGATAATTGCTCCTTTATGTTTGCATTACCAAATTCAAAATTACTACTAGTTCTGTTCTCCATCAGAAATTTAGCTGCAAGGCGAGACTACAGAGTGGATTGTTGGAGAAGAACACATTTCCTTGTGGAACCAAAGATCTCTTTATGATTCCTCAGGTGACACCAGTGTACTCATTGAAAACTCCTTTTAGTGAAACAAAGCAAGACACTCAAATGCAAGAGGGTAAAAGATGTAGCCATTTATATCTTCATTTAGATGATTTAGAGGCTTGCTGGGTTTTTCTTGTTGAATAATGATGGAAGGATACTTTTTTAACTTCAAATATGTCAGAAGATGCTTTGAGACAACAAAACCTTTATTGCATGATGCGATTTACATGCCTGCATGGATCCAGTCTTCTTCCTGAAAAACAAAAATATTTCATCACTGTAACAATGTGAACAATAACTATGTAGATTTCTGTGTGTTCAGAATAGGTCCATTTTAATTCCTTTGTTTGAGTTGAATGTTTCCTTAGATTTCCTTTGCTTCCTGGCTGGAATCATGCACTAATAATTATCTTTCACTTCTACCTCCTAAATTCTCTTCCTCTTCTTAATGTAAGTAACAATATAAAAGGGGAGTGGGAGGGTGAAGCTAAGCTAAGCAAAGCAGTAAAAAAAATCAGCAAAGATTTTTTTTCTTAACGTATTATTACATGTAATAATTAATATTTATTGCAGTCATATACATATCTTCTGCCCTGCTTTCTAACACCACATGGGTATGTCTCCTGTCTGCTGAGCCTTGCTCTGCGTGCTACGTGTAGTCTGTAGCATTTGTGAGAATATTAGTTTGTTGTTAAACTTTCAAAGTCCTTCCCAGTACTTGTGTTGATTCCCAATATACTTTTGTCTCTCTGTGTTCTTACATCATAGAACAAAGCTCTTAACTTTGGTACAATCCTTTATATTAACAAAGTTGTACTTAAGACATGATTTTTTTTTCTGGACAATTGCTGTTTATCATCATTTCAAGTCTTGTCATGTTAAAGATACTGATAATATTCTGTGAATTCCTTTCCAAAAGGAGCGAGCACAACATTAGGGACTTCTGGATGTGCATCAGTAGCTATTAAGCACCCTAATTCAGTAGGATAGCTTTATAGGTTTCAGGAGTGCAGTTCACAGTGCATGAGCTTCTGGAGAAGTCTTATAAAGCTGTAGTGGGACTTAAGCACAGAAAACTGGTACTACTACAAGTAGCTGGGTAAAAGCTCTTCCCACCAATCTGAGCGTGGGTTGGCGGCTGCCTTAGTGGAGTGAAATCCCTTTTCAGCATGTGGTCTAAATGAGGTGCACCACTGATGAACAGGTTCACCAGGCTGCAGAAATATTGCAGGAAAGTCACTGGATTTGCATTCAGGCATTCAGATTAATGTAACCCTCTCCCTGGGCCTAAAAACAATGAATCTGGGTGATAGGAAGCATGGGTCTTACTACAGCTAACTCTGTCCATTGTGATCATTAGTGAAGGGGATGCAGCAGTATGGCAAAAACAGTGTTGTGATGGTGGATGAGATCATCTGCTCCAGCCCTCCCAAATACCGGTTCCCTGAAGCTGGGTTACGGATTATGATTACAAATAAGTTTGGACCACGCACCCGAATGCGGATGGCAAGCCGACTCATCATTAATGAGGTAGGTTCATTATGAAAACAGTAAATGACTATGAAGCAGAGAGAGTGATGCTCATTCTGGAATTCAGATTCTGCACTGTTTCTAGAGATGGGCCAGTAGCCAGGTCACAGCAGATGTGAAGATGGGTTCCCAACTGGTGGTACTGCTCGTCTTAATGGGAGGGCAGTCACTGAGAAGGACTCACTTTTCTCCTTGCCAGAAGATATTTGTTTCAATTTATGTGTGCACATTCAGATTTTATCTGCAGTAGAAGAGTTGTTTTTGACCATTACAAAAGTGGTCAAGCTAAGAAAAGATAATGGACAGGCTAATCAACAAGTAGTAAGAAGTGCTCGTATACGAGCACTACGTCACATTACATCAGGATGTGATCACATCAGGATCACATCAGGTATTTGCCTGCCTTTGTAGTCTTTGTAGTTGTCAGCTCAAAATGAAAATGGACCAAAATCTTTTCATGAGGGGAATTTGCTCTGAAAGGTTTCAGTTAACTCTTAATTAATAATACATGGTGATCCACCATGTATTGCTAGTTTCATACCTTGCAGCTGAGCTGACAGGATTGGCCAGGTGACACTGTTCTCAGCTTGCATGAAGTACTTTGGATGAAATTTTCAGCCTGCCAGCCCTGGCTTCTCTGAAGGCAGGATTTTATCCTTTGCTGCCTACAACATCAAATATGGGAGGTTTTTACTCTGGCAAATAAATTAATTTCAGCAATTTAGGAAATACAAGATTTAGCAAGTTCCTAGAATATGAACATCATAACACAGTTCACGTGTCTCCCCAGCACTGTGAATACCCCACTGAAGGAATGCAGCACCCTAATATATTAGTAACAAAAGCTCAATTTAAGAGTAAAACAGTGAAATATTTTTAGTAGTCAGCTTATTGGTGTATAGTCAACAGCAGGGGAAGGTCAAATAAGGCACACAACAGCAGTTGTCTCTGTTTAAAAAGTTCTCTTTTTAAAGCAATTCTTTGGTCAGAAAAAAATATATATTTCTTAGTGGCTGTTTGCCCAGAGAGCTGATACTTGCTTGCTGTTCAATATCTGCAAAAGGTGTTCTCTATACCAGGGCATTTTGGATCTATATTCTTATGTATTCCCTCTACCAAGGCTTTGCAAATTATTCAGGTAGAAGTTTTCTCTATTTTTAATTACTGCATGTTAATACTGGTTTCAGATTTCTTTTTTTTTTTTTGGGGGGGGGGGGGATGTTGTATGGTTGTTTTATTTTTCAAGACAATCAAGAGGACTTCGTAGAAGTTGCAAAATTTGTCATTAAAATGACAGCATTTATCAGTCCTACTTTATCTTGCCTAACAAACTAAATTATTTTTATTTTCTGCAAAAGAGTGAAATTACTGTTACATCTCACATTCTCCAGTGTAGTAACTGGTATATATAATGACATTTAAAACCTATACCTGTAATTATACTACATACTATGAATGTAACAGTCTTAAACATGTCTGTATGGGCAATATACAAGCTTTGTGAGAGCTTATATACTTGGACAAGGACAACAATAGTTAATCTTTCTTTCTGAAATAGTACTGTAGGAGCTTTACATTTACCTCCAGGAATGGGGTTGGGAAGGAGGCAGAAGAGTCTGACCTGAGTAGGAGAGATCTCAGACCATGAGATTTGTAAGATTTGTAAGCCATCTTTAGTAGTGCAGAAATGTCTTGTTACCACTAGATTATGGTGCTGTCACTGGTATGAGTGGGAATTGCTGACAGAGAAGTGCTTCAGAATAACCATGTTTATTAAAACATGGTGTGTAAGAACAGATACCACAGCTCTGTCAATCATGGTTTGAAACGCTCATGCCACTAATTTTGAGTTGCATGGTTAACACTGACATAAAGACAGAATGGCCACAGATGGTTTTGTTTGTTGCTGAAAGAGGAAGGCAACACAAGAGAAGCATCACGGCTCACATGACTGGGGCTGGATAGAAAGCAAAACCCCAGGTCAAGAAAGTCAGGAATAAAACTTACGACAGTTTTGTCTTTTACACTGTGCAGCGTCAGCGGTTAATCCAATCTGCCAATGGCTCAGGCAAACCGCTTCAGAACGGGAGACATGAAAATATTGAAAATGGGAACATCCCTGTGGTGAACCAAGAGGAGGAGAGTGAACAGGACAACCTATCTCCATTTTCATTGCCAGGTAAGCTTTATTTTCCAGATGTTTAGAGCAAAGAAACAGAAGATAATTAAAATGCCAGTCACCGGGTTATAGGAGTAGACAACATGTGAAGGCAGGAGAGGAGGAAAGGGTTTCATTTGGCTTTCTGGAAGCTGGATTTGATGACAGTAAAACAGGAGTGCATGCTACATAATTAAAAGGAGATCTCAGGAAAGTGTTTTCCAACCATCATGGACCGTAGTGGTAAAAGTGCTGGTTTGCCAGAAGTAAAGGGAAAGCAAGTGAGGCAGGTGTGTATTCAAAAACTTGTCACACCGACCTGGCAGGCATTGCACTGTTAGTAATTTTGAAGTGAACAGTTTATACTGATCTACTGGAGATTACTAGGACAGAAGCAACTAGGTATATAAATATATTATAACCTGATATTATAACTTGAATGTAGGGGAGGTTTGGACAAAGAGGAAGAAAGTTGTAAGGGGAGAAACAGTGTTTAATGTTTTTTAAGGTGGTTAAAATTCTTAGAGCAGCATTATCTAATAATACCTATTGAAATTTTTTGGAAACTCTCTGGTGTGAAGGGCTGTATATAACCAGTCTCACTATGTTGGAGCATTACAAGTACTTGTACATTACAAGTTGACTCGCTCTCAGGTGTTTTGGAGATTAGACAGCAGAGATTAGATAACTTATCACAGGTATGTAATCACTAGTATTCCTTCACACACTGTTTAACCCCAGTATTACTTGGCATAAATTAATATCACGTGTGGAGAAGAAGGAAGAATTTTCCATGTGTTACATGACTTTAATTTCTTAGAGATTCTATTTGCTTGACTTACTGTCATTTTGGAAGAGATGTTTGTGACAGAGCAAACACTGAAGCATGCTGTGTAAAGATTGAATAAAACCGTATGTTTTAATGTGTTGCTGGACTATGTGCTATTACAGGAGCTTCTTACAGACAGCAGTTGCAGGCTTTCATTGGGGGTGAAGAGTGGAAACAAACTGACTCACAAGAAAGGCCCATTAGATGCGTTTCTGATAATCAATGACAGTGTGAAAAAATTATTTATATTCTATGGTGGAATAAATGGATTCAAATCAGCAAGATACTTGTGCACACACAAGCATGTTAGTAATAGTAACAGTAACAGTAATGAACAACTTCCAAAGAAAAAAAAAACATCCTCAAAACTTCTTAAAAATGCAAGTTTCCTTGCAAGTGTTGCCAAAGATTTTTTAACTCAGTTGTTTTTAGCAAGTTTTTTGGAATTAAGTTTTAATTAGGGCATTGCAATCACGTATTTATTTTCATATTTCTGGACAATGCAGAATTCTTACATGTGGCAAACATTACCTGAAGACCAAATTGTCGTATTTGGATTTGTTCAAGGCTCAGACATCTTCTCTATGAATAAAAAATAGACTTCAGAGTGGAGCTTCCTAAGTGTTTGATAGTTTTAATAGATCAAATGTTTAATAGAACAAATGTTTTGAACTAAGAAGGGAGTTATGAGTTATGTCATTGACCTTTTTTTAATGCAGTTTTTCTGCATTTTTGAGAAAGTCTTTCAAGATAATTGAGGTGTAACAGGCCAAAGTAGAACCATTGGTGATACAGTTCACACTGGAATTGAACAAAAGTTCAGCATGAACTCAAAGAGTTTGTGTAAAAGTGGTAAAGTGATTATTTAAAGTATTCATCATTATTTTCAGTTTTTGTTACTCCACTCTTGTCTGGAGATGAGTTTCTGTTGGTTGGATCATCGTTCCTCAACTGTTATCCTGCACTTCAGTGCCTGGTAAAATTATAGAGAGGACTGTATTGGGAGTTATTGAAAAACACTTGAAAGACAATGCAGTCATTGGTCATAGACAACACAGGTTTATAAGAGAAAAGTCCTGCTCAACTGGCTTAATGTCCTTTTATGACGAAGTTACCCATCTAGTTGACTAAGGGAAGCCACTAGATATGATCTTTTTGGGTTTCAACAAAGCTTTCAGTACTGTCTCTCACTGTATCCTTCTGAACAAAATGTCCAGCATACAGCTAGACAAGTACATAATATAATAGCTGAACAATTAGCAGATGGATTGGGCTCAAAGGGCTATAGTAAATGGGATTACATCAGACTGGCAGTCAGTCACTAGCGGTTTCCCAAGGCTCCATTTTAGGGCCAGTTCTCTTCAATGTTTTTATAAATGAATTGGACACAGGAGTCAAATACAATACTAAATAAGTTTATGGATGATACTAAATTGGGAGGAGCTGTTGACTCCCTTGAGGGTAGAGAAACCTTGCAGAAAGATGTTGACAAATTAGAGGGCTTGGCAATCACCAACCATGTGAAATTTAACAAGAGCAAGTGCTGGATTCTGTACCGGGATGGGCCAGCCCTGGGTATGTACAGACTGGGGGAGGAGAGGCTGGAGAACAGCCCAGTGGAAAGAGATCTGAGAGCTTTGGTCAACAGCAAAATAATTATAAGTCAATACTGTGCCAAAAGGACCAAAAGTACCCTGGGGTGCATCAAGCCTGGCACTGCTAGCCAGTCGAGGGAAGGGATTGTCCTGCTATGCTTTGCACTGGTGTGGCCTCACCTCGAGTACTGTGTGCAATTTTGGGCACTACAGTATAAGGACATGAAACTATGAGAGTGTGTGAAAAGGAGGGTAACTGAGATGGTGAAGGGTCTGGAGGGCAAGACGTATGAGAAGCAGCTGAGCTCCCTTGGTTTGTTCAACCCAGAGCAGAGCAGGCCGAGGGGAGGCCTCATGGCGGCCTGCAGCTCCCTCACGAGGGGAGTGGAGGGGCAGGAGCTGAGCTCTGCTCTCTGGGGACAGCGACAGGACCCGAGGGAACGGCATGGAGCTGGGACAGGGAAGGGTCAGGCTGGGTGTTAGGGAAAGGTTTGTCACTGAGAGGGTGGTCGGGCACTGGGACAGGCTGCCCAGGAACAGTCCTTAAGAAGCGTTTGGACAATGCTCTGAGAAATGTAGTTTGATTTTTAGGTATTTCTGTGTGGAGCCAGGAGTTGGACTTGATGATCCTTAAGGGTCTCTTCCAACTCTGGATATTCTATGATTATATGATTATATTCTCACAGAGAATTCTTCTAATTTTCCTTTCAAAAGCACATTTTTAATAACCTTGAGGAAAATGTAAAGAAACAGCATTATTCTTTGTTGCTTAAGTACTGTGGCACGATCAGTAGCCTAAAAAAATCCTGACATTTGAAACTGGCTTTAGAGAAAAGTTTCCCAGAATCCCTTCTATTTTTCTTTTGATATATTTTCAGGCCAGGAATAAGGCACATACATTTTCTAAAGATCAGAACTTCATGTATTCTTTCAATACATAAATAGCTCCATGAAGAATAAGCACTGAAAGGACTTTCCAAGTCAACTGCTTGCAGTGTGATAAGTAGAAAATTCACTTTTTCTTTTTTTAAGAACTGCAAGAGAAGTGGCTGTGAATTGGCCCAACCCCTTTTTTTTCTGCAGTTCTTTAGTCACCTTTTTTAGCCTAGTTTGGATTTTGACTTTCTTCAAATTGTATGTTCTATATACTTTTGAAAGAACAAGTTTTTTTGTTTGTTTGTTTTTCTGAAACAGAAAAAACACAGATGAAGTTTAAAGCATTGCATCATCTTGAAGTAATGCCCTGTTATCTTTTGCTACCTGTAAGATTTCCTTATTATTCTCCTTTAAACCCTATGGTGGTGCTTAGTAATAAAAGTAGGACTTCACAACACAGAAATAGAGAAAAAGAATATTACATGAAAACAGTCCTAACTAGTCTCTTGCCTAGATTCCATATGTCAGACATCCAGAGATATTCAGCCCCAGGGTGTGGCTCAGGCCTGTCTTGGAACAGGAGGCAATATATAGTTTTTATGGAAACTACGTATGTTATCATGCAAACCAGCCTTTGCCTTTGGTTTCTATGTGGGAAGAAATGTTCTCTTTAAAAGAGAAATTCCTTTCTTGACCTAACTGTAAGGCCATGAGTAATTATCTTTCAAGACAAAGGTTCATTTGATGCTCTACTATTCTGTTACTCTGCAGTTGTTTGGAAACAGGTCTTAAGCTGCAGAGGAAAAAAAAATGAAAAAAGGATAAGAATAAAGCAGGATGAAGCCAAGCAAACATATGTTGACAACAAAATGATGTATAAAAGCCCTTGCATAGCTCAGTAGTGTTTTAGAGCCCAGACTCAGAAAAACATTTCTGTGCAGCTTTTAATGGATGCTTAAATCCCATTCATTGTCACATGTTCAAGATGCTTTAAAATACTCGGTGTTCTCAGCTCCTGCTGGTACCACAGAAATGAAGAATTCCTTCTCTTATAGGATTGGACCATGGATGCTTTATGTAAGTCATGATGGTGTTAGCTAAAATAGGAATATTAATTCCTGGAGCTAAAATAAGATAGCAATAAAGGAGATTAGCAATCCTGCCCATTTTGATATGGATCCAAAACACAGAGACAACATGTAGGAGAGAAGCATAAAGGAATTACCAGCATCTACTAAAAATGTAGAAAATGTTCATACTCAGTCAAACCAAATGTTCATCTACTCCAATATTCCAAATCCAACAATGACTTTATGAAGAAGTCTTGGGAAGAATGGGACATGGCAAGTTTATGTGATATTACCCTGAAACCCATTCTGCCCTTCAGCTATTTTCAGCTCAAGGAATTTCCTGGACTGGGTGTGATTTTTGATCATTAAAAATTCCTTAGTGTATTTCTTCTTCATTAATTTGCCTAGTTTTCTTTGCAAACGTTAACACCCACAACATCCTTTGGCAAGGAGTTTACTGCCTCCTTTTACTAGCTTTGAACCTGGCTCCTACTAGCTTCATTTGATGTCTTCTTTTATTGGAAAAGGCAGTGAACAAAATAAATCCCGTGTAACACACTGACACTCGGGATGCTGTGGACCTGTATGATATCCCCCATGAAACTGTGTGTCTTTGAGGCTGAGCTAGAGGCAGAAAGCAGTTCCACGTGGAAATCTCTCTAGTTTATATCTCTGCAAACACTCATGCAGAGAATTCTCTGCAACAGCCCTGTCTTCTCTCAGTGCTCCTTTATACTTTGATCACCAGTGGGCCCAGCACACTTCCAGCTCCTAACGTATTTGAAGTAAGATTTACTGAATTTTTCTTCTTCTTTGTAGTTGTTTCCCGGACAGTTTTTCTCTCCTGTGTTATGTGCTTTTGCCTAAATTCAGAAACATGACTGAGTTAGGAAGGAACTAGTTCCCATAGCTTCTCACATAAGAGAGAAGTTCTTCCAAGAAGATATTTGAGAGCAGGACTTAACTGCTGTCTTCTGAAATACTCTTTTGCAAGAGCTTCCCCTTATCCCCTGTCTGTGTAGTGGTACATCTACCACAGAATTTTATTTCACAAGTGTGTTTCTGGGGCAGATCTCACAGTTTTTTGCATGTACTGCAATTTGATTTGCATCATATTCTTGGAGCTCATGAACGAAACTCCTTTTGTAGAAAACTAAACTGGAAAGTGTGTTCCAGGGGAGCAACTAATGTGCTCTATGTAGGAGGAGGATATGCAGGAGAAATTGGCAGAAAAAGAGGCACAGATTTAATTTAGTAACTCTATTATATTTGCTCATCACTTCACTCTAAAAGAGTGAAGAGGAACTTGAGAAAGTCTATAAATCTCATTTTTCTCTTTAAAATGTTGATAAAGTAGACAGCAAGGTTAAAACATAAAAGTAAACCATGCCAAAATCTGACCAAGTCAAACAAAGTATAGTGAGCACGCTGCTCAATTACTTTTAATTGTTGTTGAATATTGTCCTTTGTAAAGCTATAGGAACTCCGAGAGTAAAGTTTGTTTCTGCAGACGGTGCAAATTCTTTTTTTTTCAGGACCAGTTCCTAGTGTACCAAAAATGTGTTTTTAAGAGAAAATTATTGGCATAAATCTGGGTATGCGAAGTGTGGTAAAGGCACAGGCTCAGAATAGAAATCTGGGTTGTTTTGGGCAGATCTCATGGTCTGGAATTTGGAACTTGTATTCTGGAAAATGAAACTTCCGAGAAGAGTGTTAGTATTTTGGAAAATAGTCTGTTTTGGAGGAGAAGTTAAACCTCGGTATGTTTCACAGGAAAAAAAAAAAAAAAAACTTCCAAGGCTCTGTTGCAGAAGAATTGAAATAAGAATGTTTTAACACATCAGCTGTCCACTTGGAGGGCTGACAAAGGTTGGCTCCAGCACATTCTCAGGGATGAATTAAGCTCTCAGGTTGGCTAATTTACATATACTAATTTCTAGCAGAAATGTGCTCACTTTCTGATTTCTTACAAAGCTCCCAATGTGGAGGTGTGTATGTTGCTGCTGCACGTTTTCAGTCAAGATTTGAATTAATATTGCTAATGATATGTGGATGTAAATTTAATCTTTGTAAATATAAAGCCTAATTAGGACCCAGGGGATGGGTGATTTAAAAATCACTTTTCATTGGGAAAAAAACACGTGTGTTCATTTTTTGCTAATGAAAAATAGTAGAGAAATGTAAAAAGATAAGCATTAAAAAACAAAAAGGTAATTTAAAAATTATGAAGTAGAGCACTGAAAAATTCTACAACAAACATCCTAGGCCACCCTAGAAGTGCCCTGTTTTTATTGTAAGTTTACTGTTGTCAGAAGCAAAAAAAAAAAAAAAAAAAAGCAAACAAACAAACAAAATCAACAACAACAAAAAGCAAACCCAAACCTCAGAAAAATAGAAATCAGCAGCAAACTGCAGGAAACCTTCCTCATTTTGCAGATAGATTAAATTAGAGAAAACCTTTCCTGTTTTCAGATTACCTTAAATTAGGAATGTATAGGATTTCATAACAGTACAGTTAGGAAAATCCCATATGCCAATTAGACTCATGCTTTTCAGGGCAGTTATAATATTTTCTAGATCATTCATCTACTAAATTGCGTACAGAAGATTCCCTTTTCACAATGGAAGGTGTAGACATGTTCTGAAGTAGCTAATATGTGGTGTAGAGGTCTGTGCTTGATTGTTGCCCTTTTAAAGGAAAGACTAAGTGAAAAAGCTGTCAAATTTAAGTGATTTAAATGTTTTAAAGTAACTTGGATCTGCTCCTGGCAGTGTAGTTGCAGTCTGTCTTCAACAGAAGTGTTTTCCGTGCAGCTTGTTGACTGGGGCATGTAGGCTGTCTGCGCGATGTGCATTTGGAAGTTCTGTTTGAGGCTAGCTCTCGCTTGGCCCTGTGGGCTAAATGCTCATTATTATTTGGAGCATTTTAGGTGTGTGCCTCTGGTTCAGCTGAATACCAATGGAATTTCACTGGTGCGATCCAAGGCAGTTCTGCATCACAGACCAAACTACAATGAATGGGGAGAGCTAGGAGATTTACTTCAAGGGTACAATCCTGATCTGAATGAAAACACAAGGGTAGTTTCACGCTTTTGTTCAAGTTCGTCTCTACGCGACATGAAGGTTGCAAATAAGATAGTATTTTTCCTATAAAAAGGCAATTTCTGTAGTGCCTTAAGGAAATACTCCTTTCCTGTCAGTGCCACAAGGTGTGCCGATAACTTCTTTCACCAGTACACTATCTGTATGTGAAAGTGATTGTTGTGATCCAGCCTCTGGAAAGAAGGGCCCAGAAATGTACTGACATTTACCAAAGGGCTCTTTGTGGTAGGACTGCCCTTTATTATATGTTTTCAGAAACATTGTAATCAAGCTCTTCTATAATGATGTGTTCTGTAATAAAGCAGAAATATTCTCTCATTATCGTCAGGGTGAGGGCTCAGCAAACAACATATGCCTTTCCTCAGCTCTGTGAGTTGCTGGAGGAGCCTTCAGGCCCACGACTCACAGGAGTGCCATTAAAACAACTGAGCTCACGTCTTGTAATGGGACTGTTTGTGTATTTTTACAGAGCAGCTATGTATTGAATAATAGCCTTAATGAGCAGGATAATTTTCTTCCTAAGCAACAATCACGAAACAATTTGTCACGAACTAAAAGCATAACACAATTTCACAAATTTATTGCTAAATCACTTTAATGATTATTTTAGAGTGGGCGGTCAAAAATGAAAAGCAGCACAAGAAGTAGTTTCAAAAGAGCTAAAGAAAATTAAACTGCCGAGCTGGATGTTGTTTGTGTATTCACTGTATCCAGGTGAAGTGAATGGGAGGTGTCAGGTTCATGAGGAAATGAAGTCTGGAGGTTGCTGCTAAACTTACTAAATTCTTACTAAACTACCATGTCTCAGCGTAAGGGTAGACTTCAGCATTGGGTGCCACACAGGTTCCATGACCCAACATAGTAGGAGCTGAAGAAAACAGCCTTGGGCAGAACTGAGGTCAGTTACATTTAAGGCTTTATCTGAAGGCTTGTAAAAGCTGGAAAGCCCTGACACAAAAAAGAAGCCAGTGTAAGGTGTGTTAGGTAGGCTGCTTTGTTCATGATAGTTCAGAACTATTCCAGGCCAATGGCCAGTCACCTTCTCTGTTAACTCGACAAAATTTACCCTTTCTGTTCCCCGAAGTCTCAAGCCTGGTTGCATGTGATGCAAACATCACTTTCACAAAATGTGTAGCTCTAAAGCACAGTTCTGACCGAGACTCTTGTGGATGAAGCATCACCAGTAATAACTTTTATATCTGACACACGTCCATTCAATCTGAACAAAGATACAGGACAGGCAAGTAATTCTCCACCAACATTTCTGTTTTCCTGGGTCGGAGCAAGCGCAGTGATGCCAGTGGTAAGGCACTGTGAATTCTCACAGTTAAGTGTTTTTTAGGTAATTAAGGACATTAGACAGGATGTCTGACACAATACATACTCTCCAAGAGGCTGAGAACATCTGTTGATTCCCCATTTGTTCTGCAGGCAATTTTGTTTCTCTTATTCGTGTTATTGAAAAGACAAATGGGCTGAATCTCCTGTGCGTAGCACCTCTGCAGTCAGTCAGATTAAGCCAACATCAGATCAGCATCAGATCCATAATTTTTTCCTGTCAAACTGTCGCCCACTCACCCTGCATTTGGAATTAACACTGGGGAAATTACCAGCCTGGGCCATGCTGACTTGTTTGACTATGAACCAGGCTTAGCAACATGGGTAGACAAAGAGTACAAATTAACCAGCAGGAGTCTTTTAATGATCCAAACCAAAACAAATAAAACAGAAGGAGGTATAAAATACCATAGGATATTTACAGTCTCATTAACAGAGTTAGTGAGATGTGAGCTAACAAGTGTCATTTCTTTTTCTGGACAGAACAGAACGATTACTGTGTTTAAAACCTGTATCGCAGTGTATCTGAGTAGAGAGGAAAAGGACTTCCCTGTAAAATCTGTGTTATGCTGCCAGTGTCATGTAAAAATTTCGAAGTAGAACTGATGAAAGAGACTTCAGTAGTTTTATGTGTTAGAAGTTCCACAGCCGCAAGCTAAAAGGGAATAAAGAGCCAAGCTTAGTCTAAGGTTTCCTGGTGGGCTGATGGCATCCTAGAATTTACAAGAATATCTCAAGTTAAGGAGCTGATTCATACCTTAGCCCTAGCATACATATCTAAGTAAAATGAAGACAGAATCACAGAATTTCTAGGTTGGAAGAGACCTCAAGATCATCGAGACCTGCATTTGCAGTTTAATTCAACTATTAAGGAGCCTCATAAATTACAAATATATTATTAATTATAAAAGGTTTAACTTTTGATTTCTTAGTATCTGGTCTACATTGATCCAGAGGACAGATTTAATTCTAACTTAATCCATTGACAAAAACTCGCATTGAAAAATCCTTAATTCCATTGTTTTTGCAGAAAGAAAATTCCTGGTGAAGCTGATGGGAGTTTTCCCTGATTCTTAGCAGCCCTTTATAATTAAGTTAACTTCACTGAAAGATGTATCTGATAATTTCTTTCAGTGTGATCACCCTTTTTTTTTTTAAATGCCATATTTTATCAGAGCTTATACATATCATTGTCAGTTTATGATGGGAATCCTTACTAGCAGAATTCTAAATTTATGTAAGGAAAGCCCAATCAAAAACCACTGTGCAGATGCCTGTGCCACTTCAATTTATTCCTATCAACAGATTTCTTATCCTACTTGCAGGATACCTTATGAAAGGTAAATAAGTGCCATAGAGATTTCTAAGCCAATTGTAAAATAATTCTCTTATTTTTATTGAGAATTACGTGCACATTTACAATAATACACATTTTTTGAAAAAAGAAGGCACGTACTTGTTGTCTTCATCAGTAGTGACATTTGTCTGGTATTGCTCACCTGTTGATTTCAGGGAGCTGTACGAGGGAAGTCATTGTCTTCAGTCTTGTTTTATAGAGGTTAAGAGGCTAGCCCAAGGTGTGCAGTTGGAGGGAGTAACAAGTCTAGATCTTCTAAGTCCTATTTGAAGTTCTGCCCAAGTGTCCACAGTTGGGTATGTGAAATGAGTTTATCGTGTTCACAGGTTGGATCTGTGATTCTGTTTTCTTTGAAATTATTTTCTGTTGCTGCACAGAAGTTGCGGTTTTAACTACAAGAATTTCCATCTTCCTTTTAAAAACTCATGTTTCTTTATTGTTTGTTTGTTTTTAATTGTGCCTTTGAATTAATAGTAACAGAGGTATTTGGAAGAGCAACAAATTAGACCATTAATTTTGATTTTAGAAGTAGCCATACTTTTAAATCCTTATAAATCCTACTTGGATTTACATATACTTAGGGAGGCTTAGCCTTAAGATTCTGGATGTGCATGCAAGGGCAGAATTTGGCTGAGACTGCAAACAGAGAGCAAGCATAGATGAAAGATACACTGGAAAATGAGCTGACGTGCACAGCTGTAACCAGCTTTCAGAGATCTTGTCATCTGCTGTACTTAAAGAAATGTGGGCCAGGGATTGTGATGAAAAAATACACTGGTTCTTTCCTTTCTTTGTCCTGCAGATGGAAAAATGAACAAAGTTAAATGGATTTTGACATGGCCATTGATATTCATGCTCTTTTGCACCATTCCAAACTGCAGCAAACCACGCTGGGAGAGCTGGTTCATGTTCACATTTGTCTTATCCACTCTCTGGATTGCCTTGTTCTCCTACTTCATGGTGTGGATGGTAAGCACATGTAGCAAGACGTGCTGTGCTGAGTGAAATGTGCATCACAAAATAGATCATAGATCTTTTGTATATTTGTTAGACATATAATCATAGAGTAGTCTCTTCAGTTTACATTCTTTATTGTTATGATTTTAGCTTTCTGCTACTCTTTTCTGCACAAACGGTTGGGCCTTTACTGTATAGGGCCCAACACGGCACGTGAAGATGCTAGCTCAATTTTCAAGACAATGTAGGCATCCACATCCTACTAATGAAAGGAAATCTAAATGGTAGCATTCAGTTCACAGCAGCTGTCCTGAGACACCTTTAGAAATTTGGCTGTAGGCTCTGTTACTGAAACATGCTGAAAAGGCAGATGAATGGCAAAATTTGAAGTGCTGTAAAACACCTCGAGTAGAGTGGAATAACACAAGAAAGTTTTTCTTAGTGAAGAGTATTATGCTTGCTTGTATGCTTCCTTTTGCCCTAGATCTGTGAGAAGTAGTATATCAGATGTAGATCTGTAAATTGTGACCAAGGAGCACACTTACTTAAAGATTTGAATAGCTTCCTTTTTTTTTTTCTTTCTTTTCCTCTTTCACCTTCTTAAGTTTACATTTGCAGTCAGAGAAGAGGCATGAATAAGAAAGCTCCTCAAAGTAGTTTCTGTGATGGAAACAAAAATAACCATAATTTTGAAGTATAGAAAGTTACCTTTTTCTATTCTAAAAGATGCAAACCCAAGAAGTTGTATATACCTATAGCTAGAAGATAGGTAGGATGTGCTGCCAAAGAATTCATATGCTCATTTTTCCTTTTAAAGGAAAATATAGTGAAGAAAGAGTCAGCTTGATTCGTGCTCAGACTATGCATATGTCTTATGCATATACACACTCATAACCATATATATACTCCTGTAGGCATGTATATGGAAGACTTTTTGTTCATGAGCTCCTTACCTGGAAAATATTTTTGGATAGAGAACATCTCTGCCTTCTCCAAATGTGTCAGACATTCGCAGACTGCTTTACATTTATGCTTCCTCTCGCGGAAGATTCCATGTTTTCTATATACTCAATGCACAATGTTTTGCATTATACAGTAATCCCCCACTCTCTTAATGTTAAGAAATCCATATGCCAGCCACTCATTCTGCCTGGTATAATGGTGCCAAAGCCACACATTCATTTTGTACCATATGCCCTTTGTCAGACCATGCTCTGTACCTTGGTTCCATTTGCAGATGTCCCTTTCACAAACAAGAGACATACACACCAAGCCTCAAACACCTCTTATTTTAAGACACACGCAGTCCTTAATACTCTGTTACCACTTTCAGCAGGGGAATGATGCCTACTCCTATTTCTGAGGCACAGCTTGCCTCTGAGAATGTGAAGGTTTGTTAGTGGGTTCCTAAAGAATACCTTTTCATTGGCAAAGGGTCCAGTCTTCCTCATGTAAGAGACTGGCAAACTGCTTCAAGAAAACCACACAGAGACTTAAAGGCTTTCACCCTTAGCAGTCTCTGCAAGGAAGCAGCTGCCTGTTCCTGCTTCAGTCCTCTCACTCTCACAAGGCCATTCCCTTTGCATGCTCGGCTGCCTGTTCAGCCTTTTTTCCTGACTCTTTTTCAGTCTTCTTTGGATGTTCTGGCTAAATACTGTTCCCTGTCCTCTCCAAGAGTTCTGCTACAAGCTTCAGCCCTTCCCTTAGCACTTCTAAAGCTGCATCTGGTTTCTCAGGGGAAGGTATAAGCAGACCCACTCACTTTGGGATTATATCAGGAGTCATTCAAGAACGTGTTTCCTTCTTCATGTGTTGGAATATAATAAATTCTTCATATTTCTGGCCCTATATCACAATATAAATTGATTCCAGTCCTCTTGAGAAAAGAACCAATAAAGATCTTGCCGTTTTGGGAATAAAGTAAAAACAAAACCATGTCTGTGCTTTTCCTTAAAAAATCAGTATCACAGAATCACAGAATTTCTAGGTTGGAAGAGACCTCAGGATCATCGAGTCCAACCTCTGACCTAACACCAACAGTCCCCACTAAACCATATCCCTAAGCTCTGCATCTAAACGTCTTTTAAAGACCTCCAGGGATGGGGACTCCACCACTTCCCTGGGCAGCGCGTTCCAATGTCTAACAACCCTTTCGGTAAAGAAGTTCTTCCTAAGATCCAACCTAAAATTCCCCTGGTGCAACTTAAGCCCATTCCCCCTCGTCCTGTCACCAGGCACGTGGGAGAACAGACCAACCCCCACCTCGCTACAGCCTCCTTTCAGGTACCTGTAGAGAGTGATAAGGTCACCCCTGAGCCTCCTTTTCTCCAGGCTGAAAAGTATGTCCTATTAGAATTACAGAAAATGGTGCTTTGTGGTTTTTTGTTTTTTTTTTTTTTTTTTTTTTCAACATAAAATGTTGAAGAATATGACCAAAGTACTTTTCCTTTTTACAAGGTTGATTTTAGGCTGGTTATTCTACACTTACTTCATTTGCAGAAATTGATTTAAGTCTAAGTCTGCTAAAAATCAAAGTTAAGAGTCTGTCACAACTGTATTGGATTGAGGAGACTTTCCAAATATGAGAGGTTAACCTACTTTCCTCACTGTTCAGGTAACTGTGATCGGATACACACTTGGGATACCAGATGTGATCATGGGCATTACTTTCCTAGCAGCAGGAACAAGCGTCCCAGACTGCATGGCCAGCTTAATAGTAGCAAGACAAGGTACTGTGCCTGCGGGAGCATTCCTGCAATGTTACATACTTGCTCTATAATTTGCGTCCTCCATACAAACAAATCCTCAATGCAATTTTATTCTTATTTATTTATTTATTCTCACTTTTTCAGGGCTCAGTTAAAAAATAAAATGCTTTGCTAAGTATGGTGAGCAAAGTCATCCCTGTCCTGTTAGCTTTTGCTTATTGAGACTGGGCACAGGCTAACTTCTTGAAGGTCATTCAGAACTCAGATATCCTGTGCATGGTGTTATCAGTCCGGGTAAAAAGATATGAGCCAGACAAAACTGGCATATCAGCTATTAAAAAAACTGTATTGAAGAGTATGTGCTAACCAGCACTAGTCCTTGTAAAACTTGTACTGATTTTTAGAACACCACCTGAATGCAGGGGAGTGAAGCGGTTAAGATGATCTGGCAGAAGTAATGTTGCTCCAAGCGTACTTCTCATCCAAATGCAGACCTCTTTCCCTTTGGGATATGAGTAGTGGCACTGGAAAGGCTTTTAAATGTTAGCTATGTCTTCATCAGCTTTCCAATTGAAATTTTAAAATGTTTTCTCATGTATTTTTAACATTTGATTAAGGTTTTTTACTTTTTTTTTTTTTTGAGAGATGTCTGTAGCCACATTCCTTCCTGTTGTTGAAAAACATTAAACCCCAAATGATCCCCCTGTACTACAGGAGGATAAGAACAGCTCCTAATTGTATTCTTTTCCACCATTTGTATCTCCATAGTCTGTTTTTTTCCCATATAATGAGATCTCCAGAACACATCACTGGGCAAATAACAAGAGTTCTGAAGTGATAAATTAAGTATCCCAAAGTCCCATATTTGTAATTTGAGATAGATATAATGATCTTAAATGCCACTTGACTAAAAAGAATGATCTATTCAAAATTCTCGAGTTTGTATTATCTGTTTTGTGCAGGAAAATCTCACAAACGCAGAACAAAAGTATTCAGGATTCTTATGGAACAACCTTCCTACTAAATTAGCTTTCCATATGTAGTATTAAGTGAACAGCTTTTTGAAAGAACAGAAGGAAAACATGTTACATTTTTTAATTAACAGAGTGCTGCTTTAAGTCAGTTCTTTAGTACTAGGCAAAAGTACTGAAAGGATTGTTCCCTCTGAAAGTGAAGCTAAGCAGTAGCTTGTGAAAAAGCAGCCCTTCTTGTTCAAGGACAGTGTTTTTGCACTACTTGGAATCCAAGAAGATGGTTACAAGACAGATTGCAGACAAATAGCTAAAGAGTAGAGAGGGTCGCTGCCTTAACATGGATCGAAAGCACAACCTTTCTGTGAGCATCTCCCTTCAAGCAGAGACTGTACCTGTGATCCGGCAGTGTCTGTCTGTGCTCTCTGTACTCTAAGTATTTGTAGGATGCATCCCATTTATGTCAGAGTTCCTCTTCCTTCCTGGTGTGTGTTTTGCAGAAAGGAGTCAATAGTTAAGCCAGTTCCTTGGGGAAATTAGACAGTTCTGCCTTCCTCACATTTATTGATACCGGTGCAGAATGAGATGGCAGCCAGTGATGAGCATTAGGACTGGATTTTGAGTAATGCCTAGGGACTTCATCACCATTCACTCCTTTTTTTTTTTTTTTTTTTTTTTTTTTTTTTTTTTTAATTTCATGTCCCACTTGATTGTTCCTAAATTGAAGTCGTTGCTGATAAAATCCATACCCCACAGAAGTGCTTAATATCTTTGACTCCCATCTTGTTGAGTTCTTTTCTGGACCACTTTTCATCATTCATGTAAGCTGTGTGTCCACAGACTAAATCCAGTAGGCAATCTGCAGGTTCCCCATGGCTGCAGTCTAGGACACAAGAGCATCAACTTAATTTTTGAACTGGCATTGAACGCATAGGCTGAATGAATACCATGCACTCAGTAAAACTTTTCAAGCCACAAAGAAGATGCAGCTGGAGCAAACAGTTATGGAAATGATCTCCCTACCTCAGATACTTTGGCCAGTCCAAGAGGGCTTGGATCAATGCCAATCATTCCCCTTTAATTTCCTCTAGAACACAGAATATGGATCCTATACTTGTTTTTACCTGAAGGTTGTTTTTCCTTCGCAGGCCTTGGTGACATGGCAGTATCCAACACAATAGGAAGCAATGTCTTTGACATTCTGGTGGGCCTTGGTGTTCCATGGGGTCTGCAGACCATGGCGATTGATTGTGGATCAACTGTATGTATACTGGGCATGACTTTAATGTGTTCTTTTTCTCTATTAAAAAGCAGCAAACAGTCAACCATATCCTAAAAAGAAAGCATGCAAATAAAAAATAACCAACAAAACAGCAAATGCTGAGCATGTATTGGTTTCCAAATAAGGTGTTATTTCTTTGCCAAGGAACCAGGATTTATATAAACAATTTTCCTTCCACAAGCTGTAATTAATTCACAGTTTGCTAACTAGAGTACATTATATTCTATAGCAAAAGACAGGGCCATGTATGTCTGTTCATGGCATAGTCATTTCCTCACTTCACAGTCTCAAGCACGTCTGTCTTCCTGTACCTTAGTATTTTTGTAAGGCAAGAATAATGGCATAACTCCATCATGAGGAGATAAAGCATAAAATCCATTAAAAATGCTGATTTATTTTACTCATTTATTTATTTATATGGAGGTGGGATTCCTTACACATTTGTTTTAAATCCTTAACCCTCCCATTCTGCATTATGATAAGTCTGTCATGGGTTTGTATAGTTTAAAATGTATAAGTCAATCACTATTCAAGGCAGAAGGTGGACTGACTACCATAAATCAGTAAATTGATTTCTGATCTCTAAAACACAATTATTATATTCTGAATGTTTTAAAGGTATCTTTTTTTTTTTTTTTTGGTCTAATTCCCACAGGTTAAAATAAACAGTAAAGGACTGGTCTATTCAGTTGCACTTTTGCTAGGATCAGTGGCACTGACCGTAAGTATATGTGTTTCCAAATGTGACTCTGTTCAGAGTATTCTGATTGCAAAACAATCATTAACTATTTACTTTACATAATCCGGAAGGAAAATTTTAAAGTACTTATTATCCCCAAAATATCAATTCTTATGAAGTGCCATTCTTCTAACAGTACTATGAGTAGAAGAGCTGCCATTGTCCTCTGTGAGGGCTGAAATCTGACATTTGGTGCAGAAGAGATGCCAGATGTATGTGGTTTCCCATTGATTTCAGCGGCAGTGTTGAAATTGTGATCCAGTAATACTCCTTTGCTCCTTTGTCCAGCTGCATACCCCAGGCCTGTCTCTATGCTAGGGCAAGTCCCAGATATGTTTCATCCCTCTTTTTATCCCTCCATCTCTGATTTTCAAACCAGCCTAGACTAAGGAAGTGTTGTAGCCAAAACCTTTAATGAAGACTAGTCTGTGAGGACTGTGAACTTCAGAACTCTGAATAGGCATGCTAGATGTCACTCAGTTACCCTTAGAACACAAGACTTAAGGTGGAACAATAGTTCTGTTTCAAAACTCAATTTTGCTGGTACTTAGGGTTCTCTGATCCTGCTGACTCCCACGGAGCCATCTGTGGAAAGAATCAAATCCCAAAGGTATAAAAATACCCGTTTATACTAACATCTTACACTGGCTGCCTGTGGAGGCTCTTGTAGAGGAGGGGATCATCACAGGAGTTTCTACACTGTTGCATGGCTGGCTAGGTCTTAGAAAACTCCACATCACCTGTGCACGACTTCAGTGGTGGAATGACTTCACTTTGCCACTAACTTCCTAGTGCATCTGATAATATAAGTGGTGGGAGCCTGTTCTTTTCTTTTCTTATCCCCAGTTCCATCATACTGCACGGTGCCTGTGAAACAACAAAGATGTTTTTAGACATTTGTATATGACGTTGCTGCATGCTTACTGGTAACCAGCACTTTGGAAAATATGTGAGGATTATGCAGATGTGTTCCTATGCTAGCTGCTCAGAGTTTTCTGAAAAGACTCTTTTCAGCCATATCATTTGAGTTCAAAGCATCTATTGTTGTCTCATTTGTTCTACTGGATACCCTGTTTCCCCCAGATCCTCCCCCAGAAAAACTCTTTGGAGAGTAATTGTTCAGCAGCACTCAACAGCACTGAAAACAGGAGCCTTCGTGGGGATTTCATTGCTTTGCTGTTTGTAACTTGTAACTCCCCTTAGTTCTGGAGCTGAGTAAAACATCAAAGAAAGCAGCTCTTCCAAAGCTGGTGAAAGAATGAACATTAGGTGCTGATGTTCTACTGGGACATAAAGGATCTGCAGGGGAGCACTTTGGGGAGAGGCATATTCAGTGCATTTCTTTAGTTCATAGCCAATCAGTGAATGAGTGCTGCCTGACTAGAATGTGTCCCACATACTGAAAATGCCCCACATACTGAAACTGAGCACCTAGGGTCCTGCTTCTCTGTTCCATGAAGAACTTCTGAAATGGCCTTAAAGCAGGTTCATTTAATGTTTTGTAAAGGGATCTTCAGACAAAAGAAAGGCCAGAGTTTGAGTCATTGGACTGGGTTTTTACATTCTTTTTCTTGATCAGAAAAACTGATGTTGCCTTTTTATTCTGTAAAATATCAAGAACATATTTTTATCTTGGTTCAGAATCTCTAACGCAAAAGGCTCTCATTTTTAGCTTATAGTCTCCAAAAGTCTCCTTTGTGGCTTAATTAACTAACATTTTGTTTGCTTGCAGGTGTTTGGAATCCATGTAAATAAGTGGAAACTTGACAGGAAATTGGGCATCTACGTGTTGTTTCTTTATGCTGTTTTCCTGTGTTTCTCTATATTGATAGAGTTTAATGTCTTCACCTTTGTCAACCTCCCTATGTGCCGAGAAGAACTTTAAACTACAATAAAGAGAGAGACTGCAATTCTTCTGATTACATGTGCTGTAAATGACAGGAGACATTTCACATTTCTACCTTCTTTCCATCAGTCACTGAGTGTCATTCCTGCTTCTTCAGCTACCAAGCACTTTTACCTGTGTGGAAGGAAAGCATACCTTTCTTGTAACATGCTAGCTCAAGGCAACCAAAGCATTTTCCTTCTCTTTGGATATTGCTGCTCATTCATAAAGCTGTGTGGATCTTACGCAGAACTCTCAAATGTCCCCATGTATGGGACTTTCTGTTGTGATTTTCATTCTCCTTTTGCAGACAATCAAACATCACCTCCAAGGTTAACAAGAAGACTGGAGAAAAATCTTTATAGTTCTTTAACTTTTGACACTTACTTTCCATGGAAGGAAAAGAGGCAAGCTCAGAACTTTTCTTGGCTTAGTCAAAATGTCTCACCTACAGGACCAGAAAGTCCAAGGCACATATCATGGCATGCACTGTTGAGGACATCATTTCCCCTTTCAAGTGCTCTGCTTATAGAGGAACTGCAAGGACAGTTTTGATGGCAGTGTTGAATATTCATCATTCTTTTCAACAAAGTTGAACAATGCGGCAGAGAAAGAAGAGGAAATGGTTGTATGTTGTATCACTTCTGATGATGCACACTAAAAGTTTGACTATCTGCATATCGAAGAAGAGAATTACATGCAGAAATTTATACTTGAAAAATGTTTTATCATTAATAAGGAATGCTGTATATATTAGTATAAACTAACATTTGTGGAATATTACACCATGAGAAATATTTTGCGTTGGCCCTCGTATGCCCATTTTGTAAATTTAGAAGAAACTAAACAAATAAAATACAACTGGGTGCTCAGTAACTAACAGTTATTGTTATCAGCTGAGAATAGTATCTGCACATAATCCAGGCTTTCTGACAACAATACCCACCCTGGTTATGATTTGATTGGTTTGATGGGGGAAAGAAGCTTATTTCATCAGTCAAGAAGCTGGTGTATTCTCTACTCTTTATTTATTCCCAGAAGCTTAATGAAGGTGGGTGTCTGACACTGAGCAGTGCAGATAAGAAACAGCTAGACAAAAGCAAGTCTGTCAAGAGAATGTGGTCTTTGATTTGATTGTATGCAAGTTTTGAGGTATGATATACTTCTTTTTAACCCCCAGTAGAAGCCAGGCTTTGATATCCTATCCACCAGCATAAATCTGATATAGGGAATTACTCTGGATGTAAATGACAGCAGGGTCTGGCCCAGAGTATTAAAAATAATGGGTAACATTCCATGTTGTAGTAATCATAAGACTGCAAATCACTGAGACAGTGTGCATATTTTGCATTGCTACTAAACTTCAAAATATTTTAAAGCTGTATATGAATGAAAGATCACAAAGTTTCTAAAGAAGCACATTTAACTTTATACATAGATTTTTTTTTTTAATTTTTTAATGTTTATAAACCAAAACAAATCTGCCAACTAAAAGTTGATGCATTTTTAAATATACTAGTATTTTGCACTTAAGACAACATATAAAAATTCCCATTACTATGTCAATGAGAATATACTAAAGAACCTTAATAAATAAGCACTAAATCAAAACGTTCCTTATCTTGGCATATCTGACAAATAATTCTGTTCAACCAGCTCACACGTAGGACACTGTTTACACCAGGCAATGTGTTTACAGTTAAGGCTATTTAAAATTTATTTTGATACAAATCAAGGAGTGTATTCTGCTGTTAAACATTTTTAAGGAATTGAATCCTTTCAATATAATGCTAAGGAAAAAATAGCAACATGTGCGTTATTTGCTGAATGCTCCGTGACAAATGTCAGTATTAGCACCCATTTAGGGTTTTTCACTTTAATAAGGTAGTTAGGTAGTTAAACTTACCAGTCCTAAATATGGCAATAAATACAGCATTATTAAAATGCTTTATTAAAAAGGCAAGCATGACAGTAAACACATTTGTCATCAAGTATGCAGATGACCCTGTTTCCTGGCATTCAAGACATTTTTGCTGTGCTGTAGCAGCAAAGCTGACGAGGTGGAATTCAGTCTTTGAGTTCGTGGTGGAGTTCGTCTTTGAGTCTTCTGTTGCAGAAAAGCTGTGAAGGAGCATCCCTCTTTACTTTTACTCTCTTCCCTGCTCTTTCAGGAGGACAGTTTGGTGCTGATGCTCCTGTGATGGCTTAGATATGAGGCTGCAAGGAGCAGAGGTAGAGGCAGGGCTTGGAAAACTAGTTGCCTCCAAGCAAATATTTGCTCCTGTGCACAGTTCAGGCAGCTCAGATGTATTTACACTACAGAAGAGTGGTTCCAAAGTCTAGTTTTGAATGCCGACTGATCAGCTGAGTTGATAGTGATGAGGGCATCAACACTTCCAGTGCCAGATCCAGCAAATTGTACTGTACCTTCATATTTCTGAGTCAGGTAACTTTAAAAGACTAGGGGTAACTATTTATTCCATAGCAGCTGATTTCCAGCTCAAATATGCATGAAATTGTGTTTGCTAATGCCATGAATTCTTGAGATATCATTTAGAATTATTTTGCCTAAATTGAATATCACCTGCTCCAAAAATTGGGAGAGTTCTGTTGTAGGAAGAGACAGTCTTGGAGGGTAATACTGACCTTAAATCACATGGCTGGTCCTGGCATTTTATAGCCCTACGTAAAACACAGACCAGCCTCAGGACTATTTCTATGAATTGTAATAATGCATTTCCTGAGGCAGTCTCTTATGCATCTTGTGTTATGAGACAAGTGTCATGCCATGCTTATCATCACAAATGACGTTAGTAGGATTCTCCTCTGACATAACGATGTGACCAGGGATATGTTGTTTGCCAAAGAGTTATTAGATGCTGTATCAGGGCCTTGATGACACATGATCATATGAAGTAGAGTCTCTATATAGTCATTACCAATATGCTAAAACAAATGAAGATGACAATGATAGGCCGAACCATGCAGATAAACTAAATGGCCTGAGAAAGCTCTGTTTGACAGGTTGTTGTATGTCAGATACCCACTTCAGAATGTGTCAGTAATTCAGGAGAATGTTGCTGAGTAATAGCAGACTAGTGCCTTTCACATGTACAGAAAACAATTTGCTTGTGTGGTCAGGAAACCACTACAAATTTTGCCCTTTCCCAATCAAGATAAGGGGTGATTTGCACTTGGCTCTCTGAAGTTACTGTAACTCTACATTGCGTCTGTTCAGGTTGTGTCTGCAAAATTTTGTAGCCATGTTGTTTTACTATCCACTGTAAAAGTTATCTGGCTGCATTTGGCAAGTGTGCCACAGCGGTGTGTAAGTTAACATTCAGTTCAAGAGTGAAGAGAAAGCTGGTGGATGTGAGAGGAAAACTGTTACTGTGATCTGAAAGTCGCCAGTGTACTAACACTGAAAAGTAATACAGAACAGAAAAAGATATCCCCTATCCAGCAAAGCTTAACTTCAGTAGGATTGATTCCATGCTTAAAGCTAAACACATATCCAAGTGCCTTGCTGGATCGTTTCCTAAGATGACAGCTGAGCATGGTGTCTGGGTTTTCTATCGCATCCAGATCTTTTCATATATTACTGGTTTTGTAGTCTACAATTTTAATTTTTCCCTCAAGTTAAAAGCTTTGGCTGGAATCTATGGACCTCTGCTCTGCTGATACCACTTTACATTCCCACTTGTGTAAATAAGAGAACAGGTTCCTTGTCCCAGAGGTTTCAGAACTGTCCTGGTGTACAAACAGGACCATAACTGAAGTACAGCTGGCCAAGCAGAGCTCCCAGCAGCTCTTTTCTGCTGCAGTTCCACTGGAGTAGTCTCACAGTCTCACAGAGACCCACAGGGTGCGATCCATCGAGTTCGGCAGCATCTGATCCCATACAGACAAAAAACATTCGTACTACCTTATAAAGTTGGGTGATCAAAGTTCAGCTACTGCTGCTCTGAGTCCCACTGAAAGTATTGCCCAAATTAAAATCTCAGGCTTGGGATCTGCATGCCTAAATCTAATTCTAAGAAGCTACGGTTATGATTTCTCAATGACTACTGATGATCTAGGGGCTGCTCTCTGGGCTCGAGTCCAGCCCAGCAGAACACCTGAAGTCTTCCCAGCAGGTACAGCAGAGTCATTCGTCTTTCTCCTGGCTCAGTCATTGGAGTGCCAATTTTATTTTATTTTATTTTGATATGCTTGCTGCAGCTGTGACTAACGCATAATTAGTTTCTGGTTTTAGATTATATTTGTAAACATTCTGTCAACATGTAAACAAACGGAAAAGGTCTTTCCTACTCTGATACTTATACAGCAATTATAGAGAAGACTCTATTCTTTGATTTCCTTTGTGACTGTGCTTTAATTACACACACTTGTTTTTATTATGTTTGCTCTAGTTGCACAAATCCCTCATGAGTTTGGGTGTCTTCCATTTTTGGATCTCTTGTAATTGTAATGTCAATTTATTTGTGTACTGCTGTTAGATTTATTTATTTATTTTTTTTGGTAGAGTGCTTTAAGCTGTATAAATACTGCCTGATTATTCATGCTAAGGAAAGATCAGACCTAATGTAATACGAAACAGACACTAAAGTAACACTGATAGCCAGGTGAAACCAAAGAATCTTGCTGATTGAAATGCAACACCTTTGGACATAATGTTCTGTCATCGCAAGCCTCAGATCCTTCAGTTACTGGTGTTTAAGCACTCAGAAGAAAAGCTCTGCGGCTCACGCTGCATTTACTACACATTTTCCTTTATGTCTTTGAGTCTGTACTCTAGATTTCTCGGTCTGTTGGGTGGTGAGATTTATGTGATGGTTACACGGGTAAATGACAGCATTTAGTTCCAGCATTCTGTACTAAGCCCCTTACTACCCCTTATTACTTTCTTGAACTATTTTGAAAACTCTGTATGCAAGCGATCGACGTTCTGCTGAAAAGAAGAATGTCATTCAACTGGTAGGTGCATTCCAGTTTCTGACCTGGTGTGCATAAGTTTAAAAACCTCATTTGAATAACCTGAGCATATATTTTCTTACATTTCCCCCTGCATGGTGTCCTCATACTTTCTCCCCAGAGAAAGCTGTGAGATCCTATACATCCCTGTCCCGAAATCCGAGACACATGTAGCTCCTTCTCCGCAGGCTGACCTGTGTAAAGATGGTGACAGTTCGTACATCCCGTGTTCTACTTGCTACCATACTTCTGCCATACAGTACTCTGTCTGAAAGAAATGAGAGAGCACAGGAACCTAATAATATTTGAATATTTTCTTACAAGAATTACTGAATTTAATTCCATTTCTTTTTTACTTGCACAAAGAATGTATGTGATTGTTGCTGTCTTATCACTGAGATGATCTTGTTAAACTTGAAAGACAAATACAATGGTAGGTTTATAGCAACAGGGAATTGTGACAAAATCTAAAGGTTATCAGAATATATCACAACCAGACAGGTGAAGTCTCTGCAAAGTCTAATACCAACTGTGATGCTTCTTTTCAGAGGGTTTTGCAGCAAGATTATTGCCTTCACTCATATCCCAGTTGGGTATGCAAAGAACACTTGTAAGGCTGCTTCCCCAGCAGCATCACTGTTCCAAACGGCTGAAACTGCAGCAAAGTTACGACCAAATTCTTGCCTTCTGGTTCTAGGAAGGGGTGCCAGCGCTCATTCACGTCCTGGTAGCTGGCACAAATTTTTATCAGTGGAACTGAGAGTAGAATTTGGCTCCCGCCATCTCCTCCATTGCAAGAAAGTATTTGAAATCACTTATGATCCCTAAAATAACTTCTGAACCTTTTAAACTTCCCTGTGTTTCATACTTGCAGGCATTTACAGTGCACCCTTAGGAGGTTCAGTACCTCTTAAAATATTATTACAACTTTCTAGAACTGCTTACTTTGAAAACAGAAAGGGATGAGTTTGTAAACTGTAAATAACACAAATCTATTTATCATGTTATTTATTTTTTCAATGACTGTGACCTTATGCACTGTGAATGCTCTGTGATATGGGGTCCTTTGTACAGATAAATATGTCATGAAATCCAAATGGATTTAATGTGATAATTTGTTACAAAATGTTGGCATGATAATTGATTATTTTTGTTGTGAAAATTTTAAAAAATAGTTAACTAAACATTTATAAAAAATTCTAGCAGTCAGTATTGTAATGCACTATATTATCGACATATGTACACTATCAATAAATTATATAAGAACAACTTGAGTGTTCGCAGTGTTTTTCTCAGATGCTGAGAACATGTGAAGCGTTCTCATATATATTGTTGAAAATCTAAAATTTCAGGACCCATCTAGGATATGTGCCTGCACTTTCTTGGTGAAATTTGGTCCCTGCTGAACTGAATGACAGAAGGCTCACACATTTTCGTCTGTTCAAGGGAGTATCACCTGGATCAAGCTAATTTTGGGGTGAGTTAATTTTGTCAGTTTGATTCACAGTGATTCCAAAATGTGTGATTTGCTCTTTTGGGACTAGATATGTTTATCAAGAATGTTTCAAGAAACATTTAGACAATGTTGTCAGATGTATGGTCTGATTTTTGGGTGCTGCTCTGTGGAGCCAGGACTTGGACTCGATAGTCCTTGTGGGTCCCCTCCAACTCATGTTACTCTGTGATTCTATGGGCTGGCTGTCTCAGGGTTTCAGGTGCCTTCTGCTGTAGGTATGCAGTCTGTGGTGTGGAAGGAAAACCTTTAAATGCAGTTCTCTGAAAAAAAGGAACAAGGAATTACCTTACTCATGTGCTAGTTTATCAACAATTTCATTAGATAAGAGTCCTCCATTAATGCGCCTAGCCAGTTTACTGCGAGGAGATAAAGTTTGACGTTATTTTTCTGAACCACAGTGCACGCTTTTGGAATCCCTGTTGCTGTATAAACCTGTGATTAGCCACTGTGTTTCTGTACATCGACAGAAGAGTCCTTGTGAAGCGATACCATGCATTCTTTGACTTTTGCACAAGGGTTCATTCTTTGGTATATGCTAGCCTAACTGTTTCTAGGCTGGGGAAAGGAAAAGATTCCTTCTTCCATACAGAATTAACTTCTGAAAATCAAAATCCGAATGTAGAAAGTACCCATTCTTTTAATCCCCCACACATTTGACCTCATGACCCATCGTGATCTGTTTTGTAATGGGCTCTATGAGAGGCACATAATGTATGGGTTGGTGACACAATAGGGATGACGATTCCTACAGGAATATACCGTATTATTGGTGCAGCCGTGTCCTACTGTGTAGAAAGCAGAACTGCTGTATAGTCTGTGAATGTGCTGAAAGCACTCGATTACAGCAAAAGTGCTTGTTGCAATTAGGGGCTTCCATCATAAACCATTTTTAAACCTTCCTAACTCAGCTGCATAATCATAATAATAATAAAGAAGAAAGAGGCTGCAAAATGGTGTGGTTTAAGGGTGTGGATAGGGTGAATCAGTCCTAGGAAAGCCAAGAATACCCCCCTGCCCCTAGCACATGCTGAAATTGCAACAATTTTTAGGCTGAAAATTAACTTCATAAGTACATTGCATCTAAATATCCCCAATTATTGAAAAATTCAGTTCTTTCTCTAAAACCTGTTTGGCTTGGATGAATCACAGAGAAGTGGCATTTTGCAGTGTCTGAACATTACTTTGTCAATTAGCTTTTGTGTAATTGTGTACAGAACACAGTGTCAAACTCCAAACCTGCCCAGTCTCTGGCTTAAGAAAAACACTCAGCAAAGCTCTGACAAAATCTCTTACATAGAAACTTGTCTTTGTTTTCATATTTTGAATATTCTACAGAAATGCTTAACTGTATTGCAAAGATACTAAATATTTTGCAGGGGGGGGGAAAAGAGACTTTGAAAATACCTTTTGCCCAATATCTTTAACACAAATAATTTCAAAACTTTAAAATTCTGAAAGTGTACATTCTTTAAATTGCAAATTGTGTGAAGATTTTACAAGAAACAAAAAAAATGAGCTCCCAAATCGAGTGAAACTGAAACACAAAAACAGTACTGGATTTTTTGTATTCTGTATTTTTCCATTGTTTTTTTTTTTTTTCTGTGTGTTAATAGTTCTTGCCCAACAACATCTTGGAAATGCCTATCACTTGCTGAAAACTGGTATTCTGCTGCAAAATCTTAGCTCTTTTCCATCATGCAGCCTTTCAGTCAGGCTTTTGGACTTTCTAAGATAAACCCTTCTAAAAGCTAGAAGATACACCTTCTAATGCCAACAGGTTTGATTGAAAAACCCTTGAGAAAAGTTCATCTTGAGATGTGCAGGTGCATCTTGATGATGGTAATGGTCCCTCGGCCTCCTCCTAGCTCAGTGCCAGCAGAACTGGCTCTGTGCTGTACACGGAGGTCTAGTCGCCCTCACACTGATACGCTGGCAGCTGCCTGGCATTTCCATTTCCAGTGTGGGCTGCATGGCACAGCCTGCTTACTGGACAGTATCTCTGAAAGCTGAGAAATCCATTGTGAAGATGCAAGGAGCAAAAAGGTCTCCCTCTCTGGTCCATGAATTGCTTTTCTCCGCCTCTGCGTCATATTTCTGCTGTATTCTTTTCCATTATGCGTTCTCCCAACATCCAGTATTTCCTGAATGGCAGAGCTGCCAAATAGGAGTGCCACCAGCCCCGTCTGACAGCACATCTGTCAGTCCCCAGCCTCCACAGCTGGTCTATATTTAGTTGGGTTTCCAGTACAGCAAACACCGCTCGTCCACTTAAGTAACTCCAGGTCAACTACCAGCAGTCTTACAGCCTTACCATTACCTTTTGCATTAACTGGGAACTTTTTGCATAACTGTCCTCTGCCTGTGTTAGACATTTCACTTTCTCAGGTCCTGTGTAAATATAAAGGTTTCCAAGCTCCATCTGGTTCCAGTTACTCAAGCAATAGAAATACACATGCTTCAGGAATTTGCAGACGGAGACTTACTGCCTTGCTGCTTATAAAATCCTTTACAAAGTTCACCATGCTCTGTTGCCTACTGATTATACCTGTAGTCTGTAAAACAATTTCCCACAAATTTACTTATGTTAGAGAAACAAACTGGAAGCTGACAGTCTCGGGCCCTTCTCTCTAATAAGGCTAACCTGCCTTCACTACTAAATATGGCTTTATAATACACACGCGCACGCACACACACACACACCCTTGACCACCAAAGACTGCCTCTTCCTGAAATCCCCCGTTCATATAAATACAGGAAGTAGAAATAAGAGAGGCTAAAATCAGACCTTCTTGGCAGTTTGCTTTCATTTCAGTGCTTGTTTAGTTGTCTGCCCTCCGATACTACCGAGCCTGAAGCTGGTTTCACACATCCTCCCCCTGCAGTCCCTTGAAATACCATCTTCAGTACAAACCTAAGGATGTGGAGGTTCTGCTCAGTGATGGCAAGGAATTGCTTTCTTTACCGAGGAACTCTAAAGCCACTGTGAAACAGAAAGTATCTTAAAGTTTGCTGTAATGATGAAAACATCAGCTGGAGACGAGGGAGCCAGGGATGACTCAGGGTAAGTCCTAAAACTTAAGTCACTGTTTTTAATAACTATGTTGCTTTGCTTTGCCCACTTAACAAAGAGCTCTCAACTGCATTTGCGAGCTGGCTGGGGGGGTTTCAGCTACACAATCACACTGGTGTGACAGGATCGTGCTCTAAGTTACAGTATTTCCTTTAGCTAACATGTTCCAGCTGAAAACAAACTGCGATACCTTTATTTAACTCGAGTCTTGGCTATTTAGGGAAGAATAAGCACAAATTCCAAGCTGCAATTTAGGGGAAAGGACAGAATAAGGGAGTTCAGTGCTGTTTGGAAATGTGACAAATCCTTCCTGGGAGGCTTGCTTTGTTTCTACTGGAATGCTGAGAACTGGGTAGGGGCTCGCCCCTACAAGCTGGTGCTCAGTCTAGCCCTACCTAGCGAAGGTGCACACGAACCATGTCCACAGACTCCCAGGAGACTTCAGACGTACTTTCGGTTAGGAAAAGACTCCAGGCTTTCCTTGCTCCTGGCAAACAGACACGGCACCTTGCAGGTTCATGCTCCAAGAAAAGACAGTGGGAGAGAAAATAGGTTTTGACTGGGAGGACAGTCAGCTGCCGGGGCTCCAGGATCAGGTTGGAATCTGCCCAAGGCTCAGTTATATCATAAAGCTGATGCTGAAGCTGAGTGTTTCTGTTTCCTGTTGAAAACAATCAGGGGAAAATGACACAGCTGCTGGAACTTCCAGTCACCCCTTGGAAAAACATATCATACCAGATATTAAGAGTGCTTTTCATCTGCCTGACACACTTAGAAAGACTTTTTCCCACAAATGAAAGCTCCTAGCCATGTCTGTGGTGGGTGCAGTAGAAGAAGCTGTATAGGTGGGTGGATACGGTGTACTTGCATTTTCAGTCACCGAGTGTGCTGTGAGTCAGTCTCCTTTGGCTTGCAGCACACACGGTCAAAAAGGGGGTAGAAAAGCTGCTGACAGGCAGCTATAGCTCCACCATAGCACTGTCCCAAATGTGCACATGGAGTGCAGGGGACGGAGGGAAAACCCTGCATTGCAACTGTCACTGCTTTTGCCTTCAGACATTTACTGAGTCGCAAGAACAATGTTACGCCTGGTCCAAGGTACAGTTACTCACTTCAACTTAATGTCACCTAAGGGACAAGGATCACATAGCCATAAGGGAAAAAAAAAAAAAAAAAAAAAAGAGAGAGAGAAAAAAGGAATTAACCCAATCCCAGCTGACTGACGAGATGAATTTAGTAGATAGTAATCCAAGGAATAGGTACTTTGCAGATACTCCCTGCATTTGTGATAGTTGAGATACCACATACTGAGAAACTGAAAGATTTATACTGTTTATATCTTTCTTAACTTTGTTGAAAGGAGACACACACTTACAAAGATTTGTTTCAGTTTAGTGTTGCAGGAGAAAATAAGCCACAAACCCTAGATTTGGGCTGTAAGTAAGTGGTTGAAGGAATATCGAAGCATGAATGGGCATGACGCATGTGTTCTTCATAAATCTATGTGCGTCTGAACAGTTTAACAACATACTTTTATTTCACTAACTGATGGTCTTTATTCACAGTCTATCTCCCTCTCTTAAGTAAGACCTTAAGTATTTAAAAAATGTGTTTCAACTTTGTTTGCACATCACAATATTGCTGAAGATCCTAAAAAATTACACTTCAGCGAGCATACCTTGTGGCCTCCAACATGGTATGGAATTAGAAATGTGACTAAATGTGACTTTTCAGTTATGTTCACATGGAGCTAGGCACATATTCACAAAGTATTCATAGATAAAATTGGTAGCTCTCAAAAGAGATGGTAACAGAGGTAAACTGATGATGGAGAATTTGGACCCAATTTAAAATTCTTTGCACAAAAATTGCATGAACAACTTCAGAGATTGTACCTTTGTCCACCTGGGTCTTCATTATTTAATTAATAATTTATTGTGAAAATTGTGGGTTATTAAATGGAAAAACTTCCTTATGTGCACAGAAACTGTGGTAGTGCTAATTATCATAGGAGTACCCTGGCAACCTGGAAAGTGTCTTTGTATCTAGTCCTTGCAGTGACCGAAGGGTCTACTTCGCATGTGCCAAATCGCTAAGGAGGCTGTGCTGACTGACACCTCTGAAATGGCAGGAAGATGCTGGGAAGAAATCTGCGTCCAAAACCAATAGCTCCTCAGAGACAGATGTGGGGAGAAGGGTAACTAAAGGCTGGATAGAAATCAGTCTAATCAGATTCTTCCAAAATGGGTTGGAGAGGAACAAGGAAATTATAACCAGTTATCCCAAGCTAGAGTCAGGCTAACTCAGCTAGGAGCGTTAATGAGTGATGAGATCACAAAACATCTGGAGAAATGTGAGCTGATTGAGCCTGGTGACCACAGTTTCATGAAAAGGTATATGCCTTCATTCCAACATCTGGGAAATGTATGGAGGAGATGATGAGAAGAGCAGACAGGAGCCGAGACAGACATAATCAGCAATATGCAAATATTAAATAGTCATTGAGGACAGTGGCTGGTGCAGGCGGTTGGGATGGGACACAGTGGTTCTCACTTCTGGGGCACCAGGCTAGATAATGAAGTGATGGCTGTACATCTTTTTGGAGCCACGTCTTTTTGGCACAAAACCCACCATCACAATTGACATTGATTTCACGCAGTGAATGCAGAAAGAAGAGGTCAAGAACTGGAGGAGTCTGGGAACTGAACGACTCATGGGCTCACAGATCTGAGCTCCAGAGGGGACTGATTTAATTATCTAATCTGATCTCCTGTGTAGAGAATGCCAGAGAACAACTCTGGTAAGCAGCCCGTCAAACCCATCCTTTATGCTTGAATGGGAGCTTTTAAATCCTTGTTGGCCAAAAAAACTCTCCTGCTCAGGTTACACACCTGTCTCTGCGGGGGGAGGGGGGGGGGGTTGAATAAGTCTAACACAAACTTTTTCAGGTTTGAACTGAGAAAACAATTTTAAAGAAAAACACAGCTCTCTTCAAGAGTTGTCCTATGAGAAGAACTATGATCTAAGTTGGTCTGAATTGGTGAGCAAGTCCTGTTGGCCTCAGAAGGTCTTGGGCACAGTGCAGGGTGCTGCTGAACAAAGTGCTCAGCCTAGAACACCTGGGGAGCTGAAGTGGGGAAGGGACAGTTCAGACAGCTGGAAACAAACCGGTGTTATCAAATCTCCCTGATGTCTGTCAAGCTCTGATAAAGGGGAAGATTTTCCTTTCCCACAGGATGGTGCTTCTCAGGAAGGAAGTACCAGGATCAGGATATTACTGTAAAGGTACAAAGAAAGAGGTGCTCTCTAAAGAGGCTTGGTGCACTGAGAGTGGACTTATATCTCCTGAAATTCAATTAAGAGAAAAGCATGTTCACAACCACACTGACTCATCGTGTGATCGCCAACCTCAGCGGGTGCTTTGAGCACTTAGTGCAGTGGTGCTGGTGCTAGCACAGAAGGCAACTGGCCCTTCGATAGCTTGGCTGCAGACCACACTTGAAAAGTTGCCCTTGATTAGGGATCTCCTCATCACTGCAGACAGTCCCATGCCAGCGTTCACAGGACTGGGGACATGAACATAAGCCGTGAGCGACCTTCTGTTCATCTCCTCTCCACTACAGTTTCAGCTAAATATAGTTTCTCACTTCCTGTCCTAAATGGCTACGTGCTCTCTTGATTTTCCAACCTAGAGGCAGTATAGGCTGAAATACGCACACGTGTGTGACTGCAGCTGTCTCACTCCATGCATACAGCTATCCACGCTCAACGGTGTGTCCTGGAGAGTGGCTGTGAGGACTCCTTGGTGCAGCTTTGGGTTGGCTCCATCCCTTGCCGCACCACGTGCACGTAGTTCACATATCTCAGAGTGGATCTATTTTGTAGTATTTTTCCTACTAAAAACATAGCAAGGCTATATTTTTACTCATCTATGATTAAATATAGATGGTTTCTCAGAGATCAGCAGCACAGGTTTGTGAGACTCAGAAAGATCTCTAAATTGACCTGAAAAACAGACATTAAATACCTAAAACCAGTCTATTAGAAAAAGAGGCTGCAGCAAGGTTCAATTCCCAGAGCTTTAAGTGCCTGCCTGCTTTGATTGCTAAAGAGCACAGAAACCTAAGTGAGTGAGTGAAACTAGGACAACGTACTGTCCATCGCAGACCTTCAGCCATTATAATTTTGGAAGGGAGTTGATTTATTGCATTTGGGAATAGAAATAAATAGTTCTTCTGGGGGGGTCATTAGAAAGAAAAGGCAGCTGTTTGGGATGACTGACCGAATTCTGGTCACAAGAATTGTGACAGAATCCACAGATGGATCTGTGAGCAGAGGGTCATCGAAAGCCCTGAGTGTCCCTGAAGACTAACCACACTTTCCCAACTGCAGTGTGAAGCATTCATGCTACCAAAGAAGATAGATCTATGTTTAGGATAGTTATGGATCAAAACAGGAAAGAAGAATGGACGAAGTCTGTTTTACTGCAGAAGAGTATCTTTAAGGTCTTCAAAAAACAGTGGAAGCAGTTAATTGAAAGCAATGCTAAAAAGGCACTTAAGCAGCAATGCTTGGAGAGGAAGCACTGGTCTAAGGGGTGGTCCACAATCCACCATGTGTCCTAGATTACTTCCCACTTTTCAGATTTTTTATTCTGTGTGCTAAACAGGTATTTCATCATAGGTAACTAAAGTGGAATCTCCACAGTAAATGTTCATCTAGGGCCATGTTGCTCTAGGAGTAGGTTCGAAACTGAATCACTCATTTGCCTTTAATTCAACTTCTGTCCACCCCACGCACCCCTTACACACGTGCCTCGTACGGTTCAGAGGAGCTCCTGTGACCTCTCACAGCTGGGTACGGTCCCTACAGAGTCACTTCTCTTGTCACCAAGTACAAAATCCACCTGCCTCCTCCTCCTCCAGCTTCTCCACCCCTGTGGCTCTGGCTGGCTGACCATTCACAGCAGGGCTAAACCCCAAGGCAGTGGGACTGTGATCGGGTTTCTCCCCAGGGGCACTGCAGTCTCATCCATTTGCCTCAGCTGCATTTGGATTACTGGACCAGTTCGAGGCAGGGGCCCTAACCAGCAATGAACGTGCTGGTGCTTATCCGTACAGAGGACTGGGGATGCTATTGCAATACAGATAAGTAAATAAGTAGAGCCCTAAATAAATGGTGCTTATTCTCAATAATCATCCACAAAGTCAAGACCTGCTTACTGATCTTGCCCTCTCCGTACCACGGTTAGCCCAGATATGAATTATAACTGAGTAACAGCACTATATCATCAGAGCAATGTAAGAATTAATTAATTGAAATTTGTTAGGAGTTTTTAAGGTGGCAAAAGGCAAGATGATACTGATGTTTAGGAGAAAGGCTTGAAAAACATTCTTCTATTTGGAGGAGGTCCTTTTATCAGTTTCTCAAGGCTGCAAAGTCTATAGTAGAAATCCTGCTGGTCAACTAATTCTGTCTGGCTTAGGAGAAATAATTTGCTGCTACAGGAGGTTCAGCTTGAGGATGGAGAGAACAAAACTCTGTCAGTCTTTGGTTTTCCCAGTTACATTTGCCCAAACTTTAATGGGGTTGTGTGTGGAGAAGGAAGTGATTTTCTTTGCCCTAGTGAGTATTTGTGGTCATTATCTCTGAGCTGGAGGGGGCTGGAGTGCTTCTTGTGTAGTTTATAATGCTAAAGACCTTCAAACATTAGTATTTGTGCAGGGATGTATGAGAAAAATTCTTTCTTAAAACTTGGGCACAGGTAATACGTAAGAGATTTTTAAAAGGTGCTTTCTTCTCCAGAATTTGCTGAATGAGAGGAGGCAATGCCCTTACAGCCCTAGTGGGAATGGCTTCAGTCACTGCCTCTTTTATCAGACAGAGCTGTAGGACTTGCTCAAAGCTGGGTAAAATTACTGGAATTACTAGCCATGGACTGTAGGGGTCATAACACTGCACTGATGGAGTGAAACCCATAGGGGCTGCCCTTGAACTTGAAGAGCAAAGTGCTCTGGAAGGTGTGTATTACTGAGCCCTGTCCTGCATACCCACCAGTCAAACAAAGGTGGGCAGCACTTCCAGGAGAGCCAGCCAGCAGGGGAATACTCTGAAAATCATGTCGACAGGGGCAGGGCACATCTGCACTGCAAAGCAGGGCAGGTAAGGGTGCTGGGCACGCCCATGCTCCAGCATTGGTCTCGGTGGCTTAAAGAAAACCTGCAGTGAGATCACTGACCAGGGACAGGCCTCCTGGGGGACTAGCCACCAGAAAGGGTGCATAGCATTTGCAGGGGTTAAAACCTGGCTGTCAAACCTCTGCTGAGCTCCTATGCAGGGCAGAAATGTGTGTCGTTGCCTGAGGGTGGCACCTCATCTTCTGCGGAGGGCCAGTGGAGGCTGGTACACAAGGCTGCTTATGCACATGCTGTATTTTCTGCCAAGACCCTTGGCACCCCAGTCTCTCCCTGCAACACTTTAGTATCAACAATCTGCTTGAACAGCATAGGAACACGTGTACAACCCCAGCCTCCCCCTGACTGAAGCAATCCCCAGGCGTGCACATGGCTGAGTTGGAGCTTTTTGCTGGTGTCAGTCCGGAGTAAGTCCAACAGAGAGAAACTGAGACAGAAATCCCTTCCAGGCTCTTGGGTTCTTACTTCTCGAAGGGACAAGGCAAGCTTTCAGCTGGTGTTTTTTAGCTGTGAAGTTTGTGTGTGTATATGTGTGTTTAAATGCATGATAAAACGGCGCTGCAAAGCAGCTGTGGTCAAGCAAGCAAAGTTATTTAAGCTGTGCAAATGTAATAGAGCAACAGGCGTCACCCAATACGGTAAATATCGTAGCCGCAACCTTTCCTTTGTCCATTTTGTGCCTCTCTGAGCTATCTAAAGTAATTCTACCCACTTCCAGAAATGGGATCTCTAAATCAATGTATCTTGCCAGGGTGGGAATGCTAAGGTAATGCTTCCCTTGAGGTTTCAGCTGTGAAAGGTTTGGAGTGCTTAGCTCCTCTTTGCCTGCACCCAAAATAGTATAAATCTTTTTGCAAGTGAAGATGATTACTTGAGCAGCAAAGGATTAGCAGATGTGAGCACTGCATAGCTGGTTATGCTAGTCACATTTTCCTAAATAGATATTCTATTAGATGCACACGAGCCAGGGAGTGCTGAAGAATGCAGCTCTTTTCAAACAAATGAATATATACATGCATATCAGTGTGCCTTTCCCAGACTTTCCATCACCTTTCTGCTAAACAGGGAATATGTTTATGGTCAAGTTAAGGATTTCTGCTTTCTGCATTATTGACACCTTTAAAAGGGACAAGGCTTTTTCATTAATCTTAATGACATTTTATGATTAATATAAAGCCCTTGTACGTATGAAGAGAGGATCACAGGAAAACTGAGGCACAAGCTCATGGAGCTGATTTGGTTATAGTCACTCACTTAGTAACCCGTCGATCCTTGTAATGCATTTATTCCCTGACCTTGCTCTCAACAATCCTTTAAGTTTGGGGTAAGTCCAGAAACAGAATCCAGTTCTCAGAAAGCCTTTTCTTTTCAGTGGATGAGTTTTCTGCTGGATTAGGGTGCTGAACCAACTTCCTTCAAGTGGTTACACAGCCTCTAAATCTGAGGCAAGAGAAGCAACAAAAGCAAAGAGAGGGGAGTGTGTGCAAGTGCGGTCAGGGGACTGCCCTTTCAGCAGTATCCTTGCCATTGCCCTGGATTAAGAGGAGCATGAAACCATGCCCCAGAGAGTTGTTCTCTGAGCTGGACTGCAGTCCTGGCTCAGATCTGGTCCTGCAAGGGCTGGGGCTGCTGGCATTTGCTCTCTGCAGTTTGTCTGTGGGACAACACTGTTTCTTGTGGAGTTGAAAGACCTGTCTTACTACTTGAAATAATTCCCTGACTATGTTAATTAGTATTTTCCATTTGCTTTTGTGAGGCTAATGAATTGTTTGGGAATTTCAAATGTTTTGTTGAAACCAAATAAAGACATTCAGCCCTTTGGATGCTAGGGAAACCTTGCCAAATGTAGGGAGTCCTCATGGCTCAGGTGCATTCATCCTGTGGCCTTCTGTAGAAAGCCAGTTTTATGAAGCCTCTGTCTTGTAAAAACGGCTGCTGGGCAGAACTGGAAGCAGTTGCTGCCCCTTATGAACTCTGTTGTGTGTTGCTTGGGAGACTTCACCAAGGAAACAGAGACCAAAAAATAGCAGAGTCTGGAGACTGGCAGCCCTGCTGGCTACCTGCAATGCTGTTCTGCAAATTGCTAGCAGACTTGTAGGCAAAAGAAGGTTGTCCCACATATTTGGCTAAATGACAGCCCGGGACCTGGCCCAACCTTTCATCTTGCCTGCCAAGATTTTTTTCTCTCTTCTCTCTTTCCTTTGTTTTCCCTTGAGTTCCCTCCAAGGAATCTGTCACTCATGATACCCCCCACAAAAAACAGAAACCAGGCAAAGCTCAGAGCTTCTCTCACTGAATCAGCAGACAGGAGGGAGGTTGGCTTTGGGTCACTTTCCTTTCCGTCCAGAGGACAAACATGTAACACGGGGCATTTGGGTGTAATTTAGCACTGAGCTCCCACCCTAATTCTTTCTGCAACAAGTTACTTTAGGCTGGAGCTTGTTGGTAACCTATCTAGCCAAAACCTAAAGTGACAGCATTGCCCTCCCAGCCGGGATGGGGCCTTTGGGCTGGGAAACTGTGGTGGAGTTTGCCTGAGGGGCTCTGTGAACAGCAGCCTGTCAGAGGGACGGGTGGTAGGGGCTGCATGGTAGGTCCCTGGACCCAGGATTCTGGCATCTCCCATTACAACTATCTATATCTAGCCTGGGTTCATCCTGCCTGAATTTAGGAGCTAAATTGTTGTGTTTGATTTAGGAACCTGTGCACCCGTAAGCATCTCTGGCCTTACTGGAGGACAAGCAACAGCTCTGGGGAGTAATTCAGGGTGCCTGGTGCCAGTGGGGTGAATCCCTTTCAAATGTCTGTTTGTGCCTCGCTGAGCTGAGCAGGGAGCCGGGCCAGAGAGCTGTGTCTAACACAAGGCCTTCTGCCCTCTCACCCCTTCAGTCGGTTTGCCTCAGGTCAGAGATGCAATGGTGCCTGGGAGGGCAGGGGAGAGGAGAGGAGAGGAGAGGAGAGGAGAGGAGAGGAGAGGAGAGGAGAGGAGAGGAGAGGAGAGGAGAGGAGAGGAGAGGAGAGGAGAGGAGAGGAGGGTGGGTGCAGCACTGGTGTTTTGGGGAGGACATAACCACGGCAACGCTGTTATGGATTGTCTTCAGCTGCCGTGAAGCCACAGCCTTTGGGTCATGGTTTATTTATATCACAGCCTTGGTGGCCAAGTGACTGTAAGCACTGTTAGATGAACAAGCGAGGGTTTAGCTGGGGCCGTGGGAGCTGACAGACTTACCTTGCTGCTTGGCAGATTTTGCAGCCACACGCTGAGCTCCCAGCTGCCGCAGGGACAGTTCGAGGTGTCTGAAACATCTCCAGAACCAGCCCTTTGGCCCCAGGCTGTCCAAACAGCACAGGATGGTGAGGACCATGCCCACCTGCAGGGCAGGTCGCTCAGCTTAGCCCTGCAAACCAGAACACCTCGATCATCCTTGCACAGGGGGATCAGCACTCTTCACCACCTTTCTATAACCCTGAAATCCCCCCCAAAGTCATTTTCTTCTTTGTCTTCTTCCCCTGGGAAAGCAAATCCCTAACTTCACATCACTGTGAATGCAGGCAGGGATCCTGTCAGATCCCTGATAAGTAAGAAATAAACACATTTCTCCAATGCCTAATCAAAATTAAATATGTGGAATCTGAAACTGCTGGAGTAAGGATAAACAATGACAAAGAGTAAGTTCATAAAGTTAAGATTTATTTTTTTTTACTAACAGCACCATGTGTTGAAATGCATTCACACTGAAATTGGAACGAAATCTTATCCTAAATATTAAAAATTGTGTTTAAGTAAGTTTGCAGATCAGTGACTGAATGACTGGTTTGAAGACCCTTAATCCAAGGGGAGGGGCACCAGCCTTGAAACGCTGAAGGCCCATGCTCTGCTCCTTGAGATATCACAGGACGAGAGTTCAATGGATTCATTTCCCTTAGTGAAATGAACATTTCTATTTGCAAATCAAGACTGAGAAAGGCAGGTCTTTCTTAGAAGAGGGGAAGACTGCTTAGCTTCATGCAAGTCTGTGTGGTTAGTGCCTTCTGTCTCATGTGTCTCGTGTCTACACTAAATTATTCACAAGGTGAGGAAAGACATTGCATTTATAACTATTTTATAAATTTTATAACATTTTATAACTCTTAAAGGAGTTTTTGCTCTGACACGTTATACAACTTAGACTCATTTTTAATATATAGGATGTGAAATATAAAGGTTTTATTTAAACAAAATTGCAACATATTCTTAATAAAGGTTGAATTTTCCATTTCCCTTTCCCCTCTTTGTTAAGTGAATACAATTTAGAGAAAACATTCCCAGGGTTCTCATTCCTCTCTTCCTTCCTGGCCTGATGAGCTGGGAAAGGGCGAGGTGAAACCTCCAATAGCCCTGGCCCTTCAGTCAAAACAAGGTACTCTGTGCTTCCAGCATGTCACGTATTTTTGAAAGGCACAGAACAAATTCATCTGTCTTCTGTCCAGCTGGTGGCTCTGCTGGGCCCTTCTAGGGCTCTGATGCCACAGGGAGAGAAAGGTTGCTGGCTTTCTTTTGTTCTTACAGCCTAGGAAATTGTTCCTTCTCTTCCAAACATTTGTTTCTGGTTCCTGCACCTCAAAAACCTTTCCAGAGAAGTTAAAATAGAATTGCCCAGCAAATACTTTTGCAGCTTTTTCTTAAGGAAAATTTGTTTTCTTTGGCTTCTCTGGCCTTGGCAGAAATGACTTCTGGCTAGTCCTGCATTTCAGAAGCTCTCTTCTTTGCAGTGAAAGGGCCTTGCAGAAGTACAAATTATTCTTCATTGCATGCACACAGAGAAAAATCTTCAGTTTTGCTGATATGCTGAAATTCCTAAGAGAATAATTTGGGTTTAAAACAGGCAAAGGTCAAATGACCTAAGAGCTCCGATTATGAATACGGGGGAGAAAGACTTATCTTTAATACAGCCACTGTCTGTTGAACAGTAAGAGCAGTAAACCTTGCAAAGGGGTAATGTGCTAAGGCTGGAATGTATGTTTTGACTGAGGAAAAAGAGAAAGACAGTTGATAAGATATTTTGAGTCAAATTGTGGAGTGCAAAAAAATTGTATGTGCAAGGTTAAATAAAGATAACAGTAGCATTTTTGAATTAAGTACAAGCTAAGTCACATTGCACTAATAGAATATGTTCACTCAAGTTCACTGTGGTGCTCACATGCATTAATATCTGCATTAATTTCTACATTAATAATTGCAGGAAACAGCTGGACTGAGGAAAACAACTTGGACTGGGTTTTGAAAGAAGGCTTCTTCCTTCAGGGAATTTCTGACGTTTGTTCTTATCTTTTTTTCTGCCGGGTCATGGCTGTCAGTGAGGGACTGCTGGTTTGTTAGTAGAGCTGACCTGGGTATTAGCAGCAAAGTTAATTAGTTTGCATTTTGTTTGGTTTTCTTGTGCACATGCAATTCTTTATAATATAAACGTAAATGGAGGGGAGACCTAATGAACCTAGGAAGCATAGTGAAACTAGTAACTTAATGAGCATTTAGGTACAGCTTCCTTCTCCTTGAAAGGACTCCTGCAATTCAAGTTGGTTGACAGGAACAAACCAGAGGCTTTGACAGGAGTTTTGCCACTGCTTCATTGTGGTTGCTCATTACATGACAGTTTGATACATCAATTACTGATCTTCCAGCTGTACAACTAGTGCTTGTACTGATCCCTGCATGGAGTATAATAGTACTTTCTCATACTTTGTGATTTCTTGTGGCTTCTGTGACCAGGAAGGTGAGTGCCTGGTGATTTAACAGCAGATGAGCTCTCAGGGTGATGACTCGGCCAACAGCTATGAACATATACAGGTGGGGTCCAGCGGGGGAGAAGTGGATACCTGCAGGCTGTGCATACAACCCCCTGCTAGTGTTCACAGAGGGGGGGCACTTTAGAAAGCCCTGGTGGGCAACAAAAAGCTCACCAAAGTGAGCTTCAATTGAAGGGTGCAAACCTTGACTGCTGACGTTGAGGGTGTCTGTATCAGAAAGTGAAGTAGGTGGTGAACAGAGATGTTTGGTGAGCTGTGAGGTGCAGGGGGTACTGGAGGAATGGACAGTATTTAAGGGACCATTTGTTTGCCTTACTGCTCACCTTTTGGCAGCTGGAACAGCTGCTGCCTTGGCTATTAATCATGGTGATTTACAGGCTGAGAGGAGAGGCTGGGAAATGCAGGGCATCAACTGTAGATCAAAGACCAAACAGATGGAGGGTGGACATAAAAGCTAGAGTGGAAACAAGGAGAGCAGTGAGCAAGAGGAAGTGCTCTGCCAACCACAGGTTGTCCGCAGACCACAGTTTGAGAAGCACTACTTCCTGAGCTACGCATACATTACCGAGGCAGATCAGTAACGCAAGCCTCCTGCAAGGTACGAAGGACTACTGAACAGCCAAACCTGCTTCATGGGACACACCGAGCCTGTCATTGAAACTTCCATTATCCAGTTTTTCCATACATCTCAGAACTTTGCAATGCAGGAACCTCCTTGCTTAACTACCTACATCTTTTCTCTGATATTTTGCCTGCCCACCAAGAAACTTATTTTTTATTTCTAATTGAAGGGTGCCAATCAGCTGGATGTGATCTCTGAAGACCTCAAGAACTTTCTTCTCTCACTGCTTTTTGGCTTTTTCATTGCTTGTTATTGTTTATTTGTTTTGTTTGTTTGTTTTCTGTTTGTTGGTTTAATTTCTGTCTGGTGTCTTGTCTCTATGATGAAAAAACCTTTCAGTAAAGTCCAAATTTACTATGTGGCATCATCAACTTTTAATGGATAATGTTAGTTCTTTTGCTATGGGTTTTTCCATGAATCATTTTCTGCCCTCCCATTTTCTTAATACTCTTAAATACTCTTGCTTAATAAGCAAGGTCACCTAACACAGGTCCATAAATTAAATGAATCCCTCTCCTCCATTTTGGATTATTTTGTTCTGAACTGATTAAAGGAGCAAAGGTGGACTGACTTGTGAAAATGAAGAGAAGGCATTGAGAAATGACCAATCTAAGATGGAAGCAAAACACATCTTGATGTCCTTTAGCTGGGGTACTGCTTAACTTCCTTCCAGTAAGCTGAAAGATCAGCACATGAATTCACAAGTGTCAAAACAAAGACTTTTAATGAGGTTATCTAATCAGGAGTGATATTACACCAAGAAAAACATGGGTAGGTAAGTATGTAGAATGGATCTCGCTAAGGAAACCTTGTTGTACTTTTTTACTGCTACTCTTCTAACTCTGATTATTCCTTCTTCAGAACTTCATACCCTTTTCAGCATGAAAGTGACTGGGAAAAAACAGATTAAATGATTGGCCTCTATCACCAGTGGCAGACTGAGTCCAGCTGGGCTGGTTGTGACACGTGGTATAGAACAGGGCTGTGAGTTTTCTGTCAGTCTTTTTAATTGTGTGATCTCAGCACCATCATCTGATGCCTTCCATGAAGCTCCTTGCTCCCAGCTCTCTCTTTCAGCCTCAGGAATTGCCAGCATTGTCCATCTACTTCCACCAGGACTGGTGTATCAGCTTCAGGAGATTCTAGCTTTTCCTCCCTCTTCAGCTCCTTTGTGCTTTGTAAGCCGTATTGCTGCACTTGAAGGGTTTCCACACAGGTGAGCTTCAGACACCAACTGGCTTGTTCTGAATAGTATCCCTTCAGGTACCAGGTGGCTTTGGTGTAAAAAATTGCTCTTCACCTGGTATGGGGAGTTAAGGTCTCTTGTCCTTCTTCAGCTCCCCCAGTAACAAGCCCACTGGCAGGCATTTTAGCAGCTGTGGTGCCTGCTCTGCCGTGAGTACAGATGTTGCAGAGTATCTCTTTCCTTGGGGACAGCACAGCAAACCACCGCTCTTGCTCTCTCTTGATGCCTTCTAATATTCAAAGGAAGAAGCAGAAGCAATACTAATAATAAGTCATAATAAAAGACTAGTTGCTAATTCTTATACCTGATTGATTTAAACAAGGAAAGGGCTTCGGTCATTAGCAATCAGTGCACTGCAGAGCATTTAGTTTCCGATTTAAGATTCAGATTTAATAACACATGGTGCATCTTCTCAGACTTGTTCTGATGGCAGGGAGAAGCTACAGATGTGCAGGAGTGCAGAGGCTGGTGGGGGCTGGCACAGATGGAAACTGACCTAATTCATCTGTCAGTCACTGTTGCCATTGCACACAACCTCTGTGTATCTCAGCTCCCTCTGGGCTGTTCAGAGTTTACATGGTACAGCCCAGAAGCCCTTAGTGTCAGGAAGTTCATAGAAACATTTCTGAAGTCCCTTGCAAGGGTATACCCAAGCCTGCATGAAATTTAGTGGCTTGTATCCCCTTGCAGTTCTGGTGATTTCTGGGAATATTCAGCTGGCAAGTGTGGTTCAGTTTCTGAAGCAAGGAAGCATTTTGTCAGTGCCCAGTCACTGTGCAGTAATCCAAATCACCATTGTCATTATTATTTCTTTCAACCAAGCAACCTGATAACTTCTGCCAAGCTGGGGCAGGTGTATACATGTAATCACTCTGCAATTAATTAATCTGTGTTGCCAATCAATATGCAACACGTAGTCCTCTGCATCCCGACTGAGTTCAATTTAGCAGAGCAATTTAGAAGTACTTTGCAGGAAGAACTCAATAAAACATGTAAAGCTGGCGGCTCTAAGGCCAGCTTTGCAGCTTCACATCACACACAACAAAAGTGAGCACCTGCCTGTACCAGTCAAAGTGTTTTGCAGGACAGTGGGAGAAGGGAGAAAGAGTTAGCCAAATGGCTTGTTGTTTCTGAAAACTGTGAGCTTCAAAATCATCCAACGTATGAATTCTGAGTGAATGAAATAGCAAAGGCCGTCTGCTTGCTGTGACGGCCCCACAAATCCCTTCAGTTGGCAGCACAGCAAGAACCTGGGAGCTGCCTGTGCTCCCTCCTCTCTCTGCAGCTACCAGAGCTACCATGGAGCCAGATTAAATTGGTGGATTAAGCAGTCCAACAGTCTGGCATCTGGATCTTTGTGACAGCTGCACCCAGGAAAGAAGTCAAGCACTGGTGCCATAACTGCGTCAACTGGTGTGTCATGGGTCACAGCATCACAGCTGGAAGAGGTCTATCAGGTCACTCACTCCCATTTCTTAGCCAGCACAGGATTTGGCTCAATAAAGTGTTTGCTAGTGCTTTAAATATGGTGTTTTAAGAGATTTGGGCAATGCAGTTCTCTCCCCCTTCTCTTTGGAACTTATCCATCATCTGTTATAACTCGCTGTCAGGAAGCGTCCAGCCTAACATTCCTATTTTAATACAACCTCCTCAATGACTTCTCTCTTTTCCCTTTTATCACAGCCTTCCCTTTTGCTGGGCTGTCCTTTCCTCCGTGTGTACAGGTATTACAGCCTGCTTCCTTCTTCTTGGTTGGGCTGGCTTCTGTGGGAAGGATACCCCACGCCAAGGCTCTCATTCCTGAGGGTCCCCAAAAGGCTGGGCTCCTCTCCTGCCAAAAAGCCTCATCCACTGCCTTTAATTATCTGCACTGAAAATCCCCTCACACTCAAATCACAAGATGTTTCCATTAAAACAAATCTTTTCTGACTGTTCAATTTTTATTTTGCATGTCTAAATCTGGAATGATTTTCTGGTTTTCATCTGTTCTCTAAAGCCTGGATTAGGAGCCCAACACGCATCCACATGCTTTGCAAGTTCAGTTCTGTTATTATTCCTCACCAGCCCATTGTTCCTGGTGCCAAGCCCGCATTGCTGCTGTGAGCAGGGCTCCATGCAGGCGCTGTGCCTGCTGGAGGGAGCAGAGAGTGCCTCTGTCCGTACCAAGGCTGAGCTCCCCCATGGGGAACGCTGGGCCTGAGCTCATCTATGGGTCCAGGCTGCTCTGTATCTGCCTGTGCTGATACCCTCAGTTCCCTCCAGGTGATAAGATTCATGCGTTTTTGTGTTTTGCTGGCCCTTTTCCCCTTACATTATTAATGGGTAATGGAGTTCAGCATCACTGGAGCTAGTGCCATGCACGTCACCTCCTGGTGACACAGGAAGGCATTATCAGCACTGGCCTCCTTTTGCCCTCAGTTTCACACATCCTTGGCAAGAGCAGATTCACATTTGTTTGACTAATATGTGGAGTAGCTTTTGCTAACAGAGTTAGGGAGTATTTCACTATAACTCACCTGTCTTTTCCTTCAGCTCATTACTTCTTTCCCATTTACAAGTATGGATGTTGCCATCTGGCACATGCTTTTTTTTTGCATAGTTACTGGGTGTTTCTTTTAGTTTCTGCTTTAAAGAAAGAAACCAAGAGGTGATAGGTGTTAACTTCCAAAAGCTGCCCTCCACTGTTTAACTCGACGTTTGCTCAGATGATGCTGGTTAAAATCATAAGTTACTGTATCAAAAGGAAATTTCCTCACTTATGTGACAAGCTGGGCTTTTAGCACAAGTGAAAAGAAAGTTACTTCTATTTGCTTTCTTAAGCACAGTTCTCTCATTCTTTTTGCCTTTGCCATGACATTGAGAATGAATTGATTAAAATCATGAATCTGTGGGCTAATATTCTGAATCAGCAATTGGGATTGCAGAGGAACATACATATTCTAACAAAGCTTCTCTATAGGGTTGCAAAAGAAAAAACACACACACACACAAAACAAACAAACAAACAAACAAACAAAACTTGGTTTTGGGATTTCAAAGGCTATTTTTATAAAAACTAAATTTTGGGCTAACCATGCTGTGTTAGATTAGTCCTTTGAAGGGACTCTCTTTTTGTAGTTTAAGTCTGACCTTGTTTGAAATGTACTACTTTAAAAATCTTTTTTTTTTTTTTTTTTAAAAAAAAAAAAAAAAAAAGGAAAATTAAAAGACTTGAAATAACAGTAATTCAAAAGCAAGAGTCATGCTTTTTCCAGTTCTGACATCTAAGCAGCAAAACTGAGACAGAAGAACATATTGCATGTTCTCCTACATTTTCTTTACTTTAAAAGTCAATTAATCCCATGAATGATGAGCACATATCCATGCATCTGTAGCCTTGCCCAGTAGAGCTCTTAAGACCAGAACTGTGAGCAGTCCCACTGGCTGCAGCGTTAAGCACCCGTATAAATGCCTTGTTGAATCAGTGCCGCAGCTGGAAACCAGCGTTCGATACCATTCTGCCATTAGACTGCGGGGACTAAAAATGAACAGAATTAGCTCTTTGTCTCTCTGATCAGGACACAAATGTAAAGCAGAGCATATCCCAGATCTTTAGGATTCCCAACAGCATAATTTCAATATTCTTACATCTTGTCCATAGCTGAGAATAAGGTCCGACTGGGTGTTGCTAATGTGGTACCACAGGATGGCCCCTCTCTTGTCACTCAGCATGGCCCATGCGTCTGTTTTTATTTATTTGAAGCAAACAAACCTTCCATAGGGTGTACCCTCTGTGTCTTGTCCCGCAGGACTTGCTGGGTCACACCAAGCAACCGAGCGCTGCCTGCATGGCTGGGCCTGGAATTATTCTGATACCTCTTCTGCAGGGGACAAGTTTCTGCTGAATGCATCCTAACACCCTCTCCTCTGAGCCCTGTGCCCTGTGACTGGCAGCGCAGGTGGAGGACTTCCCCAGGGGCAGCCGTAGGCCCCGAGGAGTGCAGGGGCAGGGACGCTTCCATCGCTGCAAGCACCAGCCGCCACCTCCAGCGCAGGCCTGTGGTGCAGCGCTCACTGCTATTTTTAGTCAGTGGGATGTCTTGGTCTGCCGTTCTGCAGGCTGCCTAAGGGCAGCCTTGCTGGGTGCACAGCGGGGCTGCCAAAAAGTGAGAGCAGCTGACGTGCCTCTGGCTACTGCTGGCAGACTGCCCCTGAGGAGCTCCAAGAGTGGGACAAGGCACCAGACGGTGCCTCTTCACAGCTGCTGCTGATCTGCTTTGCTTGAGCACCGGTACCCTTCCTCAGGCAAGGTAGGTGGAGGAGCTGAAACTTACAGCCCCCAGCAAAAAACACCTTGCAAGCCTGTGGTCTGAAAGCCAGGCATGTATTATTAGCATGAAGCCATGTTCCTCGGGACAGGTCTTACCTGTCTGTCGGGGCCTGTGTGCCCAGTCTGCCTCTGTTGTAGCACAGCATCTTTGGTCTGATGCCCCTCAAGGAGCTCTCCTCGTGCATAAGTGCCCTGTGTGTGCATGTCTGCATGCGTGTGTTTGCAGTCCTCACTCCCTCAAAGACTTCCATCTGCCGTTCTGCTTTTACAAGGGACTCCCTTGCTGTGTTTCAGCCCCAGCAGCGATACCAGCGAAGACGGGAAAGAGACACGTCTTTGTCAGTCCACTGCCCTGCGAAACTGCCTCACGCTTCCAGGAATCAGCATCCTTGATAAACTCATCAAGACCTGTCCCGTCTGGCTTCAGCTGAACATGAACCAGGAAAGGGCTGGGGCGATACTTGGCAAAGAAGCAGCAGGGGTAAGTCCAAAGTGGTTTTGGTTCAGACAACCACATTTCCTGTCCCTGGTAGAGCTGTTTAGGGGAGCAGTGTTTCTTTTCATGTGGAAGCAAAAATGTTTAGCAACTTACACTCTGTTTCCACTGCCACTTGATGCTTTAGCCACACACAGTGGCACAAGACAAACTTAATGGCTTTGGGGAGCAATAATTTTTTTTTCTGCTTTTATTTAGTTAGCATTTAGTTTTGTGGGGATGCCATCCTATTCACCACAAAACCAGGCAGTTGTGCCTGGCTTTTCCTGGCTTTTCCTAGCCATACAGTTCTCCAAGATCTGGAGATTTTCAGAGACATTGGCCTGGTGCAGAATGGGTACAAAGATGTGGTGTTCTGTTTTTCCTTGGTAACCTCTGTCCCTTTGCTAGGCACAAGGTTTAACTCTGGAGGAAGTACACAAGCACTATGGTTGCTCAGATGTAGCCTGAACTCAGGGAACTGGAGAGAAGGCGCATGAAGAACCTCCTTGGCTTGCATCTGAAGCCATCAGGATTATAGTTCTTCATGGGGCATAGTGGGTGAGAGCATCAGCAAATGAGCAGAGCAGAGGGACATTTCTTAGGTCTTAGGCTAGGGTGAGGAATTGCATTGGAAGAGTTTGTATGTTGACTGTTCAAATTTGGAGCTTTGAAATTCTGGAAGTAGCTGGGAGTAATTTCTATTGCAGTAACTAATATTTGGTCCCCATAAGCTGAACATTTGGAAATAGCAGACAGACCTCCCAGAACACAACCGAAGCCGTTCCCACTGCCAGTGAAAATGGAAGAGACTGGTTGGCATACCGGTACTGACCCAGGCAGCAGGGCTGGGCACAGCTCAGAAATCCCACCTCCCTCTCATCTGAGTGTCTGTGGTCCAATTTTAGCTTTGGAGCTATGGCAACTAGGCGCGCTGATCAGAAAACAGAAGTGATTCATTTCCAGGTTTCACTTCTATCCGTGTTTTAATTTCAAATGAAACACTTGACCGATGCGATGTGAGATAGTGCTATCTAAGACCCAAGGCAGCAGCAGTCTCTCAAGGCGGGTTGGACGGATCATTCTGTCATGCGGGTTGTAAGACCTAAGGAAGGGAGAGCCTCTAAGGCTCGTACTTGCAGATACTCTTATGTAGAAGGTGGGGACTGCACTGCATTAGAAATAACCGTGTTTCTATCATGAACCTTGTGCCATGCATTTACTTGGATTTTTTTCTGCACTGTCAGTGGACTTGAGCCCATGGGAGCTGGATTTCTTTTGAATGGCAGAGGCCAAGACCTCATTGTGTGAGGTTGCAAAGCTGCTGCAAGGCCATATGTTTAGCATGGTTGCTTCAAAGTGCCTTGAGATGCCCTTATGACTGGGAGTCATGCGGAGAAAAGTCCTGGCTTTGAGACAAGCTCTTTTAAAATTCATCTCTCAAGGAATTAATGGTTTCTTGTATGATTTTCATGGCATTATAATTGATTAATCATTTTATCAACTCACACTTCTTTCTAATATTAATATCCAGACTCTAGAATTAGCTAATTTTTTTAATTCCATTTTTATGAAAATACTTTGACTCTCTCCTGCTATAAGCTGCTATCAAAGAACAGATAAGAGTACAGATTACTTTGTCTTTGTATCTCTAGCTTCAAGGTACAAGCTAAAAATATACTTGACAATGAGCTCTAATTAGAAACACGGTTGGGAGCTCACACAATGCAAAGAACAAGATCCTCATATTTTTCTTTCTCCTTTCTCCTTTCTCCTTTTTCTCCTTTTTCCTTTTTCCTTTTCCTTTTCCTTTCTCCTTTTTTTTTTTTTTTTTAATTCACTGGTCCTGTTGAGGTGCTCCTATCCAGAGGCACCTAGGCAATCTGTGGGGATGGGGCTGGCAGGAACCTTACGAAGTGCAACAGGGACAAAAGTGCTGCCCTGGGAAGGCAGAGCCTCTGGCATCAATCCAGGCTGGCACTGCCCAGCTGGGACAGCTCTGTGAGAAAGGCCCTGAGGGTGCTGAGCACAGGACAGTGTGCTCATGGCAGTAATGAGTGTCAGTGGCATCCTGGTCTGTATGAACAGGAGCATGGCCAGGAGATGCAGGGAAGTGGTCATCTGTCTTGACTCAGCACATGTTAGACCCCGTCAAGACACTGTGCCCTGTTCTGGACTTCCCAGTACACAAAAGACATTGACAAACTGGAGCATGTTCAGTAGCAGTCCAGGGACTGGAGTGTTCATCCTGTGAGGAGAGGCTGTGGAATGAGATTTGTTTGACCAGGAGGAAGGAAAGCTTTGGGGATACACCGAAGTACCTAAAGGGAGTCACAGGGACTTCTGGACCTGTGATAAAACTCCACTGTGAGACACTGTGGTCACCAGGGCCTTAGAACCATAGAACCATAGAATATCCCCTGTTGAAAAGGACCCATAATGATCGTTGAGTCCAACTCCTGGCACCACACAGGTCTACCCAAAATTTTAGACCATGTGACTAAGTGCACAGCCCAAACATTTCTTAAACTCTGACAGGCTTGATGCACTGACTGCTTCCCTGGGGAGCCTGTTCCAGTGTGCGAATTACTGCATTGTGCATTGTGCATCACTTTGGCCTTATGTTCTATGTATGAACACTTGAATCCTTTCTCTCTCAATGTACAAGTGATTCTCTTGCTTTAGACATTGACTGAGACATTCTGGGGTGAGTTCTCCATGGGTTAGGTCACTTATGTGAGGAGCATCACTTGGCAAATTGAGAGTGCTGCTTTATATTGTTGTGTTAGTGAAACAATTTGCCTTAGGCTTAAGTGGGACATCAGTGATGCATAGAAATCTTGCTGGTTCCTTGGCAGGTCTGAATTTCACCTGAATAAAATGTCCCTTTAGTCATTATTTTTGTCATGTAAAGTTTGACCAAGTGGAATGAAGCTAAAATACGAACATTTAAAGGTAGATTGAACTGATAAGGGACTTCATGACCTAAAATAAACTTCAGAAACTCATGTAACTCTTGATTCCTTTCCTCCTTTTTCAGATGTTCTTGGTTAGGAAAGAGGGTAATGTGAACAACATGGTCCTTGCAGTCCGCCTGCCAGTCCAAAATGAGGTTCCTGATGTGCTGGAGTACACCATTAAAGAAGAAAAATCAAGTAAGCTCTTTACAGTTTTTTGTTTGTTTGTTTGTTTGTTTTTTCTTGTTCTGGTATTGTACAGTCCTCTTGTGATTGCCATGGGATTACCAGCATTTATGTAATCTCACCTGCAATGCTCAGGTTCCTCTTGTGAGGGGCAACAGATCTTGATTCTACGGTGTAGTTCAGTTAATATTTCCTGCAGCTGCTTTACCTCAGCTCCCCTGCGGTTCTGCACCTTTTCTTATCATTTACAGATGTGCAACAGAAAAATAAAGCACCCCCAGTCGAGCAGGCCAGTGCTTTGATCAAATGAGAGGAGCTGCTTTTCACCAGGTGGAAGTCCTGGGCGAAGTGCAAGGCTCTGACAGACTAACCCTTGTTAACTCAGCAACTCTGTCTCTATTTCTGCCACTGAATTGTTGACTGTGAGCTGTCTGACGTTTATTACATTCCCTTTGCGCACATCTCGTAACGGTCCTGATGAACAGCTGGTTACTCCTAAAATGTCTCCAGTTCTCAATGCCTCTCTGTCTCCGGGATGCAGCTGGATCTTGGGCCTGGTGGTATCAGTGCTGCTCCCAGACAGCCAAGCCTGCTGCAAGCAAGCAAGGATGAACCTAGTTCACAGTCAGGCACATCTGCTGCAGCCCTTGTTATATAAATGTATGTGCAATGCATGTGATTTCCACTTTCCAATAAATATTTGCAAACATGGAGATTTTAGAATAGTCATACAAACATGCACTTGAAAGAGTTCATCAAAATATCTTCATATTGATCATTTATATGAAAACAACCAAATCCTCCACCACTCTGCTCCAAAGCCAGCCCCCTGGAGTGTTTTACTCTCTTCTAAAACAATGGCACTTCTGCTGGTCAGTGCTGTGGTTTATTTGTTCCCCCTTGCTACTTGCTCAATTTTTTTTTCCTTCTCATACATTTCTTTACATGTCTCTGCATCGTAATCAGGTTGTAAACCAGATGGACAGCTGAATCTCCTGAACTGCTCTAATAACAAGCAGAGGCCGTGGGCTGCCACAGTGTTGCTCCTGCACAGAGCACAGCTGCCTGCCTCCTGGAAAGTTTTTTCTCTCATCTGTGTGCACCTCGGAGCACGCACTTGTGGAGACAGCACATGCGTCAGTGCTCCTGAACGAGGGCAGGGGGAGCAAAGCTTTTGCCACAACTTCAGGTGCCCAGATTAAGAATGCAGGGGCAACGGTTAGCTGCAGGATGTGGAAACTTTTCTTTTTTAATACACTTATTTGAAGTTGAGCTAGGGCTTAGGTTTTACATTGCAGATAATTACTTTTTCTTTGGGGATAAAAGTTAAAAAATTGAATCCTGCCATCCTAAAAATGTCATTTATAGAAGTGTTACTGCTTCACTTGCATCCTATGCCATAAAATTTGATTTTTTTGAGGACAAGCAAAATGAAGTGTAGTGTAAAAATTTCACTGTGAGTTAGCCTAGCTAGAAAGACTTTTATATCATAGTTTTGGAAGTTATTTGCTTACTACTTCTAACTTAACACTACCTTAACATGAAGGACATGTTCAAAGACACAGCTCTCTGATAAGAATAAGAGTAAAATCAGTTTCCACTGCTTTCATACAAGTTACAAAGTAAATGGAGCAGGGTAATTAAAAATTATCTCTCATTCTAAGAGCAGGAGAGCTGCCACTGCATATGCAGCAATCGCTGCAGCCACGAGGCTGGTGCATTCCTGTGGTGGATATTCACATTATTTTTAGCTTGAGTTCAGTCACTGTTGAGCTGTAGAAAGCATCATTTCTTCATACTGCACCATTTTGACAGGAATGCACTGGGCAAGCAAATGATCGTGCTTTTGCTTCCTTTCTCATTTAGTGTAAGTAGTCTGGCTTTTGAGTTTAGAGGAAACAGAATGAACTCTTGTTTGTAAAGCCAAAGGACTATATTTGGTGCAAGAGGAGATTTACATCTGTGGTGTCTCAGAGTAACCTAATACATTAGCTTTGATTTATTGTTTCTGCACAATTCCAAGCCCTTTCTGAAGTTGCTTAGAAAATAAAATTGTATGTTTTCAGAATGCTTTAAAAGAGTTACAACTAGAACCTGAGCTTCCCTGCTAAAGACACTGCTATGTTTGGATGGCCTTAGCTTAATAAAGTGCACTTCAATCTTCCGTGTTACTGCATAGCACTGCGTAAGGGTGGGAGACTTCTGAGTGTGCGCAGTGAGTAACTGCAGACCAAAGATGTTATCTCGCTTTGTAATGCATGTTTATTGCAAAAAAAGTGTTACATTTCCTAATAGTGTGTAAAATACACCAGCTGTATAGCATGAGGACCACTGTAGACTGGCAGAGATATTCCAGGCATCTAAGTCTTCAGCTTCAGAAAACTAAGGGCTCTTTAATTCTTCCATGCTTCCTCAAAGGAGGCTTCAGCCTTCCACTGAACATCACAAGGAGGGAGATAAACCCTACTGATAGCTACCTACTCTTTGAGTCTGTATGAAGTGCAGCAGAGCTGGTGCTCTCCTAGTGTTCAAAAGGAGTAGTTTTAATTCCCCTGCCATTCAAGAATGCCCTTTTCCACCTGTATTGGGAACAAGTGGCTTCGGTTTTGCTGCCTGGCTCCTAATATTTTCTTTCTGAGTTGACACATAAGCAAGGATCTGTGTAATCTACCCCACGGAGAGCACTTACCCCGTTTTGACAACTGACTCCTCATAGAGGGGATGAAGAGGTGGGAACAGGTTCTTCTCCCTGTTATGTCAGTGTAGCCCATAAGACTTGGCAGACTTGATTGTTCTCAGTAGGACGCAGTCAGGTGTAAAGTGAAATTTGCCTTGATATACATAACTCAGACTTTACAAAGATTCTCCCAGTTAAAATTCAAGTTGCAACCCATCTCAGCTTGCTATTTTAGAGCACCTTGCTAGCTGCTTCTTGTCCTCCTTATGAGGACTCAGTGCAATCTCAGCATCAGAGGTGACAAAAAGTACCATGCTCTGTCCTTAGAGGGAGACACTCAGTGATATGATGGTCCCATGCCATCTCTACAGTGATGCCTGTGCCTCATTTTTAGTATATGCAGCTTTAAACAGCAAGTTTTACTCCTCAGCTTTTGTAAAAATCCACTCTCATGCCATCTTACTTTCCAGATGATGTCTGAAGAATTTTCCCCAGAATTGTAATGATGGTACAGAGGCTGCAACCCTGATATCTGAAGAATTTTCCCCAGAATTGTAATGATGGTACAGAGGCTGCAACCCAGCCTCCAGGGTCCATATATAGATGGCCATTCACTGAAGCACAAAAAGGGAAGTTTCCTAGCCAAATAATGGTGCATCATTGTTTTGCTCTTTCCTTTCCCCATATCAGATCTGCCTTGTTGATATTTGATGAAATATTTAGGGAAGTTTTTTTTTTTTTTTTTTTAGGGGAAACCCGGATTTAATTGTGATTTATTTATTTTTTATGGAAATCCCCAAAGAGCCCACTAGGTAGTAAGGTCAAAAAATCATTCTTTCAATTTCTTCCTAGGGAGTTTTCACCTGTTTTATGAAGTAGCTCTCAAAATCATAAAATAGGAGAATAAAGAGACTGGATTTTAAAAATTTCCTTCATCTTTGGTTGTCCTTCCTTCAGTGACAGGGAAGCCAAAGCCTGGTCCCAGCAGCAGGTGTGGTAGTGACCCAAGAGCAGACACCATGTGGTTCTTCAGAAGATTGAGAAACCCAACAACATTCAAAGTCTTGGATCTCTGTGGTTTCGCTTCTTGTCCTGAAGGATCCCTTACTTCTTACCCAGATACACCATAGCACAGTGGAAATCTTCCAGAAAGAAGGCACGTTACAATGTTTCTTCCATTTAGAGATACAGCTTTGGGAGATTCCTCTCAAGCTCTGCTAAAATCTCAACCACTTTGGGTGCTTTCAGTTCTGAGAGTCATGCCACACTTCTGCTTCACACCAAAACAGAGCCTTAGCCTCACGTACCTCAAGATCTGAGCACCATTTCCTTAGATTCTTACCTTCAACTGTAATTTCATTTTTTCCCTTGTCAGCTAACAGATCATAACCTCAGGTCTTGATTCTCCTTCCCCTTTACATATATCTGTCCAGAAATCATGCCACATGTTAGTGACGTTGCAGCAGTATTAAAAAGAAACGAATGAGATGTGAGTTGACCATAAACTTCTCAGGAGCCCTGCCTATGCTTTAGTGTATAACATGTAGTATTTGTTTTCTCAGATCTTCTGTACCAAAAAAAGAGGATGTGATTCCTTTCCAGATATGTAAAATGAAGGTAAACAGAGGTAAACAGAAGAAGTATCTGCAGTTGCAAAGAAGAGGAGAGCTTATTATTATCATGTTTTATAGAAATAATTACGGAATTAATTTGCCAAGTCATTAGTGCACAGTGAATGCTAGACAATAAAGTGAGGTGACACAGTGTGAAAATCAGACTACTTCTCTGCTGAAGAAATTCTTTTCAGAGGTGTGAAGCTACATGCCAAGAGGAGCCACACAGACTGACTCCACATGGGTTCCTCCAAGCTATTTCCTTCTGAAACCTGCTCTGAATTCCCAGTGTGGTGCCTTACTGAGAGGGATGCTGGACTCTCAGATACCCAAATATGATGAATTTAAATTGTTTTAAGCATAAACCAGCAAGAATTAACCCTCCAGGTTCCCAGGTCTGCCCTTGTAGTCCTGACACACAGCTTCAAGCCTAACCAGCTGTGGAAGAGATGCAAAATTGGAGCCTGGGTTTTTAAGGCTGAAATTAAACAGCTATTCTTCATTTTTCAGGCTTCACCCCTATTGGCACAGAGTACTGAAAATGCCTTGTTGAATCTTCTCTTAAAAAATCCTGTGCAGTAACATCTCTCCCTCTGGGAGCTCACTCATTATAGATAGACAGAGGAGGCAGGTGCTGGACCTGTCACGGTGGTGACCCTGAGCTACAAACACTGTTTTCCCTTGAAGTCTGTATAAGCACATTTCCCCTTGCATTTGTGAGCTTTCTGTTCCCAGTGTGGCTTCAGTGCCACCTTCATCCGTCCCTTGCTCATCACTCTGTACTCCAAGTGACTCATTATTTTCCTTTTATTTCTCCCTTCCCACCGTCATGTCTTAGCTGCTTCATCTCTTTGAACTGGTTCTATCACTGCTGCTGTATTTCCCGCTGATCTCAGCAGGACTCAGCTTTGCCATCCTGCAAGGTTGTTCACAGGGACAGTCACCCACCCACTCCTGCAGGAAAACCCTGCAGTGGAACCTAAAATCTCCACGGGGCTATTTGGGCATCAGCAGAAGGTGTGTATTCTGCAATGTCCATGTCCAAGTCCATGGCATTGCCTTTCTCAGTGCCTTCTCGCTTGCTGGCAGACAGTGACTTGTCCTCAAAACATTCTCTTCCCCTAGGGAAAGTTCCTACTGAGGTGGGGGTGATGCAGTGAGCAAATGACTTGGCCTGAAGCAGTTTGTCACTCATAAAAGTGCTGACGTGGCAAAACACCTTATTTGGCCTTTCTTAATTTTAGATCCAGCTGAGGAAGTACAGGCTGGATCCAATACAAAATGCTTGAGGCTGACAGCTGTGATTTAGCAAACTGGAGTAAAATGAGTCAAGTAAACCTCACAGCACTTGTTTACCTGCCCAGCTGGCTATCTTCTTTGACCAAAGGAAATCTGTTTTCTGTGAAAGTTCATGATAAGCTGACCACTTTGTGCATCCACCACCTGCTGAGTCCTGCCCGTCAAGACAGTGGCAAGTCACATGAGGTCTAGAGGCAGCAGGATGGCAGGCCCTGCTGGGGTGCCAAAACAGCAACACTGGCAAGCAAAGGTGTTCCTGTGCACACAATATTTTAGGAAGTGTGAAATCAATCAGAAAAAAGGAGGAGAAAATTTAGGGGCTAAGCTTTCAAAATCTACTTTCTTGCCTTAATAGACACAATTAGGTGCAGTCCCTAGTGCCATGAAAACCAGCCTAACCCTCAACAGACAACTCTGTCCATCGCTGCAAAGCTACTGCAGCCACTTCTACATTTCCATTCCTCCTTGCCAAGCACAGATGGGAAACTTTTTGATAATTAGACCAAGCCATTTGCACAGGATAAAAGGGCATATACAGTTGTTCCGACCGGCCTGTATAGGTAACAGATGGTAATTAAGCAATAGTAATAAGGCAGCAGTATGTTTACAAAGGGTCTTTAGAATAACGTGGGGATGGACTTTGCACATCTCTGCAGGCTTAGCTCTCAACAAAGCTCCTGGAAGCCCAGTGGGCATACCTGGCACAATGGCAGAGCTTAGACACAAGGGATGCAAACTCCTCCCGTGTCCCAGTGTGGGTTGGCAGGTCCACGTGCATGAGGGCACTCACCGGGTGACACTGGGCAAGGCATGGAGGAGGAGGCAAACTGACTAGAAACAACTCAGCAGGTGCTCTTCATTGGGCCAGACCCCTTCGGATGCTGGTAATGGACTTGCCTATTGCTCTTCATTGGCGCCCTGGCCACTGTGGCCTGACGTGGCCCACTGTGGCAGATTTCCCTATTTTATTTTGCTAACATTTCTTTTAATACATGTTGCTGAGGCTGGATTAGAAGCTTTAGAGACCAAAGTCCTCATTGCTTACATGGCACAGGATGGCCAGCAGCATCTTCTCACACAATCTCCAGTAAAGTACTGCTCAGATGAGGTCATGGGAAAAAAATGGGAGGACGTCTCAGTCCCTGCAGCTTACTCACAGTCTAGCTTCTTAAGAGTAGAAAGTTGTGTATATGATCTTTGTGATATCAATATATCTGTGAAAATGTTGGCAGCTTTCGCAACAGCCTCATCAGTTTTGCAAGTCTTTTTGTTAACACCCTGTCTGCTGGAATCAGGAAGTAGAGCAAAGATATGAATTATTATTTTTTTCTTTTTTTTTTTTTTTTTTTCTTCAGAAAGCAAGCAAGCTTGTAATCCTCACAATTGCAGAGTAAAACTAAAAGATGTAAGCATAAAATTTTCTGTAGTCTCAGAAGACATAGCATATAGGAAAATAACCTATAAGAAAAGAATCCCATTTCAAAAATTCATTTTAATTGCATTTATTTTTGATCCCTTCTCATCTGACATGAAGATGGAAAAGATGGAAATCTCTGGTACTGACTGAGGTCAGAATCTCCAGATCTTTCACTTGTTAGGTAAAGCAAATGAAATAAAGTATGTGCTTATATTCCTGATGCCGACTTCTGAGATGAAGCCATTTATTTGTGTAGCACCTTCAGATTTTCGCTGGAAGTAGAGATGTAGGTTTTCCAGACATGGCTGGATGAAACCTTGAGCAACTTGGTCTGACCTCCTGGCTGACCCTGCTTTGAGCAGAGGGTTGGGCTAGAGGCCTCCTGGGATCCCTGCCAGCTGGATGGTCCCACGAGAGGGAACCAAGCAGTGACAATGAGTCAGTCCACAGGCGAGCTGAGGGCGGATGGCACATCTCAGAAGGAAGACCAGCAAAAGCTGTTCTCACCTTCTAAGACCCATTTGCTGGGAGAAATAGCACTAAGGTACAGGGGGTGGTGGAGCAGGGTGGGAGTGAAAAAGAATAAATAAATACTTCCTAGGTTAGTGTACCTCCTGTGACAGCCACAACGCATAACCTTCCTTTCTTTGGTAGATAGCTTGTGTCTGGGGGAAAGGAGAGAATGTGCTCTGCCTACCCGATCACTGCGCATTTCCAGTTGAGTTAGCCCATATGATATATCTCAACATGCTTGAAAAGGCCCAATAATGCCCTACAGATGAAGTTTAATGCCCCTTGCGTACTGCAGGCTGAGGCAGACTCCATCACGTGGCCTTAATAGCACTGAAAGATGTCTGGGCTGTTTTGTGCAGGTGCTAAAGGGACTTTTCAGTTGGAGCAGGAAAATATGAGAAGTAAACGTTCATCCTGTCCCCTTTGCAAGTGGAGCCTCTGGAGACAACTTCTGGCTCATCACAGAGCAGGCAGAAAGGTCCACCAGAAAGCACATGCAGTTACTTCTGTTCCCACTAGTTCTTCAAAGGGTCACTTTAGCCAAAGTGGCTGGCCTCCTTGAATGGAAACCCTGCAGCTTTCAACACCGGAAAGAAGAATTCTTCATACTGTAAACTCGGGCATGAAAAGCACGGTAGGACTATTTATAGCCCTGATTTCCTCTGAATAGATGAGAGGCTAAACCTGACATTATGGGCTGAAAAGATAAAGTTATTTATATTTTTGATGCCCCATGCTGCTATTCGGTCATAAAGCAGACAAAGAGGGGACTGCCATGGCAACCACTTCACGAACCACCCTGCAGACTTGTCTACCAGCCAGAAAGGTCATTTAGCATCTCGAACTTCAGGTTTACTGTAGAATGTGATTTTAGTGTGTATATAAAGAGAGAGGAAAACAAAAACATTAGTAGTCCCAGTAACTAGTAGGTAGGGTACTGCAGTCATGACCTCAAGCAGATGGAAATGGGTCGGGGCACTGATCCTAGGAGAGGCAGGGGCCAGGTTTCAGGTGAGTTCAGGCTGTGACCTTGTGCTAATACCACTGTCACAAGATGCGCTGTCACTGTCCCTCATTTGCCGGGTACATGTGTCTGTGCCCTCATGCCCCTCTGCCCCCGTGGTGCTCTGCCCCGTGACGCTTGCGGCCATCCAGGAGCACAGGTGTGGGATGCAGGAGTGGGGCAGAGAGGGGGCAATGCTTCTTTAGCCAATGGTGCTGCTGTGTGCTGGGCTAGGAGAAATAAACCTAGAGGGAAGAAGGAATAGATATAGGGGTGGAATACCAAGGATGTCAGGGACATTGCACCCATTTCATAGACTGAAAGCTGGGGCACAGTTTGCTGAAGGTGTCCACCACCATCCCTGATCAAGCCCAGCTCTGGGGTCAGCGCTGTATTTACAAGGCTGCATAGAGATCCTTTGCCTGCCAAGCACTCAGCGTTGTAACCCCGCCTTGCTCAGCACTGCTCAGACTTCTTCCTGTGCTTTCTGTGTACCCTGACAGGCAACTCTGCTGCTGTAGAGGGAGGGAAGCCAATTTTTCCAGCTTACTTCAGAGGGATGTTTCCCTTTATTACTACTTGATGGAGTGTGTGATTGAGGCAAAGTAAGAAACTATTGTCAGCTCTGGACCTGACTAGCTGGAAAAAAAGCAGAAATGTGTGGGAGAAAATAATAACAGAGTTATCAAAGCCCGTGGGAGAAAAGCTCCCTCATCTCTTCTCTCACCAAAAATGGCTGGTTCCCCTACTTCCATCCCAATTAATGAAATCTTACATTTCAGCAGCAGAACTTGTCCAATACTTTTTTTTTTTTTTTTTTTTTAAGGATTAGTTGTTCAATGAATAATAAAAGTTTGTGTATTTTTAGCAGTGGAAGCTGGAAAGGCTGAAGACGTAGTTCACCTTACGCTACAGATTTTAAGCAGTTTAATTGCACATAAGGAGGCCTTGGGGCATGCAGGCTAGTATCCTATTTTCCCTATAGTAAATGACGTTACTCCTGTTCAGCGAGGTAGGTGCCTTGCCATTAAGGAGAGTAGACTGCCGAGTGCTACCTTTTCAAGCAGTTCCTGTTGCTGCTGATGGCTTTTCTGCAGTACAGCCCTGAAGTCATAGAGCTACCCTACTTATCTTCGGATTGGCCTCGCTCAGACACAGATAACAATCTGCCTGCATCACCCAGTGTGCAACATGGGCTAATTTCCCCTGTTTATGTGTTGTTTCTTGATAACGAGAAAAGTCTACCATCACTTACACAGCTTCTCAGGATGAAAAACTGACCGTCAAATTGAGTCCGCCCCACGGTGCAGCATCGCTGGGCAGCTCGGCCCCAGGCCTTGCCCCCAGCTCAGGGCGTGCGGTTTTCTCCTTGCCTTCTGCTGGATCTCACCTGCAACCACAGCCTAGACATCTTTCTCGAGGTTAGTCAGCCTGCCCATGGCAAGCACAAGCTCTCTGTTAACCCCATCATTATTAACCCTGAAAATTGATTAAATTTCAAGGAGTTCCCACTCGGGAGACCACTCTGAAGTAGGAGCCCAGAGTCTTGGTTTGGTAAGAACCATGACCGAGGCCTTGGGGGATATTGTAAAACATGGTATGAGGACACAGTTTATAACCTGTTGTGCAAGTTCATAATTTCTCTTCTAAATGCAAGCATGCACAAGGAAAGCAGAAAGTCTCACCAAGACTCACTTGCTTGAGCTGAGTTCCATGTCTCTTTGACACATTGCTGATTTTAAATATAAAACACTTGTGCAACTGCTTTTTCAAGATGTAACACTGCCAGGTTTCTGTGTGGTTTGCAAGTTGTTTTGGAAACATTCTGGTTACTTATAGCGGTCGTTTTTTAAAATAAAAAACTAGAGCTCATCCTGAAAAGTTACCCCCCCTCTCTCCATGCAAACATTTTCATTTTTAGCCCTTAAACTAATAGGATTGTAGGGAAAGAAGCTCTCAGTCTTACTAGCTTTGTTAATCCTCACTTTTTTTTTGCCTTGTTTTGCACTCCCAAGAGGCATAATGTAAAATCTGCATATAATCAGAGCTAGTGAATATGCATGTTGTTCTAGAATAATATTGGTTTACCCTACTCTGCTTAGTACCTTGAACATTAACTCAAAATTAGCTTACCTGTTTTAAAAGAGCAACTCTAAATCTGAACCCACAATTCCAGTGCCCTTGTCTGAATAGCTAAACTGGAACAAATTATAAATATTTTTTGCCCTTGAACAGTGTTTGCAATATGAAAATGTTAAAGAAGAATTTAGGCTTGCAAATGCAGTAAATAAGAGGTGCTCAAAGTACTATGAGAGCAGTAAGGACTTCTTACTTTGACCTTTGAGTAGGATCCTCATAGTCAGTGAGAATACAATCTAATCTACTGAAAAGCTTAATCAGAAGACAATCTTCAGCCAGGCTGGCAATTAGGCAAGATCACTGTCCTTGGAAGCAGACGTATCACTTTTTACATCTTTTGCCTGCCCTGCTGCCTCTGACGTTTCAGAGTGGGCTAGTCCCTTTCTTCACTCACCTTTGCAAAGTGTGGTCTTTCACCCTCTTCCTGGAAGTCTCTCACACAGAATGTGGTTCTGGGTACCAGATGACTTCCCTTAAAAAGTTTAGAAAACTTCCTTTTTCTATATGATTAACCTCAGCTCTACAGTATTTTATGATGCACCTCAGAGACAGAGAAATGTACTTTTCTCCAAAGTTAACAGGAAAAAAAATGGTGCTTGGTAAAATATGTATGTTTCATAAGATACGTTTTTCCCAGAAGGGTCAATTCTCAAGATTATCTATACAGACTAGAAATTGCTGCTAAGAACTAAAGCCCCAGAATTACAAATAACAGCATCCTTTCTTGTTACTGAGGCCCTTTGTATATCTGAAAGCTTCATTTACCTCACAAAGTTTTCCCAAAGAAATTTGCCATCTGAGAGCAAGTACCTATACTCAGTTTGACCTCTCATCCCCGAGCCCTGGCAATCTGAATCACCACTCTGGGCGGCGTAAATCTTGTACCACCATTGTAATGTATAGGTGGATACCTGTGAAGATGTGGCTTCACCAGGAATGATCCCACAAAGCTCAACTGCTTACAGCAGAGAGCACTCTGATGAAATGTGTCACCCTACTCCCCTTGGTGTCCTTGGAAGCCCCCTCAGTCCTCAGCATTTCAGAGAGGCCACGTTTTCCCTCCGGTCCCTGATGTATGAGAGCAAGAAAACAGACCCTGCAAGGCTATGTCTGAAACTCCAGGTAACCTCATGTTGCTGTCTGGTAGTAGGAAGGAGTCCTGGATTTTCCCAGCCTCTGGCTGAAGGAACACTGCAAACCAGATATGGGATTTCCACAGACTTCAAGATGTTTATTTGAGTTCTGCAAAAGAAACACAGGCTGAGGATCTGACAAGAAAGACAAGAGCTTTGAAACTCAACAGCCATTAGTCAGATAGCTTGTGCTCTGCTCTTAAGCCCTGAAACGATGGGTAGTGCCCATGGGTCTGCCAGGGCTGTTCACATGGATACTCGCAAAGAAAGCACTGAGGAGCTGTGACACTTTTCTTCTGGCAGGGTTAGCTGTGCTTGAAGTACCCTTGAGAGCTTGAAGTACCCTCTCAGCGCCTGCTGAAATACTATTCACAATAAGGAGGAAATAGAGCAGTGAAATGACTGTAACGAATTCCTGCTCGAGCATCCTGCAGCAGAGGCAATGAGTCCAGGCAGCAGCAAGAATTTGTGCTGAACTAAAGGCATGGCGTTGTAGTGAGCACTGAGGTGCTGCCCATCTGCTTGGGTGAACGTGGGTGAAGCAAAGCACAGTGGGGTGGCCGAGTCCCTGTGGCTGTGAGACGTGAGGACGGTCTTTTTTCGTAGCATATGGTACACAGGAAAACCGTGCACTTTGCAAAGTGTCCCCTCCACTCCACTCACCTCTGGTATGACAGGACTGCAAAGGCCTGTGTTTTGCACCTTCTTTTTTTTTTTTTTTTTTTCACTGCATATTCATAATTTCATTCTGCCTAATACAATTACTCCCTGTGAAGAATGTAGTTTAAAGGCAGATTTCTCTTACAGTCTAGACCCAAGCTCATTAACATGTTATCACTTTCATAATTCATTAGTTTCAATTTCCCAGGAACTGCCACCAGCAGTGATTTTTTTCGTCATTGCCAGAAAGATTAAACTCCAGAGGAAACCATAAAATTGTAATCCTGTGAGAAAGCATGAGTTGGATGCACAACAGAAGACTGTCAGAAGTCCAAAATAGGGAAGTTTCTGGTTTCTGCTCTTTCTTGTTGAGGAAAAAAATAATAATAAAGGAAAGAAACAACCGTCAGCTTCATGAAAGAGTCACTAGAAAAGACAAGAAAGACAAAATAGTCCTGGGTTGCCTAAGACAGCCTAGAACTGCAACAAAAAGGAAACTACATCTTAGACACCAAATGGAAGAAGCAGAAACAGCTGATTACAGAAAAAAAAATAAATAATGAAAATACCTTGAGAAAAGAGAACAGATAAACACTGACAGTGTTTTACAGGAACACAGCACAGGTCATACAGTTCCATTGAAAAAGTCTTTGAAAGGTAATAGAAGAAGTGATGTCGGGGACAGATATGGGAGCTCGCACACAGAGCTGTTGCAGACATGGAGACACCACGAACACTGTAAGGACTTCTGCCAACATAATCTAAATTTCCCTCTCTCTAGCTAAAGCTCTTTCTCTTAATACCACCAGCAGCCTAGTGCATGAAGAGGAGCCAGCAGGACTTTGCATGTGCTCAGGGAACAGGAGCAATGATGTGAAGGGTAATGACACCCCCTGACATACCTCAGGAGAGCACGGCAGGTCTGAGAGCTGGGCCTGTGCAACTGCTCCTGCCACCAGCTGTGTTCGTGCCTTCCCTTGGAGGCGCAGGAGCACTGGCACCTGGAAGCAGGGCAGTCAGTAACCTCTGCCTTGAGCCATCCCACGTTCATGGCGAGTAGCAGAAGGTTCGTGGCTGAAGGCAGCAGAACAGGCAGCGAATTTGGCTGGTGCTGTTTGCTGCCAAAGGTCAGTGCAAGCAATGCCATAGCAACTGAGGTATCGAGCGAGAGACATATCAAGGAGAGAAATGCCCAGGAGAGGTCTGGTTAAAGGACTGTGGAGTTATCAACTTAAATCTTAAAAAGTGGAATCACTCCCATGATAGCAAATCTCATAGCTTGCCAGAATCTGGAAAGATACAGCACATCTCAAGCACATCGAGGCTGGACCTGTGAGGATGGTTGTGTCCTCAGTAGTCCCATGTAAACACAACTGCTGTAGAATAAGAAATTCACATCTTTGAATTCAGATGTCTCCAAAGGATTACACAAATATCAAAAACAGTGAATGGGACTAACAGCTCCATTAGAGAAGAAGAAGTTGAGGTAATTGGGTCCCATGAGCCTGTACAAGCAGCAAGAAGACGGGAATTGGGGTGGTTTGTCCATGTGACCAGAACAACAGGACTTGCAAATGCAAATCTGCAGGGAAAAATCAAAGAGGAGAGGAAGGCAGAATGCCCAGGGACAGTATGACTCAAAAACATCAGCATCCAGATAGAGAAATGATGCAGAGTTCAAAAGAGAGGAGGAAACTAGAAGACAGATTCCAGTCAGTGCCCAGAGATGACATTCTTCAGAGCATGTTGATGAAGTGAAAGGGAAGATGAAATAATCATAAATATTTATAGCAGTGTGTAATCTGGCTGTGTCCTGCTCTCTTACCAATTAGTAACAGGGCAGAAAACAAAGCACAGTCAACAGAGAACCACTAGCACATGTTACTAAAGTTTCCATCACCCCTAAAAAATCACAATTAATTCTGGTATCCTTGTTTCACGCTGCTTAAAACTGGCCATCACCTGAAAGTGACATCTTTTCTGTGGGCTTCTAAATATTAGGCAAAACTCAACATGCTGTGACAACGTCTGGCTCACAGAACCCAGCCTATTTTTTGGTCTTCTTTTTCATCATATTTTTGTCATCCTGATGCTGTTCTGGTGAGAGGTGGAGACTTGCTTGCGCTTCAGGTGCCCTGGGTATAGTTCACGAACCCAAGAAGGGTGGATTTTGCCTCTGCAGTTTTCAGCAGGATTGCACCAGTCTGGCAGAAAAGTGCCTGTTTGTAGCTTTAGCAAAAGTCATGAGTTCCTATGTGTGACAACGCCATGATCCCTCCCTGAGCAGCAGTCCTCACGTCAGTGAAACGTCCCCAGCTGATCCCAGCACATCCAGAGGCAGAGAAGAGCACCTCTCCCTGCATGTCTCCTCCAAGCAGGGTGCTTTAAGGCATAATGGCACTGGCTATGTCCCCAGCAGTCAGCAGAGCCCTCTTAGCATTACAAACTTTCTATTCTCTGCATCTTTCCAAGAAGAAGAACCACGCAGCAGGACCCATGCTGCACATTTCTCCAGTGGTCTCCACAAGCGACTGACAGCCGTTCCCACCAGAGGTGCTCCCACGCCGAACCACCGCCTGCCTCCCAGCAGCAAAGCCATCAAGAAGCAGCGCTTGCAGTGATGCTTGCTGGGGTCACACAGCAGGTGACTGGGGAGGAAAAAAAGCAAGTTAAGGAAAAATCCTTGCTGTTTCTGTGTGTGTTGCTGCAGAGAGGCTGCCCCCACATAAGTCCTTGTGATGCTGTGACCCTGGCACAGTTCAGAACCAATTTGGGGCAGAGTTCTGGTCCTGATGGTGGTGGTGTCTTGAGTAATAAGACATCTAAGGCAGTGCTTTTCTGTTCTTACCTGTTGCAGGCCACCCCAAAATGTCCCATCAGCTCTGTGCATCTCTGTACGATGAATACTTTGGTACCTAGACTGCTTTATCTCTATAATGCCTGGTGATTTGTGGTGTTTTGTGCTATTTAATTATATATGGGAAGAAGTATAACTGTACGGTGACAAGACGCTTCTATGTGTTTACTCCTCTCCTGACACTGAGGTGCTTGGACTAGTCCTTTGTTAAAATCCAGCTCCCAAATGGCAGCTGCCTGGCACAGAAACAATCATTAGTCCGAATCTGAGCAATCTGCTTGCGTTTGTAAACATCTACAGGTGCAGCGTGCTCTCTTACATCCACCTGCAACTTGGGATGCCAAAGCGAACATGTGGTTCTTCACAGAAAAATGTCCTTAAAGCCGGCATCTGCACAAAGGGCTGTATTTAATTGCTGAGGATTTGAGGGAGTTCAGAGACTCTTGGGCTTTGCCTAATTCTCTGAAACAGCACTGTTGTTGTTGTTGTTGTTGTTTGTCTTTATTTCAGTTTCCTGTGTCAGAGCTGCAAAGCAGATGGATTTCCAACTATTGGAATTGCTCACGGTAGATGTTTAATGAAAATCCCTGACCAAAACATGATTCTTATTAAGCAAAAAGAAAAAAAAAAAACTTGCTGGATTTTTTTTCCCCAGTTATGAGAGAAATGTAAGGAAAAGAGATTGTTTTGCTCGAACTATGTTTTAAAATCCACATTGCAGCATGGTGTGCGTGTGCATGCTGAGGGTGATCTGTTTGTGCTGATCCAACACACACTGATGGTAAGAGCAAATTCTGAGAACCGTGCAGTCTTTGCCTCTTTAAAAAAACGCCGACATTGGTGTATTGAGCCCAAAATAGCAACCTGCATGGCCTGGGCTAGGACAAAGGGAGAAGTAAAAGGAGGAAATGCCTTGTTTGAGGAATGAACTGTGAGGCTGAGCAGAAGGGACAAGGCTTGAGCATTTCCTTCCCATGGGAGTCTCTGCTTGTGAACCAAGGAGAGCCAGTGTCTCCCTACCCACCCATGGATGGAGCCAGGGGAGCCAGGAGCTGCCCAAATACCTCCCCTCCTGCAGACGCTGAAGGCCTGGCTTTGTAGGGGAATCAATAACCAGGCAGGGCAAAGAGCTGGAGAGGTTTCACAGGGCTGTGAATCATGGAGAACGAGGAAGCTGAATCACCACAGCTGAGCTTGGTGCCGCCAGCTGAGCTGTGCTTCGCCCAGGACACAGAGCCGAGTGCGGTGCGGAGTGGCTGCCGGCACCGGTACGTGGGTCTGAGCCGGCACTGCTCCCCGAGGGCTCCAGATCTCCACTACCAGCAAGCAGGCAGCTTTCACAGAATCACAGAATCACAGAATTTCTAGGTTGGAAGAGACCTCAAGATCATCGAGTCCAACCTCTGACCTAACACTAACAGTCCCCACTAAACCATATCCCTAAGCTCTACATCTAAACGTCTTTTAAAGACCTCCAGGGATGGTGACTCCACCACTTCCCTGGGCAGCGCGTTCCAATGTCTAACAACCCTTTCGGTAAAGAAGTTCTTCCTAAGATACAACCTAAAATTCCCCTGGTGCAACTTAAGCCCATTCCCCCTCGTCCTGTCACCAGGCACGTGGGAGAACAGACCAACCCCCACCTCGCTACAGCCTCCTTTCAGGTACCTGTAGAGAGCGATAAGGTCACCCCTGAGCCTCTTTTTCTCCAGGCTGAACAATCCCAGCTCCCTCAGCCGCTCCTCGTAGGACTTGTTCTCCAGGCCCCTCACCAGCTTTGTTGCCCTTCTCTGGACTTGCTCAAGCACCTCCATGTCCTTCTTGTAGCGAGGGGCCCAAAACTAAACTTTGCGAAACCACCACAGATTTCCTTAAATCTGTAATTTCTGTTTGTGATTGTGTCCTGGGTACACACACGCACAGACAATTTGTAAAGAAGAAGCAAAGACCGACACTTCTCTCCCACAGATCCATCCCTTTCTCCCTGCCTTGGGTTCTTGGTCAATGTGAAATTTTCTTCACCAGCCAGGGAATTTTTTCTAGCATAGAGGCCAAAATATCCATAATAACATGAGATTTGGGCTGCACAATGCCATAGCATGCTGTTATAAAGGAAGTCATCCTGAAGAGCTCTGCATCATGCTGTAGATTGATTACATTTTGCCACTTAAAGGCAAGTGCTCTTGCTGTACAACAACACAAAGGGAAGGGAAAGACAGGGGAGCAAGGAACAGGCTGTGCTCACACTGTGTCTGTGACCCAGGGCAGAGCCCACACACATTGAATGAAACAGTAATTTCCATTTCTGAACTTTAAAGCATTTTGTCCATCCAGCCCAAAACAGATTACAGATTTGTAAGAACAGCCCCATATAGACTGCAGATCCGCAGTTCCTTAGAGATAGATGGACTTGTAATGAATTGTTTGGCTGTGACCTGTTTTTTTTCTTCCCATTGTTTCCATTACTGTCACAACATTCTGACATCTTGAGCTAACTTTTCAGTAAACCAAGCTGAGATGCCTTTTCTCTAGTGTTTCCCTGAAAAATCTCATTGTGCTTGGCCATCTGACACTAATTCCTTATTCCTCTTCACATGATTCCACGCTAAGACTGGGCAATCACACAACACAGGAAGTGTGACCAAAACCCAGCCAGCTTTTTGTACCGGACATCTTAATGCAAAGAGTTGCTGACTGTCTTTTTTGTTTTTCATCAGTCCTGTACCTGGAAGGATCTGTCCTTGTGTTCGAAGATATCTTCAAGCTAGTTGCCTTCTACTGCGTCAGTAGGTGAGTTGGATTCATTGCTTCCACAGAGGGTCGCTTCCTTCCTAGGGTGGCAGTCCCTTCTGGACTGCCTTTGCCCATAAGCCTTTCCCACACTGCAGCCACAGCTGTCCCTGAGTTTGCTGGCAGCTTTGGCTGAGGAAGGTCTGTAGGGCTGCACTCAAAAAAGACCGAGGCACAGCACAGGGGCTAGCAGGGTACGGGAGCAAAAGGTTCCTGGATTAACCATCTCTTACTAAAAACACCTTTAAACATCTACACACACCTGGCAGCAACTTGGCAAGGCTGCTGGCAGACTGTTGCCCACGAGAGACTCAGAACACTTAGTCACTCTCAAGGAGAGCTGTCGTGAAAAAAAATAAATCTGTTATTTAGCCAAAAAATAAAATAAAGTGATAAAGAGCAGCCATTCCATGTTTGCACAGTGTAAAAATACCAAATGTAGTGGGCACAGAGATGGGGTAGACCTGTGAGGTCTTCTTCATTAGAGTGAGGTTTGCTCACCAGCTGTTGAATCGCACTATGTAATTACACCTGCGTGCCTGCAGTCTCCTCTGAGCTGTGCGATTGTGCCAAGCACATTGCAGCAACACCTACGCACCCTGCTTAGCCTGTCCCTGCTTTAGCAGGCCTGGTTTTGAGCTGGATGTAAAATTCTGGCCTCATTATATAGACTTAGATTACACTTAGAGAGGTTTTTTCCATTTAAGAGAGGAGAGCAGACTTGGGATATGTTTACAGAGTAGTCGTGCTATAACTTTTTTAGCTCACATGGCTGGAGCAGTCGTCTATGGTATGACAGTGTGCTACAGCTTACCCAGAAAGACACACACGCTATTTTGGGGGCTGCTTCTGTTGCCAGCTGAGTTCAACACTGCAGGAGCAGGACTCCTGCCCGCACCTAAGGGACCACACTCTCTCAGCACCATCAATAAAAAGTCATTTAGCCATCTAGATATGCATAGGCCCTATGGAAATGGCATAAATTACCCTGAACCCCACATAAAAGACTTTTGTCCTACCAAAGGAGAATGCAAGTATACTGGGCAATTGGCTTGTGGCAGAGAAAATTCTGCTCACTTCTGCTTTCCTGCAGAAAGGATCGTGGTTTGAGAATGAGCCCCAGAAAAATAAATAAATAAATAAATAAATAAATAATAATAATAAAAAGAACAACAACAAGAAGAAGAAAAGCTTTTCTATTAGTTCCTGTTATATCTTGTTACTTCTGAATGTCAAATATACATTCAGATGGTTGAGGTGATTTCTTAGTTTGCTGTCAAAAGATAAGGTGAGTAGGGAGTCATTTTCCTGACAGAGTCAGGTAATAAAAAGGCTGCTTAGGCATGGGCCTGCTATTTCCTGGGAGCTTGTAGAAGCAATCTGTGATAATGAGCAGAGAGGCTTGCTCTCAGGGCTGTAGTAAATAGTAATCTATAAATATCAGGAAACAGTTTATCAGGCCTCACAAGCTCTTTCCAAAAGAAAGTTTGGCCAGTTATACCATGATGGGTATATTACCTTACGTCATAAAAATTACACCTGTAGATAACACGTGACTTTAGTGGCTTATCTGCAAGGTGCTTGCCCCATAAATAAAATCACTTTTTTTTTTTTTCTATTAATGTAAAATCTTTGTGTTTCTTGACTTTAGACATATTTTTCTACACACACACATGCAAAAATGGGCACAAATGACTCAAGCATGTAACAATAGCAAAGAAAGGAGAAGGCCTGTGGGTACCCCCTTCCTTTTTTAAACCTGGTATCTGCCATGAAAAAAGCTCCCGTGGTCAAATTTGTTAATGCCAAATAATGCGACAACAGAGGGTTCAGAAAAATGCAAAGAACTGATGGCGTACATGGTACATCAGTGAAGTATGTATCTGTTAATAAGGCAAAAACAGACCTCCTGCCTTCCTTCATCTCTCCACAGAGGGGTCCTCAGGCATGCAGTCATAGTTTTTTGGTTTTTTTTTGCTGTGTGCGCTCACGTAGCAGAGACTACCTGCTCACATCACCAGCTTTTTCTAAAATAATTTCCTGAAGCTTGCAGAACATTTTTATGTGCTAAAGCTTTTTAAAGTGGAAGTTGCCCCTGCCCTGTTCCTTTCAGAGGCTATGATTGCCAGTTTTTCTATCCTTGCTAGAACAAGGATTGAGGTAGGAAGAGGTTTAGCAAATTGTCACTAGGAAAGAGGCAAACCTAAGCAGTTGACTGCCAGCCCAAGAGCTCCATTAAATTATTTCAGACATAGGGCATGCTTCAATGAAGCTCAGCTACCATCCTCCGAAAAACTGCATCTTTTTCAGGGAAAATACAGCATCTGTTAAGAAACCAGTCACAAATCTGAAAGCAGAGAGCTCTGTGTGTTTTCGCAGCACCACGCAGCACCTCACCGCTGTCTGACCTTCACCCAGGGATCTGTCCTGCTCAGAAGGGTCTTTCCTAACCCCACCATTTCTCACTGTGTTCCTGTGCCTCACGCTTACACTGACTGCTGAAAGAGGAAGCAGGGTGAGGAGAGAGAGGTATACAGAAAAAAAAAAAAAAAGGACTGCAAATCTCCTCCAGGCCAGAAAGAATGGTTTTTCTAATGATACTTCATTTTCTAATTACCTTCACTTTTCATGGGAAGGTATTTTGAGCCCTGCAGTCTCCCCTGATGTGACATTACTGCTGTTTTCAGAGGGGGAAGCCAAGGCACCGTGATTAAGCCAGCAGCAAGGCATGAAGCATCACCACAGGAGCTGGTGATCTCTTATGAAATCAGAGCAAGCCAGGCCGGCACAATATGCACGACTCCTTGCTGGCCTCAGGCAACTTTCAGTACTTTTCAGAAAAGGGCTGAAATTGTAAGCCAATTCAATCACTAAAACAACAGTGAATTATGGAGTTCCTAGCAATTGCGGGGTTTATTCTTTCATTAGTTTTTCACTATGTTTCTTTTTTACAGAGATTTGCTGCCCTTCACCCTGAAGCTACCACAAGCAATATTAGAAGCCAATAGTTTTCAAGATCTTGAAATTATCTCTAGTCTGGGGATAGGTAAGTCCCTCAAAACTCTCAGGGTTTCTCTGAGGCTGGTAAGAACCACAGTGCCTTCCAAAGAGATAATGCATCTGGTGAAAAAATGAGCTATTGTCTCCAGAAGAGAAGAGGAAGCCTGAACGCAGGAGAGAAAACATTTGTTATCTTCAGGTTCATGGAAGCATACTGAAAAAAAAGCCACACCACCCCTTTGGACTTAAACCTCCACTGGACTTCCATGCAGGGCATGGTACCTACATTTTCACCGTATAAGCTGGGGCAAAAATTTCAATAGCTGAAGCATGGCACAGCTTCTCAAGATAGCTTACATACATTCAAAGTAGCTGACATCAGAGGTATATGAAAAGAGGAAAACATCTTTGTAATTTCCCCTTCTGATATGTCGGGGCAATCCTGATGGAAATGTGATATTTTTGTATTGTGGTATGTCTGCTTCCTATTGCTGGATTTCTGGCTGGTAGAAAAGAGTCCCAGTGTGTTCTCTTGCCTCATACCGATAAGATACATAAAAAAATGCTATTTTTAGTGACAGCACCAAATGAGCAAATTTTAGATTGTAAGTATAAAATTACAGAGGTGGAAAATGCAGTTCTGTTAACTAAATGCACCTCTTTCCTTCCTATATCTTTGCATTAAATGCATTCCACAAGAGATGACTGTTGCAGATAGCAAGTGCCTATCATGTTCCTTTACTTTTCAGTTTCCATTCAGCTGCTGAAAACAGTGAAACAATGCTGGAAGCTGAAGAGTTTGCTCACTTAGAGATACTCAGAAGAACACCTTGGGGCTTTCAGTATCTATATTTGGATCTTCTGCATTAGACCTCCCAGAAGGGATGGGCAAACCCCTCTGGTTTCAGTTCAACCAGCTTCATTGAATTTGACCAGCAGATTTGCCTCTTAACACTCTCAGCATCCTCTATTTTGAATATGTTCCAATTCTTGAATATGGGAGTAAAACAGGCAACTTGAGATAACAAGTTGCAAACTTATTATCAAGTTCATTATAACAAGTGGAAACTTTTGGATTAAAACATAAGAAGTGCATCATGATTCTCCAGCCTTCTCTCTAACCTAAACCAGCAGAGAAGGTTGTGATTCAGGGAAGTCTCCAGCAACTTGTGAAAGGATTAATCAAAGCACGAGCACCAAAGCAGCGTTGGTTGTATTCTTCTCTCCTGTACAGTGGTGGTCATAAAAGTGGGGATGTCTAGAGATTTGTTTGCCACAGGACATTGCATGCTAGGGAAGCTTCTGACAACTGAGAAAAAATGCTATTGTGTAGAGATTTTCTGGGAAATTATGCTAGCTTCTTGGACTGTCGTGCTGTCTGTGAGGTCAAAGAGGATGAAGTAATGAGTGGTGGTGTTCGCTGCTTCCTGGAACAAAATCTCACGGGTACAAGCCAATACTTGCTGCCCATTGTGCACTTCCAAAGGAACCCCAGTGTTGTTTGAAATTCTAGTATGTTGATTTTTATTTATTTCAAAGTGATTATTGTTGTTGTTGTTGTTGTTGTTGTTTTGGGTTGGGTTTTTTTGGGGGGGAGGGAGAGGAGGGAAGGCGAAAAGGGATGAAAACAAGAAGTCAATCTGCAAGTTGGATTTTTCCGCAAAGGGCCTGGTTGTAAAATATATGTCAAAGCGGATATACTGCAGGGCCTGTAGTCCCGACCTCACTGGTACAAAAGGTGTCTTAGCAGCAGAATTAGTATGACTGCAGGGCACAGAGAGCACTTATCTTCTTCACACAAGTGCCAAAACCTCAAAGAACTTCTTAATCATCCATCCCACAGTGTAGGGTGAGGGAAGAACCAGGACAGCAATGGGAGAAGACCAGACTGCCCCTTCTTGTTGCACAAGACAGAATGGCTGGGCTGGGGAAGACCCTTTGTGAAGCAGCTGTGTAGCCCTTGAGAAGACCGCCACTTCATCTGGTCCTTCGCAGACTGAGTGGAGCATTGCATTTTTGTCACAGTGTTTTATCCTTGCCCACTCCTGAGAAACATAACCAACTTCTCTTTTGTAGATTGGTTTATTCACCATTTCCTCAGCCCATGAGATTCTGCAGCATTATATTCTGACTTCCACTTCTCTGCATTTGCTGATACCCAAAGGACTTAGAGCAAAGGAAATCATGACCTAGACAGTCTCGGACATGAGGGGCTTGGTAACATGGTACCATATGTGCTGTTGCATCTGCATGTTTGCTCCTGATTTCTGTTGTCAAGAGTGCTGCTGTTCCTGGCAATACTTTTATTTTAAGCTTCTTTATTGTCCTCCCTCTCATGGTAGGGAATCGGAGAATAAAGCTGTGCTAACCTCAGCCTCCCCCCCCCCCAAAAAAAAACAAAAACAAAACAAAACAAAAAAAAAAAACACCGTGACATGCTCATAAAGTCAAATTAGCCATGGATACTAGCCTAGGTTGCAAAGGGCTAAATCAACAATTTCATCCTGATAGGAATGGAAGGGAAGAGCTGGTGTGTAGCACTAACCTCTTGCATCCTTAGACTACTGGATTCTTTATAAGAGATACTGTTATCTCAATTTTTCAGCACAGGGAAACTGAGCCACAGGCAGTCTGCTGCCTTCAGGGACAAAGTCAAAGCAAGTACAACATGCTTTTAGGAGAGCACAAGATACAGAAGGTGTCCCAGGGTTTGACTTTAGACATCAGGGCTTCAGAAGGTTTTTCAGAATTTGCATTTTTTGAGCAAGGATGTGGCACTGGACACAGAATAACTGGCTTGCTGGTGTAGTACAGAAAGACGGCTGCTGGGTTGCAGTGGGTAAACTGACCCAAATAAAATTAAAGGCCCTTTGCCACCCTGACATGACAGTAATGCAGGAGCCTTTCTCCTCCAAGTCTGGCACTGCACATGACTTTCCGCTCTTTTAGTGACTTGTGGCCACATTCTTTGCTTGGCTGTGAGTGCCCTATCTCTGTAATGGCAGATGCAGTCGTTTAGTTCACTCGTGCGTTTAGCCTGCTCCGTAGGTATTCCATATAAATGGCTGGTCAGAAGGAGTGGAGGCAGCTAGGAGCCAGCCGCCCACCCTGCCCTGCCGGCATGCCTGCTGGCCATGCCCCAGGGGTGACATTGCTGGCAGAAGGAGGCACAGGGGGAAAGGCAGAGGCTGTGTAGGGCAGGTTGTGGTGGCAGCAGAAAGAAGATGGCTTTGCCAGCAACTGTGTGGAGTTGGCTGCAAGCAAGAAGCCACCAAAAGTCACGTCTGCACTAGGGAATACATCTAGGAGAAGTGGTCTGTCTTTGGGGATGTAGCGGAGAGATTTTATCTGAACGTGTTTCACTCCACAGTTCAGTGCTGGCTTTAGTGAAAGAGCTTCTTTGCTCTGTTTTAGGCTCTGCTGTAGCCTTCCTACCTGGCAGTCCCTCCAGGCTTTTCTGGGTGCTGGTTTTTAGGGGGAGGCACAAGGCTGTGGCCAGCCCAGCCCTGCATCCTCATCCTTATGGTGGCTGGGGCTGCACTGGTGCAGCCGATAGGAGAGCAGGAGGGCCCTGGCCAGGCTCGGCTGAAGGCAGAGCCCTGAGAGCTGTGCTGCGGCCCCAGGGCTGCGTGCTGGGCACTAGTGCCACCCCATTTGTGTCCCCTCCCGGGCATGGAAAGTGAGTTTTTTGTAGCAAGGCAGCTGCAGGCTTGGCACCAGGCATGCTGGAACAGTTTAATTTAGTTATCTGCAACTCTGTTAACAGGATTTCCTATCTTCCCCTTGTCCCTAAATCCATAGGCATCTATGCAGTCCTCACCCAGGGAATACCCTCAGAGGATTTTACCTCTTTCCTTGGTCAGAAGACAAATAGTTTGCAGGATTCTCTATTTCCTGATATTTCCAGTAGTGGACCCTGAATTAGCTGCTCTAGGAGTGATTAAAAGCAATCAAACCAGTAAGGCAAGCAGTTTTGAAAACACACCTCTGGGGAAAGGAGAAGAGGTTTTAAAATGTACTGAAACTGCTCAGAACACATACAAAATACAAACACTTCATAATTTATAAAACGATTTATTGAAAGACAAATTCCAATAATATATTTGTGACACATAAAATGACTTCTTGCATCTGAATCACCGTCTTTTGCCACTCACAGCTGATGGCACTGACACAACCATTCTGTAGTCCTTCAGTATAAAACCCTCCTGTGTACAAAGTCCTCTGCACCATCTTTCCTCTTTCACACCCGCAGGCAGGCAGTCTCAAGGCAAGGTGCAAAACAGAGCCTGGGCTCGGCTCTGGATAATGGTCATCTAGAGCTGTATAAGTTAATGATAAATTTGATCTGTGGAAGTAACACAAAGTCATATATTTCTGGAGTGGTTGTATTGCAAGGCAGGCTCAGACCCCACCACATGAGCTCACTGCAGGGTGGAGTCATCTTCATCTGATGACTCTGGTGCTCCCGGCACATATTGGGTCCAGGCTGCACATCCCAGCCCCACACCTTCCCATGGTGAGCAAAAAGGAGACAGCACTGGCCTGGGGTCTTCACCCACCTTTGCATTTTGAGGGTAGTGATCACTGAAGAAGCCCCAGAACATTTTTCTCAAACATTCATATTTGCTACTTGTACCTTCCTGCTCATACTGCACGGGCTGCACAACATTAATATCTCTCACAAGAGGAGCATTTTAAAATCGGCAAGAAATAGTTTTCTGATGAATCTTCTGAGATTTTCCCCTGGTTTCATACATCTCACACACATAATCCAAGCACTTTCTTCACACTGTTTAGTGCAGAGATGTGAAAGATGTGTGCCATTTCTTTTAACAAATAGTAGGACTTCCACATACAGTTAGCAGCTAAAATTCTCTCAGGGTGTTTTTACGTTCTTCTTCTTTTTAACTTTTTTTTTTTTTTTTTTTTTTTTCCTTACAGACTTCTGGGATTCTTCCTTAAACCGTGGAACAAGAGGAGAGGGGTTATCTCACCCTGCAAGAGACTCTGCTTTCAGCACTGCCCAGGCAGACAGTTTAAGATCTACCCAGCGTTTTGCAAGTAGCACAAACCACTGCTCATGTGAAATTGAGCTGTCAATAGGAAATGACAGGCTGTGGTTCGTGAATCCTATTTTTATAGAAGAGTGCAGTAATCCTTTTCCTCCAGATGTACCTCCTTCTAAAGGCCACACTGTGAGCGTCGATCTGCCCCCTGACACCACGCTTGCCGAAAGGAGGTCTCCCCGCCGCCCGCCCCCACCACCCCCTTCTCACGCTCACGGTCAGAAGTCTTCTCTGAAGCTCCCGCGGGATCCGATGACGGCCTGTGAAGAAAACCAGCTTCTTCTTCAGCCACTAGGAAAGAGCATCAAGGAAATGAAAATCGAGGGCGGTGACGGTGAAGAAGAAGAAGGGAAGCAGAGCGGCTCACTCAAGGAGTCCCCGGCAGCGAGCCCCAAGAAGACTTCCCAGCCCTCCGTCCCCCCGCGGAGACGGCTCTGTGAGAGGACCTCAGAGGAGAGCTGCTTGGGTAAGCCTGGAAGTTATGAAATGCTGAAAGGGGAACAGGGAGAAGGAAAACAAGACGTGAGTACAGAGAGCAGAGATAAAAGGCTGCTGTGCAGAAAGGCTGTAGAAATGCCTGGGGAGGTTCCTGAAAGGGCTGTGTCACAGTTTCAGGAGACAAAGCCTGAACCTGCAGAGAAGAAGGAGCACATGCCTGATATAAAAAGTAATGACATTAAGAATGGAAAGTCACCTCCTATCCCTCCACCGAGAAGGAAGAGGCTCTCCCAAGTACCAAGGGTCCCCAGCTCCTGCCAGTCAAAGCAAAGAACGGTGGTGGAGCTGGCTGTGTCTGCCATGCAGGTTCAGTGCACAAGCGGCTCAGCACCTGTGACAGGTGGTGCAGCTTGCACAAACACTGAGACTGAACCGGGACGTGGCCGCAAGTCTGTGGTCTCAGCTGAACTGAAAGGTTCCCACTTGTCTTTGGAAGGCCTGGGAGGCACCACTGTAGCTCAGGCGTCAGCATCCGAGCCAGACTCCTACTCCACCAGCAGCACTGAGGATGACTTGGACATGCTGAGTAGCTCATCTGGTAAGAAGACACGCTCCATGATATTGGACAAGGCCAAGAACAGGCTGTCCTTTGTCAGCCTGTCCAACGTCTTCACGGTCTTTTTGTCAAATGACAGAAAGCTGCAGAAGAAGATAGTGGAGCTGGCACAGGACAAGGATTCGTACTTTGGCAACCTCGTGCGGGACTACAGAGTGTACAGTTTGGAGATGATGGCAAAGCAGAGCTCCAGCACAGAGATGCTACAAGAAATACGGATGATGATGACACAGCTAAAGAGTTACTTAGTGCAGAGCACTGAGTTGAAATCTCTGATAGACCCAGCCACCTACACTGAGGAACAGTTAGGTAGGTGTTTGTGCTTTACTCATCCTTGGGAAGGATCTGGGAAAGTGAGGAGGGAGACAGAACTGTGCAGACACAAGTTCTGCTTTACAGATAAGCCATCTCCCTAAAGCTGAGGGATTGAAACTGAAGTCTACTCTGTGCTTGCCAACATTTGGGGGAGCATCTCTAAAAAGCAGGAGTCCAATGAAAGGGAAAATACCATTCTGAATGTTTTAAGGGGATGAGTTTGAGCAGAAGTGTATGTTTGTGTGTGCGAGTGAGATGTGTGTATGTATATATGCATAAACATGCATAAAAATATGCATACAAATATATACCTATAGAGGCATGCACAAAGAGCTGTGTTCATTGCAAATACAAAAGGCCAAGCCCCTGCACAGCTCTGTGCCCCCTGGCTTTCCACGTCCCCTTCCCCACACTGCAGTGAGGATGGAGAGCTCCCTGCCCATGGCAGCCAGCTGGGGGCCAGTCGCTGTCCAACAAAGAGGGACAAGACTGCACCGATTTTGAGTGCAGGTTGGAGGAATCATTTGATCCAAGTTGGTCTTTGAGCCTGAGCACACAGGCACTGAAATGCTGCATGCTGCAACACTGCTAGCTACAAAACTGCAGCATTCACACCTCTCTGCTACAGAAATTATATGTCTTTGGGGAGAAAAAAATAATATTTTGGGGTGTTTCATTCAATCTGTTGTGAGGCATAATTTGCCATTTCTATCCTTGCTGAAAAAAGACTGAAAACTGGCCTGGCCTAAGTTTATGTGTGTTCATGAGGGAATACACAAAGGGGTTCATGAGGGAATACACACTCTTTTGACTTAAAACTTGTTGCTCAGGACCTGGGAACCAATGCAGAACTACTTATAAGATCCCTAAGTTGACTCAAAGCAAACTGGGAGCTGGAAGACCCCCAGCATAGACCATGACCAACCACAGAAGTGACTGGGGTGTCCAGGCGATCCTGCAGCTCCAGTATTGGGGGGGGCATCTCAGTGGTGACCCAGAGGTGCCCAGCTGCCAGTCTCAGCAGCCCCTGCTGACTGCTTTCTCACCCAGCAGAGGCTTGAGATGACCCTGAGGCCTTCCCAGCAGAGCAGACCTGCCGCCCGCCCCTTGACGTAGCTCCGAGAGAGGAACTATAGTTTCACTTCTCTCTCACCTCGTATTACACCTGGGACTTTTCTCCCAGCAACCCCTTTCTTGGAGGCAGAGTGGGTGTCAGCACAGAAAGTTCATTATGAGTCTTGCTTGGGGAAGGTGGAGAGGAGGCAGAAAGAAGAAGTGTCCTTGTTCTGCTTGGTAAAGCTTTGTGTGTGCAAGGATTACTGAAACACTTGGTTAGATCCAGCCCTGTTTACTTGCATTTCCTTAGCAGCACGATATGGCCCAGTCAGCCTAGGAGATGACTGCCTTCTGTAGAGGACAGGGATTCCCCTTATGGATGATTTACCATTCAAATCCCTCCTGCCTCGGGCTGATTTTCTGAGTCTTTGAAATCCTTGCACTTTGTATCCCTAAATGTCACTGACTTCTGTTTCACACCCCACTGACTGAGCAGGCAGCTCCCTTGGCAGTGGCCTTTTTGCCAATGTGCAGGGGTGACAAACGATCCCTGCAGCCCTGCTAGCTCTGCCACTGGTCTCCAGGAGGTGGACAGCAGACAAAAAGGCACTTTCTCACAGTCTCTCATGGTTCCTTTTGTCTCCTGTTGGACATTAAGCAAACACTCAGCCCACACAAACAATTTCCTCACACGCAGGTGGCGTAAGAATTGACTTAAACGTCAGTAAAGTAGAGCTGCTTCAGCAGGAAGGGTGAGAGGCTTCTGACCAGACGCTGGTGTCTGCCTCTGAGCTGGTGGCTACAGCCCCTTTTCAGTCAGCGTGGAGAGAGGGGCACTTTGAGGATGCAGTTAATTTCATCCCAAAGTGAATAGACAGATGAGAGAGATGTCTGAAGGGACATGAGGTGAATCCCCCCAGGACTGACTGTGAGCAGGAGCGCAGTTAGGTGAGGTTCCTCCTCTCTGCTCAGAGCTGGTGTTCCTGTGGTCTGGCAGTGCTGAACTGCTCGGCAGTCAGGCAGTGCAGGCGTACTGGGGCTGCTGGCAGCAGCAGATCTACTACTGCTCCAGCAGCAGAGACTGCACAGTTATGTTGGTCTGCAGCCTTTTTACAGTTCTGGTGGGTGCCAGTAACAAGCCATTTACTTTCTGGGTTGTAATTTCTGTTCTCTGTTCATGGCTATTCAGTAGTACATGAATAACCATGTTTTCTTGGGAGTTTTACTGGCACCTGTACTTTGCTGTTGATTATTTACCATGAAATTTTGTGCTCTCCCGTCTCTATGCAGATATGATCGCTGAGTCATCTTTGTACAAATGTGTCCTTAAACCTTTAAAAGAAGCCATCAATTCCTACTTGAAAGAAATCCACAACAAAGATGGATCTTTACAGCAGCTAAAAGAGAACCAAATTGTGATACAAAACACAACTACCACTGACCTCGGTGTCACAACCAGTGTGCCTGAAACTGTTGTGCTGGAAAAGATCCTTCACAAGTTCACAACCATGCACAAGGCCTACTCCCCAGAAAAGAAGATTGCCATCTTGCTGAAGTCCTGCAAACTCATCTATGACTCCATGGCTCAGGGAAACCCAGGTACAGCACTCCTACTGAAATGGTATTCCACACTGGTCCTTCGCCAGGTACCACAGGAACAGGGTTTATGTTACAGTCGATGTGGTAATATCCAGATTGTGTGTGTTTGGTATCAGCTCTTCACAGGTTGTGTTCAGATTGTGCTGGTTAATTTCTGTGAACTTCTCTGCACTAATAGCAGATACACGGTGTTTCTTGGTTAACTTTAAACTCCATAACTCCAGGGATCAGATAATGTCTGTAAGTGTGTACTTTATGGGTAATATCCATCTTGCACAAACCTTCATGCAGCTCCCAGTAATTCCCCAGATCTCTGTCCCAACTCGTAGCAGTTTAATGGTAACCTATAGGCATGGGTCTTTGGGAAGGGTCTCTTGATTTGGCCTTTAAAAATTTTTTCCTAAATTGAAGAGGAGATGCAGAATACTGGTACTGTTTGTTATTAATTCCTGATAGTCCGCTAAACTCCAAGAGCCACTGCTAAGCTTCTGTGGTGTGAGGAAGTCCGTACTCCAAGTATAACTTGGGCCTCAGGCCAACCGCTAAATGCACGTTAAGCCCTTGGCCTGCAGACAGGATGCATTTTTGTAGATAGACCAAAAAAACCTTCCTCCAGGAGCCCGCCTTACCCCTTTAAGAGCTTTCTATGTATACTGGGGAGCTGATGACGAGCCATGCATAATTTGGAGAGTAGCCAGATACTCATTTGCGATGACCTGCAGTTTTTCCAGAAGTTACCATCCCCAAAGGTTCTGCTTTGCTTTGTTCTGCACCAACAACAGCCATGGGGCGTTCATGCAGGAATTGTCTCTTGAGCTTCTTATAGGGGTCCTCCCTTGGACAGTATGCAGCAAAGTTCAGCAACTGATCTAGACACATTAACAGCAGAGCAGGAAGCCACACTGGCGCTGAGTGTAAACTGCAGGGCAGATAGGACCTTTGAATGCCTTCACCTCATATGAGAAGATTTGGGCGCATGTAGGGCAATTTGCTGTAACTTTCTAAAAACAGCTGTGTTACTTCAAGTCTGAGAGAATATCTGATGTAGATCAAAGGCTCAAACACCTCATTAAAACCCACATAGGAGACACAGTCTCCTTCTGATGGTGGTGGCACATTATGTATCTGTCATGCCTCAGCTGGCTCAGGGTTGGAATTTCTCTGTTGCAGGAAATGCTGTTGTGTCATTTTATGCAACAGAAATTATAGGTCAGAGAAACAATTAAAAAAAAAACAAAATGTTTAAAAAGGTTGGCATTCATGAAATCAGATGATTTCATTGTGGTTTGCTCTGCTAACTGAAATACTTCATTTCAGCCATCTAAAACTGTTTTCTCATGTCGAGTGCTGCTGCAAGTGGGATGGGGCTCAAAAGCCAAATTCTGCCCTGTCCAGTATACATGACCAATGTTGCACATCAGGGTCCAGTCAGAATAAAACTGTCCTGTCTTTAGGGAAATGTACCCCTGTGAATTTATGCCCCGAGAACAGGAAAATGCTATAGTATAAGTCACGGCAGAGACTGCACTCAGAGACAAATTCAGTGAGACATCCTGTAGATAGGGTTACAAATGAAACGTGTGAAACCTTTTCACCAGAATGAACTGACCCCAGATCACCAGTATTACTTTGATTTTCCACCTGGCAAAGACAAACTGTTCAGCACACTGAAATATTTTTCTGACGGAAGATTCCCAGCCAGTGCTGTGCAGAAAAAGTATGCTGTGGGCTGCTCAGACCAGATGTCATTGGATAGGAATTTTTTCTGCTCTCTGCCCACCTCGAAAGCAGCAGCCCAGGGCCTCTGTTGCTTTCAGGCAGCCCCAGGGCAGTGCACTGCTCTTAGCACCGGAAGAGTAGAGGCCATGCTCTGTTTCCTGTGCAATTTGTTCTTCTTTTAGTTCCTTTTACTCACCACTGAATTAGAGAGTTCCCCCCTCTTAGAAGGTCCGAGTGTGTGGAACACAAAACTAATCATTCCCTCTGCCACAGGATCAAAATCAGCCTACCTCTGTCAGAAAAATTTTCTTCTCCATGTCATGATAATTACTTACGTTGTCTGGTTTAATTTGAAATTTGGAAGTTCAGGCCAGACCTTTATCGCTTTAGGTTGACAGTAGAACAACTGACCTAAGAATGTGGTTTCGTATCTCAAAGAAAAGCACAAATACCACCAAATCAAACACCCTTTTTTTCCAGACTGCCTTGAAAACACAAATTTTTCAACATATTGGGACCCATGTACAGCAGTTGAGGTTCAGGCAAGGTGTCTCAATAGGTACTTTAAAACTAGGGGTAGGCTCAGTGAGAAACATCTACCCTTCCAGTAGTGCCCATCTTTGTACTGTTGCAAGAATCACAACATTTTGAAGTCAGCCTCAATTGTTCACTCTCATTTTCAAAACACCATTCTCCTAACAGACTTCTGAGTGCAACTACAAGATGTAGGTGTACACTGAGGCAGGACTCATCTACAGCTATATCTAGCTGTAGGTGGCCACAGATGGGTATCGCATCTAACTTCTCATTATAGACAACGGGGCCTTAGTCGATAGAGTTCAGTTGATTCATCTGGCTTAGATGTAGGTGTCTGTTTTAGGGTGAGATGACTCATGGCAAACTCCACTGACGATATTGATTAGTTCATCACCGACTATAAAAGGAGTTTAGGGGTACTGGTTCAGATGTTCACATATACAGTGTAGGCAGCGGTATTAGTAAGTGTATCCCCCCCAAAGGGACAATTATGATAGCACTGTGGTGTCTCACTGAGCTTTTCCAACTTCTGTGCAAACTTAAATAACTGCAACATATGCCTCCAAGAATGCAACCTAAAATTTAAAGATGTGTAACCTGCCTGCTAAAAATACTAGGAGTAGTTAGGGAGAATAATATGCATTAAAAGAACAGGAGAGTTTGGATCTCCTTTGCAAACTGGCTGGCATCTTTTGCTCTGCGCACTACAAAAAGTAAGAGGCAGGACTCAGCAGGCACTGTAAGCTTCCAGCAGTCTGGCCACTCCAACATTTGGAGGGCATGCTCCAGTAACCACAGAGAGAGTTGGCCACATATCTCATTTATACACAAGCATTGTAATCATACATAGAAAACGCTGCATCGTGTATATCTTCCAGAAATACCTCTCCTCAGACAAAATGTTGAGGGGTATTGCATGTTAGGAGTAGAATGTGAATCTCTGCCTTTCACTATATCAAAAGCACAAGTGACACTTGTGGAATGATAATGAGATGCAAATTTGCAACATGTGCGGTGTGCAGCAGCAGTGGTGAGACTAGAGCTCCAAGCCCCATACTACCTGAGAGCTGCTGCTCTGCAGAAGAGAACTGATGGAAATGAAAAAATAGAGGAGCATGGACATCAGTTTATGAAGAAACACTAGGCGAGACAAACAAGCCAAGCTTGGTCAGTGTGTGAGCAGGGAAGATCAGACACAGAAATGTCTGAAAAGCATATGCTGGAAGCTTGAAAGATAGGGAAACTGCTTTATAAGGGGATTCAAAAAGAGTGAAGAGAGGAACATTTTTCTTACTGAAACTTTTTTTGATTTGTGGACTAAGTTTATGAAGTGTCATTGCTGAAGTATCTTAGAACTGCACAGAGAGCTGAACTACAGTTCAAAAGTAGTTCTGTACTAGAGTGACGTTGGTAGGTGGCTGGCCCTAAAATGTCTGATTTAATAATTTCTACTTCATAGTTTTGCCTGGTTAATACATAGTCTTCTTTTGGAAGAAGAAGATAGAATATGTATATTCCACGGGAATCTTTCTATTCCCTAGATTTTAAGATGAAGTTTGTCATCCTCTGTGGAACTGAGCAGCTGGATATGGTTGCCCTGATGTGCTTCTATATGGCTCTGCCATTGGCAAGGGCCTGGGCATGAAGCAGTAAGTCTTCAGTGTGGTAGTCAAGCCTGTGGAAAGGAAATTGGCCTCAGTCAGCATTGCACCAATGCTAGAAGCTCTTAAAATTAAGTCAGAGCAATCCCACTGCATTGCTCACTATCGCATCTCACTCCTAAGAAGAAATATAAAGCTACACATAACAGTTTTGCTTTGTTATCTTTAGGAAAATGATATTACTATTTAATATACTCTTAATGAAGGTTGATGGACTAGAGATTATATCTTTCTTCTAGCTAGGGCAATTGCTGCATTTGAACTAAAAATTCCATGCAAATTTTTCCAGGGGAATGAATTTCCCTGATCTGTAGAGCATATGTTTTTGAAATGGATTCATTCTGTCTGCACATTTTAACTCTCTTAATTCTACTATACCACAAATCAAACCTTTCTGGAGTAGCATGAGATGGACGAGAAACAGTAGAATGCTAGTGAGTGGAAAGATGGTCACAATCTTTTCTTATGATCTTGAACAAATCCCAGTTAACCTTTCTGTACATTAGGATTCCCAGCTATAAACTGAGGCTAAAATTCATATTTCCTGGACAGCTGTTGCTAGACGTCATTCTAGTGGCTGTGAAATAGTAGAGCAAGATGTAGAGCATCATCACTGTCTGCTGGTTGTCAGAATACCCGTGGAGAGAGAAGAAATACATGAATGTGCTACAACAGGCTGTAATTTCTTTATGGAGGCTTGGGCAGAATTCCAGTTGCTTTAAATCATGTATTTAATTAATACCCATTCCATTCAAGTGCTGCATCCCAGCCAGGAGCTGAAGTTGTATTTGCTTTGCTATAAACATAATAGGATGGGTTTGTGGCAGAAGAGAAGGCTTATTTTAAGCTCCTTATAGATATTTATGAAATAAATGTTTCCTGATCCTGCAGGAAAGATGGGCAAATAAAGCAAGCAAGTCTTATCTGGAGTAGGACACCACCTTGAAAGAGCAGGCTTGGTCCCAGTGACGCTGCGAGCGCTGGCAGGGTCAGGGCTAGGTTTAGCCCTGTCAGCTGCAGGCCTACCTCTCTGTGAGAGACCCCAGGCCGAGACAGACACACAGGGCTGGGGCATTGGCTCTGACCCAGACCGAAAGTGGAGCTGAGGAGGCAGCAGCTTGGGGAAAGCAACCCTGCTGCAGCTTCTGGTCAGATGTGAACTGCTGACAGCAGCTATCATCCCCGCAGAGGGGCTGAGATACGGGGTACATCAGGGCTGTCCTCACTGCCGGCTGTATGTCTCCAAGCTATTCCCTGAGCCTGCTGTGACAGCCAAGGCCAGGAGAGCAAGGAGAGGTTCAGCCCTGCCCTCTCAGGCACCCAGCCCTGGCAGTCAGTGGCAGAAAACCATTGCAACACCTTCAAGGAGAAGGCACAATACCTGCCTGGCCGGCCCAAGGCAACACGGGAAGGTCGTGGCAACACATGGAGTCAGAGCTACATCTGGGTGACCAGCTCTGCTTCTCTCTTGGCGTTGGTGCTTGGTGTTGGTGCTTGGTGTAGGTGCTTCTCACCTACAGCTTCTGCTGACTTCAGCTTTAGCTACAGACATAAGTATTTAAGATTCAGGCTTCATATTCCCACAAGTGGATTAAAATAGAGTCTAGTAATTTATGAAGGTTATAAGCATGCAGCATATGGGGAAATAGTATTCTTTTTATTACTGAAGTCAAACATCCCTATTTTGAGTTTATTAATAATAATAATGAAACGTACACATTTTTTGTATTTAAGCCTTATAAACCGCTGGGACTCCAATAATATTTCTATGAAATTTAAAGTTGAGAAAGGGTTGCAATAACAAGGGCTGGTGGGCAGAGCAGCTAAATCAGCTTATAGAAATGAGATAGGGAACAGTGAAAAATAATGGACTCAATGTCTGCTTGTAAACACAACCACTTCTCAGCCAATAAAAAAGAAATAGATTCTGTAGACGTTCTTGAAAAGTGTTCTCCAACTTTCATTTCAGTTGACACTACAAGTTGGTGGCTGGCTACACCAAATTGTTCAGTTCCAAGTTGCATTTTCCACTATGCATTGGCTGACAAATAACCTGTTGGCTGGTTGTTTATCTCTTTCAGTGATTTGTACAACAACAATAATAATAATAATAAACCAACAGATTTTTTCTCGGTAGATAGGAACCCATGTTGTGAACTGGCAGCTTGCTTGGATGCCCTAGTAGATACAACATGGATTGTTCATGGAGGAGAAATGGTAGGAAGATAAAATTCTGCGATGGGTGCTGCACTGAAAATCCCTTGGCTTTCAGGAAAACAGGAGCACCAATTCCATGCCACTTGTCAGTAATTACTACATCAGAAAGAAAAAGTTTTTAAAGCAGGGAAAAGATGAGCCCGACAAACGTATGTATTCGTCTTCCTTTATACTATGTCTATACAGAAGTAACTCTGTTGGCATCTGATTTACTTAGGTCAAAAGTGCAGTTTTTCTACTGAACTTTCATGTCCCATTTGAGCCATCTTTTTGGCTACACAGTACTAAACAGCTGTAATACTAAGCTGATTCCATTATGTTTATATATATGACAGTCATGAACCAGACCCTTCACTGAGCTGAAGCTTTCACAGAGATATAAGCCAAGGCAACAAAAGACTAACAAAATGTCCACCCAGATGTTAATGAAACAGTAGAGCCCTTTCATAGTTTGGGTGAAGACCAAGGGCTGCGTTGTTTAACTAAAGACAGTCATAATAGAGCAAACAGAGCCGAAAGCATTAATCCAGCTTTCATTAGATAAATTGTGTTGTGGCACGTACAGACTTTGTTAGAAACAGATTGAATTACAGATCTGAGCATCTCTCATCCTCCAACACTTTGTTTTAACTGGATCAACTTTCTGTTCACTAGAATATTACTGGGTTTATTTTAAAGCCATGCTTTTTTCTCTCTCTCTCCCTTTTTTTTTTTTTTTTTTTTTTTTTTTTTTTATAATCAGGGCCTAAGCTCATGTTTATTTGAGGCTTCAAAAGAATATCTTTCTTTGCCAGTAGAGAATCTGCGTCAGCTATGAATGACAAAAAAAAGGAAAGCTGGCTCATGGCAAAGATTTGAAATAAGACGGTGGGAACATTTGAGAAATAGGAATTTATTCCCCACTGTGGAAGGGCATATGGACTATGGGTCAAAAATGGCCAGGGGATAACTTCACCGCAGCTATGTCAAGAGCTGCTTTCATTCTTTGAAATGAGGCAAGGAGTTCTCAAGTGAGATGCACCTGGCCAGTTCCAAAGTGGTGAAATCAGCACCTCAGATGAGTAAGACTGCCCACAGTCTGAGGGAGATCATTCAGAATGAAAACACTGAGTTTAGCTTAAGAAGAATCGTCAACCCTGAGCGTTGGGAAGATAGGCCTGTTAAGCAACTTGGTATTTACATGTTGTCCATGATGAATTTGTGACCTGTTGGCAGAAGATGAAAGCATTATATACATATTTGTGTGAAAGCATCTTTCAAATAAGGGATGTTCTCTTTGTGTTCTTTGCAGTTTATGAGGTGAAGCTTCTGTTCGGATTTCACTTTAAGTAGTAATTATTTAAAATAATAACTATTAACAAATATTTTTTTGTCCTCAGAGATCCCAAAGAGCTTTTATAGATTCCATGTAAGATCACTTGGTTTACTTTGTTGTTTTATGCCTAGGAAATCTTGAGCCCATGAGTTCCTGTAACACCTTCTGAACATCAGTTCCAAAAAGTAATCTAAGTCAATGTGAAGGGCTCTTTGTTTTTCCAGATAGACACTATGGCTGGAAAGATATTTCCTCTTAGGTTCTAATTCTTGTGAGACTTTAGTTAGTTAGGAACATGTAGGTGAATTTTTGCCTTCTGAAGGAACATAAGCACAAAAGTCCTCAGTTCTAAAAACTGCTGTCTCAAATTATCTATTTTACTCTTCAGTCCAACACAAAGAGCAAACCTAAGGGAATAAATACTCCTAACACATGCATACAGCTTTGCTGTCAATATTGCAAACCTGAACTGCACTCTTAATGGCAGTGTCAAATCAGAGGGACAAACTTCAAGAATCTGTCCGATGTCTGCAATCCATGAAGTTTAAATTATTCTTTCTCTAGTTAACTAAAAGTGACTGAAATAGGGTCCACTAAAAGTGTTTTTATTATTTTATTATTATTATTATTTTGGGCTTGAAGCAAGTTTACTCACTTTTATAGTGAGCTAACTTTCCTTCTTTTCAGCATTTTTTTCTTTGCTGGTACTTTCAATCTTTAACTCTTCAGATAACTTAAACTAAAGTCTATAAAAGACAGTTGGGTGAGAAACTGTCACTGTTGTGCCTTTGCGGTGAGTTTATTGGGACCACTCTGTGTTTCTCTTCGCTCAGGAAAGCCATATGGTGCAGACGACTTCCTCCCTGTGCTCATGTATGTGCTGGCCCGCAGCAACCTGACTGAAGTCCTTTTGAATGTGGAGTATATGATGGAGCTCATGGACCCTGCTCTGCAGCTAGGTGAAGGTAGAGTACAATGTTTGCTCCTTGAACAGTCTCTTTGCAAATTACTATTTACCTTACTTTAGTGTTTGTAAAGGTAAGACAGCAAGGCTCTGGCTAGGTTTTGTGGATAAGCTTTGGCCAAGCTTATCAAATCCGAGGCTTTAAAATGATGGTTAAACACTTCACCTCTTTTTAGCAGTGCCGTGACCTCAGACACAAACAGGGGCCCAGCACAAATGAGATCTGAATTGCTGGATTAGTAACCAAAACAGGGACATCTAGTGCTCCTTGGCTGAAAGGCTGAAAAGTCAAAAGGTCTTTGCCTAAACCTAAACTGCTGCAATCCATTGTGCAACTTTTATTTACTCCTCTGAGAAAAGAGAGCAGTTCTTAAACTGCATTGTGTTCCTAGGGCCACACATCATTCTCATTCCATACATCATTCTCATTCCCTGTATGAGTAGAGTGACCCTTTGACAGTGTGCTCTGGCTGAGTATCACAGCAAGGCAGAGAAAGGAAAGTAGGGTTAGAGAGAAATATTAGTTTTGGAGGTGAATAAAGAGCTCTGCTATGGGAGGGGTAAATATCCTAGGGATGTGTGCGCCTTTAGCTTCTCAAATACATCTTGGGAAGCAAATGTTACTTGCAGTGACAGGGTTTTACACTCTGAATTACATAATTTTTCACCAAGTAGTCACTAAAACAATAAAATGGGCTTCATTTTAGAACTTGTTTTGGTAAGTACTGAGGTTGTAGAAAAGAGTCCTGAATGAACAGCAGACCGATTTTATTTATATTAAAGTGTTAGTCTGTAGCTAGGAGCATGTCTACCCAGCATGGTGCAGAGGTGAGCAAAAGTTAAGTACTAAGAGAAATAACAGTAGCATACAATTGCATTAGTGAGGGGTTTCTGCATAGGCTGATACTCCTGCTGGAAAAAAAAAAAAAAAAAAAAAAAAAAAATGTTAGCAGAAAAAAAAATGTTAGCCTAAGCACAGCATTTTGCTGACATAACTAAGCTGTTTTTGGTAACTACACTGCCCACAGGTTCTTCATTTCAAAAGGGCACACTACTGAGCTGTTTGCTGAAGTCAGCTGTATTGAGGAGCTCAGCATATCAAAGGCAAAGCTGGGTGGAAGTTCTTTTAAATCAAAGATGCAAAGCCTATGTGAAATCTATCCTCCAGCTGAAGTGGAAAAAATTCTGTAGGGAAGTTCCAGATCACACTGGCTGAACAACCACTTCAGAAAGGGTACTGGGAATAACTGCAGACACAAGGAAAGGGGAAAAATAGAGGCTTAATGAAGACAGCTCAGAGATTGCAAATGGAAACTGTCAAAAGTCAACTCGATTTGGGACTTCCAACATTAAATGACAAAGATTCAGGCACAGAAATAAAAGAAAAATTAAAGGAAAGCAGAAGTGAGGAAACTGTGAAAATAAGTCAAATATATAAAATAATTTAAATCTGGCCTCCAAATTAAGAATTTACTTTGAACAAAATTTAATAATATCAGTGATGTTGACTACTGGGGAAAAGGCAAGGATAGGAGATGGGGAACAGATGTGTGGAAATGAAGATGCTGAAAAGGTAAAGCAAAAATAATTCTTATTAAAAAAAAAAAAAAAAAAATCTTTGGGGGGGTAAGTGGAAGATCCGCCCCGGACTCTGACCAAAGGGAAGCGCCAGCTCACCAGTCTGACCGTGGGCACCCCTGAGTCTGCCAGAGCGGGAAAAATGCTGAAAGAGAGATCAGGAAGGGTAGTAGTTACATTTAAGAAGGAGTAAGTGGCACCTGCAGGCTTGCTAGCCTGTTCTCGGATGTGCTTTATGGGAGATGGTGGGGAAAAAAAAAATAAAAAATAATAATAATTTTAAAAAGAGCACGCCATGTTTTCAGCGTGTGCAGTCCTTATATACCTGTGGGATGTTCTTAATTGGATCCACCCGAGCGCTGCGGGACCCGCGGCGGGCAGGGGCTTTGGGTGATGTGGAGGCGCCATCTAGGGCCAGCCGCAGCTCTCAGGAAGCACTAAAAGCGGAGAAATGGGCAGCTCATGGGCAATTTCCAGCTCTCCCTGTGCTGCCGGCAGCCGGCGTGAGGGCAGAAGCAGCAGCAGGAGGCTTGCAGCGAGCCCTGGCCCGACATGGGGCTCACCGGTGACACGGGCACCGTCCCCTCACCTCACCGGGACTGGTGTGCTCTGTCCCACAGGAGGCCAGGGAACGCCTCACGCCGCCTTCTGGGCTGCCTCCTTCCCTTGTTCAGAGGAGACACAGGTCTCTGTCCTCCTGTCAGGGCTTATCTTCAGCCCTGTTGATGAAGCATGTTCTTATCATAGCCCAGCTCTTTCCCTGGCTGCTGCAGTTGGTATTTATTACCCTTTCAGCCAACACCGTGGCAGTCAGGAATTTTTTGAGGAAAATGGACTGGCTGCAGGCTTTTAGTGCTCCATCAACTGTTTCTCTGGTTGACCAAGATTTATCCCATTTAACTTTAAAGAAACCAGGATTTTTTCTCTGTCAGACATCTGGGTTCCCCATCCAGGCAATAGATATGGAGGGAGTGGAGGGTGACTTGTCTTTGCAGGTCTGAGACCTCCTTCAAAGGTGCTGACCCCACAGGGAACCCAGGCTCTAAATGTTTCATCAAGGTAGATGAAGTCATGGGTTGAATGCAGGCCTTGTGCTTTTCCTGCAGAGCACACTGTGATTGTTACTATGTCCTTGCATTATGCTGACTGCCCAGGGGCCCACATTACAGACCTCCTGCATTGGCCTTGTTGAACACCTTAAAAAGATGGACATGCCCCAGAGAATAAGCCATCTGTGGTCAAAGGTGGCTGGCTGGGTTTGTCAAAGCTGCTTTTGTAGTAGCTTACCTTTGGTCTCAGGTGCCCCCTAGGGCATCTACAACCTCAGGAGCCTGGGAAGCTGACATTGTGAAGCAGAATGGCATGGAGGACACAATGGTCATCAGGTCTCATTTCTTGCACTGCCACCAGAACCCCCTGCACTGCCTGCAGGCACAGCAGTGCAAGCACTAGACATTGCCTCTGCATGGGCACAGGCAGGCAGGAGGGAAGGGGAAACGAAAGGTCCATGAAGGTGTGATGCTCATCCAAGACCTTCTCCTTTTGCAGGCTCCTATTATTTAACCACCACCTATGGGGCCCTGGAGCACATCAAGAACTATGACAAAATCACCGTAACTCGGCAGCTGAGCATGGAGGTGCAGGACTCCATTCACCGCTGGGAGCGGCGGAGGACACTGAACAAGGCCCGGGCTTCCCGCTCATCAGTGCAGGTAGCTGGCATGACTTCCCGGGGAAAAGGCCTGGGAGATGAATGTGCTCTAGCCATACTTAATCATTTTTAATATTATAACTATTTAAGGATTAAATCAACAAAAATCACTATTAAAAGATAGTACATACCGTGCAAGATTTTCAAATATTGAACAAACAATCCCCATTTGAACTACATATTGCATACAGAATGCATATTGAACTCTTGAAGTACTCAACTAAATCATTATAAATGTGACTGTAAAGTGATTTCATTGCGCATTCTCAAGGAGTGTCTGTGAGGATTTTCATATGTGGAGAACTACAGTGGGGAGGCCCATCTTCTCCATGGTTCTTAGGGCCTGGGGAAGTCAGGGGCTAAGCTGAGGAGATGTGAGCAGCGTAAAGCTGTGAGAGGACCAGAGCCATCCCAAGGGCTGGTCAGACAAGCAACTTCCAGACCCAGTCTTCTCCTGCCCAGCAGTGGAGCAGACCCAGCACGGGCTGGTTAGCTGAAGGAGTGTTAGCTGTGAAGCCCACACTGTGAGTAACCCAGTGAAGGTGTCCCCATGCACCATTCAGGTGCACGGTGCCTCTGCTCCTCCAGCCATGGCGGGGCTGGAGGCAGGAGCAAGCAGACGGGGTATCCTGACAGCCCCATCCATGTCCTGCGATCAAATTTTCACCCACAGGGAGGCAGCAAAGTCCACGTCTCAGGTTCTGCAAAGCTTCACAGGGCAAAAGCGAGCAGCGTCAACTCTGAGGTGAAAGCCTGTTGAAAGAATCCTGAGTGGCAGACTGTTTAAATAGCTGTGTAGCAGCACGGTGGAAATATGCTTTCCACAGTGCAGTCAGAACAGTTCTGGATGATCTCAGAACATATGAATGGTGGAGGGGACACATAATTATCTATCCATCCCTAAGTGCTGCTCTGACAGTAGCCCATAGGAGCTACATAGCATGGAGCGTAATAGCTGGGCCAGCAAATGCCACATTTCCCCCAGAATGTTTTTACAGCTTCCAGCAGCACAAGGGCTGTTTTCGCTTCCTCTGAATGGTGGGCAATGTCATAGACATGCGAGCCCGCCCTGGCAGAGGTAACTAGCTTGCGGGCATGTTCACCATGCCCCCATGTGCCCCACTGGCTGCCTTACTCATCAGCGGTAATACTCTATAAACACAGTTTGGAAGTCCACAGTCCAAATATTTGGCAAATGTGTAGGGTCTAAACAGTCTGAGAGTCCACAGCTTTCTCACTTCTCCTGGGGAACCTGAGTATTTTCTAACAGAAATGGCTGGGAATTTTTTGAACTTCACAGATACAGGCAGTTGTTACTGTCTGAAACAAGATCCAAGTAAATCAGCCTCCTTCAGAAGCACAACTTCTGCTGCTGTTTCCTTACTGATGAAAGGCAGTTCGGAGGACATTATCTCTCATGGTGCTGCTTATGTGGTAGTGGAATTACAAGGGCCACCACAACACCAATCCTTTCCTGTTTCTGTGAAATTCTGGGTTTTCAGGCCAGGTCTCTGAAGTCTGTTATTTCTTTGCATCCTGTTTCTTCACAGGCTGTAGAGAGATGGCAAAAGGAACTGTTACAAACTGCAAACTAAAGATCTTCACCAAAATCAGAAAAAAAAAATATATATATATATATATATATCTTTATTTGTTTTGACCTTTAATCTTATGTGTTTGCAGGACTAATTATTTGGTTAAGTGCTTGCCAGTTTAAGTATTCACTGATTCAGAGCTTGTTCTTCAGAGGAGAAAAAAAAAAAAAAAAAAAAAAAAAAAAAAGAGCATTGGAGGATGACCAGAGGATATTTTGGAGTGTTTATGAGTTCTTGATAGCTAGAGATTTGGGGCTGAGTATTGTCTCCTTTGGTCCTAAAGTCGTTGTGTTAACTGCAAGCTCTATCCTCATATTCCTCTTCAGGATTTCATCTCCATCGCCTTTCTGGAGATTGGTGCTCAGTCAAGGACACTCGCCTCCCGGAGCGACACCACAGCTGAGCAGCTGAGCCAGCAGTGTGCTGAAAAGTTTGAAGTCTCCCATCCCAAGGACTATGGACTTTTTGTTTATGTCGATGACCAGTGGCTGCAGCTGGATAAAGAAGCCCTCCCCCACCATATCAAAGCCTCACTGCTGAAGAGTGAAACCAAGAAAGATTTCCATTTTATTTATAAACCAATAGACCATAAAAAACCACCAGTTCCAATTGTCAAAGACTCTTACTTTTCCTAAGGGCTGTGCTGCTCTTTTTTTTGAGTTTTCTGCCATCCTGGAAGGGCTGGATAGTTTATTTCATGAGATCCTTTGGTATCTGCAGATCTTAGAAGGTCGCTGGTGCTTGGCCTTCAACACGAGGTAGATACGCTAGTTGTAGATGCTGTCTGAATACAGAGCATTTCTCAGTGAAGTTCACTTGCAGAAATAAAAGGAGCATTCAGGAGAACATTCATCCTGTGGAAAACTTGAAGTATCAAACCTCAGAACCTCACAGTGGCAACCAGTCGTTGCTGCAGAATGTAAATGGACAGAGAAGAAGGAGCCCAGAGGTCTTGTGGAAGAGCGGACATTTACCCCAACATAAATTATGGCAGGTGTGAACCACCTCCGTGCACATGGCCTGTGAAAGGTCTGCACATGCCTTGATGCTGTTTGGAGGTAAGACTGCATTCCCGCCACGTAACGTCTGTTCACCCCATTTGAATAAATTGAGTCTTGGCTGATGTATTCGGTGGCGTAGGATTGCCACTGGTAGCAGAACTCCATCTCTGTTTTGCCATCTACAACATGTAATCGCCTTTAAAATCCACACCATTATAGACCATGCAAGAGGATCCTGCACATTCACTAAGAAAATATTTTCTGCCATTTATATGTCAATAAAATCAGGTGGCATAGCATTTTCAGCAATGTGTTTTTTTAAAGATTGAAAGTCTTCACCATAAATTTTACATGTACAGCAGTTGGAATCACAGTGGTTGCACAATAGTGTTTGGTTAATTGTGTATTTATTTCCATGTGTGATATGGTGCAATTGTTTTAAAATAAACATTTGTAAAGAACTTAATAATTCTCCCAGCATAGCAAACTAGATTAAAATCTTGAAGTCAAAAAAACAAGAATAAAATCTTGGTCCCTTTTTACCAGCTGTTAGTTTCTCTAGTGTTTTCATATCTGCAAATCCCATGAGGTTGTTACTTTAATAAAATCAGGCAGCTGCAGGCAGAACTTGCTAACTCTCCTCTCTACCTCTGCTTTCAGTCATTCGGTCACTGCAAACTTACATTTCCCTGCAACCTAAATTCCCACAGAATAAACTGAAGCAGTGCAAAAAATCATTTCATGAAATCTGAAAAGAACTTTTTAGGACTGGATAATGGCAGTGGAAGTCTCAATTGTGAGACAGATCCTTGTCTCCTGGGTGCCTTCCTTCAGGCAAGACTCCCGCTACCAATGCGAGAGACTGCCTTTGTATGCGGGAGGTCAGCAGCCTCCACTACAGCGAGGCAAACATGGGATCAGGCCTAGCTCTGATGAGAAAGAAGGGAGTGTTTTACCGTGGGCTTGGCTCAAAGCTGCTGTTGTTTCCTCCCATCTAGAAACAGAATTAGAACAAGTTGGGCCAAGTTGCCTGACATCCCTGCCTTACGCCTGAACCTCCAAAGGGAAAATGGCATCGCGTGTGGCTGATCATGTGCTCGGTCTCAGGGGCTGGAAATGTCCTTGTCTACATGCGCTAGCAGTAGCACGCACTGGCCAAACGTGCACCAAGATGCCAGACCAGCACTGAACATCTGCCAGCTTGAGCTGCGTGCCTGCGTCATTGGGAGGGAATGACAACCCAGAATGAGGAACAGCGCACAGCAGCAGTCTTGGTTTCCAGGCCACCACATGCAGAACTCACAGGGTGTTACACCAGCCCGGAGCTGACTCCACACTCCCAGTTTTCTGGATATTTCTACTCATGTGCAGCTGTCAGCACCCCCCAGTGCCTCTGGGCTGCCCACATGCAGGGGGCTGTTGCTGAACCCCACGTGCTGCCATCAGCCTCTGGTGGGGCAGCCTGCTGCTGCCTGGAGCCACTTACAGCCCCCTTTTTTCTTTTGCACCCGCTCTCCCAAAGGTGACCACCTCCACGTCTCGCCTCCTTTCCCACCTAGCCAGGGCTGGGACTAGCTGCCTGACCACCTCCAGCCCCCTTGGTGGGACTCCAAACCACGTCCCCTCACTTCCACCCATCCACCCATGGGTATCGCACCGGGCCAGGTCCACGTGTGGTGTGTCTGGGGGATTCATCCTGCCGCAGAGGTCCTGCACCAAGCAGCAGACCCCTGGTATCACAAACAACCGCGCATTCACCTAGCGAGTGGAACACGAGCTCACAAGGTGAGGTGTGAGCGATAACATTGACCTAGAGCAAGGTCTGGTTTCCAGAGGGCACAGCCAGGCACAAAACCCATGCAAAGATATGCATGCAAAGCCTGAGGATGTGCAAATCACCCAGGACAGAATGAGTTATAGCAACTAATGAATTACACTGTGCCTTTCTTGCTGTCCTCTGTTAAAAGTTAAAGTCCCAGGAGCAAAGATGTACACATCTGCCAAAGAGCTTGGCCTGATCAGGTCATCTTTACACTGTAACATTCACAGAATCACAGAATCACAGAATAGTCTAGGTTGGAAGAGACCTACAAGATCACCAAGTCCAACCTCTGACCTGGAGGATATTTTGGAGTGTCTTTGGAGTCTTCCACTAAACCATATCCCTAAGCTCTACATCTAAACGTCTTTTAAAGACCTCCAGGGATGGTGACTCAACCACTTCTCTGGGCAGCCTATTCCAGTGACTAACAACCCTTTTGGTAAAGAAGTTCTTCCTAAGATCCAACCTAAACCTCCCCTGGCACAACTTTAGCCTCCTCGTCCTGTCACCAGGCACGTGGGAGAACAGACCAACCGCCACCTCGCTACAGCCTCCTTTCAGGTACCTGTGTAGAGTGTGAGTTACTGCCTGGCAGCGAGCTGCCTGGAAGGAATGCCCCTGCTGGGCTCAGAGGGGCTCTCAGAGGCCACAGGGCCCCCGGCCGGGTTGATCACACTGTGCGAACCACCTGCAAAGACTTTGCTAAGCACACACCCCCGCGGTGGAGGAGAGACCTGGCTCCTCCAGAGCCCTGCCACGGCCGTCCCTTGCCAGGGGACACAAGCTGCGAGGTGACCCGAGTGGAGAGATCCTGGAGGACAGAGACTGCCGCCACCACTGGGCTCACAGCTCCGTGGTGAGGATCAGGCTCTGCTTGCGCAGGAGTAGCTCATCTGGACAAACAAGCTGCTGTTTTGGTGACTGTGGGGACAACTCGAGTCCCCATCAGCAAGTCCCTGCCCCAGATGGTGGTTCCTGGGCTCCTGCACCACTTCCAGCTGGTGTCAGACATTTCAACAAGTGCCGAAAAGATGTCAAATGTGGGAATGAAATGAGCACTTTTAAACACTCTGTGGGATTGTGTCCATTTGCTTTCGTCCTCATGCTGCAGACCAGGTGAAGAGGAAGCATGCAGACTGGTGATCTGCGGCTTCCCCTGGTTAGTCAAGATGGTCACACCATGACTCATGCCCTGGCCCTCACATGAGCCATCAGCAGACAAGTGTTTCAGGAGACTTTGACCAAGAAGGATTGTGTAATCTGGCCAAGGCCTCCTCAAACACTCATTTCCACAGGAAGGTTTTGCAATGATCACCCCTTTACATACGAGCAAAGGATCCTGATGTGAGAAAGGAAGAGATAGACCTGCTGAACCCAGAAACCTCTGTAAAGAAAAAACAAACAAACATTAAAAGCCTAAGTGGTCACAGTGTGCAGAGCTGGCTTAATGCCACTGTGTGCCCAGTGAACCAGTCTGTCAATAATTCACTGAAATAATTCCACTGGCAGGTCATGTATGACCTGAGATACAAGCCATCGAAACCAGAGGCAGTTTTCCTGCTGAGTTCAGGAGCTTTGGACACCAGCAGGCACCAGTCCCAAGCTGCACTTTCAAACCCAGGGACGGACTGCATTTTCCATCAGATCCTGGGGAGATTCAGGCTGGCAGCCTCCCGGAGGCCTCCAGGCTTCAGCAGGGCTCCCCGGGGTGCTCAGGGCCTTGCCCTTTCTGTGCTGCAGGGGTTGGAGGCCCTGGAGGCCGCACAGCCCCTCAGGGGCCCTGCTCCAGCACTGCCACCACTGCGCTGTGAAAAATGTTCTCCTCAGCCGCTGTGCAGACCCCGACTGCCCCACCAGGCCCCTCCTGGGCAGGAGCTGTCACAGCAGGACGAGGGCCTGCATGTGAATGACCTGTAGTATTTGTTGTCCTCTTGGGGTATCCTGTGTGCCCCAGTGTGATGTGCTGCTGAGTCAGGTCACCCTGTGAACACAGGAGGCTCCTTTCCCTTCCCTGCTCCCCCAGGCCTTTTCAGGGGGCAGAGGCAGCACTGGCACAGCCATCCAGTGCTCACCTTAAGCTGTCTTCCCAAGACACAGCATGGTTTGGGCAAAACTGAACTACTACTAACCTGCTGGAATCCATTTAAAAAGCTACCATCTCCAACCCCACGCAGACTGCCGCTTGCTTTAGCATTAGAGAAAAATGGGGCAGTTACATGAGCCCTGAGAAAGCCTGCATCTGTGTAAATCTGCAGCATGTCTTACTAGCATAGTATACACCTGCTGATGTCCTCCAGGTCCTCGCCAAGGAAAGGCTATGACAGCTGTGTGGTTTGGCACTGGACGACTGGGAAAAGGGCCCTGGACTCTGCCTCTAGCACCTAAAAATGAAGAGGGAAGGAAGAGCTGGCTGGTGAGGAAGGCCCTCTTCCCAGGGTCAGGGCTAAGCACAACCATTCTGCTCAGGAAAAGTTTTTTTTTCTGGACAGCACAGCTTTAACTTTGCCCTGTTCTGGTTAGTGATGACAATTTGCTGGGGATTCGCCAGTTTTACTGATTTTGCAGAAGCTGTTGCAGCACAGCGTTCTAGGAATTGCAGCCTGAGCAACCGCGTGCCTGAAGGAGGAGCAAGGACGTCTGAGCTTGCACAAGGCAACACAAGCTGCTCTGCGGGAGAGGGACCTTGCACAATCCTCAGGTCATTTTCACTTCGGGTTCTAGCACCATCCCAAAATAAACAGCCGGCCACACAGGCATTAAGCCAATCCGATGCTATCTGGAGACCTTAAAATAAATGCATTGATCAATGCAGGTCGAAGTTGTTTGGCTGTTTTGTTTTTTTTGTTTGTTTGTTTTCCATTCTGCAGAGTTGTTTTCCTGTGTGATTGCAAAAGCAAGAGGTATCTGGATACAAGCTAGCAATTCAACAGCACCTTAATGCTTTCTGTGGTGTGCAGACAAGAACCTGCTGAGTCTACAAGGCCACAGCAGGATCTCCAGATCGCCTCTTTCATTTCAGTGTATCCCTAAGGGAAGAGGCAGTAACGCCACGGGGGGCAAAGTTTAGAAAGGTGAGCATCTGGAAATCAGTTCTGTGGGAGGAGAATGGACAGAAGAAAACCCCCCACTTCCACATTTCAGCTTTGCATCCTCACAGCAACAAGGGGCTGCAGATGATGCCAAGTGCCTGACAAGCAGGATGGATTTTCTAGAGTAGAGAACAACTCCAGTGCAAAGATGTGTAAAACTTAGCGGGTTTTATATTTAAACATGGCTCTAAACAAGTCATTTTTCCTGTTCCTTCAAAGTGACTGGGGACTCTTGGTACACCCTTTTGTGATAGCAGCCAGAAAGCCCAAAAGCTGTCCTGTGTGGCCAACCCTTCTTCCTGCTTTCAGGGAAACACCTGCAGCACATTTGGGCACTCAGGAATGTAATAAGCTATTATTTTTAGATCTCTGTCTAAGTTTTACAACTGAAAAGGAACAAGCTACTCAAAAAAATGCAAGTATCTGAACTTTCAATGACCCTCAAGGCATAAACTTTAATTTCTTGGTTCGGTAAAGCTGAATGATTTTTACCCTGTCCCATCCATCTTGACATTAACTGTGCTCTTGTTCACTTACTCAGTAGACAGCTGGAAGTGCCAATACTCTTAGCTTTATCTGACTCTTCTTTATATATTCGTAACTTCAGCTTCTCCTCCTCTCCCTCTCAGCTCCTCAGAGTGGAGCTCCCCACAATTCTCACCATCTTGCAAAGACTGGTTTAGTTTTACCCAAAGCCTGTTCTTTTTCCATGAAGATGATGTAATTTTATGGGAAGATCTGTAAAGATCCCTGCAGTATTCCTGCACCCTGTCTCCACATATAAAAAGGTATAGACAAAACTATTTTGAAGTACCTCGTAATTTCTAATTTGTTCCCCTGCTTGTTACACGCAGAGTCACCATTAAGGAGTGCTGCCTTCATATGTGGTTTGGGATTCCTGTCTTTAATTGTGTTTTGTTTGTACGATCTGTCTCCTAAAAGTTTTACAAGGGCTAAATAACCTCTTAGTGCAGTGTCCCGAAAATAAATAGCTCTCGTTCATTTTCAGGAAATAAGATGTCCAACACTATTGCGCTGTAGATTGATGAAACTGCCAACTTTATTTTTATTCACAGACAATTCTTGAACTGTATGAGGTTTGTGTGTAAATACATTTAATTGTAGCATACTGGCACTCTATTTACAGCATTAGATACTTGTGGTTTTTCTTTGGGAAACAATGCTTTCTACCCAAAAAGGTTCTTGCTGTTCACAGTTGAACTGTGCTGTTAACATTTGATAGTTCTTGAATGCAACACACTTCTTTAAACTGTTAAGGAGTTAAAGCTTAAAGAACAAGCTTTGGTTTCTTCACTCAAACTGTAAATTAGTCACTGTAATGTATTCATTAACATCGTTACAAAAAAAAAAAAAAAGTAATGCTTAGCAACAGTATATGCTTTTTTTTCCAAAACTTGAGTCAATGTTTAAATTTCGCATGGATTTCAAATCACTGTTGGTGGCTTGTAGTGTTCATCCAGAGATTCTTAGAGCATTACACTTCAAAACTAATCATCCATCTTGAAGCTCCGCGTGGTCTGACAAAAAGGCTCTGCCAAACCGGGCTTGTGGCAGGTGGGGATGCGGGGAAAAGCACTGACAAGTGCCGTACTGCGCGTGGCCTCAGCTCCCAGCACAGCTCCAGGACAGTGGCTGACTCTTCGTGGTACATGCATGTGAAGTCTGGATTATTACAGTTATGAAAAGTTACCACTTGCAGCAAGGGTTACACTACAAGGCTGCTGTTTCCGTCAATATCCACGGCACACTTGATCCATGGCCAAGCGTATTCTGCAACAGAGAATGATAACGATGAGTATCTTTTCAGGCTGTCTCTTCCCAAATTGTTTCCCAAACTGACTGGCAAAGCAGCTCCTCGCCTTCTGTGTCGCACGCTCACTGCCTAAACTACCAGTCCTCCCTCCCATTCCCTACCCTTCTGATTTCCTCCCTCCCTTTTCTTCTGCTTGTGTGACTCACAAGGTTCCCATCCCCTCACACGAACTACACCCTCCCAAGTCAGAATTTCAACACCATGCTTCCCTTGCCACTACCACAGCACTTCAGCCTGGACCCCTGTTTTCCTGTTTTCCTGCTACAGGATGAGTGCTGTGGTCTTCCGAGTCAGCAGCTGAGGGGGCAGAGGAGAAAATACAGCAGTTCCCAGCTGATTTTCAGCATGACATTATACAGAAGTTACAGGGCAACACCCATATCCTGTACAACCCATCAGTCACGCTATTTTGAAGTTATGCCATACAGTGGGATCCTCTGACTGTCTTTAATTTCACCTGAGGGTTTCCAACAAGGAAATTAAAGGCTTACTGGGAAGCTGGGTGCTTATGAGTGGGAGGGAATAACAATGACGTGTTTTCCAAAATTAGCATGCATAGCTTTAGAGTCAGAACTTTATTAACAGAATGGTCAGCAGAGGAGAGAATACACAAGAAGCCTGTAGTGTTAGGCTTCACCATCCTATTAGCTTCTGCATTTTTATAGCCACAGACAAAACTACGTAGAGTGCCTGGGAACCTCCTTACCTGTCAATGGGGTATCCTCCTTCACAGACGTTGACCAAGGCATACAGCTGTCTCAGGGCATACTCATACTGAAATAAACGTTGTTAATAATTTCCAGGATGACGAGCAGTTATTGTTTATGCAAACTAAGTTGTGGAAGTACTTCAGAGATGCTATTAACATTCAAGGCACTTATTTGCAAGTCTTGATAATCTAGTACTAGACTAAATAGATCTTTCTTCTGTGTACTTCGTTCTTTGAACTTCATTAGGTAAATTCAGCTGTTAGGGAGGGCCCACCTATCTAACCAGTTGCACTCAAAAAAAACAAACAAACAAACAAACAAACAACAAAAACCCACCAAAGAACCCAACCAAACAACCGCCCCCCTCCAAAACACTGAATAGGAACTAAAAGTTTAACAGAGCTTTGTGACCTCCTAGTAGCCTTGCTGATTAGAAGTTCCATCTGAGAGATTGCATCTGCTTTTGATTTGCAAACAGTACTTACAACTTGTTCAGCTGGCAGCTAATTCCATTGTTTTCTGTTAAAATCAATCTTTTTTGCTGTTGATTCATCCTACCTGTCTGCTTAGGCTACCTTGCCTGACACTGGGATTGGTTTTTCTGGAATGGAAACTGTCCTCTGTTATTCTTGGCTAAACAGTGCCTAGCACAACAAGATTTGGTCCTCAGCTTGGATACCAGGAAGAATAGACAGTAATAAAAGCCCTGAAACAGAAGTTGCTCTAGGGAGTTCAACCCCAAGATATCATGGATATCTTGATAGTATCAGCTAGGCTACTGCTAGGAACTAGGCAACGCGCAATCAAACAGGAATCTGAACGTACTGTGAATTCGGAGTGGTGGTGCTATGTTTCTGTTTTACTAGTAGTGATGCTTTAAGCAGAAATACAACATGACTTCGTTAACACTGGGATTTCTGAGGAAGGAGTTCCTGAAAGAATACCTTTAACTATTAGGGAGTATTTTTGTTTGCTTTTTACTAAAGGTATTTTTAGTAATCTTCATCTACAAGCATGGTGGAAGTGGTTTCCTGCTTCCAAAAACAACAGTCGCAATTTCTCCAAAGCTAAGCTGTAAGACTGCCCCAAGCTAGCTTTTTAATAAAAGCTAGTTTTGCAGACCTGCTCATGACTACTTGTTTTACCACTATGTGTATCAGGTTATATCTAACACTTGACTTACCAACGGAGAGTGCCAGTTGAAGCAATGAGCTTTGAAGTGGTTCACCGCTGACTGGTAGCAGTCATAATTGCTGATGGTGGATCTGTCTGACAGAATTTGATTGGTCTCTTCTCTTGATCCTGTTATTAGGGTAATGATCTTCCGCATGGATTCCTTGATGAATTCTTTAGCCTGAATATAAAACAAGAAGAACTTTAAAACGTGCTTTTTCTGAGCCCCAATATGAAGACTTTGACTTAAATTTCTCATTAAACCCTTCTTGGCCTTCAACTCTTGGGATCTTTAAGGTATTCAATTTTACCTCTTATGTTTGGCACAATCTTCTGGATCTCTCTTAATATACAAAAGAAAACTAGGGAGATGAAAATGCTCCTGGTGCACAAAATAACTCACCCTCCTTCTGGAGTTCTGCCAGAAGACAGTACCAATACTGGCTACACTTCTGCAGGAGCTTTTGATTTGGAAGATTTCACTTCTACTGTGACAAGAGTTTCTCTAATACCAATGAGTAACTCCTCCCAGCAAGAATTTCCATGGAAGGAGATAGGGAATTTCCTGGCAATAAAAGCTGTGAGGTTTTGCATTTCCTTTCATCTGTCTTGATAATTACTACTTAACATGCCTCAGGGAACAGATCCCTGAAGCTCAAGGAAGAATAAACCATCAGACAGAGGTTACCAGTCTGAAACACAATTTTGTTATAAATTGCAAAAACTGGAAAAAATCCCACTGGTTCTGGGGTGCAACTTCTGGCATTACTTACTTTTGACATAAATCTGACCCTACACGTAGTGTGGTGCTTTTTATTTAGTTTTGGTTTTCTTTGCTTACCTCCAGGTGTGTTTTCATCTCTGCAGCAATCTTCTTAGCCTCATACATGTCATTGGTAGCCATCAGCTTTCGTTTCATGATAGCAAGAGGCACATCGGGACTAGGTGTCAGGTCGTAGTGTTCTACAGGTGGCAGTGGAATGGGGGCAGCTTTCTTCCCCATGCCCTGAAACTGCATCACTTTCATAGTGGAGATACTCTGAAAGTTAGAAAATAAATAAACCATCAAGCAACTCCAGTAGTAGTGCACCTTGACTTTGCTGTGCAAAGCTAAGACTCAAAACTTGTTTTATTAGAAAAAATAAAACAATTCATAGGGTTGTAATTTTTTTTTTCCCTCTTATTCCAAGATCAAGGCTGCCAAGTATCTAGGAACTTTTATTTCCAAATCTCTAAAGGGAAAAATACTGTCACGTTAACTAACCTGATATACGTGATATTATGACAAATATTTAAAGTATTTCTATAAACACGTTGAATAAACAAGACTATTATAAATGATGTATCACCTCTTCGCTCCTCACATTCAACGGAACAACGTGCTTCATTATCATTACATTAATATTCACAATATGCCCAGAAGTGGCTACTACACTTCTTATACTCGATTGATGTGAAGAGTTAAATCACAGGCAGAGCTTGGAGGACAACTTGTATCCTGTATTTCCTATAGCATCAGGATCATCAGCTCTTAGATGTTAAGGGATTTTTTGTGTGTGCGATGAACAGTTTCATTTCCTAAATCAACAGATTATATTGTTTTTAAAGGGACAAATGTGTAGGGCAGAAAAGGTTCTAAAATACATCTGACCGGGAAGCCCACTCACATAAATACCTTGTTTCCGTACTGCATCACGTGGCTGGTGTTGGTGCGTTTCTTCACCAGCTGAAACTGCTTGTGGAGCGTTTCTTTTCTTAGATCCTCCTGCATGAAGAAACTTCCATGTAATCACAACTACTTAAATTCAGCTATTATAAAAATGGAAGGAAACCTGGAAAAGGTCTTGGGTGCCAGCTTGTAGAAGGAAGTATAGGGCATGAGCTATACAACCTTTGAAAGACATAGAAATAAAAATGGAAATGAAAATTGGACAGGATATTCCCAAATTGCTCCTAGTGACCTCCTAATCTCCCAGCCAATGTGCAAGAGGGGAGGGGGCTCACATAAGAATCCCAGACTTGTTTCAATACTACCATTTTCCATGATGCTAGCAAGTGGGTTAGCTACAGCTCAGTATTTAAGGAGCTCTGATGAAGAGGTACAACTTACTGAACTGCCCAATTTGTTTAACAAATTTGGATATGTTGTCTCAGATTAGTAAATTAAGATGATGTAACTAGCTAGACTAATCTTATCATATATTTAAATAAATTTAGTTGCCCAAACAAAGTGGCTCTGAATAGTAGATACATACTTTTATCCACTCAATTTGTTGATTTCAGTCTCACATGAAAACAAAGATTTTCATCATTTTAAAAGAACTTAAGAACTTTTCTTTCTTTCTTTTTTTTCCTAAGTCTAGTGATATTCATGCATGGAAATGCAGAAACTTTATCTACTAACTTACCATATCTGAATCTTCCATCCAATTCACGCTGTACCAGTCACCAAGATAAGTCTGCCTTTCATCATCATAGTAACAGGCATAAGAAGACTCCCTGGGATTGGCAGCAGTTGTTGCATAAACTGTAAGACCAATGGGAAGTACGTTTTGTTTTTGTTTTGTTTTTTAATACACCCCACCCCCTCCATGATTTATGCTATACTAAATATATAATATATACACACAATATATTTGCCGAAGGATTTTGTTTGTCAATCATTTACTTCTAAATAACAGGAAGAAAAGAAGCTTATATGCCATTTTGTTCATCATTGTCAGTGCTGTTTAAGAGCTCCTTCCTTGCTGCCAACTGTGTGGTCTGGGGCATTTAAACAAGAATATGCACCTCTGGGGGAAAAAAAACTGTCAAAAACTACTTTTCAAAGAACTGCCTGACAATGTGCACTGATTTTCATAATTACAAGGATGAGAATTTGTTTCCAAGCTTGGAATAAATCCTATAAATCATCTTTTGTTCCAGAAATTTTTTCTTCTAAGAAATATTCTCTCCACTCTATACTGAGGGAAAAGCTAAACGAACCTCTACAAGCTCTGACCCAAACACAACGTTTCCAGTCCTCTCTTACACAACAGAAATATTTTAAACACTTCCTTGTAGATATTAATACAAAAGCCATTGTGTTTTTTTTGCCAAGGTCAACTCATACCGTATTTGCATGACTGAAGAAAAGTCCACGTTTCAGAATGCAAAAAGTTGTGCATGTTTTTCCTATAGCTATAGTGTTGTTTCCACTCGGAAGGTATCTACAGTTTAAAAGCCAAAAGAGTCTCAAATCCTGTCCGTGCAGTAGTGTTCTTCCTTAGCATCTTTCAAAATGCTTACTAAATAACCAGCTAAGCTTTGCAGGTCACAACTGAAGGCTGGCAAAGACAGTTTCCTATTGTAATACATAAACTGTCAATTTTCCACCTTTGTAAATCAGTAGTAGAGCTAGTAATAAAACCAGTCACCAGACTGGAAATTCCTAACAGAATAAACTTTGAAGCATGCTGATTCACTGAGCGTTTCTGAAGAATCTCTGCTATGAAACGTTCTGCGTGAACTTTCTGTAAATCCCTGACAGGGCTGTAAGTCCAGGTGGCTGCTAGCCAGACTGCTCCAGGGCCAAAGGCCCAGGAAGCTGAGGACAGGCATGTGCTTGGGTCTTCCCTGGCATCAGAGCTTCAAAACCATGAGAAAGCCAGACATCTGGTCTCTCAGACATGATGCAGAGCTTGAAAAAGTTGTGACTCCTCATGTTAATGAAGGCTTAGCTCCCAGCTCTACAGCTGAGAGATTAGAAACCCTGAAAAATCAGTGTTCCACTTCCTGTATTACTGCCCAAATCAGGGTAGCAAACTGCTTGGCAATCACGTCCATGGTTGCCTGTGCTACTCAACGAAACCGTCAGCAGGAACTTCATCCCTGCTGTTAAACAACACTGAAGCCAAGAAATGTCAGTATAAACCAGGTGCTACCTGTTAAGGGCAACCATGTAGTTTCTGAAAAGAAGTACTTTTTCAACTTCTCATTTGCAAGAAACTGAAAGCCTAGATGGTCTTTCTAGGACTCTGTTAGTTCTTTAAAAGGAACTGCTCATAAATGGAAAACATTAATTTCTCCAACTCTCGTGCATCCCTGCTAAAACAGTAAATGCAAGTGCCTACAACCTCTCCTTGATACAGTATCTGTTTAGGTCTTGCCTGTGACAGGCTGAGAAATCTAAGTCCATTAAGTTAACTGATTGCTCACCATTGATATGATCAGCCAAATGATTCATCATAGATCCAGACTCGCATGCTTCAATGTAAAACACCATCTGTAAAACAGATCAGAGACCTTAAGAAATCCCACGAGCAAATGGAGGAAAGTCCTTCAGTGTTTTTCAGCTGTAGTTAGATGGCCTGTCCTGATATCCCTGAAACAAAAGCTATCCATAATGCTACAAAAACAAAACTTGAAAGTAAATAGATCAATTTTTCTTTTTTGGGAACTAAACTAAATGCAAAAGAGAAAACAATCACAATGAAAAGATGCAAACCATCCCTATAGAATCCATAGGGATCTAATGACCAATGTACAAAGCACAAATCAAAAACACGGTCAATCTTTAGGCCCAGCAATGTACCTCTATTAAACGTACTATTTCTGGAACGAATGGCCACTTATGTGGTCATAACACAGCCAGCCATAGCAGACAGACTACTGCAGAGAGTTGCTTAAAAAATAGGCTACCAAAATGTTCTAAATATTAGTTTTTCTGCTTAAAACAACTTGTGATGAAATAAACACAGAATTTTCTAAGAAAAGGTACAGTCTCTTCAGCTACGTTAGTAACTGTAAGAAAAACATGAGGCATATCAAACTTCCTGTAGCAAGAGCACAGTCTGAAGCAAACAAAGCACAGGAAGAACAAGTCAGGTACGCATTATGAGGGTGCGGTAGTTATAGATGTTGTTTCTCCAATGTTGGTCAGAATATAAAAGTTATCAAAAGTCCGGGCTACACCTGTGCTGCATCAATTGCAAATAACATCAGTGAACTAAAAATGAAAAGGGAAAAAATGGAGAGGATCAGTCCTCTAAGTTCAAAATCCTAATCCAAGTTTAATTGTGTGGTACAAGATTCCCTGTGCTTTACATGACACTGGAACTGAAGACAAACCACGCTCCTCTGTGCCAGCTGCTCTTTATGCACACAACTTCTGATACGCTTCTTTACCTTTTGGTATTTCTTGTGATGATACATGTACCAAATCGTCTTATTCAAGTCCTTCACGTGAAGCTGTAAAATAAGAAGGCTTGTATTAAAACCACTGATGTTCAGCACATGCAATTCATTTAACAGTAATAACCACTAACTGTTGTGAATACATTTATTTCTTCCCCTTAAACATATCACGTTTGTACTTCTGAAACACAACGTTCTAGTATTTACCACTAGAAAAGAAGGGTGATGCTGCCAAATGATGTATGTGTTGCACTAGACAGCCAAGACATAACCATGTGAAACAGAAACTCGGATAATGAGGAGAATATTGCTCCTTTTCTGCCCCCAACCCCCAATATGAGAGCGCATTGAATATTTACTGTTTTAGATGTAGTATCTAAGTATGTCACTTCAGAGATGTTTTTTTATGACAAACTCCGCAGTACTCCCCCAAAATGCTTACATCGTCATCAGGAAAAGCTAGAAGTCCTGGAGCTCCATGGTCAGTGAAATAAACAAATACATGATCCTTGGGACCACTGTAAAGAGAAAATTGAAAACAATTTTTTCTAACCACTCCAACCTAATTTTTTACCACCATAAACACTGTCTGCTTATCAATGCCGAGGCACGTCAAAAATTGAAAATAATGCAACTGAAACACCTTGTGCTCTTGGTAGCAAATTGTCCCCCTAAAACACACTACTATGAGTGCTTATGAGAAGAAATTAGTATCCGGAGGAAGAATAAAAACAGGGGTATATGGCTAGTCCCCCAAGCATGGGGGATCAGTCAGTTACACCTCATGTTTCAAAGGAAGACTGACTGCTGATCAGGCAGAGGCTGGTACTCGGCAGGACCACAACTGTTTTTTAATGCTTGTCTGAGGAATCTGTTTTACTGTGGGCATTTTAGTGAAAATGGAATCATTTTATAACTAAGCTATGGTAAGGCACCAGTAACACGTGATAAAATGTAAGAACTTTTGTTAAGATCCTTATGCATATTTATGTTCAACCTTGTTGTGATCTGTATAGCCTCACATAGCCAGCTCAGCACTGCCCTATGTCTCTGTGAAGAACTGATCTATAAACAAACTCACCCATTGCACTGGTATTTGTACTACCTGGCTCTGCAGATGGCTGACAGGTATAGATGCCCTAAGGTCTGCGTGGCACACTGTTTGCAGCAGAATTTTATTGCAGTCTAAATCAAATAGCTCATGTTTGTGATACTAACAGACAGATCTGCAAAGGGATTTTTCTTATATATCACCTGGAAGACGCTCTAGAAGGCTTTCAGGCAGAGGAAACAGTTCTTGCCCCACCCAAGAGCAGAAGTCAGCGCACTGACTGAAATTCACACAACAGAGCCTAGCAAAGAAAGGGCTGGGAGGCATTTTTCTCTCTCTCACTCTTGACTGTAAGTACAAAAAACTGAGCCAAGGTGAAATGTAAATAACGAAGACTTTTGTAACTGGGTTCAAGTTGTCTTCCTGAGCAGCTAAGAGTCTTTGGCCTTCTGCATATCCACTCCTTTATTTGACTTATAATTTCAAGGTTTTACAGGCGAGGTGTGTTCTGAAGTAATTTTTTTTTTAATTAGGCTAAAGAATGCTTTATATTTGCTGCTTGGCTCATTGCAGATACTAGAAAAGAACAATCTTGTAACTGTATAGTGATTTATTAACTTTTTACCTATGTGACTTGCACAGATTATTTTCTATCTCAGCTCTTAATGAGGAAGTTTAAACAATTGAGAGCAGTAACTTATTCAACTCTTGCCCTGCTCCTTCACTGTTATTGTCCCCAGTGCCAGGTCAGGACTCTTCTATTTTGTTTCATTGCTTTGTCTCTAAATTGAACTGTTGGATGAAATAGGCACTTGTGGAATTTTACTTAGACTAATTCTTCCAAATGGTCAAATTCATATTTTAAAGTTTTTACAGGAACTAGTGTATATAGAAAAATATAACATAACTGTCTGCTAGCAGTACTGTCAGAAGTACACCACACCTTAGAAAATAGGCATCATACTTTTACATCTCATGTTTGTCATCTAAATGACAAATACTTTAATATAGCTGACACTGTCCTCAAGATTTTTTTATATCTTTATTTATACTGGACTCAATACCAGTCAAATATCAGCAGTTGCTTGTCGGTGCTAGGTAGTTTCAGAAACCAGAACCATTGTATCTCTAATGTGAATGACCTGGAATTGCCACCAATAGTCCTGCTGCATTCTGAAGTTGTAAAAGGCTCTAATTCACCCTATTCTTTTGCTGAGTTCATTGCCAACGTACAACTACACATGCAATTATTTTCTAAATGAAACTTCTCTTACCTTTTCAATACTTTTCCTGATCCCACGCCTTTCATTGCTTCCGCATCCCCTCTAAGAACAGCAAGGAAGTTCTTTGGAGTAACATCCTAAGAATTTAAGAGGATTTCAATTAAATGTGATAATAAAAACAACAACAAAATCTTCATTTAGAAGATTTTCTGAAAGTCAGAACCCATGCATGGATAGCAAGTTTAGCTGGCCCTTGATGCTTAGGAACAGTACTTCTTCAGTTTCCTGTATTGCTCATATTGTGGAGAAATTCCTGTTCTAATACTTCAGCACTTAAAAAAAAAAAAAAAAAAAAAAAAAAATAAAAAGCACAAGCCAAGATGAAAAAGTGCTTTTTATTAGAAAGATTTACTTGTTTGGTATAGTTATCATTGGAAATCCAAATTTTTGTTCCTACTTAAATTTCTGGGGATACAAAAAGTCTTATGGCCACTATGAACTGAATGTTCATAGTTTCTCGAGATTTCTGTTCTGGTGGTGAAGCCAAATAAAAAGCTCCTGCCTTGTCCCACTTTCACCCATCTCTTCAGCCCTACATCCAGGTCCCTACCATTACATTACACTGGCAAAATAATTTCTGGATCTAGACTTTTAACTATATTACTGGTGTGGTCTGTAATTAAAAAAAATCCCTAAAGAAGTAATTTTGATTTTAGTTTCACTGACACAGTTTCCCATCTTGAACTTAACAAGCCACCCCCACCCTTAACTGTCGGGTTGCATGCACAGACCCTTCCTTTCAATCTATCACCAATAGCACATTAGGCACTGATGACTCACTCAGATACCGAATCATGAAATCACCAAGTGACTGCATTACTCTTCTGACTTAATGAAGCAATTCGTCTTAACAGAGTTGTTCTTCAGATTGCGTTATAACAATTGTGAATGAAAGACAATGTAAGGATTTGCTTTTATGACCACCGCTTCACTTCCAAACATCTGGTGTTTACATTCATCTAATGAACACTGAACTTTATGCCAAATCACGCATGCTGGGGGTTTTACACTATGTACATTTTAGTGTGGAAGGTACAGTCTAAAAGGATTTATCCTGGTTAACGCTGAACCTTAGCTTCCCTGGGGAACGGGGTTTCATTCCTACCTCCTTTGTATAGTCCTTGGGCACCCCAGCATACACATCTGTCCCATTAGGTCTGTTGATGACAATGCCTTTTGTGGGATTCCTGAAAGTTTAAAGGGACATAAATATGAAGAATTAGTAATGCGCTACACAACAGCCACAGAACAACTAGAAAAACATTTAAACTGTCCTGCCTGGCAAGCTTAATTTAGACAGTACGAGTACTAGTGCCATGTGTTGTTAAGTCAATGCCGAATACGAAGACCTTTTCACTTCAGTCAGTTACTGATTCTCAGCCTCAGTGTCTTTACCCTCACAGTACCTTCAAGTATCCTGCTTCAGACTGTGTAGATTAATTTGAAGATACAGGCAGGTGGTCTGTTATACTATTATTTCCCGGCTTTCAGTCTTGTCTTTAATGCCCTTTATTCTCTGCTCCCACTCCTGCTGTGCATGTGCAATCTGCTGATTTCTGCTGAAGTTTGTCTCAGCATTATAGGTTGTATAAGTGAACAGTTTGATATCAAAAGCAATGACACACTCTAGACAGTGACCAAGGATGTGACATATACACTTCTTTATTCAATCTGCTTTCTGGGGATTAATCAATCTGATAACGTCTTTTCAATAAAAGCCTGTGAGTCATACATTGAGCTTCCCTATGATTGTGTTTTTAGGTCATCTGCTGAAAACTGTTATGCCTGGGAGCTAAGATCTATTGCTCTTGTAACAATGAAGAACTGACAAGGAGCTCTGAAGTCCTCAGTACAGTAACAGATGCTGAGCTGTGGATAATGGCTTAGAAAGCTCAAGAGCACGTTCCAAAGCAGACTTACTGTGCTGATGGATAAAACATCTCTATGCATATCCCATGCAGTTTTAAAACTGCTACAAACTTAAAAATATCGGTGACTACGGCATACTTGTAGCAAACATAGTTCACTACCAGTTCATGTTCAACACTTACTCATCATTATCTGCAATGTCATCATACATCATGACAATGATCTGTTCATCTGGAATTCCATTTCGGTGTACGATCTGGTACGCATGGCACACGTCTGCCTGGAAGTAAGCAGGTTTTCATTACTAGTTTTAATGGAGACTTTAATGGACCTTTGAGAGCAGAAGAAAAATAGCTTTGCCAACCTAAGATCATGCTAATGTCTGAAAGAAACTCCATCCCAACCTTTAAATTTCAAATTTAAAAGTTTGAGGGTTGTTAGCAGGCTGAAATGCACAAATTCAATCCAAAACTCAATGTCTTTCTCTAAGAAGCAATAGCTGTATTAATAAAGACTATGATTAAAATCTTTCCATCTACCTATTTAAACAGAGTCCAGAAGTTAACTGATACTTGTTATAAATAACACAATTTAACAAAAGGTTCTCAGCATTGTTCTGAATTCTGCAAGGGAATCTAAATGAAAACGTTGTGCACTGACAGATTCAAAGAAGAGGAAGGAGGAGTTGGATTTCCACCAATTTCAATTAGTTCTGTACCAAGCCTGCATTAATAAGCATTAAAAACTGTCCTTGGCTTAAACAAGTACAGTTTACTATCTCAACTCTGCAAAGATTTGGTTTTCGTTTGCTGTTTTGTTTGTTTTTAATTTTTTTACCACAAAGCAAAACTTTGTTTTTAATTTTAGTTAAGGAAAAATGCCTTTTTAATTATGTATTTCTTGCAAAGTGACACTACAGCAAGTTCAGGGCAAGAAAACAGATTTCAGTGGAAACCAGAATTGCAGGCTTCCTATTCAGGCTATTTTTCTGACCTGTACAGGATATGAATAAGCACATTTTCTTCATAGAACTGTCTTTTGATGTTACAGAAACAACAATACTCATTAAAGCACTATTACAGTACAGTATGAACCGCTATCAGAATGTTAAATTCATAGAGCCCTCAGCACATATTTTCTTTTCTTCAGACTTGCAGCCCGCGAATGACTGAATGGGTTATCAGGAATCACACTTAAACTCCTGAACTACAAAACCTACCACATGCAATAAAACCTGTGCAGATTTAATAGAAGAAATCTCATCTAACAAATAAAAACTCCAAATGTAGGCAAGAAGCAAGCTTTAAAACTTACTTCTGCTGAACTAGTCTAGTTTGCTAATTCATACACCAAACTAAAGCAGCTTAGTTTAACTAAAAAGATGTTGTTTAACTAAAAAAGATGCTGTAAAATCCTACCACTTTAAAATCCGTCATCTCCCAAGTGTGGCTGAAAGACAGCGGGCAGTTGTGCAAGACTCTGGGAAGGGTGAGGCACATTCACTGTTAAGGAACTCTCCCACAGCAAAATCTCTTCACGCAACTAACCCTGAACATTAAACTATCCTTACTAACAGTTCCATTTCCTACTACACGAGTCAGGCTAGGCTCTCTCCCACCTGCCCAAGCAATCTGCACTGTTCAGAGTTCCCCATTTCCTTGTACAGCACTATGGCACCTGCTGCCTCGACAAAGCAAAGGCAGAGGTTAAACCCAGTTATAAAGGTACCCCGTGTGATACAAAACACTAGAGCGCAGATATGAGTACACATATATTTGATTTTCAGAAGCAAGTTGGGCAAAAGTAGTAGAAAACACTCATCTGGACTTCTCTACACAGACTGATGAGCAGATAGATCATGAATCTCCTCTCACCCTTGAGACATAGTACTCTGCTTCTGTTATGCTGACAGAAATAGGCTGGCAACACAAGGAGATGCTTAGGCTTATTATAGTGACAGAATACCAACATATTCAACCAGTAAGTGTCTGTGCTCCCATAGATACATGGCTGGCCCACAGGAACTTCTGAAGTGCTCTAACTTAATACCCAATTACCCAAAATTAGTTCAGCTTTGTAAATTAATGTTAACAGCTTTTTTGGTCTCCTCTTCTTTAACTTCTGATTTGTTGACTGTTTGCTCACTATGTCTTGTCCCACTCAGATCTTGGTGGTAAATTTAAATTTAAATTCCCTACTGTGCATGAAAACAGATCAATTCCCAACAACCTTAACTTGTGCCTGTTTGGGGTTTGTCCCAACCCTCTTAATGCTTCTGCTAAGAGAATTGTGCCTACTGGTAATGCAACCACCAGCATAGGCTAGAGTAGTAAAAATATATTTTGCTGCTAAAATTCCTTTGGCTTAGCTAGAATAGTTTTGAGCAAATGACTTTTTGCATGTAAAGTTAGCTGACCAGACAAGCCACCTTTGATGCTGGTCATATGCTTGTCCTGTTTCCTCCCACACACAGAAAAAAATAATCTCTATAAAACCAAAATAGAAACAGCCTGCTGCTAGAGTAGGGAGGCATATGTGAATCTAACTATTTCCTGTTGATCAGTAAGTGCCTATCAAATATTGCTGTTTAAGCCTTGTTTCTTCCAGAAATATTTGTGGCATAGTTTTACATGTATACCACCGTAAGACAGCTAACGTTGTTCCAGGTCTCTAGTTGATGTTATTCTTGTTGACTTTGTACATGCAATGAATGCTATGAACATTTACTGTATAAAACCATCACTAAATGCAAGTCATGCTTTTGTGGTCATGATTTGGTGTGGGTAGCAGCTGCCCTGTTATCAAGAGCACAGAAGAAGAAGAGGGAGAAGGTACATAGAGCTGTACAGCTGCTCCTGCACCACGCAGCCCAGGTGCCAGTCGTAAGGGAAACTGTTAGTGGGATGGTTCACATGTTTTATGCCCAAGTTCCTCTAAATCTGTTGCTACATCAAATATCTGTGGAAGATCTATGCTTTAATTCAGTTCAGTAATTAACTCTTAGATCTTGAAATCACGGGGCTCAGAGGCAGAATTCCCCTGTTATCCTGGAATGGGCATTTGGAGAAAACTCTAAAAGAAAACAGCAACAAAAAGAAAACCATCCTCACCCTCCTCTGTCATAAAGCTGTTTAAACATTTGAGTGACATAGCTTCTGAGCGGACTGCCTTTTTTTTTTTTTTCTTGACACATCTGATAGCATTGTCCAAATGCTTCTTATCTCCAGCAGCTCGATGCCGTGACTACTTTCCTGGGGAGCCTGCCCCAGTGCCCAACCATCTTCTGGGTGCAGAACCTTTCCCTAACACCCAGCCTGACCCTCCCCTGTCCCAGCTCCATGCCGTTCCCTCGGGTCCTGTCGCTGTCCCCAGAGAGCAGAGCTCAGCTCCTGCCCCTCCACTCCCCTCATGAGGGAGCTGCAGGCCGCCATGAGGCCTCCCCTCGGCCTGCTCTGCTCTGGGCTGACAATGTCAGCCATGCTTCATTCCAGTTCTTAAACACCAGTCAATCAGCCAAAATCCACAACTGTATTATGTATTTAGGAAAGCTTTTCCCATAGCTTCACTTACAATTTGATAAGCACAGTGAGGAAAAGCTAACTGAAGCTGAGCAGCCAAGGCATCCTTTATGTCCGTTAACTGAACGACCAGAGAATTTATATGGACTGTCCTGAACTAAGTAACTGCTCTGGTTCATAGTGCCCAAAACTTTGTCTAAGTACAATCCCTGACCCATAAAGCTCACTAAGTGCAAGACTAAAAACAATGACCAGAAATAAAACCATGTATGCAAATGTAAAAGTTTCTATTTTCAGCATTTTAATTTTGCCAGATTTTTTTAAGCTATTTTTCCTCCTTGAGTAAGTGCTCTGCCTTTAGTAGGACTGCATTTCACAACAGGCTTTTCCATTGACATTGTTCATTTTTGTCTTTCAGGGTGTGTAGACAGAATTGGTCTGTCTTTCCTCTTGATCTATTTGTAAAACCAAGTTTAGGTTGGAGTTACCTGGTACAACCACAGCAGTAAGAACAAGAAACACTGTTTTTGTCTAATCAAAAATACTAAAGATGGGTAAAAACATTGAAGAACAGAGAATCACCAAGCATAAGGCTATACAAAGGCTAGCTCCGTAATAACAGGGAGCCTATCACATTAGGCTGTATACTATACAAAACATTTAACATTTATGTTAAGAACTTGATCAGATAACTGTAAAAGACAAGTTTTGATCATCCTGGTGTGGAAACAGTCCCAGTTCAGGCATCAAAACAGAAAACAAGTGCCCTGCAAGGTGTGAATCTGAAGTATAGATAAGTGCAAACAGTGGTTTTTTTTCCTTATCTTGCCTACACTTGAGGTTTGCACCACTGACAGCGGATTCTGACCACTGACAGATAAGTCTTAGAAGGAGTTTCGGATTCCTTGAGGTTACAGGTGCAAACTAACTTTCTGCAGGGTCTGCACAGCCTTTACAAACTTACTGCTCCTGGAGTCTGTACAGTGTTCAATAATGGACTACTTTCCCAGCAAAATTTTCATGTATGAAATTAGAGACGTTTTAAAAATTGAACCTTCTCCCCCTCCTTTTATGGTTGCATAGTCAGACGAACACATCCTGTCACCAGGTAACTACTGCGGAAGGCAACGGAGTACGTTTTGACTGTGCTGTGTGCAGACAGCATGCAAAACAACTGGAGCTCACGAAACATTAAGTGTAATACATACATGCAGTGTTATGTATTAAGTGTACACCGAACAGCTGAACTGAGCAATTGAAACCCAGATATGGGTCAGCTGAGGTTTCAACTTACAAAGGGATATTATGAGTGCTTAGTGGCATTTAGGAAGTAGTGTCCAGTCCGGTAATAAGTAACAGCCACACTGAGTATCTACTTACAGGAAGATTCACATCTACAAATTCTTTTGTATGCAGGCTAGATCAGAGAGGTTCTGAGGAAGAAAGGCAAGGGCAGGAGGAAAGTGAATTAGAGTAAAGTGTATTTTCTTCTGCAATTTCTCCTTTGGAAAGTAGACGAATTACAAAAAAATCAAACAGAAATCAGCAATTGTGAAGCACTGCTTAGTTTTCTGTTAGTATGAGTATTACGCTACTGAAAATTATTATTCTACTGAAACTTGTATGTTCACTGTAGCACAACTTTCATGACGGATGAAGTACAGAACTGGAAGTTCAAGTCTGGTTCGTGGTTCCACTGAACACATCATTTAAACACAGTGCTTTTGCTTCCCTAGCTGGAAAGCAGATAGTACTAACACATTCAAAGACATGGTAGCAGTCTGCATAACATTTCTAAAAGTCTGTAAGAACTCCTGAGTTCTCTGCAGTACCTTTCCTCCTCTGTACAATTCTCCTCAAAAGTATCTATTGTTCAGCCAGTTTTGCAGGGAAAAAGTTTTCCTAAATTTCTGATACCTGAGACACCCTTTTCTGGCTTACACTTCGTAGCACGCACACAGTTCCCTGACTAGCTGCTGGGCCTGTCACAGAGTATTCCCTCCTACCACAGCTGCTCAATCCTGCCCGGCCCCTAAGGTTGGCCAAAAGAAGCAGCTAGACAAGACAGCACAGGCTTCTGACGCGCTGCACCTCCTGGGAATTAATTCTTTTGTAAGAAGCTAGGCACACTGACTTGCCCAGAACAGATCAGTAGGAGCTCAATCCCATTGTGAAGGATCCTTCACGCTAGCTCTCTTATTTTATGGCTCTGATTTCATAACTTTGACAGGATTCTTAATGGTGTTCTAATTTTTGTTCCAAGCGCTAATGCTATACCTGAAACAAGAGTTAGAGGTTAAAATACAGACATTTCTAGGATTTAAATTCAGTATCTGGTATTGCAGATATTTTGCATCGCTAGTTGACGTTCTCTTCAGAAATAAAGGTGTTCAAAGAAACCGCATTCTCAATTTTCTAACCCCAAAAAGTATTTACTTAACTATCTGCAAGTGATCACACTCAAAAGTTAATTTGCTCATGTGAAATTCTGACTTAGCACTGGACACAAATACTTAAGGTTACATCTTGTGTTCTTCGTATCTTCTTTACACCTGGCAGATGTACTTGCTATTGAAGTACCAGCAGTACTATTAAAAGCTCTGTGCCTGGGCCACTGCAGAAAAGGAATTCTCATGAACCACAGCTTCCAAAAAGTGGTTTTATTTAGGAACAAATGTAGCAGCATTAACTCCTCCTAGTGGAAGGGAGCCAGTGAGACTGGTTTTAGGGCAATGCAACAACCAAAGCACAACTCAGAATAATTACATTTAGACTCGCCAGGAAGGGCAGTGATAAGTACAACACTAGTGGTTTTGCAATTGTTTTCTGTTGAGATTCCAACTCTAAAAATATCTTCCTTCAGATTTAATTTGAAATAGGAACAGTCTATGACAAGGCCAATAATATATCATCTATGGTTATCAGGTAATGGTTACAGTGCAAGGAGCTGCCCAAATCCCTAAAGGCAGTTTGTCCACGCATTTGCCATTAACAGGTTCTTCTTCAAGTGCAAGAACGTTGTCAGTCTGGTTCACCAAGCTTTAAGCTCATTACTGCACAGAAAGTACCAAACCAACTGTGAGCAGAGAAGGAGGAGAGGCATAAATAGAAAACCCAGCATGCACAACAAATACGTGGTAGGTTTGTTTCTCTCTCAATCAACAGAAATGGAGAATATTTTCCAGAAACAGAAAATATTTTTCTAACATTTGGAAACATATATATGTGTGCTTTAAGTTAGAATTAAGTGGACTGTGCTCTCCATGAAAGCAAGATGTTCGCATCTAACAAAGACCATGTTTAAGTGTAGATGAAACCTGTTTAAGGGATTGCCCAAGAATTCCCCAAAGGAAAAAAACTGTTGTAGTCTCCTGACTGCTGTTTATAAGCCTTGAACTTAATCAGAGTTAAGTCACAGTCCTGTCCATCCTGACACTCGCAATCAGACCATAATTCCACAACATTGGCTTTGACAGCAGTGTCAATTTTCAGAGTTCCTGTTTCCTTTTCTCCTCTTTCCACCTTGCACCCCAGTGCACTGTGTCCTTGTTGTGGCAGCACTACTCTATAGCCATGAACTGCTTGCCTTAGAACACAGTGAGCAAACTGATTCAGGCTAAAAAGAACCCTCGTCCTTCACTCCACAAAAACATACTGTAGATATACAGCCTTAGCCAAGACTTTTGCTGGCAGAGAAGAAACTGAGATATTTCATGTTACGATATAAGAAATCAAATGGACAGAAACATGCCTGTCTCTCAAAAATTGAGTTTTAATTCTAGACATCACTTATTCACCTGCAAGTTGGGGTCAGATGCTCTAGCATGGTAATGGAATATTTAGCCTACACGTTACAGGTCTCCCAAGATACAGAAGTGTGACTAGAGGAAGAATACAGCTCCTGCTGCTAATGACAACTTTTCAGAAGATGAAAGGCTGGACAAAGTCGTAAGCAAATAAATTCAGATAGTAAAAGGAAAAGCAGAGGGTAATTCTTGTGATGAGAATGACAAGAAAAGAGCAGGCTGTGCATGAGTCTTGATGCTGTTTTTAGAATACTCCACACACTCTGCAAGTCCAGAAGTAGAAGCAGTTGCCCAAATGACATAAGGGCTGAGCTAATCTAGGTAGCTACCATCTCCCTGAACATCCCAGAGCGGGCATTTTCTGGAGCGTGGCAGTGTCAGCATGTGGGACCAGTGGTCCTTACCTGGTGTCGGTAGTTGTACCAGCCATTTGAACCTGCAACAATCACCACCCAGTGCTTGCCTCCATCTTCAGGTTCTTCCAGGGGGAACGTGCTGATGCCCAGAGCACAGCCCAGCAGCACAACCACTTCCAATAGCATCTCTCTTCTTTATTTATTCCGCAAATGGGAGGAAGAAAAAATCCCTAGTGAAGAAGTTTGAGAGAAGTAGATGAGAGGACAACAGTCAAAAAAAACCAACCCAAATCAATACCAGCAGTATCACAACTAGATGCCCTTCTTGTGTGTACGTGCGTTTTAAGGACAATTCTACCCACAGTGTAATTTCTGGTCAGATCTTTCCTTAGCACCAAGCTGCTACTAGTTACAAGACTTTTCTGTCAGCTTTCGTATCTAACTGAAAGCAGTTCTGAACAGCACAACCAAGTCTTTCAGCTCCCTCTGGTTGTTTTGTTCTATAGTAGCTGGCAGTGACTAAAATCTCTAACAGAACAAGTACCACTATCGAGCATTTCACAGATGAAACTTTTTCAGAGTAATACTGTTCTCTTGGTCTTTTCTGCTTGGATAATTTACTGGTTTCTGCTGACTGGCAACGAGCCCATTATCATCACGTCAAATCCCTGGTGATGTGGGCACAATGATGGACAGACATGGAGAACTGCTTGGGAGTGCAAGGTCAGAGGGCCACAAAAGCTCTCTGTGCCCACAGCGCCAGCAAGGGTGGGGACAGCCCTTAGTGCTGCTTTGCACAAGATACAGCCCTCGCTGCTGAGGCTGGGGGGAAGTGCAGGCTGTGAGAGCCTCATGCTATTCGTGCGACCTGTTATGCTGGTGGAGAGCAAATGTGAACGGGTACCACATGAAAGAGCAGTATTCTCATCTCTTTTGCACAATGGTTAAGCGTATGCACAAGCTGCAGTCACAGAGGAAGGTCTGAGCCTGTGAACCCAAATTCAGAAAACCAGAGAAGAGTTTCGAGTCCAGGCAGAAATGGCACTTTGTGCTTTCTTGAGAGGACCACAGGTAGTGTCCCTCCTAGTCAGCCGCCTGAGCACCTTGATCACCTGATTAAGTTTGCTATAGAACCAAACCACTTGACCATATCTAACAAAAAGTTAGATAAGCTTTTTTTGGTTGGGGGTGAGTAGGAGGAGGGTTATGTTCGCCTGTCACACAGTCTTCTGCACCCAACATGCCATCCTAAAGCAAAGTCCCTCTAAGAACTGCAAGCTCTTGCGTGGGATTTGATACCGGTCTGGTTACAAACACAGATTCTGGAGGTTGATCACTGCACATATGTACGTAAGAGGTTTTGTAAGGCTGGAATAGTGTACTTAGCGTGGCTTCCTCTGGAAGAAAAACTGGGAACTCCCCAAACATACTGTGTGATTGGAAAGCATAAAGTCAAAGCTGCCACCATGCCAAATAACTAAACAGTACCAAAGTCAGTACTGCTTTACCACACTATGCAGTACCAGTTCCACATAGCCAGAAGCATCCACGTGCAGCCCCTCAAACGGGGCTGAAACAGAGAAGTAACCAGCCTGCTCCCAAAGCAGCTGATGTGAACAGCTCACGTAACGCGTACTACGGCTCTTCCTAGGACTGGATCTTCTCGTCACCAAGAGAAGCAATGCAGGTGGTAGTAGGAAAGAAAAAAATACAAATATTTTTGAACTTTTTTTGTTTTCCTTTTTAATGGAGCTAGCATAAAGTGAAGGAAGTCCTGTTAGCATACTGTTTTTTCTACAGGAAGAGCTATTACCACACCAGTGAACTCCAGAACAGAGAAGGAAAAATAGAACCAAATATTAAGTGCCATGACAATGCTTCTTCCAAAAACTCATTTGGATCTAGTACACTTATCTTTCTGGAATAAACCACTGCTGGCACTGCCTGCAAGCATGAGATCTGGGAGCAAGAACAACACTTGATAACTTAACATTATAGGGTTTGCTGAATTATTAGCTACTTCAGCAGTTAGATGTATGTGAAGGAACAAGCAGTAATTTCCTGCAATTTGATAGACAACTATAATCTTTCATGTCGAGCTGCAGTTGTAAATTCTTGTCATGGTGCTGCCATGGAATTTGTATGCCAAGTCTGCCTTGTCTGCCTTGTCACTTCTTCAGATGACTCAGACAACATACTAACAACTGCCTTGAAGATGGGCTGTGCTTACAACATCCAAAAAAACCCTACCACCTATTCCATTGCCTGTACCACGGCTGAGAGTCATGTCACGTTGTTCAAAACTTTCGTCAGGTGCCAAAATATGCCATGGACTAACAAACGTATTCCTCCCCACCATTCAGTTTCAGGGATACCTAACTCCTGAAATATTACACAGGAAAAGAAAAATCAATGCATTTTAGACTATAGAGATCCTTACTGAGTTTGACATGCTGGAATATAAAGCCAAGTTTCATGTGAACAGATCCCTCAAAGCTCAGCATTTGTTTCACACAAAGAAATTTCTTCATGTTAATTAAGCTGTAACTTCTCATTTCTCCAGCTAAAATTGTTCATACTTACAGGAGAAGCACAAAGAGGAAATAACCAGTTCAAGTGACCACTGCAGGGCTGGAAATCCTGCCACATGAAGCTTAGTTCTTGGAGATGCAAACCACAAATTCAAATTCAGTGGGTGCCAAGAGAAGCTGCGGAGCTGCCAGCCACTCACTAGGCAGCGCAGCACGAGGGCAGAGCCCTGCAGAGAGGCACCCGGTGCACAGGGACAGCCGCTGCTGGCTGGCAGCTGCTGGCACGCCATGCAGTGGAGTAGCTTCAGAGAAAACACGCTCCTGAGGGCCACGGGCTGAACTGGAAACAGTTTGAGTGTCTCAGTTGATGGATTGACAGCCTGGACCATGCTAATGCAGAGCTCTTGCTGCCAGGACCCCAGGTGAGCAGGACATGGGTGCTCCAGCTGCCAGCCCCGCGGCACAGAGGAATGAATGAAGACTGAATATTGAACAAAGACTAAGCTACCAACCCGCTCAGGCAGTCCCTCCACGAGGAAATGAACAGCCTCCCATGCGGCACAAGGATATGCAGATCCTCACATTTCTCATCTGCCGACACAAAGTTGGGAATGATACAGAAGTGACGGGAAAACAAGTGGCAAGCAATGTTGCACTCTGTTATTAGAAAGCCACCCATGTTTTGTCATGGATTATTTGGAATAGAAAACACTCCTCTCTTACAATCTCTAATGACATAATCCCACTTATCTTTTTCCTTTACTATAATTAAATCATATTAACAATAGAAAGGGAAAAAAAGTCTAGACACACCTCAGTGCATTAATACGCCACAATTAACAAATGCTCTGTTCCCCAAGGTTTCTTGAGCAGCATTTAAGATAGGCTTAACCATTAAACAGATGTGGGAATAGGTCTTTCATTTCTCGTTTCCAAACACTAGAGAAAAATAAATACATATCTCTGCTTGGCTTAAAGAAAGCCTTTGATTGCTCAGGCAGGCAATTTAAAAAGATTGCGTTCTGGGTTGTGTTGAAAGAGTACTTGACCCACAGTTGAGAAGAGAAAGTTCCCGTCACATGCAATGTCTTCAGGTCGTATTAGAAGAGAAACCAGCTCGGCTGACCAGCTTACCACAGGCACGTAAACAGCCTTTTTTTTTTTTTTTTTTTTTGAAAGCAAGGAATAAAGTATCTGTCACAAGCCACCCTAAACGCATGCAAAGCAAGAGTCTTACTGCACAAAACAAACATGATCAGAACTGAATCCATCACGATCAACTGATCAATTCACACGATCATTTTAGAGCTTCGGCTGACCCCCCAGAAATAGGAAAGGATTTCATCAGCTCTTCCTGGTGGATAACCTTGCTTTGGAGACCAGGTCAGGAGAAAGGCACATCTCACAGACACAGCGGGTTCAGCATCCGATCCACGCACACAGGACCGCTGCATGTTCAGGCGCAGTTCGCATGGCCCCGTAAGCAGCGTGACCAGAGTAATTCACTCAACTCTTAAAACCTGCACATCCTCCCTGAGGCCCCTTAACCATCTCGCATGGCACTGCTAGTGCGCTTCCCTGACTTACTCTCAGAGGGATGCTTAGCAGCACCTCTGGAAGCGGCCGGCTCTCCTAGAATAATTCTGCTGGCCAGCAGCCTGCTCCCCCTGCGTTCCCAGCCCTTCCTTTGCGAAGCGCTCCACCAAGATCAAAAGTCTGTGAGCAGCAAGATACCAGGTCATGCTACAGAAAGTACTCGTGTTGATCAAAGTATTTTCCACTGGTGTTTAGAGAGATGCTGACACCTCAGTAGCTGAACTCCAAATAGCTGAAGCACAGCCTCTAAGAGCCGCATTAACAGAAGCCGTATGCACGTTTTCCCTCCGTATGAATTAACAGCAATCTTGGAGAAAAAGAATGGCCTTAGCTAATCAGCTGATCACTCCAGTTCTTGGAAATCTTTTTTTTTTTTTTTTTTCAGCTGCTGTTCTTATGACCTTTAGTTTTCAAAGCATTTTTATGACCTTTTAGTTTTCAGAATCAAGGCACAATTCCCCTCCCCAGACGGTGTTTGCACACTGCCTGTCCCCACAACATTTAGGTGCTGACTTCTGCAAACCAGGCGACTCGTGACAGCCCCCCTCACAAGGACCTGGTGCCTGCAGAGCTCTGTCAGCAATATTCCACCTACCCGTGCCGTCCGGGCCGCAGGCTGAAGCCCCAGAACCGCCCCAGCCCCTGCGAGGTCAGTCTGATTTTCTTCCAGAGGAGGAAGGAGAAGTCTTTGCGACCGCAGCCTCTGATAAGCTACGTTTTGAAGGAGATGGAGATTAGGGGCTCTGTTGCAATGCAATTATTTACAAAGTCTACAAGTAAATGAATCAGCTTAATTGATTAGGACTAATGCACGCAGCGGCTGACAGACCCTCAGAAGCTGTATAAGCCACTTGCAATGCAAAGGCAAGAATTCACTACTATGTTAACTCAGACCAACTTAGACCGTTTCCAACGCCAAATTAAGGCACCCGAAAGCAATTTTAAGCTCATCCCGATGCTCGCAGGCTCCTTTCCGTCAGCAGCACAGAGGAGGCACCATTTCCCAGGGGGAAAACATAGAAACAAAATGCAAGACTCGTTGGCTGCTGGGACAGCCTGCCGGACCCGTTCTGGGGGTTATTTGGAGCGCTTCGGGCAGCCCCGAGGAGCTCTGCCTCATTCGGCAGCTCCCCGCCCGCCCCCCAGCGCGCTGCCCCGCGCTAATTACGGGGTTAATTAGCTCCCTCACTAGGAGCCATTAACCCCCCCACGGCGTACTGAGGACCCCCAGCGCCACTCTCGCTTCCCCCGCCCGATGCCCGGTACCGAGGCCGGAGCCCGTGCGGCTGCCAGCCCCGTCCCCCTCCCCGGCCTTACCGCGCTGCCTGCGGGCCGCGGGCGCTGTGATTGCGGCGCGGGGCGCACCGAGGCCACCGCGGGCCGCGGCGGGCGGGCGGGGGCTGGCCCCGGCCAATGGCGGCCGGGCGGGGGAGAGGCCGCGACGCCCCCGCCCCGCCGCACTACGCGTCCCGGCATGCCCTGCGCTCCGCCGAGCATCAAGGGCGGCGGGGCTCGGCGCGCAAGGCACGCTGGGAGTTGTAGTCCAGGCGGATCCGGGGCGCCGCGGCGTGGGCCGTGCTTAGCGCCGAGGTAGCTCCCGAAGTCATGCAAGAGGGCGAGGGGCCCGGGCTCGTCCCGAGGTGTTTCAGCAGAGCTGGCCGGCCCAGCCGCCTCCTGGCTCTGGTGAGGCGCAGGAATCTGTGGGCAGCACCACACGTGTGCGGTTCTCTGGCCTGGTGGCTCTCTGTTTTCTCTTTTATATACTCCAAAAAAGCTGAGAAACTCTGCTGTAAAGTCACCTCCGTTTTTAATGAAAGAGAAGAAGAAATCATTTTGGGGAAAAAATAAAAAAAATTAAAAAAAAATGAGAGTGCCACGTGCTATTTGCCCCGTTAACCACATAGAGAGGAGCACACCTGCTTCCGTCACACCAAGTATCGGTTCAAAAAAACCAGGTTTACGATTTGTGAGCACCCAACCACATCTTTGACTGTCTGCAGAAGGTCGTGCTTCTGCTCTGAATTTGCCTCTTGTCTCATCTGCACCGCCTCAGCTTTGGTTAGGTTCATAAATTTAAAAGGTCAGTATGGGTTAATCACCAGTATCTTGTAGAAGTGCACAGTCCTGACATCACGCTGTTAAAATTTGGGCCGGTTCAGATGGCCCTTTTGACTTGACACAGACCACCGTGCTGGTTATCCAGCAGGGAGGAACCAGCCCTAGACCTTCCTTTCCCGTCAATCTGATTTAGGCTTAGACATGGGTAATGCTTGTGCTCTGAGCACTATCCACCAGCCCTAAAAGCCATCTCGTATTGCTTAATAGCATTGCTGACCCACCTTCCAAGTCCAAAGGTGTTTTTCACGCTGCATGCCACTGCTGAGCTGTGTGGATACACCTTGTGTCAGCTGTCTCTCCTGAAAAGGACAATGATGTTGTTGCCAAATAGCTGTCTATGGACTCTTCACTCATTAACCATCAACAGGATGTTCTTCACTTTGAAAAATAGCAGGTGGGAAGATCCCTACACGAACCTGCATCTCAGTTAAACTTACCAGACACACATACTAAAGATACTCAGATTTTTACCACCAAGTGTGATTTTTTTTCTCAGATGGTGTTGAAAAGAAAGTTCACAAGCCTTCTCAGACCAGGTGGGAAGCTTGTGTAAAGGAGGGATGAGTGCTGTTGCTGGGCACGAAGGCTGAAGTGAGCTGAGAGAATGCCAAGGTACAGCTGAGGGGAGTCTGAAGAAGTGGCTAGGTCTCCTACAGCAGGAATCCAGCCTGACCCTTGCTACCACTGCTGCCACGGAAGAGAAGAAATGAAAGAAATAATGGTTTGTTGATCACACAAACACAGATTGTATTGCTATATAAACAAACATGTAATCTTTTCAGAAAGAGAAAAACATGTATGGAGGTGAAAACATCATGTGTTGAAGAAACATTTTGCTTCTTGCTCTGACAGCTCTAGAAAGCAAAAGTAGCCTTCACCCACATGTCTCATAACAAAACTTTGACTCTCTTTAATGCATTCCACCAGCCCGCCAAAGCCACACAACACAAATGAGAACTAAGATGCTAGCAAACTCTGAAAGTGTTGACCAAATGAGAACAAAAAAAAACCCATGTGTGAAACTTGAGAACTTGCAGATAAAGTGGGTTCTTTCTTAACATTGAGATTTTTACCAGCCTCGGATGGAAAGTCCTACAGACCACAAGGCTGCTGTACAGTCAGTGTGGGAGTTGGGCTCTGATTCTGTTTTGCTAAGTGCTCTGACAGGATTCTCGCTCCTACATCCGACATTTTCAACAGAAGACTGTTCTGAAATAGCTGGCAGGGTAATGATAGTAGTTCCAGTAAAGCACAGCTTACCCCAAAAGAGGTTTCCCAGATTTCAAGCAGATGTCCAGAGATGTTTTAACACATGTATTTATGGTAACATGCCACTAACTTTACAGCTGACAAATATTGGACCAACAAAAAGTCATTGGTTTTGCTTTTAATCTGCAGAAAAATATAAAAATGTACAGGAAACATGCTGGACTGCACTATTTATTTCTCCTTTAATAACACCTGAATAGATCAAGACTGTTATTTATTTATTTTTTTTAATGAATCAAAGACATTTTTTGGTGGGAGGAAAGGGTCTGTACTCAATGAACAGGTCATGTATCAGTAAACCAGATGCCAGATGCACGGGTTACCCACCAGTAGAATAAGTGAATGTGAGTCAGGTGACTGTTAGATTAAAAACCAGCCAATGAACCAAAACACGCCTGAAAGACTCCACTTCATAAACAATTTATGGATTTTTTTTTTAAGGAAAGTTTTCTACTTCTTGGAAAAATTGACGCCAAATATTCTTGAGCATTTTCAAAGACAAAAACGGAATGAATCCATGAACACGTCCCATGTGGGTGAAACTGGAGAATAAAAGACAGAAAAGGATTTTACTCATTAAAAGAAGATTAAGTTTTTTGATTTGGTCACAAAGTGTAAGAATGCAGGGGACCAAAACCACAATAGCTGTGTTGGAGCTAGAGCTGCTCAATATACTGTTACTGTGATACCCAGATGCTTATTCAGCCATTCAGCTGCAAATTTGCTCGTACAGTCACTTGTTTCAGGACATTTTAGCCTTTAAATTGCTTTGTTTTATAAATCCCTTAATATGTTTGCATAATATTTGCCAATGCAATGTCTTGAGTAGGTGAGATAAAAGGCAATCTCACCTCTTCCCTCTTCTCTGTAATGTAAAGAAGGATTTTCCTCAGCCACTCTGTACACAAGCAGTCTGGTCGGTCACTCCAGCACTGACATGACAGCACACTGCTTCTACAAGATCATCAAGTTCTATTAAACAATGGATTCTTAATCCAATTTGAAATGATTGCCTAACATTAGTCCTAGATTGCAGATATTCAAGCAATTGTAGGTTTCCCTAATCTATTTTTAGAATATTTTAAGCACTTCTAATTCTTTTATGTGCCTTAACATGCTAACTGGTAGCAAAACAAAATAAGAAAATGTATTCTGAAAACAAACAAACAAACAAACAAAAAAACCTAGTATGTAAGATAAAGAGTGGGAGAGATTTCTGGTTAATGAAACAATGTGCTGAGCTTGGTCTTTCAAAATCTTCACCAACAATGAGATTAGATTTTACAGCCTGGTAATGATGCATGACTAGCTGGCTTGTAAATGCAAACATCGGGCATGGTTATCCCAAGTGTTTGAAACGAGGGAAAACTTACTGCATTTTAGCAAAACTAGTAAATTGTCAAGGGGCTCATCTTAGTTATCAAAAATTAAAGGAAAAAAAATATTCATTTTGGGAGGAAAATGAAAGGAGACTTACATGAAGTAACCTTAATTCTGAAAGAAATGTAATGGTGGGCATATCATCATGGAGATAAACTGAGATTAGGCAAGCCTGAGAGCCAGAGGGGTACAAGGGTTTAGTTCCCTTACATCACTGTGGGAACATATACACATTCATTTTGAGAGGGGAAGCCTTGTCCCTACAGCTTCATACGTGCTTTCTTCATCTGTCCTGACAGATTTAACCAAATTTGCCAGTGTTCAAGATACTGGGTGCCTCTGTTTTCCTTGGAAATTGGTAGCCAGGTGGAGGTGAAAGGCTTGAGACAGCATCAGAGGAAAACACTGAACACAATGCACTTAGTGGGTCCTAGTCAGGTTTTGTATATATTGTGTCAATAAATAATTGCATGCACTGCTGTGTAGAGAGGAACTAATTAATAGAGGTTTCAGAAAGATCACTTACAAGAAACGATTGAAAGACCTTGGGCACCTTAGTATGGACAAGGTAAGATCCAGGAGAGCCACTATGACATGCTCCAGAAAAGAGGAAAATAAAAAAATACTTTAACGTCTCCAGAAAACAGAACAAGAAATATGTCTTAAAGTCTGTGCTGGGAAGGAGGGAGTGATGTTCACTCTGTGAGCCTTCGTGTCCATTCTGTTCCAGTTCTTAGCAAAAATAAATAAGCACAGTGTACCGAAGCGTGCCAGTGGTCTAAGTCACTGATTGCTGCCTAATTGCAGAATGCGCCTGCACAACTGAAATGCACCACATCATTGTCTTAATGGTGGAAGTAGAAATGTGAGGGGGAAAAAAAAAGGAGGGGGTGTTTACTTCTGACCTGTATCGAGGGCAGGATAATAGGAAAACCTATAGAAACATATGTTGAACAAGGCAGAAATTAGAGACATCTTGTTTGAGGATCTACCTAAACATACCAACCTGTTTTATATTTGTATCTGGGGAAGTCTAAATAAGTGTGTCAGAAAGCCTCGGTGTAGGACAGTGAGGTCAGTCCACAGGAATAAAGAACAGCATCAGCTTCAAACCAGGAGAGGCTTCTTTGAACATCTCTTGCACAGATGGCTGAGAAAAGGCTCAATGGAAAATGGTTTAGTTTTTATCCTACAGAAAACATGAAAACTACTTCTGTCCCTTTGTGCGTCTTTTCTGCAGATAAATGCATTTCTACCTTTGTAGCCAGGTGTTAGGTGGGTTGTATGCAATAGACTAGCATTTAGGATAGACTAAAGTAGGTGTGAGGTGATAGCCTCAGATATCCACCTGACCAGGAAATTCAAGGGAAGGACAATGTGTACCAGACAAAGCAAGCATGGGGGAGGGAAAAGGGAAAGAAGTCTAAAGGTTAAAGGATTGCAAACATATCCTTGGAGACAGCAGGCTTCCAAATAAAGAGTGTGACTACACAATGGAAAACAGATTTTTTAAGTTGTGGAATATGGTAACAGCCAGCAGTAAGCTCAATACTGTTATTTATTGCCAATATCTAGTTCTAGTTCAGCCATCTTCTTAGAAAATATCCTATGAAGATCTTGAAAACCATTGTCAGTGATGAAGTGTATACACCCAAAATAGGATTCTCTAGGCTTGACCTATGTTGTCTTTCTTCTTCATCTCAGGCAATCGTGGGAATCCTCGTATCTGACTTCCTAAACATCAGTGCATGCATCCCCTTGATAATGATTTTTTTTTTCCTGAAAACCATTATTGTCTAATTATGTGGTGTGTTTGTGCTATCACTGCGGACATCTGCACTCGGATTAAAAACAGTTGAGTTACCCACTGCCTCCATCAAGAATAATGTTCTTTTCTCCATCTGCTGGTTAAAGTACCCTTCCCCTGAAGTAGATGCAGGCTTGCCCAGTCAGTCTGCACATTGCAGCTCCAGGATTAATCCACGTAATTCACAGTGGAGACAGGGAATTGCCAAACTGACCCAGTGAGGACCTTGGATTCAGTGCCCGCATCACCAGGTGCACTTGCCTTTTGTGCTGCCAGCCAGTTGAATTTCACTTCAGGCTCACAAATGTGGGCTCACAAAACTTCTTATCGCCATTTCAGCCACAAGTCATTATGAAGATCTTAAGGACATTGTATTGCACTGCAGTTGTTTAATTTTCACCCTCAGGAGTGATAGTGTGTAAGCAGAAGATAAAGGATTCTCAGTAAAAAAAACTCCACCTAGATATGTGCTGTACACAAACTTGGACATCTCCAGGATAGGCAAGACCTCTTAAAATTGTCCCCTACAGTTCTACTGCCAAAAGGGAAAAATATAACCTTACTAAGATAAAGGAGAAGAAAAAACATCTTCATTGTTGAATTAGTAATTATGAGAGGAGCCAGGTATGACAGAGGTGAACAGTGAAAGGGGTTGATTCCTTTAGATATTTTTCATAGAATCATAGAACCACAGAATGGTTTGGGTTGGAAGGGACCATAAAAGACCACCCAGTTCCACCCCCCTGCCATGGGCATGGACACCTCCCACCAGACCAGGTTGCCCAAAGCCCCTTCCAGCCTGGCCTTGAGCACCTCCAGGGATGGGGCATCCACAGCTTCTCTGGGCAACCTGAGCAGCGCCTCACAGCCCTCTGAGTGAAGAATTTCTTCTTCATATCTAATCTAAACCTTCCTTCTTTTAGTTTAAAGCCATTCCCCCTTGTCCTATCACCACACTGCCTGACAAAGAGTCTTGCCTAAGCTTTCCTGTACCTGCCTTTAGGTACTGGCAGGCCACTGTAAGGTCTCCCTGGAGCCTTCTCTTCTCCAGAACAACCCCAATTCCCTCAGCTTGTCTTCATAGGAGAGGTGCTCCAGCCCTCTGATCATCTTTGTGGCCCTCCTCTGGACTCACTGGAATAGGTCCATGTGCTGAGGGCCCCAGAGCTGAATGCAGTACTCCAAGTGGGGTAGGTCTTTTTATTAAAGAATGTCTGTTTGTGAACATTTTCACAAAAAAGTTTTGCTTTATCAAGCTTCAGTAAGTATAAAAAAATAATTAAGAGAACTGTCACAAGTCTTTCATTCTTTACATCAAGTTGTGTCCTCAGTAGGGAGGATCAACTCTTACCATTTTAGAGAATTGTTCTGAGTAACCCGAGCTTTTTCAACAAAAAATGAATTAAAATGAATGACAAAAGGCGTATGGCTGAAGGCAAATGAACTCCCAAATCCTCAAATGACATTTGACTCTCCTGACTTCATATTCTAAAAGTAGCTCTTCTTTAAACATCACTTGTCACTTTGGGTCTCCTATCTTGTACAGTTCTGTCAGTGTCCAGGAGGGCTGGCTTTGTTTCTCATTTGAAGAATAATGTGCTATCTCTGTCATTTACATATGGAAAAAAAGGAAGTAAGATAGCGAGGACAGTGCAGGAAAAGATTCATCATGATTTATTACAGGAAAAGAAAGAAAGAGGAGTAACGAAAGAAAAGGAAAGTGATAACAGACGAAAAACTGAGAGCGTGTGTGCACATAATAAAATGGATTTACACCGTGGGAGAAAGAATGCAAGCACAGCCCAACTTTGTGTGCTTCATTTTGGTGCAAATGAGGACACAGCAGTGGAGGAAGCACAGTCTTTGCAGAGCACAAATAAGCAACACTCCAATTTGAAATACCCTACCCATGAGCCAGCTTCTGGGCATGAGCTATATATCATTGCCTGGGTCCAATGCACTGCACCTGGCATTTTGTTTGCACCCATTTACCCCCAGCTGGAGCCATTAGCTAGAGTTAAGAATTTCCATCATTTCTTGTTAAAATAGAGCTCTTTAATTCCATCCCCCCCCCCCCCCACAGGGTAGAGAAAAAAAAATCTATCAGTTTGCCCTATTTTTTTCTATGCTAGCTGTTGTTTTCTAGAAGGTTTGATTTCTAATTTTCTGTTTATAAATCATTCAGTGATTTTGAGGAAACAAGGTATGTGTTTGGGCAAAGGAAAACAGAACTGTGTTTAAAAATTCTTTAATTCTTTAACTCTAAATTCTTTAGAGTTGCTCTTGTACCTCTGTGATTTAAGAAAATGTGCCAATTATTCAATAATTCTGGTCTGCTAGAATTACTGAATAATGCTAGATATTATCCAATAATATCTAGCCTGCCAGATATTTTGTGGACTGACATATGCTACATATGTATCATCTCTGTAAGCAAACACAGATAAACTAGGGCATTGATTTTGGCCCTCCTTGTTTTATTTCCAAGTTTGGGAGTAGACTGTTTGTGTCATTTTGGCCTTGAATGATCATCAGACATTCACAATCACATGTGAATTTTCCATTGAGGGTTTCTGGAAGGTGTTCTGAAGACCAAACAAGTGGAATAAAAATAGAATTAATCTGTAATTAATAAAATCTCTTTATAAAACCCCACCCTTCTGTATTAGTTTAAGGGAAAAATAACTGAGCCTATTGAAATCTGAACAGATGGTATTATAACACTTGAAAACAAGGCATTAGATGTTAGGGTTTAAAATATTACATGAAGAGAAGATACTCTACATTATTTTTTTGTTCCTTCCTACTTAAGGATAACGTGACTTCTGTGGGGTCCTGAACTCTTTTTTCCTAAGTAGTGTCTGGGAAGGTGATACAGGCACATGAATTGAAATTATGATGATGATGTGCAGCATGCTGAATCAAAGGTCGTGAATTCAGTATTTCCACTCTGTTGCTTAATCAGTCATGAGGCAGGATGGATTTTCTATTAACTCATGAGAGTACTGGATCTGTAAGAATGTTCGGAATAGGCAGCAGGGCTGATACCTCCTCCTGGGGTTTAAGTCTTAATGAGGCCTAATGAAAAGTGGTAATTCTTATCTGTAGATGAACATTTTGGAGCCTTTGCCGTATACTGGAACTCTCCATAATCCTCCCACACCTTGTAGGTTCCCGTGTTGTCTTCATTTGAATTCTAGCTGTTGCATCATGCTTGAGTTGAAGTTCTGTGTGGTGAAGTTATCTGAGTAGGGGTTAGTTGTAATGTGTCTGTTGTAGAAGATAATAAAGAAGTAAAGGGAAAATGTTGTTTTGTACTGAGAGAGGTCAATCAGTTACCTTCACAGGGGGCTTGTTACTACTGACGATGTTGGTACTGTGCGCCTTAGCAGCACTAGTGTGATGTTTCAGTCAGAAGTCATCAGATTCGTAATTTGGCAGCTGGAGCTTTGTGGGCTACAGGCAGTTTTTCCAAGGCCTTGCACTATCCTGTCCGGAAGAAATGCTGGAAAAATTATTCCTTTTAGGGCTAGATGCCTTCCTTTTAATCACCAACTACTCCATCATTTCTGTGGGCAATGTGACAAGAAGGAATGTATGATCATGTGATGATCTTTCAAAGTTCTCTTTAAGTAATTGTTCCTGGTCTTCCACAATCTCAGGAATGACACATGGATTTTACCATTAACAAATATTCATGCATATGTTCTCAGCTTTCTTATAACTTATTAATCATACTCCCTCTGGGTGCAAAAGACACCCTATATTATAGAATCATAGAATGCTTTGGGTTAGAAGGGACTTCATAAGGACAGAATATTTCTTAGAAGCTTTTTATTCCTCATCCAGGAAGATTACCAGGGTCATTTTTAGGTAGAATCTGAGGAGAAGACAACAGAAGAAACAAATAAAGGGTGAGGGTGAGAGAAAGAACGATAACAAAAAAATGTTAACCTAATATTATGTACACTTTAACAACTATCCTTATTAAGAATAAGCATTTACAGAAGAAAAGGAACAGCCATAAAGCTTGAAAGTGTTCTGGTACTGCAGGTTTGGGACATTGAGTCACAGATGATGAGAGGGAAAGATGTTGCTGTCACGAGTGTGAGGACATCTAAGGTGTGGAGGTCCCTCCAAACAGTGCTAGCCAAGTGTCTTCACCCAAACACCACTGTTGAGAGGGACTCTAAATAGTAAAATGTGTATGGACAAGAATGTGAAAGGGATCTTGTGCTGTCACATATAAATCTGACATCCACCAAAAGGTTTCACCCTGAAATAGTGACAGAAAATTACTGCAAAAACCGTCTCTTAGTCAGAGTAGACATACTTGTTAGAAGTAAGTAAATGTGAAGTTCACGTTGTCTAGGAAATGTGCCGTATTATACTTATGTTTTTAGCACTGGAACAATTGTGAAGGAAGACCCATTGTTATTCTCCTGCATGTGACATGAGCCCTATTCTTGGGACATATTTCTCCACCCTTTACCTTAACTGACCTATCAGTTAACAGAAGGTGCTCTTTGGCTTTCCACAAAAAGTTTTGGTTTTCTCCTTTACTCACCATCATGTGCTAAACACGCAAAACAGATGCCTCGGGCCCCACTTCCCCTTTTAGCTAATGAATACAGTAACTTTGAGACAGACGAAACAACATCATGAGAGAGATATTCTTTTCTTCTTACCCAACAATAAACACTGTTCTGAAATTATCTAAGGTACTTGCTGTGTACTTCAACCCCATACACACAAAGCCATAGAAAAGTCTCCTGTTTGTACGAAAACTTCCTTCCTCCTGAATGTGCCATGTGCCTTTTATACATTTAACAATAACAAATACTCATGCGTATCATGGACTGCTGGAATTGTATGTTATTCCTTGTAGGATGGTAGTAGTTTTCATTTATAAAAGTCAATTTTTAAGTCTTTTTTCTCCTTTGGTTGGAAGTGAAACTTGCCCAATAGAGTAAATCTATCTAAAGAGAGTGCTGAAGATGTTCTTTATACCTAATCTCTTAGCTGGAGCATTCACAAGACCTTTTATTGTCACGCAAACCTCCACATCACGGGGTTTTGAGAAAGGAAATGGGCTTCTTGAATTCGAGGATCATGACGGGTCACCAGCAAATAGCCTGAGAAAATCCTGAGAGACTTTATGAAAAGGAAGTCAAAGACTGGAAAGAGAAACGGGTTTAGAGCTTGTTTTATTTCTTTACCAGTGGGAACCCCAGGGTACTTTCTTATAGAGGAGTCCATAAGGATGTGGGAAGCCCTCAGCTTGACCTCAGCTCCTGTCTCTGAGACCAGTCGTGATACCTTAGGTGAATTTATCTTAAAAAAAAAAAAAAAACAGTTAAGACAACCTTTGGCTATTTACCCGCTACCCACATCACCTTTGCTTGCACAGCATCTTTAAAGTAATTTTAGGCGACATGAGCGTTATCGTACGGGACATAAGCGTGGGAGGGATCGCTGCAAGGCGATAAGGGAGCGTGGGCACGAGATAAGAGTCGTGTCCGCAGCCCTCTCAAGCGGAGCACGGCGGGGCCGGGGCTGGGGCTCCCCCTGCCCCCTCAGCGCGGCACCGCAGGCGCTGCCCCGGGGGCGGTGACGTCACCCCGCGAGGGTGGGCCGTTACTGGGGGCGGAGCAAGGGCAGCGGGTGGGCGGGGCTTGTTAACGCCTCTCCCCCGCGCCTCCTGCGCATGCGCGGGGGACGGCCCGGAAGGCGGCCACGTCTACCGGAAAGGGCTCGGCGGTGCCCGGGCCGCGGCCTGCCCCGGTGGGTCGGGGCCGTGAGGGGCGTTGGGGCGGGGAGAGCCTCCCTCTGGGCCGCATACCGAAATCTGCAGGGCAGATCTTTAAGGAATGAGGTTTGTGTGTATGTGTGTCTGCGCCTGTGGTAAGCGTCTGGCTGCTTCTCGACCTCCTCAGGGTTTGGGTTCTGTCAGGTGCTAGCAGGCCGTGTTTTATGTTATTGCTGCAGCTCGACTAACGAGCTGGGCCCTCCCTGGCAGCTGCTGCTGCTAAGAACAGGTGTGTGGGCTGGTGGTAAAGTCTTGGCTTTGTGTATTGTGCTAAGAAATGGATTTATGTTCGTTCATTATCCAAACACCAAAATATGAAGCTAGCAGGACAAAAGCATTAGCATAATTACAGCCATAACACGTGAGTGCAGCATTTTTTCAAGTAACCCACACTTTTTGTCTTATCAACACCCGTCTGATTTTCCTATGTCTTTTGCAGCTCATGTTCCTGAAATTTTAATTTTCTGGAGGTCGTCGACAGACATCGATCATGTCTTGGCTGGTCGATCTCGCTGGAAAGGCAGAGGATCTCCTCAACAGGGTCGATCAAGGTGCTGCGTCAGCTCTGAACAAAAAAGACACAGTGAGCAGTGCAGTATACGATAAGAATTTGGACTCTGCCAATGAGTATTCTGAACTGCGCCAGCATATGGGAGAGCTGAGGTACCAGACGTCATCCAAAGCAGCCTACATTTCCTCAGCAGCTGATAATATTAAGCACCAAAAGGCTACAATCCTTGCAGGAACAGCAAATGTTAAACCAGCACGTAGGACATCTTCGGAAGTTGCTTCTCCTGCAGAAAGCATTTCCACACCCAGAGCTTCCTCACATTTTGTGAGGAGAAAAAAATCTGAACCTGATGATGAGTTGCTCTTTGATTTTCTCAACAGTTCTGAGAAAGAGCCTAATGGAAGGATGGACTCTAAAAGAGAGAAGAGCAAGGCACCTGTTACTCAAAATCACTCTCGGACTTCAAGCATTAGTTCTGTGTCTACTAGTACGCAGAGTGGAAAAACTACTGAAGATAATTCCACCAGGAGCCAAGGCAATGGTAGTTTAATAATATTGAACCTAGACATGTTTTAAACCCACATATGTTTAGGGTAGGGCTAGGTAATGGATTTACTGACACTTGAAACATTTGGCGGCAGTAGTGTGTCAAAGGTGTGGAGTTCAGCAAGGCCCTTAACGTTTTTCATCACAGGGGTTTTCACACTAATTTGGCAAGCTCTGTAGGTACCACCTAAATCCTGTGTGTTCTGGATGCACCTCACTGCTGCTGCTCACCTCGACCTCCCTGAGCTGTGGGCTGACCTTGCTTCAGCTCCTGTGCGTCTCCACTTAGGAGTGTAGGTTCTGGCGCTGCTGCGTTTGTTCCATCGCCCAGGGGCTCTTACCTGGTGATGCCATGTAAGTGAGGCAGTGACTTTCACCACACCTGGTAGATGGTGCTGGTTGCCCAATGCCCCACCTGGGGGAATGTGAGGTTTTCTCCCTTCGGCCATGAAGGGGTAAGCTATCAAACGTGCGTGGCCTGCAGAGGGGGAAATTGGTGTGGACAGGCTGTTGTAGATCTACAGGTGTGAGAGAGTGAGATGGATGAGGCCTTTGGGTTTGCTAGAAGTAGTTCGTTACTGCAGTGTATATCCAGAGCCTGAAATAGCTTCCAGGCCAGGTGGTCAAAACTTGGGGCTATTCTCAAGTCTCTGCTAAGCAGAATGCAGCTGGAAAGTGTCAGGAACCCATGTTCTCTGTCTCCAATCTATATCCTTGCTGTGTTTCTTCTATAAAATTGAAGCAAAGGATTGTATTCCTTAATTACACAGTTAGAATATTATTTTTTTCAGAACTTTGAGCATGTGAAGCACTGTAAGCGCTGGTTTTTGGCTAACTGTATTAAGTATGCTGAAGAGTGGAAGATGTAAAAAGGGGTCGTTTCCAAAGATGTGACTGTTTTGTATTTCTGGGTCTGTAACTTTTCAGTAAGGCTTAATAATTATAAGTCAAGTATGTAAAACGACACCATGGCATACTCTATCTGGATAATTGATGCTCAGGAGTACGCTTGTTTTGTTCAGTGTGGTCCCTTGAGTTTTCTTCTGAGGATTTTTGAGTGGAGTTCTGCATCTTGGAGCTGCTAAGCAAGGAAGAATGCAATTAATAAATAGAGTTGGAGGACACTAATTTCAAACTCAACTGCACAGATACTGCATTTAGATGGCCTGTTTAACAATTGTTGGAACAGATGATGGTCCGTTAGCTGTAGACAAAAACAATTAATGCTAATGTTTGTACATTGCCCTGGATGCAGTTCAGTATGTGCTATAAATGGCCAATTTCTTGCTTCATTAGCTTCATTAATCTCTTGAGCTTTCCAGACAAAGGAATGAAGATAGATTTTCTGATAATTTGGAAGTTGTGTAAATGAATTGAAAGGAAGGAAGCAACATCTCTTAGAACCATTTACATAGGAAAGAGGTTTGAGAAAAAGTGGATCAAATTTTGCTGCAGCTACGTGCTGGCATGTTGCTCAGCATTAATGGTCTGTCCCAGCTCCCTGGGCACCGAGTGATGCGGCCTGTTGCAGTAGTAGCCAGAAGGGTGGAGCAGGTTGGCTGGAATCACAGAGTGAAATAAATAACATGGTGGCAGCTACATTGCAGTCTCGCATAGAATTTGTGGTAGTCCTTCCCCGTGGATTTTCATGTTACCTGCCTGGGACATACTGAATTCAGAAGTCGTGGTTTTGCATCACCTGCTCGTGTGTTCCTTGCATGATATGCTGTCTGATGTTAACACTGGTGCAAAGCTTCCAGGTGTTTGTGTGTTGAGATCAAGACTGTCAGAGTGGCTGTACTAATTTCAGTCCCGATTCCCGTGTGCATACAGCTGGAAGCAGTGCCCTGGGTGTGTGTTTGTGCATGCTGGGGAAGGGCTGTAGCTTCCCTGTCCTCGCAGGGGATTCTTCAGACAGCTGCCAGGAGTTCCCTTACTGTTCTCGTTGTGGTTCTAAGTTTAAAAACAGTAAGAATCTGTATTGTGGTTTCCATAATCGAGAGAATTAGTTTCTGTTGGCAGAAAGATTTTACCAGTTTGACAGAGTGCATCTACCTTACATTTTCCCATCAGAGAAAGGAAAGGTTACGCTTCTGCTTTGAGTCACTGCAACTATTTCTCATAGTAAAAGTACTTTTAAAAAGCAGAATTGTCAGTAAAATGTTTTGACTGGAGTGAGTATTAAAATGTTTTTTTACATAAAAGCAACTAAAACGTGTAGCTGTGTGGCTGAATTACATGTTTAGGCTTGACACCAAAATGATGAAGTATAGCCATCTGAACAGATTTTTGTAAAATAATGTGTCTGCAAAATCAAACTCTTAATGGAAAACCAGATGAACTTATACATAGCAACAACTTCATTTTTTAGTACTTTTAATATCTTCTGCTGCTCTCTCAGCTTCTGAAGACATCTCTCGGCAGCATAGTCATGAAAAAGCATTAACATCTTAGAATCCTAAGGAGAAGTTTAATGACTTTTGCTGAATTAGCAAAGTTGTTGCATGATGCCTGTATACTGTATCATTACCTGTTGTGCCCAAGTCCATGGGGAGAAGCAATGCCATGTTCCATTTCAATATAAGCTATTCTGATTTTTTTTAATTAGATTAAATGCATTTAACCACTGGTGCATAACAAGAAGTTACTGTTTCTATCAAGGTGATCTCCAAATACGTTCAGTTCTAACTTGTCTCTCTCTGTACAGAAACTCCAGACAGTTCAGATTCTGGTCTGGGAGCGCAAGTGGATGGCGTGAAGGATTCGTCACTAAGTGCAGTAGCTAATCCTAGCATTACAGCTAACGATGATTTCAAATCACACGAGCTATCCAATCTTCGCCTGGAAAATCAGCTGTTGCGGAATGAAGTTCAATCTTTAAATCAAGAAATGGCATCGTTAATTCAGAGGTCCAAAGAAACACAAGAAGGTACTGTGCTTTGGAAACTAAGCTATTTGATATAGTTAAAGTGCTAGTAAACTAGAAAATGATGCTATTACTGTGTTAGTGTTTTATAAGTATAATAAAGTCTTTCTGGTCAAATTAGGATGTATGACTTACCAAGCAAAATGATTCCTGGATTTCAGAATAATGAGCTGGGAGAAACAAAAAGTCTTGTTCAACTACAAAACTAACACAAATGTTGACTAAAATGATGTAGTCGAGTTAGTTTCAAAACTTACATCTTCTTAAAACATTAACGGACGTTAACATTATTAAAATATTCTTCCTGCCTTTAAAAAATTCTGGCAAAATAGTTATGAGTAAATTCCTTTGGTACTTGAATCCTGACTACTTTCAGGCTGTAAGCTGTGATCTCTAATGCCTATAAATTGATGTTAAAAATATCAGATTTAATATTTTTGTATGATTTTACTAGCTTTTTCAAAGCCACGTGAAGTGGCAAATATAACAAACGAATATAAAAGCACTTAAGTAATAAAACATCTGTCAAACTGCTACAGTTAGGTACATGACAGAGAGACTTTTTTTTTCTTCTCAAAGTAACTGTATGAGCCAGGGAGCTTTTGTCTCCATTGAAGCTTAACATGTGATCTTTGATTATAAACAAAAGTCTAGGGGAGTATTCAGGTGTTATTTTAACACTGATGTATTTTTCTGCTGACTGTATTTTAGGTTGATCTTCTTATTATGTTGAGTGGAACTAGATGCTTTATGCAGAGGTTTCCAAAGGTTTGCTCACACAGGGCTATCCAGCAGTAGTTCATTGCAAGGGATGAGGCAGGTAACGGTGTCAGAATGAAGATGCCAGTTTTGAGATCATGTGCAAATGGTTATGGGTCTGACAGCCAGAGTCTGGCATTTGTTACCTTTCGGCAGCTCACAAAGTTTCAGTATTACTGATGTGCACCCTGGCCACTTTCACTTGGAATTCTCTATTTGTAAAAACTTTAAAAAAAAAAAAAAAAAAAAAAAAAAAATTTACTTTGTAGAATTGAACAAATCCCGGGAAAGAGTAGAGAAGTGGAATGTTGATAATTCGAAGAGTGACAGGATGGTTAGAGAACTTCGAGCTCGAGTTGATGATCTGACGGAAGCAGTTGGTGCCAAGGATTCCCAGCTAGCTGTGCTGAAAGTACGGTTGCAAGAAGCTGACCAGCTCTTAAGTTCTCGGACAGAAGCTTTGGAAGCATTGCAGAGTGAAAAATCACGGTATGTCATAATTTCAGACTTCACGACTTTGCAAATAGTAGTAAGCTTCAAAATTCAAGGTAGATTAGTCTCTTTAAGAATAAAAATGAATAAACTGATGTGGGCAGATTGCATCAAGTTTTGAAATACGGACGTTTACGTTAAGCCCATTACATCATAGCTGGCAGTGGAAACTGGGTAAATGAGTATTAACTAAGAGCAATTGCCACCTCATCGCTGAAATACATTTCGTATAATGTATTTACACTTATGTCACAGGCCTGAAGCTAAAGATCTCAAGAATGTTTATCTTGAAAAATACAATTGCGCATCCATACATATAAAGGCTTTTTGACTTACGTCAGTACTGGGATGTGAGTCTGCTGTTGGACACTCCAAAATATAGGTCAGGGAGGACTGCATATGAGTTACTGACTCCACACCTCACAACCGTAGCCAGCCACGTTCAGTAATTTACCACATAAATTTTCAAGGCTGGACTTAAAACAAGGTAGTCATATTTCTACCTTAAAATCGTACTAGATTTCTTATTTCTCAACTAATATGTATATTGCTTTCAGGATAATACAAGACCACAGTGAAGGGAGCAGTCTGCAAAATCAAGCCCTTCAAACCCTTCAGGACAGACTGCGTGATGCAGATTCCGCACTGAAGCGAGAACAAGAAAGTTACAAACAAATGCAGGTTAGATGGGAAGATTAAAGAAGAGTTTCAGACTCTCCTTTTGAGATCAAATCTGTGAGGTTCTTACTACTGTCTTTTCCCTTGACTGTATTTCATGTTCAGGGCACTAAGTGCTTGGAAAGATGTCTTCTACTGCACTAAGCATCCTTATGATGCTAGTTTACTTTCTATGTTGCTTTGAAAGCTTTACGATAAAAATTTTTGAGAATTGATGCTGATTTTTTTTATCTTTGATGTAAAAACATATTTTAAAAGAAAATCTGAAATCAGTTTAATTTTGCATGTGTGGGTTGTGTCCCCATCCACTATCTCCCATAATTTTAGTGTGTAATCTTAAGAATATTAGGCTGAGGTACACTGCTGCGGTAAATGTGGTAGTTCATGTTGCTAGAGACTGTGCATTCCACGTTTGGCTTGGCCTCTATTATGTATAATATCTGTGAAAATCCTTATTGGTGTTTTTTTTTAACTACATCAAAATACGGCAGTTGAAATTTGATAACTTTATTTTATTTTTATTTTTATTTTTTATTTTTTTTTACGAAGAGCTTGCTTTTTGTTTGCCAAGTACATATAAACAAGACCCGCTTCTGATGTGGGAAAGAAATTTATATTTTTACCGTTCTCATTTGCTACTTCCTTAAACTAACAGGATTTCTTGCACATAGCACTAGAGCATCTCTAAGTTGGAGGCAGTCGATGTAAGGTTTTGTTTCAATTGTAGTTGCTTTTAAACTTTTATTTCTTGCTTTCCAGGTTAAAGTTGAGATTGTGTTTAAACACAACGTATTGTTTCTTTATTGCTAATAGAATGAGTTTGCAACGCGTTTAAGTAAAATGGAAGCAGAACGTCAGAAATTGGCAGAAGGGATAACTGAAGCAGAAGGGAAGTATTTAGATGAAAAAAGGCGAGCTGATGAGCTTCAGCAGCAAGTCAAAGTAACTAAAAACCACCTCGAATCTACAAAACAGGAACTGGCAGACTACAAACAAAAAGCTACTCGCATACTCCAAGTAAGCATTTCTTTAAAGAAATCCAATTTGACTTGTACACCTAACTTTTTAATGTGTTATGCCTCAAGTAATTCAATCTGTGTTTTTTCCATGTAATCTGTAATTTACTTTGGGGTATATGATACCTGGACAGAGCAGCTACCAATCTGCATTTTGTATCTCTAAAATTCAAGTTTACAGGTTGGTCTTCATAATTAAAATGGAAGTTACAGGTCCTGAACTTAAAGAAATATCCAAGTGAACCATTGCACTTATTGTGCAACAGCTGTCAATGTGTTCTTTATCCAAGAGTCTGATCTTAGGCAGATAGATACACAGATGTAACCTACAATTTGTTCCCCACCCTGTGTTCTTGTGTCAAGAAAATTGCTCTGTTCTGCTTGAGGCTGAAGCATAGCGTGTCATGGATGCTTATGTGTAAATCAAAGAAAATACTTGTATATATACTCAAAGGTTGCACTACATAAATAATGGCAAAGTTACATATTTTGTGCATTACTACTTATCAAAGTTAGAAAAACCAAACTTGGCTAACTTGAGTTTGGTTTATGAAAGTTAGCAAAACATTAAAGATAAATTCTATTTTATAATAATTTAGTCTGATATCCGAGGACCGTATTTAAATCACTGTGATGAATACAAGAAGCATGAGATCAGGAATCAATGTCAAGCTAACGTTAGGTTGATTCTGAATAAAAAGGTTAATTTTGTTTCCCAGAAGAGTTATTGCTGGTTTTGGTTCTTACTTTGCTTTATTCGCAGGAGAAAGGATAGACTAAAGATTTGCATGTAATTTCCATCTGCTCTCTTGTGTTATCTGGAAAGTCAGAATTTTTATCTGTGACACATTTAACAATGCAGGCACTTCTAAAGAGAAGAATGGCACTCTTCTTTAGATTACATAAACTTTCAGTAAATCCAGTCTAATGGCATACAGGAAATCAGAAAAAATAACAGTAGAGAAGCATTTTCCATTTAAAAATCTGTAGGGTCATTAGTAACTTGTCTAGAAGAACAGATAAAGCAGTGTATTTGCTGTACATCTACATACAAATTTTATAGCAAAGCTGTTTTGACAAGTTATTTTTGAGCACTTGTTAAATATTGCCGTCAATGATATATTGATTTATTATTTCAGTCCAAAGAAAAGTTGATAAACAGCCTAAAAGAAGGTTCTGGTATTGAAGGTATGGATAGCAATACTGCAAGCACAATGGAACTGGAAGAACTGAGACATGAGCGTGACACTCAGAGAGAAGAAATACAGAAGCTGATGGGGCAAATACAGCAGATGAGAACAGAGCTGCAGGTAGCTGTGATTACTACACGTCTGTGTAGTTAACCATGTACTGTATTCTTGTGTACTTTAAGGCTGTTGCTTTGAATGTTTATTTGACCTAGTATTAAAACAAGCCAACTTTTTCTTAGTGTGGGGCAAATACCTATAGATACCCAATTTCTTCCCATATTCTCTCACTCCTGATGGTGGGAGGAGTGTTACTGACACCATTCTTTCTTTCCTCACTACTATTTGCTCCTTTTGAGGTAAGCATTTCTTTCCAAACAAGCCTGGTGACTTCTGTAGAGATTACAGTTGCTTCAAGGATTAGTAACCCTTGTCGAAAAGGATGTAGATAATCTGAGTTGTCTGGGGCATAATTGGCTCAACCCAGACGCTGCGTGCCAGCCTGCTGCACACTTGTAGGAAGGGAAAAAGTCACTTGGAGGCTTCTCATGTTTACAAAATGCATTTATCTTATCTCTAATACAATAAAAATATTCTGTATAGAATGAGTGAATGTCACTTATTTCATTCACCATCACATTCATTGTTCTTGGAAGGAACATCGAAGATAAAACTTCTTGCTATTACCTATGACGGGTTGCAGTATTGTTTGAATGTTAGTGAAATGGTAACGTTCTGTTAATTTCAGGATATGGAGACCCAGCAGGTGAGTGAAGCTGAGGCAGTGAGGGAGCAGCTTCAAGACCTACAAGAGCAAATAGCAGCGCATAAAATGGCCAAGCAAGAGGCAGAAGCTGAACTCGAACGGCAAAAACAGGTAGGGAATTCTTGAAAGCTGAATGGTCTGTCTTATTTTAGGCCCCATTTGGTGTAATCAGTAGAGCATTCACCTTAATGAGAGAGTAGCTTATATGGTATTTAGATTATTTTTTCTTCCTGTATTCCAAAGAAATCCCCTTAAGTTTAAGGAGTGCCACTAGGCCACAGTGCAACCAGTAAGAATCAGTACTCTTGATAAATGGAGATCTCAGTGATGTATTAAAGAACAAATATGACTGTGGGCAGTGCACAAAATTAATCGTGATCTTAAATTTTATTCGGCAGGGGAACAATTCTACAACAGGGGTATAGTAGGATGTGTAATTGGTATTTATATCAAGAAATTTAAATACTAAAAATGGTTACGATAGGACTTTCTATGCTCAATTTCTGCATAAGATTTAGCTCTTGAAACAAGGTTATTGTAATACCAAATTCATAGTCCTTTGAATCTACTTGTTACTCAGTTCTGAAGCTAAACTTTGTTACTTTCAAACAGCTATATAAGAGGAGTAGCTGATAAAATGGTACTAGTGAATTTTGTCTGATCATGTCATCTTTTTAAGCAGTTTTGCGCTAGAAAGAGGGAGAAAAAGGCAAACTCCTGTTTTAAACTAAATATTCAGTAGAAATCAGACCAATGCTTTGCACCCTATTAAAATTTCTGTTTTGTTTTTTTTTTTTTTAAAAAAAAAAAAGGCTCATGTAAACAGAATTAATAACGAGGAAAGCAGGAGAGTACACTGTATCTGCTAGGAACAATTTATCTTATAGGATTATCTGTCCTTTCAGAAATTACATTTTAATGAGATGCTAGCAGCTTGAACTAATTAAAAGGCAGAAGTCGAGGTCTGCTCTTGATGGATAGCTGATGTTTATTATATCAAAGCAGATGGTAGTCTGTATTATGTTACTCCTGCCGTTCTGAGGTGTATATTTTAAGTCAATACTATATAGAAAAGGTGAGGTGAAGACTTTTTTTAAAAAAATACATGTGTATATATATATTATCAGTTACTACAGAAAACGAAGTATTCCTTTTGATGATATAGGGGTACGTGTGCTTTTAAGGTAATTGTGTGCATTGATAACTTAATAGAATTGTGGTCTGTTCTATCTGGGAATTGCTTTAACTTGCTGTAAGGTTTCTGAGACTGAAGATAGAAAATAAGTAGAGGTTATTTCTTGTATATCTGATGGTTTGAAGGAAAAATATTATTATCTGTCTTCTGTAGCAGCTGATAGCTGAAGTGGTACAGTGATTTGAAGACTGTCTTAAATTAAAAGATAAGTGTGGTAGGTCTTTTAAGTAGGAGTTAACACAGCCACTAAATCCTGGAAGAAACAACACTTAGTTTTGTTCAGTAACTTGTCCCTAGCTAATATTCCTTCCCATTTCCCCTCTATTCACTTATCCTAAACTTTTAAGGAAGATCTGTGTCATACACAGGTATAGATAGATATAATTTTATTTATTTATTTTTAACTTAAAAAAAGGTATCTTCAGTTGATGGGTTTGTTTTAGGAATTCAGATTCCCCCAAAGTATTTCCTAATTATATGGCATCATTTAAAGACAGCAATATAATAAAAAGAATATAAGGAAGATAAATCATGTTCCCAATGAAATCTCGTGAACTAGTCTGGACTAGTATTTGTTAGGTCAGTCTTCAAAATAGCATTTGATAATCTTTAGGTTCTGTCTTCATACTCAGCTCTGTTTTTTTTTTTTTTTTTTTCCAGTGCTAGACAGAAACTTTTAAATTATGTTAAATTTCAGTCTAGATTTGATTGCAGTATATTGTCTACTTGCGTTCTACTGTGAAACCCTTGGTAAGAGAATGTCTCTCAAAGTACACATGTATGAAAAAAATCTATGTTATCCATTTCATAGGAACTCCATTATACTGAGGAGGAATTATATCGAACAAAAAACACTTTGCAAAGCAGAATAAAAGACAGAGAGGAAGAAATTCAGAAGCTCAGAAATCAGGTACGGTATTTGTATAGAAAATAACTTTACCTTTACTAATGAAATCAGGGTTGAAACCTATTAATTTGCTTAAACTGCACAAAAGACACAAAAGTTCTAGTAATGAGTTAGTGTGTACTTGTTTGCAATACAGAGTAGTGCTTTAAGTGGAGACACTACAAGAATGCAACCGCAAAGTAGTAAATAACATAATTTTATACTTACATGTGTTTTTGTCTTCAGAGGAAAAAGTCATCTGTGACCCATCTAGACCTGGTGGGGTGGTGCTGGATCAACACTCTTCTTTATGAAAACTAAAAAGTCATTGGTGTTTGATTGGGTCATCACTATTTCTGCAGGGATCCTTTTAATTGGGTAGAGGAAGATGTCCTTCAGACTAGTTACCTGTCTAGCCTACTGTTCAATCTCAGACAGTGATAATGAGGACAGAATGTGAGACTGGCCACTTTCTCCTTGTGCTCCTTCATCATCTGCAGCTGTGTTAGACATGTTAGAGTTTTAAGTCCCTGCTGATTTCTGCCAGTATGTTTCTGGAACACTTTTCCTTAAATCAGTCTAATCCATTTTGGAACTTTCTGATAGTGTCAACCATCATCAGCCTCCTTGGACAGCATGAAGGCGTCAGCCTTATTTTGTGTAAATTATCCTAGCATAATAAAAAGTAGTCAGTATTTAAAGAAGCTGATAACTTAGAGTCAGCTATGGTCAGCTGTACAGTTAGTGTCAGAAGATTGCAAAACTTGTGTGGTGCGATACAAAGTTCGTGAGCCTTTTGGCAGATGATTCTTTCGGTAATGTTGGTTTCAAGAATACCTGCTACCTGCCCTGATATGTTACATCCTGCTTGTATTTCTTGGTATCTCACTGCCTCTGCCTCTTGCTGATTGCATTGTCTCATCATTGAAGCTACATCTTAATGGTATGTGATGGCTCAGGTCTAAAACGGGAGCGAATAAATTAGTTTTGTAATATGTAATGTTAGTCAGATTTTGAACGTGTTCTGTTTTTTTTTTCTTTTGCTTTGTTTTTTAGCTCACAAACAAGGCTCTAAGTAGTAGTAGTCAGACTGAACTAGAAAATCGGCTTCATCAGCTGACAGAGACACTTATTCAGAAGCAGACCATGTTAGAGAGCCTGAGCACAGAGAAAAACTCACTTGTCTATCAACTAGAACGGCTTGAGCAACAGCTGAAGGCTATCCAAGGCAGTAGTTCTAATGGACCATCCATCAACATGTCAGGAATTGATGGTGCTGAAGGTAAATAATGAATGCTAATATTTAAAACTTGGTCCTTTGTGCAGTTCAGCCTTCTGTATTTCCTAATGTCTTTTCCTGTAGGTCTGAGTTTATAAAGGAAAAAAAAATCCTAAAATGGTGCTTATAGCAGAGACCTTGTAAGCAGCAGCCAGTATCAAAAATAGTTAAATTAAAACCTCTTTTTTTGTCTATAAGTGCTGTTAAGTAAACTTAATAAAGCCTATTTAATTCTCAGTACTGTGACACTATTAGAACAATCTTATTTACAAATCCTGTCACAGGTGCTAATAAATCTGTCTTTGGGGCTTTAAACGGAATCTTAGAAGCAGGAAGTATTGTTCCCTTTCAGAAGGGTGTTGGGAGGTGAGCATTAACAAGGAACTTCTGAGAGCTGATAAGGATTTCCTCCTTTCTTTCTGTTCTTGAAAAGCAGCTTAAAATATGGGTGTTCTACTTCGGTGGGTTTATCCATACTATGTAGCAATCGTCCTGTCGATAGGAGAACCTCAGCAGACAATACATGGTTTTGAGATGTTACTTTTCAGAGTCAGTTTGAAATTTTATTTATATATATATAAGTGACTTTAAAAGGAACGAATCAATTTTAAGAGGTGTAAAATGACAATCTAGGCTTTTGTTTCTTTGCTTGTGAAAGACAGACCCTTAAGAAAGTCAGAAGAACTAGCAAATTTGAAGTATATTTCCTTTTGGCTCATTTTTAAGCACTTTCAGTAAGTTTATCTTTATGCAATTAAAACTAGTCTGAGAATCTTTTTAAAGTTGATGCATAGTAGAAGTATACATGAAATAGAAGTATTTGGAATACACAAGTTAGTATCAGCAATGCTGTCAAAATTTTACTGTATGAGAAATAAAAGCAAATGCAAAAAAAGCTTTACAGTATCAAACCTGTTATTTTATATACCTAGTAATAGAGTTATTATTGCTTAATAGAGTTAAATACCAAGCTGTCCATCTCATTAACTAAAATAATTTTTTAAGCGTACTGAGTTGAAGAGATGCTTACCTTGACTCTTAAGTTCATCAAGAATCCGCCCTCACACCTCACATCCTTGCCTCCATCAAAATGACACTAACAAATCAGATAAATCACTGGTTTTGATTTTTATATATCTTTTGTTATAAACTATTTTTTTACTTGGATAATAACTTAGCTGTTTTAGATTAACGAGTTGTCTTGCTTTCTTTCCTTCAAACAGGTGCTCGTATGCGTAATGTTCCTGTCCTTTTCAGTGACATGGATACCAACATGGCAGGAATGTATGGGAGAGTTCGCAAAGCTGCCAGTAGTATAGATCAATTTAGGTAAGAGTGTGCTAAAGGAATACACCTTGTAATTACTTGGAGTCCTTTTGCAGTTTTCTGTGACAGCTCGTGTTTTGAATTGCTTTTATCACAGTAAAAGTAAAGAATAATGAAGCTTATGTACTGAGTACAGTATAAATCACTAAATATTGACCTAGTTCACTTGTGCTTTCCAGTGATATAAATATCTTTGGGATGTTACAAGCTATAGTGAATTATTCAGACAGTGCTCTTGTATCCTGTAGGTTTCGATACAGGAGGATCTTTGAACTATATACAAAGAAAATAACCTTTTTCTTTACCAACTCCCACCTTTTTCACTTTCAGAGGTTTTGATTGGGTCTGGGATAAACACTGTGTGAGTATTAGTGCGGGAGTGTTATATATGCTTAGGGACTGTCAATTTCTTCGGTTTAGGCATCCTGATGAAGGCAGAAAGCAGGATTCTGGGTTCTGACCCAGTACAGCTGTTTACCGTAAAAGAAAGATAGCTGTTCAAGGAATTAGTAATCAAAAATCATTCTAGGCCCAATGAATGACTTACTTTGATCTGTTTTCTCAGCAGTTAGATTAATTATAAGTATTCACGACAAAGGTCTGCCTCAAAACTTCAGTCAAATACCAGTAGAAAACAAAATTAGGTAGTGCTTTTTAATCCTCAGATATCTTAGCAGGAAATCCTTTGCGTTTTCATGGTACACTAATTTAATTGTGAAGAATATTAGGATTTCCTTGATTGGAGCCTATTATACAAGGTGTTTTAATACTCAGCTTCATTTGGCAGTATCATAATCACTTCAGTCTCTGCATGTGTTTTTTTTTAAAGCCACGTTATTGAGCAACAGTGCACATCTAGTACAGTATACTTTACAGTGTTGGAGCAGTAAACTTTGAAAACCTATGTCCTTTTCATCTAATAAAATACCAGAATGGTGATCTGTTAGATTTTACAAATGAGAACAAGGTTTTTAGATGCTTCAGTCTTTTAAAAAAAGATTCACGAGAGCTCCTCAAGTAACAAAATGTGACAAATTTTTGAGTTTAAAATGCTGATACCGCTTCTTGAGTCTTAGCTCTGTTCACAAATTCTGGGCCTGGCATGTGACAAAAAAAGAGTGCATTTAGTGGTCTAAATTCTGAATTTTCTCATTCCATTGAGTGTCTTGAATACATGAAGTAAAATTCAAGTCAGAAACAGAGATGTGTGTATAACATTGGCTGTAATTTGAGTTTATGGTGAGCATACTGAGAGGAACGGGATTTTTTTTTGCTCAGTGCTAACTTGTACATGTTTTTTTTTTTTCCCTTACACTTGTACAGCATTCGGCTGGGAATCTTTCTAAGACGCTATCCCATAGCAAGAGTCTTTGTAATCATCTATATGGTGAGTTTTCTTCAAAGTAAGAATGTAGTACAGGATTTCTATAGCTTGTTCATACAGTACATCTGAAATTGAAATTTGATGTTTAAAAGCAAAAGGCTGTATAATTAACAACTCAATGTTAGTATTTTTTTTGAGTAGACTATTAAGTAGTACCGACAAAACAGCATTCTGGAGTCATGCTTGCCGGTTTTCAGTTTTTCCTATAAGTTCTTGGAATAGAATTCTAAAGACATTCATGTGACCACCATTTAAAAGGCTGTAAAAAATAGAGTGAGAATTAAAATACAAAACAGTGTTTTGACCTGTATACACTGAGTTCAGGAAAGTGACTTCTGTTGTAGGCGTTCTTAATATTTACCCATCCACTTTTTTTCAGTAACTAATAATCATGCTACTCCAGTAGCTGAAAAACTAGCAAGTAAAGTTGTTTCTACTACAATTCACCAAGTAATAGAAAGTTGATTATTAGGTGAGATTAGGTCAGTTGCAATTGATAAAAATGAAATTCCTTCTTTTTCCACTGGAGGGCAGATGTCTGTCAGTTGAAGTGAGCTGTGGTAAGGTATGTGTGCAATCTGTCCTGCTTGAAAATACTCATTAGTCAAGTCTTTGAAATGAAAGAAATTATGTTGCTTGAGAACACATAATGATTTCTCTGAACAGAGTTTCTGAGAACAACTGTCACTGTTTCAGGAAATAAAGCAAAGGCGCATAAATAAAGGAAATGACAGTTTTCCCCTGTGATGGTTTCTTCCAGCCTATTAAGTACTGTAAGGAACAGGGCTCTTTAATTCCTGACTTCTCTCTTTCTTCGTGACTTAGGCTTCCCAATATGTGAATAAAATGCTTTGTGCTAAAACACTGAAGAATTTTACTGCTGAAACTACTCAGTAATGGTTGCACAGGAGCCCTCTGTTGGGCAGTCAATGACAATTACCCTTTTTCACCTGGAACCTTGGCTTTGACTATTGTAATTTTAATGCGTAGGTCTTGTTTTTTCTTTTTTTTTCTTTTTTTTTTTTTTTTTTTCTTTTAAGGAAATTGGGCTTAGGTACTGTCAGTTATCTCCCTTGTTACACCCCTAGCAACTGTATTTGGTTACTAGAACAGGTTCCCCAGAGAACTCCGGCAAGCTTGGTGCCATGATTGCTTCAAGAAACATTAGGACATTGCTCTCAGACTTGTGGTCCGATTTTTGGGTGGTCCTAGGTGGAGCCAGGAGTTGGACTCTGTGATCCTTGTGGATCCTTCCTAACTTAGGATAATCTATGATTCTGTATAATTTCAACAACATTTGAATGAGAATTTACATTCCTATGATGTTCATAAAAATACCTTAAAACAGTGCCCTTAGTAAGTGGAAGAAAGAGAACTTAGCTGTTTTAACACTGTCTGGGATCAGTCAGTTGGCACAAGAGCTGTGGCTTACCACTCGCTCTGGGCTGATCACACAATGTGGTTTCTGGGCTAGGCTGGGTACTGGAGAGAACACCTGGAGTTACTGGGGCTTGGATGGAAAGAGAATCACAGAATCACAGAATCACAGAATTTCTAGGTTGGAAGAGACCTCAAGATCATCGAGTCCAACCTCTGACCTAACACTAACAGTCCCCACTAAACCATATCCCTAAGCTCTACATCTAAACGTCTTTTAAAGACCTCCAGGGATGGTGACTCCACCACTTCCCTGGGCAGCCCGTTCCAATGTCTAACAACCCTTTCGGTAAAGAAGTTCTTCCTAAGATCCAACCTAAAATTCCCCTGGCGCAACTTAAGCCCATTCCCCCTCGTCCTGTCACCAGGCACGTGGGAGAACAGACCAACCCCAGAGAAGGCAGAGGATATAGAGAAGTTGCCTGTATTGCTGTAGATTTCTTTTTGCTGTTTGTATAAAATCTTTAGCCTTGTGTGAATGGCGTCTTTGGAATCTGACTCAGCATTTCATTGTGCAAATAGGAATTATTTTTTTTAGAAGTAAAAATGATATGAAAAATACTTAAAATATTTGTACATAAATTGTTTATTTTAGTTCACATTGTTGCTGTAAATGATGATTGTATGTGCTGAAAAGTTAATGCTTTCTTCTCTTTTCCCAGGCATTGCTTCATCTGTGGGTAATGATTGTTCTACTTACCTATACCCCAGAAATGCATCACGACAGTCCCAGTGGCAGATAGACCGAGACAGGACCATATGCTGTGCTGTGTAATTTGGACTGGCAGTGTATTTAGAATAATCAGTCCAGAAATACTGGCAAACTTTTTCTCGCAGTGTTTAGGAAGAATGAAAACCATCCTGCCTGATTTATCTCTACTTGTTAAATACACGTATAATACTACGTAGCTTTTCTGATTTACCTAAAAAAGCATCGCTTTCCTGAAGAAATAAAGCTATTAAGTTAAGCTCAGTTTAGCTTTTACATTTTACATAAACCTTCTCATGGTTAGTGTAAAAGATAAAGTTTGCACCTACGGAGAAATGCAAGGATTGCTGAAGTTACAGATAAATAAACCGTTTTAGGTAGTGCTGGTATGGGCTATGGTCAGGTAAAAAGACTGTACTTAGCAATTTAAATAAACCTTTCTTTCTGGTTTCTTTCAGACTGCTTTTGCACTTCTGTTTTTAACTTTGTAAATAGTAGTCTTTTCTTTAAGGAAACTGTTAAACTGAAAAAATAACAATGGATTGGTGCAATATCTTTTTGTAAATAAGCTGAAAAATAAAATACTATACATTCTTCTTAGCTTTGTACTTCAGTGCAATAGATGTATCTTCCCTATCAGCTGAATAGTGGGGTTGCCTATTTAAATGCTGGTACTAGAGCTTTATTGGAGAGAGAGAAATGGAGGTTTCAAGAAGGAAGGTTCTAATCCTTCAGAAATAATGGTGTTTCCTTTTCCTCTTGAAATTTTTGTATTTTAACTGCATTTTCTTATATGCCTCTCATTACCATGTGTCTTAATCAGACCTTATAGTCACTGAAATATTTATTTTCTAAAACTTTAGGTACCTAATTAAAACTATTTCTGTGATTTTTGTATAATGTAAAAATAATTGTCTGAATACTTACCAAATGTACTAATAAACACATCTCATCAAATACATCTCGTCAAAGACTTAAGTAAAACCCATAAAATCAAACCAAATCTACTGGAATAGTTCTCTTGTTGGACTGGCATTTTTAATTACAAATTCTTGATACACTAGCACAATAACACAAGGTCACTTTCTTTCCTTAAGATTTTTTTTTGTGTAGTACTCAAAGCAGAGTTATGAAAAGATGACTAAAAATTTGTCACACCTACTCTAATGGATATAATTCAGTCTTCATGTGACTTGAACACACTAAGCTTTGGTCCTGTGCACAAAGTCTGTCATACTATCTCCTATGGAAATGTTACAGTGGAAAAATGACATGCTGCTCTGATTCAGATCTGGTAGAGAAAACTGAAATGTTTTGATGAATTAAATAATAAAAGAGCATTTTCAAAAAGCTGTTTCTGTACCCTCTGTGTTACTTGATGGGCTTTTCCAAGCTCCTGTTGTTAGTTCTGTTTCCAATTCTGATACTCAAACCATTCTTGAACCTTGTGGAGAGCTAAAAGCTATAGAAGGAGTTCAGGTATGGGCATCTGTAAAACCTTCTCTGTTTGTGGGTGTTTTTTTTTGTTGTTGTTTGTTTGTTTTTTCTCTCTAAAACATCCAAACCACCGAACCTTAGCCATTTGGGTACTCCAATATACTGTGACAATTTTTGGGAGAACATTTTTGGTAGTACAAACACCTTACCTTTGCTGGCATTACACCAACTGCAGAGCTATTCCTTATTCTCTCTTGCATTTTTTTTGCTATTTTTTGTTGGAGATCTTCTAATCCCCTGATACATTTTTTTTCCCCTCCCTCTACTGCAGTAGAATCAGCTTGTGTTCTTGGCCCATATTAGCACGTGTTGCTAAGATGATTCTTGATTCTGGTTTTTATTCCTTGTCCCAGAAATTCACATTTTATATATATATATTTGCCCTTTCAGTTGCCATCTTTGCTACCTATTAACTTTTATTTATTTATTTAGGTAGGTAGTTTTCCTATTTGTGAAAGAGGGGCACAGCTCTTTGAGGGGAGTACCTGTTTACGTTTTGATTTTTAAAAGTTACAATTTTATCACACTGTGAATGGGCATGTGTTCACCTTGTAAGAAATCTGGAAGCTGGCAGTTTATAGTTGGAAGTCCTTGCCAGACAAAGGGCTGTTCAGTGTGGGGGATTACATGGGGTAAGGAAAGAAATGTTCCTGTGCCACCATAGGATATACTTGTGTAAGTGACCACCTTTAAAGCTCTCTTTAAATTATGGAAACGTGTGAAAAGCCTTTATGATCATGTTAAACACTTTGGAGTTGCACAAGTAATACAAAGAACTACTCCTTAGTGCTTTTGTTTAAACAGTGGGTTCTTTCCCCCCATAATTCATGTTAATAAACTGCATATGCTGAGGTGCACGAGCACACAAGACCATATAATGGAGTCTGTCTGAATATAAACGTCAGATTTTAAGTCGAAGGGCGAGGTAGACTTCCTGCCTCGGATTAGTAGCTCTGGTCCCTGATGTCAGCTGTCCTGCGGCACCTCTAGGCCAGAGGTGCTGTAAGGACAGCAAGTCAGCCAGCAGCTCCTGACAGGGCAGGAGATTCCCTGAGGGAACAGATGGCCTTGGGGTGAGCAAGGAGCTGCCGCTGGCCTGCATCTTCACTGATAGGAGGATGTTCCTAGCACCAAGTCTGTTATTTAGGGCTATCATACTACGGAGCAGTTAACCTACCCTGACTTCATAGACTGGCATAGCAAATTTTATTTATTTTTTTAATATTTTACAGATGCTGGTCCTGTCTTCACACCAGAAAAGAAATGGCCATAGTAATGCACAGAAAATAGGAATCTCTTCCAGCAGCAGCATCTCACTTTATTGAGGGCATGATAGACCATTGTGTGGCTGAAGAAAAGTCCTTCCTTCCTTTCTTCCTTCCTTCCTTGACTGAAACTGCTCCAGGTACCAAGTGTATGTCTTTCAAGAAGAAAGATTTTGAAAGAATCAAAAACAAACAAAAAATGTTGAAGAAAGGGCTGAGAGAGAGTACCTTTATTTTACTTTTTCCCCTTCCATCTGGGCTGTTTGCATGTTACGGTCTGGAGTAGATGGCACATCACTCTGGCCTTTCTAGGGGGAAGCTTCCCCCTCCTGGCAAGACCTGGTGGCCTCAGGGGGCAGCTGACAGACCACAAGCATGAGTGGCATGGGTAGCAAGAGTGAGAGTGCTCTTTTCCTGATGTTTTACAGACTAGAAAGGGCCTGTTTCTGTCAAAGGCCAGCTACCTCAGTACACATTCAATTAGACACATGCTCTCACCAGGCTTCCATTTCTGCAAAAGAGGGCTTTGGGTGAGCACTCACGTGTCATGGCATGACTACAAAGTTCTTTGCCAACTTGGTTTGCTGATATTCAACCTCTGGGCTTCAGCTGCTGTATCAGGTCAGTCAGCCACGTGTATACCAAGGCCCTGCACAAAGGAAGGGACCTCACTGCTTGATTGCTGGTAACAAGGGAGGAGTGAGACTTGTACAGTCATTAACCTATTTATTCCTGATTAGTAATAAAAGACATTACCTCAGATACAGCTTTTCTTTGCCTCTGTCCTTCTTTGCTGATCAGTATTTCTGCTATGCTGCTGGGTATTTAGCCATAAAACTGCAAGGCAATTTTTATGAATAACTGTTTGCAAATACTAATAATTCATTAGAATTTTGGTGGCTGTCCTCTGTACTGCACTATGTATTGAATTTAGAAATCCTTGAATTGGAAGCAGGCAAAGAGATGCTACCAAACCAGAAATTAGAAGATGAATAGTAGCTCACACAATTATCTGCATTACGGTAGCAAGCATCCATGTGCGTGCACTCATATAGCTCATCCTCTTCGATGTCACTTCCTTTCCATGTTCACTCATGAATTCAGTCTGTACCTTATGGGGACCTGGTACTGGGTTATTGACAGGACCAGACCCCACCATTGACTTCCACAAGCAGTGAGGATGATCTTCTGAGCACTTCCTACCTAAAGAGGCTTCCTGACAGCATTGCTTGAATGCAATGCTTCTGCGTCAAGGAGCAAGTGCAAGCAACTCTGTGGGGAATGCATCCAGTGCTTCAGGCAGCTCAGGGAACATGGGAAATCCTGGACTGTTGAATAGATCCAAGGTGTAAGTGAAGCAAAGTGAGGAAAAAACTTGGGCTGGGAGCACAAAGACACTTCCTCAAATTGGAGAGGGAGAAAAGAAGCTGCTAATTTAGAATTAATGAACTCAGCTAATGATGTGGTTAGAATTCTGTCAGGTCAAATCTCATGTAAGAGACTTCTTGTGGGAAAAGAAAAGATAATAGAGAAGGAATGACCTTGTTGTGATGTGAATTAGACTCCTCTAATCAAGGAATCAGAACCTTGGATGGGCTTTCATCTAAAATTGACTCTTCCTCTTACTTACGCTAGAATTTCTCTCTTTTCAGACAGATGTTGCATATGCAGATTTTTTTTTTTTTTTAATTTTATTTGCAGGTTCAGATCAAATCAGGCAAACTGTAGTTTGGGCCCACAAGTGTTCAAGAGAAGGTGCAGGAGGACACAAGCAAGCAGGAATCTGAACTCTGCAGCAACAAGTGGGTGGGCTGTGGGCGCCCTGCCCAGCCATGAGGGTGTGCCTGAGGAGGGGCTGTGGCAAGAAAACGATGTTCTCCTCTGCTATGGCTACCTCAGCTGTAACTAGTCAACTGCAGCAAAATATCTGATGTGATATAGGAAGGACTGGGGTTTGGAGGACTGCGAGAGATTCAATTTTGGTACTGTGGTTTTTTATTATTATTATTATTATTATTATTATTATTATTATTATTTTCATGAAGAAAAGGAATCTGTTTTGGCACACTTGCCAAAGAGGAACATGAACAAAGAGAGCACCTTCTCCAGTTTTATGCTAACATATTGACATGTTTTCTCAAAAGTTTATAGAGAAGGTATAACCTCAATACTAGTGTCTCACAGCAACCTGGAACAAAGATTATTATTTGTATGCAAATTCAAGCCATAATTAAATCCTGAATGGTTCTATTAAAAAAAAAATAGGAAGCTTGTTGAAAGCATTTGTGTTGATCTCTTCAGTGGCAAGAAAGCATAACAATTCCCAATTAGTGTTTAATTTGTAATTAGAAAACAAACTCTGCCGGGGAAGGGCCGGGAAGCACCAGTTCCCTGCCAAAAGCCGGGAAGAGCTCTATCAGATGCACAGGAGATGTGGAGATGGCTGGTACTGCCCCCAAGCCCCTTCCTGCTGTCACTGTTGGGATGTAGGAGCGGTGCCTAGAGGGAGGGAGGGTCCAGGGGCTGAGCACCCCCAGGGCCAGGCACCGCTCGGGGCTGTTTGCAGGCACGCTTCAACCAGCCAAAAGTCCTGCAAAGGCCGGGAAGGGAAATAAAGGTTGTCTGAGGACTGGGGGCCTTGCTTGGCAGCAAGAACAGACATTTCCATAGGCATAACATGGAGCGGTGTGATCACCTGTATCAGTTATACATGACTATTTATCATTAATCCACGGTTATTGAAAGCGTTGGTTTGAACTTCCTGCATCTGCTGTTTCCCAGGGGTTCACGCAGAGATAATTATGCAACAGGTTTAATAAAAGCAAGCCGGGCAGCTGCTGCTTTGTCTGGGGATGTGTGAGCACAGGCTGTAAACCACCAGCGACAAGGCCGACCCTGCTTGGCCACCTTCACCACCATGGAGGCGGTGGGACGGAGGCTGCACCCACCCAACCATGGTGTGTGTCTGCTCCTGCACTTGAAAGATGTGTGGGGAGGAGGCTGAAATGAGCTTGTCTGGGACACAGGGGGAGTTTCTGGGAAGGTCAGGACCACATCTTAACCATGGGATTTTCCAGCATGTGTTAGTGTCTTTTATTTGGTTTCCTCTTAGGTGAACCTCCTGCCTTCCACTTGAAGGCAGCTGGTGCTCTCTCTGGCTTCTGGAGTAGCAGATGAAATATGTGCCTTTCAGTCTTACCTGCTTCGTCTTGTTTTGTTCACAAATATTACCTTGTCTTTACTCCCAGGACCTACTCCTATATGACACTAAGGCCCAGGGATGTTAGAGATGAGCCAACACAGAGGTTTCTTCATTTTTCATTAATAATAGGTTCAGGTCAGCAGCAATATAAAGTTATCAGTTTCCATGTATTTTTTTTTTTATTTTATTTTATTTTTATTTTTTCCCTTGGACTCTTCCAAGCGTAACTGAAAAATGTGTTTACAATATCCTCATCTACCTGTGGAAGTTATGCCTCAGTTCTTCTTGGTCCCAGAACAAGACACCCATTAGCAATACACATACATCAGCCCAGCCTTGCCAAGAGGACCTGCCACCCATCCCCATGTATGCGGAGATGTTTAAACCCCAGTTAATTCACAGTGATGCTCTCCTCCACACCTTGTGTGGCTGTCCCACAGGAAAGTTGCACTTTGCTTAGCACTTCAGCTACTTTGTCATCTTTTGAATGTCTGAGTAGGAAAAGTTGAATTATTTTGAGATTTTGACCATGTTTTATGTCTAAGTTGATCTATTCCCTTCTGTAAGGACTTGTGTTTTTGAAAAAAAAAAAAAAATCTCAGTGCTTGACTGTGAAAAAGTTATGGCGGGTGTTGCTTCAATTTCAGCAAGCAATGCCATGGTATTAAAAAAGAAATCTGGTGTAATGTAATTTAGTCTGAACTGAAGTATGTTGGGGAGCAGTAACAGGGACCCACATTCTCCCAAAGAAGCTACCTGAAGCTCTGGAGATGAAGACAGAGCAGGCACAAGCCTTGCAATGGTGACCTGGTGTTGTGGAGAGGGAGGAGGAGGAGCCCATCCCTCAGGGCTGCAGGGCTCGTCTTTCCCAGCAAATTAGGATCAGCCAGGTCTGGCTTTTAGCAGTAGCGTGCCTGCCTAAATTGCTGGTAGGTAAATTATATTTTTCTGTCTAGAATGAGGTAAATGCACATTTTATCTAGCTAATTAATCTGAGGGACAGAGCTAACATGATTACAGTGTTCTTCTTTCCCTCACTCCTGTCAATATGGCCATGTGGCATTTGTATATCTGAGCCTTTATTAAACTGCTTTATTTGCAAGCAATCAAACTAGGAATATTATAAGGACACGGATGATTTTGTTCGGCCTGTCACCTTTATACAAGGCTAGCAAGCAAGGAAATGGCAGTGGCTTTTATTGTCTTCCTATCTCTGTAAACTCCCCTTTATTTAAAATAAATAAATAAAAAATAAAGCTCTTAAATAAGCAGAGAGGAACAGGCTTGGAAAATTCTGTGGACTCCAAGGTGCTTCTCTGTTTTTCCTCTGCAGGAACAAACACCACCAGTTCCCCCTTTCCCACACACTGAACCTTTTTATTAACATGTCAGGAAACATGACTCAATCTGCAGCTTTGTCAAGACACAGACAGGAAATTTAGGTGCTTGCATTACCAACTGCCACTGTTTTGTTAATTTTTTCCACTTAGATCTTGATAGTTCAGTGCCTTAGCACAGGCTGTTTCTTTGAATATAGTGACTAATAAGACAGTCAAAGTTGCCTTGGCATTAAAGCTTCTTTGGGAGGATAATGAATTATCAATGCATGTTTTAGAGGGATAAGGAGAAAGAGGTTGGAGACTGTCCCACCTGAAACTTCTTGCTCTGCTTCCTAAGGCTCAGGCCCAAACACTGACCCCCAGAGCCTGGCAGCCCTGAACAGAATGCACCACCACAGCAAGCCCTGAGAAACAGCAACAGCCAGGAGACTAGAAAAAAATGGGCTTGATTCACGTTTTATGGTTTCTGGGCTTGCTCAGCACATTTTTTATTTTTTTGCACAGGTTTAAATAACAGCTGAAATTGCTATTTAGTGCAGGGCCAGAGATTGCTTGGAAATCACCATTCTGGCTGCTCACAGCACCCATCCCAGAGCATCAAGCTCCTGAGGTTTCACCACCATCTTAATTACAGACATGGTCCCTTTTACCACCCCTCGCTCCAAATCCTCTGAGCGTGAGTTACAATCCTGTAATGAGGGGCACAGGCTGGGCTCCCAGAGCTACAGCAGGCAGCTGGGACTACTGCAGCCTTGTGGCCCCCAGCTTTTGGCCAGGGTAAGTTTTGGGGAGCAGCAGCCGACACACAGGTCCCTCCTCCTCCCATCTCCTCAGCCACATTGAGCATGAACCCTGATTTCTGACTGTGGCCCCAGCTGGGTCTGGAACTGCTGCTTAACCCAAGGGACAGGCCTCCCACTCAGCTTCAGTGTTAAGTGTCCACAGTGAGGTAAATTAATTCTGTATTTCAATATCAGTAGGATGGAAGGAATATAATGGTGTTAGAGAGGGCTGGCTGCCTTCCCAGGGAAAGCAGTGTGACTTAGCCCAGAGCTGGCTGGAGAACTAAGAGGTTATCTCAAGTTCTCATAGAGGGTGCAGCTTGTAAATAAAATAATAAACTAAACTACACTAAAAATAAAATAATAAAAATAAAATAAAATAAAATAAAATAAATCATCACCTATGCCACACCTTCACAGAGCCTCTTTAAGCCAGTCTCATCCACAAACAAACACCTTGGTCATGCAGCTGTATGTTGCTGAGAGCACGAGCAGACCCACTGCAGGTCTCCCACACCATCCCAAGGGCAGGTCTATGGAGAAGCAGTTTCATAAAGCTGTTAAAACTAGTATGCTTTTATTTACCAGTGCCACATGCTAACAAGTCACAATAACATAGCTGCTCCTATGTGATTCTTGCACAGCATACATACCTACGCACACCTGCAGGCTGGGTAAAGGACTGTGGCCAGCACCAGTGCCCCGTTGTGCTCATCCCCCAGCGAGGGTGTGCTGAGGAAGTGGCCAAACACCTCCCAGCATCAATGTGGCTTGGAGGTGACAGCAGGACAGAGGTCAGCAGTGGTTACAGCCCTGCGGCCACCTGACGTCCTGTGCACGGCCAGGGGATGGTGTCCTGGTGTCTGTCACAGCTCCTGGGGCTCGCTGGATGTCTGCGATTGTAAGTCTGGGGTTCACAGGAAGGATTACTCCTGGGCTGCTCAGACCCCATCCTACATTATCCATGGGCTGTGTTGGCACCAGGGCAGCTGGGGCTTCCTCAGTCAGCCCTGTGGCACTGTGGCCAAGCAGAACGCTTGTCCTTTGCTTCTTCAACCCCAGCCCTGGGGTACGGCCTCCTAAAATGAAATTATGTCTGAATGCCACATGGAAAGAAGCAACAGCTTATTTCTGAAATGTCAATGCCTTTTCATTAAAACTATTCCCCTGGAGGGCAGGAAACCCTGGTACAGTAAAAATACCATTTTACAGGAGAAAGCAGCACTGACCCTACCAGAAATTATTTCCTCTAGTCATCCAGCCTCCAGTCATTGTCCAGACAGAATTCCGCAGGAAAGGTAAACTCAGAAGAAAAGTCTGATCATCTTCCAAAAAACCAGCAGCAATAATCAACTTAATAACAGAAGAAATAACTTAGGGCACAGGAGAGGATGGAAATGTGTGCCGAAGGTCCTTAGGATCCTGTTTTTTTCAGTCTGGATCCATGACCTAAATTTAGTAGTTTAGAAGTTCCAGTGGTGTCCAGCCAACTCCACATGTGATGGATTGCAATATTGTGCCATGTGCATCCGCTTGAAGGGCTAGCAGATCTGCAGCGCTTAGGAAGCAATGAGGCCTGAGCAATGGGTTTTGAGGTTGAGGAATGTGCTGGAGGCCAGAGTCCATCAATATAGCCTGGACTTGGAAAGGCTGAGTTTATCTCTGGCTAACAGCATCATCTCTCACCTTTGCATTTAAAGACATGGACCATCTCTTAAAACGGTTCAACAGACTTTATTTCAATTTTATTTCCTCATGGTGCTGAAAGCCAATATGTCCTACCTTTCAATATTTTAATCATGTCCTTTACCTGAAAAAGGAATTATGTTCTGTATCACAGAACCTGAGATTTAACAGGACAAATGAGGCAGAGAATGGACATGACTTTCTATGTTTTTAATAGGCACCTTGATGCAAAATTTCCTAGTAAAAAGAATTTTGTTTCCCCGAATGCTTGATTAGCATGAGATTACTAAGCACTTACAAAGAGATCAGACTTTCTCTTGTGCTCTCTGAAGGGTGCATTGGTGGCAGCTGGTGTTCTGGAGCACTGCTTTCCTGAGAGTCTGAGTTTTAATATCCTTCTGAAGGACTGTTGAGCACATGTTACTGCTGATTGCTACTATCTATTCTGGTTTCAAATTAATTCTAAAGTGCTCCATTTAATACTGGCAGGTGCTTTGTACTGAATAGGCATGGCTTGCCCAAGCCAGTTTGGGGACTTACATAATTTTTTTAAAAAGCTGCTTCTCCAAGGCACATTCAATAGCCTCATCTGACCCTGAACCTCTAATCCTTTAGCCCAGCCATCCCACTGCTTAACATGAATCCTGCCTCTCCAAACTAGCCCGCTGCATCCAGGTCCCTGCCTCCCCCTCATGTCCTCACCCAGAAACACAGCCACCCTGGCCATGGGCAGACACAGGGATGTCCTTCAAGGCATAACACAGAGGTAAGTTGTGGAACTGCTTTCCTCAGGACGTTAGGGATGCAGAAAGTTTATATGTGCTCAAACTTTGATTAGACTCCTTAGAAGAAAAAACTACCAAGGGCTCTTAAACCAAAACGTACCATTTCTGGTGCAGAAAGCCTGTGAGCTGCTGAGGCAGCATCACCATGTGGTTATGTACACCTCCGAGGTCTTGCATGCCTCCAAGAGTGCCTGGTTTGGGCTACTGCCTGGGGCTTTTTTCCTCTTGGGCGAGCACAATGGTTGACCTAATTCGGCCCTCTCATACAACACAGATGCCAGTACAAGCCCTGGAAGCTGTGCATTACCTGCTGTCTGTGCACAAGGTAGCGGCTGGCCTGTGTAACATGGGGCAGAGCAGGCTGCAGACCTCCAGGGTCCTGGTCAGCCACCTTCACCATGGGCATCTGTGACAGCTGGCAATGGGATATCCACTGCTGCTGCAGAGCTGGAGGTGGTAACAAAAAGCTTTCTGCTGCCTGTGCACATTTTCATCTAAATACATGTAATGGAAAGGAGTTATTCAGTTGATAACAACCATTCACCCTCTTTGAAGATCAACTTTATGACAATTACAATGAGAGAGAAAGAGAGTAGCCCTTTTATGAGAGCAGGTCTGCACTGTCAGGCATTCCCTTGATGCTGAGCTCCAACAGTGGCTCTGAACAAGGCTTGCATACATGTGGCCACGTGTATGCAATCCTCTAGCCATGGTCTGCTACAAAATATGCCACCCACATGCTCATGTGGACTCGATGACTCATGGCAGTCCCCTTCCAGTCTCAAGCTGTGCCTGTGGAGAAACCATCTTCCACCCTACTCTCTGTGGGAGCAAGAGGCGGGCTGTGACTGCAGCCTTTCTGGGCCGAGTGAGCACTGCGCTTCCACCTGCTGGTGGGTGAAGAAGCTGGCAGCGGCATATTGCAGTTGGATGAGGCTCATGGTGCCAAAAACTGTTGGCAGATTGTGTCTGGAGCTCTCTGTGTGAATGCTGGGCTCGCAGCAGGGAGTCTGCACCCAGGGCTTGGTGGAAGAGGCACGTGTTCCTCAGGGAGCTTCTGGTCTTGCTGGGGCTGATGTAGAAACACAGAAAAGTTAAAAGGACACTCTCTTTCACAAAATTCCAGCTGCCTCGGTTGAGAGTCTGTATAACAGAGAGGCCTCCAGGCCTTGGAACATTTTGGAGCCAATGACGTGGGCAGCTTCCCTCTGTGAGCTATTCCTCTCTTCTGTGTTGTGCCTGAAGTGGGGAAAATGCAAGCCCTTGAGTTCAGGCCCAACCCAGAAAGTCTTCGCTGTTGTGATGTCTAACCCGACCGGCTGCAGGTGGAACAGGCCCTGTAGATGCACAAAGCCAGATGGCTCTGGGAATGAAAGCGGTGGCAGGGTACGGGCAAAGGTTACGGCTGCACTGTCAGGGGACCATAACACTAATGCACGGCTTTATACAGCTGCGGATCCACTTTTGACCTTCAGAAACAAGAACTGGAATGCTAAACTGAGGAAGAATGCTCACTGCCATAAGCACGAGCTCATTAGTAGCTTACTGATAATGGCTTGGCCATGAACAGGGCTGAGGGCAGTGACACCGGCCGGCACAGCTCTAAAGGGACCTGAGTGATTGGCAGCTCAGCTGAAGCACTGCAGTTCCCCACACAAACCAACACTCTGCCACACGGCAGGTCCCTCTCCGAATTAACACAGCTGCTGAGGGGACCAAAAAGATGGGCCTCGATGTGCCCGTGTTGTAGACGAGCTCAGCCACTCCTTGGAAATGGCACTGCAGTGAATATGCAGGCAGTCCCAGGTTGGTCTGGGATCTGCACACAAACGGTTGTGACTGCGAATTAACCCTTCCATGGGTATTTAAAATTATTTTAAGCAGCTGTTCACTTCGTAGCTGCTGGAGAGCAGATAGGAAAAGCACCCTAATAAAATTCCACTTCTGCAGCATGTCTAAGATAAGAGCCGAGAGGCTCACTGCCCATGCTGTTGGGGAAAATACATAAATCAAAGCTAATTTGCTAGTTTGTGGTGCCTAGCTAAAGTGCACAGCTTCAGTATTATTATTACTGAGCAGTGCAGGTTCCTGCTCATCTCTTCTGATCTGGAGGCTTCTCTTCGCACCAGGCCTAGCAAGTCCTGGCCACAGTGTCCCGAAATGGAGGCACCCAGAAGCAAGGCTGATTTTGAAAAACATGTGCTTCAAGCCATGGTATCCTCTCTGCAGCAGGTTCCCTGCCTGTCAGAAAGGAATGTGGTCACTGCAGGCCAACCATGTGGTGAATCCCTGCTGCTGTAACATATGAATAGCTACGCAAAATAGCTTAAATTTCAGGTTGTGCTGTTGGGAGGAGCTGAGGACAGCACTGAGCATTTCTCTGCCATGTCCCATGGCTTTGCCAAGATACACAATGTCCTGCTGTCCACAGCACCAGCGAGTGCAAACCACAGGACATTTCCCCCAGCAGAAGGAATCCCAGCCCTTTTCTAACAAGCCCTCTGCCCAAGGCCCCCTTTCCTGCCTGATCCTGCAAAAGCTTCCTGCCTGCTCTCGCTGAGACTGCAGAAATGAGCTCAATTACAGTATTTTAGGTGTTGTCACTGGCTGCTTCAGTACCAAAAGTACCCGGCAGCCTGCAGTGTGCACAGCTTGTCTTTCTGAACCTTTTAATAAAGTCAGAGGCAGTCGCATTGCTCATATCTGGATGCGGATGTAAAAAAGGGATGTGAACTTTAAGGATCTCTTGAATCCCCTAGACTTGCTAATACTCTTTGGATAATTTTAGAATACCATCATCAACATAATCACACCAACAGCTGATAGCCCTACTAATATGGACTTTACCTTACCCTTTACCTTACGTATGATTTCATCTCAGGTACAACATTTACCCACTGTGGCAGGAAGGAGTTTATTCAGACGTTTTTATAATATCTAAAGTCAGATTACCTTTACCAGTTCTTTCTTTAATGTAGAGCTGCAATGTTCAGATCTTTTCCCTTGGAGGCTTTTGACGTCTCCAGAGTTTGTATCTGCATTCTTGGTTGTGTTTTCTGGGTGCACAGACATAGATTAGACATATGCAGCTAGGCATAGACTGAGGTGGAGAAGAATGACTTTCTCCTGCTCAGTCCTTGGAGCAGCCTATTCCCTGCCCTTTGCTTAGAGTGACACCAGTTATTAGTTTCCAGCCGACAGTGTTTGCTACCCAGGATTTTCTGTTAGCTCTCACCCCTGGGACTGTCTAGATTTTTTTTAGTGTCATAAGTCATTTCTTTTGAGAACCCTAAAGAACAGGCTGTGCTCACATTTCCATGGAAGTGCTAAGTCCAGCTTGATGGCTATCAACCTCTTTTTGAGAATCTCTTGAATTTCCCTTTTCTCACTCATATTCCCCATGTTCCTTAGGCAGGTTTTGAACCCATCTGGCTGCAGCCTACACATATGCCAAATTCTTCTGGGATCAATGTTAAAATGTACTTACTTCAACAGATAAGATGTCAAGATATTGACTGGGTCTTTAGTCGATGTTACTGTTAGATTCTGTACACCTCATTAACCTACTCAATCAGAGCGCTCTAGTTCCAGTGGGAAATGTTGCTGTAATTAAGATCCAAAGGATCTTAAAAAAAGGAGTAGGAACAAAATAAATTGAAGTGGAGCTGCTCTCAGCTCCTGTAAAACAGCAGCACCTATGTTTGATTTTCCTGTCAAGCCAGAAGAGTGGTGCTGCACACACATCATTGATCACTTGGAAGCAAGTTATGGAGCCAGACCCAGAGCTGTTGAGACAAGAAGTGCTGACTTTGGGGTGAAATACAGTGTGCAGCAGCTGAGCTCTTGAAGTGTTGCCTCACAGATTGACTTTCTAGTGAAGCACTGGGTTTTCCTTCATTTTCTAAGCTGACTTGCTACAATCTGCCCAGTGACCAGATGCTGCATGTGAACAGCTCGAAGGACACACAGAGGTTTAGCAGTGTCTCCTGAGAGTGGATGAGTGCCTTGGCTCACATTCACCCTCTCATCATGGCTGGCGTTGTGGCATCACCAGCACCACAGAGGGCCTGTGCCCACACCACAGCTGTGCCAGCATGTGCTGTGGTGCTGCCTTCCCCATGAACTCATCCTTACAAAGTGATATGCTAACTGAACAACCGGTGTCCCATTGCTCTGACCTGAATATAGGTTAGATATTTGAATATAAAAATCAGAAGAGGGGAAACAGGAGGGAAAAAGCTTCCCCATAAGCATGAGATGTTCAGCTTTAAAGAGCAGAAATTAAGATCTGGCCTGACAGAGCTGGCATGAGGGTGACACCTTGGCAGGGATGTCACAGAGCCTGTAGCACTGGCCTGTAACCGATAATCTCCTGATACTATTACAGGCACTGCCATTATGGCTGTCAACTTTAATTAAGCACACTCCCATTTGCTCTGTCCTTCTAATGTTGCTCCAGGGCTACTGCTAATTCAGCGTGCAGCCAAGTTTCATCAGAAGGGTGGTGGTGGGTTGTTTTTTTTTGTTGTTGTTTGTTTGTTTGTTTGTTTGTTTTTGCATTGTTGAAATTGGGCTTGATTCAGCCAGTGGAGGCAAGGTTAGCTCATCTTTGCCCCTGTGCAGAGAGGCCGTGGACCGAGGTCACCCAGCTCTGGGGTGAGTCTTCCACCTTCTGCCTTACCCCAGATGCCCAACCATGGTCCCTGCTGCCCCTGGGGTTCCCGGCTCTGTGGGTCTCGTCTGCAGACCCTTCCCCTCCTCCAGGCAGAGGGGAACCCCAGGAAGGGTTGTTGGGGTGTCCCCCCCAGCAGCTGAGCTGTCCCGGCAGGGCATGGCCACCACTTCAGCAGAAGTCTTCACTGGTTGGCATCTTTCAGCCTCTGCCTTCATTTGATTCTGCAAATATGAATTAAGCATTAGGACATCGCTGTTCTGCAAGGACACCAAGCAAGGATACAGCCCACTGTTTTATTCATTATGAAGAATTGAATCTTATTACATTTAAAAAATCAAATATTAAACTGCATTATATGGAAATGTAGGGGATATATGCCTGTGTATCGACATATCCATTTATTCACAGGTTCGGTAGGGTGTTAGATATAGGTACAAATAAGGGGAAATTAAGTTACTTGCCCAGCCTCATACTGCAAATTGGTGGCTGAGTCAGGAGAAGAGCTGAGGAGATGCTATTCTCTGTTGGCTACATGGGGAAGCTGAGAGCCCCCATCCAAGGGTCATTTTATGTTTCTAAGTTATAAGTGGCTTTCCTGAAATCGTTCTTTTCTAGTGCTTTGAAAATGCTCTCATCAGCTGCTGAGAAAGATCTGTTATGGCCCCTTTTTCCTTCTTCCACACAGTTCTTTTTAAAGCCATTGGACAACTTCTCCTGTCCTTCCTAATGTGTTAGCGTAACTGGCCTTACTTAAGCAGAGCTCGGCTGCTCGAGTGGGCTCCTGGCCCCTGCCAGCAGAACAAGCACAGCTGGAAAATGGCTGGGGAGCTGGTAGGAGAGCTGGGCGCAGGGTCCGGCCCCTCCACCCCGAAACCCCCCCCCGGCTGACCTTCCTCTCCCTGCAAGGGGCTAACTCATGCTCCTACAGGCCTGCTGCCCCAGCACGAGGTACAAGCCTGGGACACTTTGCACAGATGTGCCAGGCTGCCCTGTGAGGCAGAATCGTGTTCTGTGCACACCTAATCCAGGCTCTTGGAATGGGTGAACCAAGTATTATCTGCTCCTCCAAAGCAACAAGGAGTCAGGCAGACAGCACATCTTAAAAATCTAGATTCCCAAATCCCAAAGGTTGGCCACTGCCCTTCCCCTTCCAGAAAAACTGTTCCATCTCTGACTGTATCCACAATTACACAAAGAAATTTGCCCTTAACACTGGCCTGGAAAACCTACTTTCTGGAGCAGCATGCTCTGATTTGAAGATTGCTGCCCATTAGTGCTATATCATCCATTGGGTAACTTCCTAAAGAGCAACCCTGGCAGAGATCTCACCTCACCTGGACACTCAAGTGCGTATTTGTGGAAGGTACCCAGAAGGCAGATGAAGGTCATTGCTGTCCACAGCACTTAATTACACAGAAATGGCTGTAGCAGCTGTAAACACTAAGTCCATTAGAGGGATAATGGCTTCAACAAGGTTTCACACATCTGTGAAGGGGAATGGCAGGGAGAACATGGGACTTTATAAAAAAGCATTAGCTGGACTAGAAAGACTGCTTAAATGGCATATTGACAAATTCTTCTTGTCCCTTTTGGTTTTCTGATCATTCTGCCTGTGGGAGCTGAGCAACATTCTTCAGGGAAAACACCTTGCTGAAAAATGTATATCCAGACACGCTGAAGCTCGTAACAAAAGGTAAGGTGTGTAAAGGCCCCACCTTTACATGTTGAAATTGGCATTTTAATCGTCTGCCCTGGGGCAGCAGAGAGTGGTTGATGTGGGGTTTATCCTCCAAAGGACAGTGAAGTTGCAACCCAGTCGTCCGAGGTTTCCTTTCTTTAGCCCACATTGTTTTAATGCCATTCCCATTTGGCCAGTAGAATGGCTAAAAACTGGTGGGTCTGAATGCATGAATAGGGCCAGTGGGGTCCAAGTTTGGATGGAAACCTCTCCCAGTTTCCCCAGCTGTGGGATGGGGACTGGTGTATAAGGTTTGCCTTTCACAGGTGCCCAGTTGTTTGACATTGTGTGCAGTGCTGTGATAAAGACCTAACCACTACTTTATTTCACCACTGATGTGAGAGAAGTTGTTTGATTTCAGAAGGTACCAATGGGACAAATAGGCATTTCAAACTGTAGAAAAGTTAGAAAAGACAATTTCAGAATAATATTTTTAAAATATGACCTGAATCTCTCATAGATACATCACGTATAGCGAGTCATTCTGTGTTGCTCAAGAAAATATTGTATCCTGCAGTGCGGGGATCAGCACCCTGAGATAATCTTGCAGATTAAGGAGTGACTTGGTTTTTAGTTCTGCATTTGTAATCGTGACATTGAAGCTTGAGTGAAGTATCCAGGCAACAAGCCAGTCTTCATGGTTAGCAGTATAATACCTGGCTAAACAAATATTTCATGCACAGACCTAATGAGGCTGGTGCTAGGGAAAAGGAACATTAAAAAATTAATTAGGATATGCTTTTTGAAAGGCATTATTCCTTATTGCTGCTCATGTATCACCTGCGACACACAGCATGGCTCGGGAAAGGCTGCAGCCAGATATAGTTACAGAACATCTGCTGAAGAACAAAGTGTGAGTGTCCTCTGCAGGGCGATCCCGCTGTGCCGATGGGAGGTTTGGTGCAGAAGCAATTGCCCTGGCTCCGCACACACAGCAAACCTTGCAGAAGAGCATGGAGGTCAATGCAGCGTGCCCCAGGAGCTGATGGCAGCTCTGATCATCCACACTTCTTAGAGTCAAATAAATTTAATCATGGGTAGCCCTATTTCAGCCCCTCCTCTGAAAGGCACAAGGAGAAATGTAATTTATCTCGCAGAGCATAGTTTGAGTGCTGGCACACCTCCACTGATGGGCAGGAATGGCACCTACCCCTCATGGGAGACAGGAGGCATGAATGTTCCTGGGGAATGGTTTGTGTAAAGTGTTTAGCAGACCTTCCTCTCTGCCTGCTTGTCACCTGGCAAGGAGCTTCCCAGCCATGACCTGCACTCAGTCAAAAAAAACCATATTGCAACTGCTGCTGTAATAGGCTTGCCTGTAGTAGGTAATGTTTGATTAGACATGGGTCAGGACATGTGCATCAAACTGTAGTTACAGCTTTGCCCTAGTTTCCCAAAATCATTTTGTGTGTTTGCTTGACTGTAAGTATACAGTAACTATTCAATTTGAAAGGCTTGTTGGGCAAATATGCCCTGTACAAACTGCAAAAGGTGTTTTAATTCAAGTGACTTTGGTTTTGAAAACTAATAAAGTTCCTATGTATCTTTGCACTCCCCCAATTAATTTCACAGATGCTCATAAAGTCAAAGATTTAATTAGATGGTCCTTTTAGTTGGTTGATATTTACTGAATATGCGATGAAAAAAAAAAAATAATGAAAGTAGATGTAGACTGAAAAGACCTTGTTCCAAGTATCTTATTAGAAACAAAACAAAAAGCAAAGCTACTAGGCTTTCATTACTGGTGCATGAAGTTATAATAACACTGCACCTGAGCCATGGGGTCTCAAAGCTCTTAATGTTTAAACTTGGCAGCCATGAGAGTGAACGCGATGCAAGTTTCAGAAGCTGTTTCTACAATTGTTTGGGTGATTTTTTGTGAACAAGGACTTTTGGTACAGTTATCACGTGTGCTTCAGAAAGGTTGCTCACATGCCTGCCTAACTCCCTGGAATGACTGCTTCTACCCCCTGAGACATGCAAGCATCCTGCTTCGTGATCAGAGGTGTGGGGTGTCATGCAAGAAATATTCCATGCAGGTTTCCTCATGAGAAGTGTTTATAGTTTTGGCTGAAGAACTTTAAAGAAGGGAGATTTCTCCTGGATCTTTAAGTGTGAAAGCTAAGGATGGGGGTTAGAAACCACCATAAAGTCTGAATTTTGTGACTCCCTACCATATGGCTTCAAAACCCTGGTGTGAAGCTTGGACCTGGAGAGTGCCCAGAGCCGAGACCTGCCTCTCACCAGGGGAACTGCTGGCATGCCTCTGCCCACAAACCACCGCAGCTGCCACAGGACCCAGGTGACAGAGACACACTCAGGAGCCCCAAGCAGCCACCAGGCTGTGGGACCTGAGGGAGAGCAGGCTTGTTATACTCACCTGCTCTTATGGTAGGCAAGCCAAAAGGTACCGAAGCATTACAAGCCGTGTGAGAAGGTGAGATCCGTGATCATTATCAGGGACAAGGTTACCAGAGGGTGGTGTGAAACAGCAGACTGCAGTGCCAGATTGGGCACAAGTCTCGGGTTCATGGGAATACAGTGAGACAAAACATCAAGTTTCATTTGTGCCTGTCACCCAGGAGTGACCTTGAGGGATCTCAGCTGAAGGACCTGGAGGAATGACTCACCTAAAGTTTGCAGAGTAATTTCACCTGGATGTCTGTGGACATGCTACCACAGTGTGGAAAAAAGCAGCAGACCCCTCCATCTCCCTTTTTCTTTTCAAATCCAGCACCTGCTGCCTTCCCAATACAAATGTCATACATGGAGCCTTTCTCCCTCTGCAGGAGCTTCTCTGAATTTATATGCCTGTCCCATTCCTCCATGAGCAAATTCCTTCAACCTTATATGACCTGCCTGCTAAACCTAATGGATAAGTTTTCTAAGTCCTAAGATTATTCGCTGTACTCCCAGGCTCTAGTTTGCCATTGATGCTCTAGGGAGACCATGCATGGCAAATCAGCAGTATTGATGACTGTTTGCATCAAGGTAGCTTGAAGGTAGCTCAAGTCACCTCTTCTTCAGGGTTCCCCAAATTGTTTTAGAACAAAACCCTCTCTCTTTCTTTCTTTTTTTTTTTTTTTTTTTTTTTTTATCTTACACAAATCACCCATGTATACACATGTGTACTCACTTTTGTCCCACTTTAATTTTACAATACAGTGCAATAAAGCAATTAAAAGTGTGAAATTCTTTCCTGCGTTAAATAGCCTCTGCAGTGGTATTCCTGCAAATAAAATAACCCTCTGCCAAGCTGTCTGGTGTCACACCATGCAAGGGACGCAGCTTATTTTCAGTCATTAGACCTGCACGGGTCCAGAGTATAAGGCAAAACACCAAACTATGTGCCTTGCCTAAACAGTGTCTACATATAGCCCTGAGCCTATGGACATGGAGACAAGGGACATTAGCAGGGCAGAACCTCAAGACTGTTTGGGCTTTTCCTGATTTGGTTGCCTTAATAAAATAATGGGATTTCTACTGCATGACATTAACATCACACCTTTCCTAAATCCTGAGAGGAGGTCTGAGGAGGCCATAGGGAAGGGGTTAATGGTGCCACAGTCTGCAAAGGAGAATGAAATACCCTAAAGGAGAAGGGTGTGCTCTGGAGACTTAGTGATCCAGAAGAGGCTGAAAGATTCACTGTCATTTTCTGCTTCAAACTTCCTATAAAGGTTGATTATAACCAGTTGTGGAACACAATTGCAACAAATAACAAGAGGATTGGAGCCACAGAGTGGAGGAATAAGAAAAGAAGAGCTTAAGGAATATTTAGATTTCTGAGATGTGTTCCAGCCTTCAGAATCAGATAAAAATTCACCAGTAAAGACTTAAGAACCCATCCAAAGCCATTTCTGAGCTACTAGTAATTGCTTTTGAATAGCTAGGGGATGAGAGGAGCAGGAGGGAAATAGCAGGGGAACACTTAGTACCTGTCTTGCAAGGAAAGCCAAGGAATTTAAATCAATATGCCTAATTCCTGGAAAGATTGCTGGAACAAATTATTAAACCATCAGTTTATTGTTGGCCACTTGTTAGTCAGTTGATACGAAACACACTGCAGGCATTTGCCAAGAGCAAACTGTGTCAGCCCATTTCATTTTTAACACTTTGGCCCAGCGGTTAAGGGAAACGGACTTAATTCTAAGAAGAGTCTGAGCACTTTCCTACAGAACGTGCTCAGCTGCACACCTGGGAAATATGGTCTCAGCTTCACCGTGAGAGCAGGGCCAAGCTATCTGGTAAGCTGGAAGACTAAAGGGTGGGCCAGAGTATGACAAGACCCAGGGAATGTGTGCTCAGCCCCTATCTGGCCACTGCGTGAAAGAACAGCTTGAATGATGGAGAAGGGAGAGCAGTTATGAGATGTCTGAACAAAGCCAAGCTATTAAAGCTTGCAGAACATTTGGAAGGCAGGCTCATAATTCAAAATGTTGATGACTAAGAAAAGTGTTCTGAAATCCTCAAGATGTAATGAAATAAGAAGAGCAAGGTACTGCAAGCAGAAAAGGGAGGTCAATGTGCAACTCATAAAAATGGGAGAACAACAAGGAGGTCTACAGAGAAAGTTCAAGGGAAATAGTAGGAACTGGATATGAGGTGATGTTGTGAAGCTATTAGTGAGAAAAGAAGAAGGAGAAGAGAAGAGAAGAGAAGAGAAGAGAAGAGAAGAGAAGAGAAGAGAAGAGAAGAGAAGAGAAGAGAAGAGAAGAGAAGAGACGAGGATAGCTAAGCATTCAGACAAGCTTTTTTGAGTTTAGGGTCCCATGGAGTGAAGCCCTCACCTACCCGTTAGCCACGTGGCTGCTAAGTGTGGCTGGGGTACTCTTCCAGCAGTGCCTAATCCACCCCAACACCACAGACAGGTTCAAATGGTTTTGGGAGGTGCCTTCAGCTCGGTGCCAACAGGAGAGGTCTTGGTGGAGGTGGATCCTTCACCTCCCCCTGACCCCCACAGCTGCACAGGGTGGTTTTATCGCAGAGTTTGCTCACACACCAGTCAGCACAGGCAATAAAAATCCAATATTTTCTCAGTCCCCCACACAATAACGTGGTTTTCATCATTTTCTTTTAGACATGGCTTGACAAAATTTAGTGTTGGAAATCATATTCAAAACCCCATTAACGTTAGCCCTGCCCAGTACCCTGGAGTATCTCTTCAGTCTGCAGCCCTGAAACACATTAATTTTGAAGGGTACTAACTGGCACTGGAATGAGAGGGGGAAGGTGACGGGTGTGAGGGAGAGAGCACAGCAGGTGAGCCCACGGCCAGGGCCCCTGCCTCTGCCATCCCGGCTGGGACAATAAATTCCCACTCTCTGTGGGACTGAAGCCTGGGCAAAGGAGAAGGAACACAGAATTTAACAGTAAATGTCTGTCAACAGGAAAACTATTGTTTTACCGTTTGGAAGACTTAAACTGCAGTGTTTAATGATCTCTGCTCACTCTCCTAATAACTTATTTTCTTCAATTAGCCTGCACTGCAAACGGCTCTGATGCGGAGCCTTTGAGAGGGCTGATGAATGTTCTCCACACTTAATAACTGCCCGTGCTCTTTCTGCTCCCTCAGCCAATTGTTCATCATTGCCAGCCTTTCCCCCCTCCAGCACGTTGTTTATCTAGTAATCAGGGGCACTGCTACTGGAGCATTTCTACAAAAGATTATGCTGCTAATTATTCAGAGGTCATTAATTGGAAGGTGAATCTGGCACCATCCCTCAGCTTTGAGCTCGCTGGTAGTACAAGAATGTTCACCTTACACAAAGAACATATTTTTTTATTTCTGCAGCACTTAATCTTCTCACAGCCTTTGGAGGAAGGTTCCAGCTCCAGCAGATGTGCTTTGTTTGGAAGAAATTGAAGTTTTCTTCCTTTTAATCCAGATTATGTTCAATAACCACAGCAAACTGAAAACATTTCTCCTGCCTGTTGCCACCACAGACTATTTTGAGGGGGAAAAGCAAAAAAGCAAATGGCCAGCACCTGCACAGGCAATCCCAAATGGGCATGTCAGCAGTGTCCACAGGCAGGCACTGCAGCTGCCTATGCAAACACAGGAAGGTGCTGCCTGAAAAACTTGGATTCTCTTCTTCCCTAATAACCTTGAGGGTTTCTAGAAATAGAAATGGGTTAATATTCACCTGTGGGTCAGGGAACACGGACTCCGTACATGCCCCTCCACTTGTGCCCTTACTCAGAGCTCACCCCTTCGTGGAGAACAGGCACCCCCCTACCATGCACCCAGGGCTCTTCCTCAGCCCCTCTGCGTCCCTCATGGGTTTTGTTTTGCCCAGATCTATGGAGCCACATCACAGGTGGCTGCAAAAACATTGCCAAAGAATTGCAGAGGAAAGAAAGGATAAAACCAGACCCCAGAGAGGATGTGTGCAGGTATGACAGGTGAACCAGGGGCTGGAAGTGTGGAGTGGTCACCCCTTGCTCAGAGGGAACGCATTCTGGATGCCGGGCTGCAGAGGGGACGCAAGGCTTAGATGAGAGCATGTGTGGGCAGGGTGCTGCATGCTTTGTGGTTTTGTGCAGAAGAATTACAGAAGCTGGGTTTGGGTCACTGTAATCAGCTGCTTCATCTTATCACTAATCTTTGTCTTATCACGAATACAGACAAGGAAAACCCATCTCTTACTGTGCTACCCAAAGTTAAAAATGACTGTGCCTTGGGATCACGGCAGTGCTGATCTTTCTGGTTGCTCTTGGCACTCTGTACTCTGCAGCAGATGGATCAACAGATTCCCCCAAGATGGGACTTGGCAAGGGACTTTCCTAACCCACTGGGAGGCTACCACAGCCCCAGGGCACTTACTGATCCAGCAAAACTAAGCTTTTCATGCAGGATGCAATAGGGCTGCCTGTGCCCATAACGCAGGAACTTCTGCTCTTACCAACTCCCTCCTTCTGACGCAATGTCAAATTTTTGGTCCCCAGGCTGTCACAAGCATATGCAACTGCCTTGTTCACTGCCTGCAGCTCTTTTGATTGTCATGATGGGAATCAGTAAGCAGAGCCCTCAGGAAGAGATCTTCAGGGAGACAGAAGGAATCCAGAGGCCTTAGGGGCAGCAAAGTCTTCTCCAAACAAGGGATATTGCTCTGGAGAGCTTTTGCTTAATACAGCTATTGGCTAATTTCATCTTCTGCTGAATTTACAAAGAAAATCAAAAGACAAATCCCTTTGGTCAAAAAACAATCCATCATTTCCTCCTAATTTTGATACACAAATGGCTTTAAATACACACTGCTGGATAAACTCAAATAAATAATACTGACTGGAGGAAACCTGTGTTTATTTAATAAGGCAAGAATAAGCCTGGCCACAAGAAAGGAGTTACAAAAGAGGCGAGGCCTCCTGGTACTAAATGCGGGAATAGTGCAGAGGCTGTGGGTCTCCTGGTGCTGAGCACTGGCTTACCAAGGGGCTACAGGTTTAGATGTGCCAATGGGGGCTTCCCCCTACTTGCTGTGACACCACTCATCCCCAGCCTGTCTCTGGCAGCGCTGGCTGAAAACCCCACCTAGAACTCAGTTTGTAGCACGGTTTTACTGAGAAGGGCTGCATGCCTGGCCTCACGGGGTGGCCAGGCCTCATGTGAGGAGCAGCAAGTTTTATTCCAGCAGCAGAGGATTCATTTCACAGACAGTGAGACTGGAAACACAGCTACCACAAAAAGCAACCACAGAAAACTCATTTGGGAAGGTGCTCAGTACCTAAATATCACCCAGGTTGTGTTTGTGAGTGTTTCAGCTGCAGGCATCCAGGGACAGGTCAGGACCAGGTGCCTGAGGGCTGGCTCTCGTGCACGCTGCTGCTTCTTGGCTTCACGGTGGCAGCTGCTGGGTCAGCGCTGGGACCTGTCACCTGGTTGGTGACGGGAGCCCTGTGGTTGGGACACTGTGGTTGGGCTACTGGAGGGGGCTGTGAAGCCCCAGGCTTTGTTAGCTCTGCTGCGGGCAGCACAATTTGTTCCACCACAAGGTGCTGCGGGCAGCGAGCCCCCGATGGGGCGGCAGGGAGGGGACAGCACAGCTGCTGTCTTTATCAGCAAATCTCTCTGCTGTTCTGAGCCCGGCAAGGCCCATCGCTCATTAAACCACTCTCTCTGCCACTAATTCAGTTTCCAGGCCTGTAATTGCTGAATATCACTTCATGCACACATCTATTTGCTCCACAGTCCCCACCAGGCCAACAGCCACTAGCTACCCAGATGCTGTTTGCCCAGCCTCCGCACTGCAGCCTTGCAGTTTCATGAGCAATATTTGCAATTGAAGAATGTAAGTGCAAAAATAACCAGCCTCAACAATAGGATGAAAAAAAAAATGAGGTTACAGCTCCCTGAGAGCTCGCAGGCTGCCTTGCGTGCTGATGGAAGACGGCTGGGATTGCACACACACAGCCTGACACTGGGAGAAGGGCTTCCCCGCGGCAGCAGGTGTTTTGTGGCAAAAGCCAGGCTCCTGCCAGGAGCTGAGTGTTTGGGGAAAGGTGGGATCAACAGCACTTTATGTCTTCCAGATGCTTCAGCTGGCGCTATTGTTTGTAACACGGAGTGAGGATTTGCAGGATAACTCAGCTGTGTTTAAAAAAGGCCCAGAGAGCATGTCCAGGGTGAGAAGACAAGGAGCAGCAAGCCCAGGAGCGCAGGGTTCCTGTTTCTTCAGTGTTGTCTGTTAGCGAGGCTGGGCAGGGGACAGGGCTGTAACTCCCAGGCACGCAGAAACCCCCTCTGCATAGGTGAGAAAAGGTGTTAAAACACAGACTGTGCCATCAAAGTTAAACCTGACAGGAATCAAAATCCATATTTCCATTCCACATGCTCTGCTTTTCCCCTCTGCAACCATTCTTAAAAAAAAAAAAAAAAAGGCAAACCAGGAAAACATATTTCAGAACAAATCCTTCCCCTCTCCTGCTCCAGTGAGGGCACAGCATTGCCAGCACACTTCCCCAAAGAGTTCACTGGTGACACTGCTGCATTTTAGTGAATTGAACCTTTGCCTGTGTTATGAGCAGTCCTGGTGTCAAACACACTAGTGCATCCACAAACACACCATTTGCCTTCCCTACCCTGTGCCCGAGGTGCTCATCTTCCCCTATCACATCCACCACTAGATGCTGTGAGCCCAATTCACTCATTGGCAGGGCTGCATTTCCCCCATGCACCCAGGTGTGGAGGCACCATGGGTCACCACCCTGGTCCAGCAGCAGGGACCTGAGGAACTCCCTCTCTTGCTCTTGTTTAAGACATTTCTCCAGAGGTTTCTTTCACTTGAGCAAGTTCAGCCCCCCCATGTTCACCACTCCTGATGTTTCTGCATCATTTCAGGCAGCCCAGCTTGGTGCTGGGGCTTACCTGTGTCTTCCTGCCTGTCCACAGCAGCCATTCTTGCTGTTAAGCCCTGCTGCTTTTTCAGCACCTTCAGTGCTGCCGTTGAAATTATTGATCCTTTCTGTAGGGCAGTGGGGAAGGTCGATCCCTCTTGCTGCACAGCAAAACACCTTCACTCACTTGGAGTGGTATCATGGAAAGATATCATGGAGGCATCATGGAGGCTGGCTGCAGACAAATTCTCAGTATCATTAATGTCAGCCTAGAAAGAAAGATGTGAGGGGAGGAACAGGGCATGGGTTAGTCCCTCAAACCACAGGCTGGAGGTTGACCGTGTCCCCCCAGACCATGGGAAGAGGGGGCTGGAGACACCAGCGAAGGTCTGGGCACACACTGTCTTCACTGGGAAAGCTGGAGCCCAATCCTAAGAGGAGAACGTGGAAACCCCCTGCCAAGAGGTCATCGCTTTCTGTGTAAAAGCGGTGGCCTGTGGGTCTCCTGCCAGAGGGTCCTGCTTCATTCCTGGTGGACTGGTTGAGAAGGAGACTCTTCCCAAAACTCCTGCTGGCCTTTCTGGGAGACTCCTAGGAGAGGTCTTTGTACCAAGAGTGAAGCCTTGTCTGCCTTTGCAGCCCAGTTTGGGTTTGCTGGGGAAGCCCCAAGAGCCAGCTGCATGCAGCACCGTGCACCTGAATCATACAGCAGGGCTAACGGGGCAGGTGGCAGATCCTGCAGGGATTATCATCCCTGCAACGCACACCCCGAGCAAAGACAGCAGAGACAGCAGCATCTTTGGCACCATTTCTCTCCTCCCCGCCTTTCCAAGAACCCGGCTGTGATGAGGATCATCCCCAGCTCTTCCCCTTTTTGAAGCGGCCGTACCAACACAAGGCCGTGCTACCACGCGGTGAGAGCATCCCGCTGCTCGGCTTCCCACCAGGCAGAATACAACGCTTGCTCTGTACCATCCAAACACCCATGGATACTGCTTTGCTGGGGGGGATCTCGGGCCCCTCAGCATCCTCCAACCTTGCAGACATGCCCCCCACAGCACCTGTGCTTCAGTTCCTTGCCTTGAGTATTGCTCCTTGCCTCTGAGCCTCTGATTAGCAATTCCGCAGCAGTGAAACTGCCATAGAGAATAAGCCAGGTTTAGATGGTGATCCCTTTAACCAGAAATGATCTCTGTCAGAACAGCTTTCTTAAATCCTGAGATAGATGCTGCTACTTGCACTGAATTGTTTTTCTGTGTATTAGCTATTTGATGGCATTAGCATAATGCGCGTTCCCATTTACAGAGGAAGCCTTTATCTGGGCGGTTTCACACACACACACACACAAAAAAAAAAAAAAAAAAAAAAAAAGTGGGTTTGATTAATTAAAAAAGGATGGGATTGCTGTGAGGATTTGAATGCAAATGCACCAGCAGATGCTTCCTGATCCTCCCAGCAGAGTACATCACTTTTAATAAACTCAGAGCAGATGGCTGGCTGCGGTGGCAAAGATGCGCTGTACCAACGTGCTCCATGCTCCCCTCCCGCCTGGCTCCCTCCTCACATCTGGAAGCTGAGAAGGCTGGATCCTCACCTGCAGCCCTCTGGCAGAGCAACCTACCCCTCAGGGGTGCTGTGCTTGCTCCTTGCAGCTGAGGATGCTTCCCAGGGGTGCAGGTTTCTGCTTCATCCCCTGTGTAAAGGCAGCAGAACTGCAGAGCGCCTGCTGGAATGCAGAGCCTGTGGTCAGATGAACGAGGTTGCATGAGAAGCCACAGGAGATGAAGCACCGTTAGTTAGAAGTTCAGGTGTTGCTCTCTTTTCTCCTCCATGGGAGCTGGCTCCTGCTGGTTTCTAGCAGGAAAAGCTCCCCTGCTTTCAGAAAGGTGGTGGTGTGAGCCAAGCCTGTGGGACTGGAGTGCTCTCTCCCTGAATTGCTTGCTGTACCAAATCACCACTAGAACTGTGTCTATGTTTGCATGCCCTCCTGATGAGAACACAAAATGAGGAATCCATTCAAAATAGGAAAATTATAGAATATGAATAGTCATTGTTTTCTTGGGGTTTGCATCCCTACGTCCCAGATTCCTGTCCAGTGACACTGACATATCACCGCTGTTTTATATGAGGAGTAAACTGAGCTGAAATGTTTCCCCAGTTTAAGCACATCCATTATCTGACTCCTTCCCTGCGCACTTAGTGCCGGTTAGAGCCAAATTATGCAATGGGCTGTCTCACTCCCTCACACCGATTTGCTGCCTGCTGCTGCCTGGTGTCTGCTGGCAGCAGCTGCAGGCTGGCAGGCGAGCACTGGAGAAGCCAGCGGGCCTGCTGGAAAGGAAAAATGAGCACCGTGATTCAAGATGAAATTGGAGCCAATTTTCTGACAACAGGGATATCTGTTAGCTAGGCCTGTCCCTGGACTATCACTAGGAAAAAAAGAATATATTTCTTGGGGGGCTGCACGGCCCAGGTGTTGCCAGCAGCTATTTCAAAGGCTGCAGAGGAAATTAAGGCAGCAGGCTGACTTCTAGGTCTCTTTGCCATCTGCAGCTCAAGCAATGTAACCAGAGGCGAATGCAGACTTAATTGCATAAAATGAATTAGGTCTCGTGAACAGTGTTGGAGATAGGGAACATCTAGGACATAGTTGGAAAAATTTCCAGTGTGAAATCTTTACAAAGATAAGGGCTGCTACTAGGAAGCTGTGCCCTGCTCTCATGGTAAGAAATCTGGCCTGGGTGCATTGTAAAACAGCCTAGCAGAAAGACATAGAGGATAAAATACTAAGCAGAAGAGGCTGCTATTGAAATGTCCTCTTTTTAGCTAAGGCACAACAGAAAATCATGTCGATATGCAGCAGAACGCATGGCAGACTGGCAGCAGAGTCCAGGGGAACCTCTGGGAGAGAGCAATGAATCAGGAGCTCAGCGAATCCTGATCTGGGGCCCTGTTACATGCAGATCTACAAAGGCTTGGATGAGCCATCGTGGGTCTTTGTGGCCACCCATCTATAGGTGAGGAAGGATGCATGCAGCAGGCAAGTGTGTAAAGCTGAACAACCCGCATAGCACATTAAACTGGATGAAACTTCTATGGTGTTGGTGACAGTGGTGTGGAGACCTGGTGTTTAGGGTAAGTGCAGGATGCAATTAAGCCCTCTGGCATTAAAATTAAAGAATTGGGTCAGTGGTTTTAAAGAAAAGCGGATGGATAGCAGGAATGAAGCAACTAAAGGTGCCAGCTAGGATATTTTGGAGGAGAGAAAAGATGTCATAGGTAATGGGCATTACTGAAAGGAACAGAGGTTTGGACGGTTCTGCCCAGCATCTCACTGCATGTATGTCATGGTCCTTGGCCAATACGACCCTGGGTATTGCACGAGCTCCCACGGCCCTGAGGATAAACATCCAGTCCTTCCTGCTGCCCACTTTAATAGACACCTGTAAAACTTCACGCCTTCTTATTTCTTGTTCAAAGGCAAAATATTACTGTGTACTGGAGGTCTGAAATTAAGATCACCCAACATGATTGATACTGGGGGATTTGAAAATACTTCATAAAACTGTGTCTTTGGTAAAATGGCGACTTCGCTGCTGGATGAATGCCTGTCTTGGGAAGTTCTTCATTTTAAGTACCCATTTATCACTGTAGCAGGTACTGTGGGCTGCAAGCACTCAGAGACTGCAGAATGAACTTTCCCATGAGTACAAACTCATCATTCAGCTCTAATGATCCAAAGAAAAGTTTCAAACTAATCCATACAAGAAAAACGGCAGTGTCATCCCGGGATGTTCGTAAGAATAGAAACACCGTGCAAGGTCATCCCACTAATAAGGGGAGCCCCGTACGTTCTTGAAGAAGCACCTAATGTGTATCTGAAGGTTGTGAAGCAAAGCCCATTGCTCTTGCGAGAACAAAGGGTCAGTGCCTTGATTTCACTTGAATCCTACAGAATCCAGGAGTGGATGTGTGGGCTACAGCCTCACAAAATAATAATAATAATAATAATAAGTTTACATAGGACATCAAACTTCCAGGTATTAACTTGATGATCTCAGTAGTAGTAAGGATATTCCCAGGTCATTCTTGGTGGTAAGGCAACACTTCTAATACGGGAGATGGAAATTATAAAAGCATTACCCCCAGGTGATATGGATGGGCTAGAGAGGGGCATGGGGAGGATGCCTGCCTCGGGGCTCGGGCAAGCCGAGCAGCTGGCGGAGCTGAGCCAAGCCTCTGGTTGTTTTACTCTCTGCACCGTTGCCTTGTTCTGTGGCGGTTTTATTTTACCCCTGAGGGTCCGACTTCTCTAATTAGCTTTTTTTTTGTTACATAGGAGTGATACATAAAGATTTCCTTTTCTCATCTCTGGCTAAATAGAAGATAACAGCTTCATTAGGCAATTGAGTGCTCTTCCAATCAAACAGCAATACTTTGTCCCCTGGGAGCTTTCCTTAACCACAGAATGCAAGCATCTGGTCTAATTGCGCTGTGCTCGAGGCCCGCTGCAAGGGCAGTCAGGGCTGCTGGTGTTCCTGATGGTATCTTGTGAGCAGCGCGGGGGGAGCTCTGTGCCTCCCTTCCCCGTTTGCAGTGTGAATTTCCAAGGGGCCCCTCCACAGTTCCCATTAACGGAGCTGCTCTCAGAATGTGAAGAATTAATTTATTTGCTTAACTCAAGCAATAAACCCCAGAAGGCTGACGATTCAAAGCACTCAGATGTAAATTTTTTAAATAAAATAAAATAACATAAAGTTGCTTGTGTTCCCCAGGAGTGTGTGAGCAGAGGTGGGGAGGTCAGGGCTGAACGCCACATTTCTCTCTCTGGCTGTTGTTCATATTGTGTACCTGCTCTTTATAAAGGGCTAACAAATCATCAATAGATGCAATAGGCATGTTAAAAATATGAGTAGCCTGCGATCCAGATGGCTATAAACATACCAACTGATGGTGCTAGAGAGGGACTTCGGCACAGTTATAAACAGGGCTGATCAAAATATGGAAAAGTGTTTCTGCAAAATATTTCAATGAACAAAAGCTGTTTACAGATCAAAGGGTTTGAAATACACGTCCTTTTTTTTTTTTTTTTCAATGTTTGACAAATAACCCATTCCACTTCTGCTGTTATCTGTTAAAATATCATCAAAATAGATATTGACAATTTGCATTGATGAAAACCCTATAAAATGGACTGCCAGTGAGTTTTCAAGGAGGAAACTGAGTTACTCTCTGAGTGTCTGATCCTGCAGATTTTCTACAGAAATTATCTGGGCCATCTTCATCCATGTCAGGCTTGTGCCCGTGTCTGCACACTTCACAAGAAATTCAAGGCAAGTCAGATCCACGTCTATATGTATCGCTTTTCCTCCTGCTCTGACTTCTAAAATATTCAGTTAAGTCACATCACCTGATGGATATTTCACAGCTTCAAAGCCAGAGAAGCATACAGATTTTACATCAAAATTAAAGGAAGACTCAGGGAGAGCATGACCTCCAGCTCCCAGGTGAATTCAGGAGCGGTACCCATCAACAAGAAAGCTTATCTGTTGACAGCAGGTACACATAACCTCTTGTGCTCCACCTCACAGAGAAACACGTGGAGATGTGGCCCTCTGAGGCTCAGCTCCTCCGGAGGGTTTCTGCACTGGAGGTCTTGAGCCCGTGGGCAAACTGGGAGTGATTGAGAAAGCAACAAATGTCCTTCTCGACTGCTGGGTGGCTGAGGGAGATGTGGGCACCACCCCTCCAGCTGCAGTTGCAACTAGCCTGAAGGCTCAGGGAGGTCGTGCTGTGTCTCATGGAAGAAGCAAATGGGCTCTTGAACCAGACCTGGTTTATACGCAGTGGTTCTGTAGAGCTTTGACTGAGCTCTCCCATGTGTGAACCCTGGTCACACCAAAACTTGCTTGAAACCAGAAACAATTTCATTTCTTCATGAAGAACGCCTTTACATGAGCTGTGTTTCTTAGCTGCCTGTTTGCCTTGGGTCATTGGACCTCTAATATGTCAGAGAGCATATGGATGATTTGGCACTAAGTAAAGCAGGCTGAAAAGGAGCAGGCAGTTCCTGAAAGCCAAGGAGCTCACACATCCTAGCAAGGAGGGCTAGAAGGACTTACCCCAAGAGGTCAGCTCTTGCAGCAGACTAGATGAGCACCAACACCTGGCTCTCCCCATCCTGGCACAAGGCAGAATATAAGGCCACACTGGAGCTGCGAAGGACAGTAATGCTGGGGTTTTGGAAGCATTATCAATGCTTCTGGCTTACCAGTATACATGAAGTAGCTGTACCTACAAGGGGCTTGATCATGTACCATACAAACTCCTGTTAATATGACCACATGAAGCCTTCTTCACAAGGACCTCCCAAAGAAAGAAGGGCTGGACCATTCTCCCAAGACCCATAAGTTAGCTGAGCTATCTGGAGCTTGCACCCTTCCACAGAATAGTACAGGAAACCTGGAGTAAATCTGTAATTAAATATCTTTGACACCAGAGAAAGGAATTGGGTCAAATAGTGAGTTCACAAGTGAGTCTTAATAAGCAGTGTCTGACATGGCCAGTGCTTCCTCTCCAAGTGACCCTGGAAAATTGACCATTCTCAGCCACAACAAGGTGCACTTTCAGTAATGAGGAGCCAGCTTCAGCTCAGCATTTATCTGGGCAATAGAAAGGAGACTTTCTAGGACCTTACACTCTCCAGTGTTTTTAATATTGCTACAGGCTTAGCTCTACAAAAATCTTCAGCTGACCAAAGAAGACCTGTTTAGTTTGCTCTAAATTGATGTTCAGAGGGATAGAAAGCATTGATGTCTGCCATTAGATACACAGAATACAAAACATCATCTTTATTTTTGGTGACAAATAACAGTGACTGACACCTCTTTTTTATCCCCACCTTTTTAAGACTTCCTCTGAACAGCAGTTATTCCACCTTGTAGCTGACATCCTCACTGTTACCTCCACCGCTCACCTGAGTACAGCAAAAAATGGCATCATTGCCTCTGGGGAATGCTTCCCCAACTCCTCTCTCTGCAGAAGCCCAGGCTGCCAGAAACCTTCAGGTGCTCAGTGACTGAGGCCAGCACTGCTTCTGTGAAGCAGCAGGCCCCCAGTGCCAGGTGTAGGACTCAGCCCAACGCTCATTGAAATGGGTGTCTGCCTATTGACCTGCATATGTTTGGGTTCAGGTTTTAATTAATGATTTATTTAGAAATGTAAATAATAAATTTGTGCTTTCCATACCCAGTGCTTACTACATGTACCTATATCAAGTAAAGCAGCTGCAGCATCCTCTCAGTACAGAAAGTCACGTATTCACTGCGGGTTTAAATGAAAAGCAAACGTAGTACCCATTTATCTTCCCTGCCTGGGGGAACCCTTCCATTTCTGCTCCAGTGGGGCTGCACATGACAGCAATTGCTTCTTATAGGGCATGAAACGTGTACGAGGGTTTCACCGTGTTTGCGGTTATCTAGCTGCCTCCATAAAACAAAAAGCTGTTGTGAGCCAGTGGACGTTGTTCCAGCAAAACAAAACAAAACAGTAAACACTAAAAACAGAGAGAAACTCATGGCTAGGCTTTTCTCTCTTTCAAGGAGGAACCTGTCCCAGCCATTTTGTCCACAGAGCATGGGGATGTCCCTTGCTCCATGGCAAGCAGTTGCTGCTCCCAAGGACAGGGACAGCAACACTGCAACTCCTGCCCTCACAGCAAGCCAAAGTGCTGGTGAGGAAGGAAACCTGAGCTCCTTCATGGCGAGGAAAAGCTCAGCTGCAGTAATTTAAGATTCTCTGGCTGCTCCTCAAGCTCTGTGCTAATGCTCTCAGGCAATTCAATACCTGAAAGGCTACCTCTTCCTGTCCTCTGTTTAATACAGCAGGAACGAGTTTGCTTTGCCTGTAGAGAGAACAGCCATTAACTGGCGTTAACGCACAATTTGGTGTTCAAAAACGGCCTTATCAAGAGAACATCTGAGGGGAGAACCAGCTGCACTGCGAAGGTGCAGCTCTGCTCAGGCTGTGAGGGGAACGGCCTGACCCAGAGCAGGGGGTGGCTGGGGAAAGGGCCAGGGGACAAATGTGACAAATGAAGCTGTGGTGGGAGGTTTTTCCTTGCCCCATCCAGGCTGAGTCAGGTTGTCTGGTGCAAGCTGAGACCACTCCGCTACTCCCTTACTGCCGGCATGTCTGAGAGCTCCAGACTTTCTCCCCCTCCTCTCCATGATGTCTTTCATGCGGGAGTAAATACATCTTGAAGGCACACAGACTCCTGAGGCCTCTGTGTGTGGTGACTGCTGAAATTAAAAACAAGTATTTCAGGTATCCCCCAAAGAGTTTCTGTGACACTAGTGAGTGAAGACCAAAAATGTCCCAGGAGAAGAGGCTACACCTGCATGTCTTTGCTAAGCTACCCATGCTGTAGGTAATTTGGCTGTGGGACTCACTGGCTAGTAGCCGGGTTTGAAGGGGACATACGAGGAACCAGAGTGGTGGGACTGTTCCTCTTGGAAAAGAGATGAATAAGGGAAAAATGTAAATATCCATAAAAGCCTCACTGGTCTAGGGAAATCTATTCAAGACCTTTTGCTTTTCCCAGCTCATAGCAGCAGGGTAAGATGCAGTTTGAAAACCACAGATGAAATATTTTTGCACAATGTTTAGGCAAGCTGTGGTACTCACTGCCATAAAAAGTCCTCAGGCTGAGAATGTACCAAGTATGAAGAGAGGTTTTGCTCAGGGGAACAAGCAAACTAGCTACTTCTAAATAACACTAAAAAAAAAAAATGTGGAGCACTGTTAAATGAATGGCCAGATTCTGAAAGGTTTGGAAGCTAAGATTCAGCCTGGCACAAGGGCAGGGAGTGACCCTGCCCCTGCCCCTGTGAAGCCCTAGAGTCTCTGAGTGGATCCTGCCTCCTTGCTCTGACCCAGAATGGCAACTGGTGTGTCCTTATGCTCCGTATCTCCAGGTACATGATTCCATGGATGTGTTATTACCACTGCTTAGAGAAGAATATTCTTGGGGGACAGCAATGTCCCAGAAGTCCTTAGGTCTGGCTTTTGTGGCTGGCACTTTTGGGGGACAGAGGAGCACAGGAAGCAGATGCTCAGATGATGGTTCCCCACCGCTTCCCTCCCTTCTCCCGCAGCAGCAGGGAAGCAAGCTGTGTTCAGCTTTCTTTTCATCTCCACAAGTGCGATATTTCTGATGTAAGCCAAGGAGATCAAAGAAACCATCTAAAATGGAATGTGCTCATGTGTTCCACGATCCTAAACCCCGCTGTTAGAAAAATGACCTTTTTATCGTAATTGTTATTTAATTGCGGATTTTGTCACTTCATCTGTGTACACTGGGAGATTTAGAGTAAGTGCATCTAACTTACACCTCCAGAAACACCCCTGCCATGCTCACAGTGCTTGATTGGTGTGCATGCTCTGGCAGTGGGGGCATCCCATGGGACCTACATGCTTTAATGCCTCAGTGAGCTTGGTGTTCACTGAGCAACTGGCCTAGCAACTAGCGAGTGGACGGACAGCGTGGGACACTTCAGGAAGGAAGGAGCCGGTGTTTAAAGGCAGAAGATGAGGAGTAAGATTAATCAGTACCAAATTTTCCAGGTAGCCATTTAATGTACATAATTTGGGATGAAGCCAATGCTGGCCGTGGGCCCACGCGTTAGCTGTGAGCTGCAGGCAGTGTGGGGGTAATCCTGTGAGCGTGCGGATCCCCAGGAGAGGAGTGCAGGTCCAAAGACCTGAATCACTCTCAGCATTTTTTTTTTTTTTTTGTATGACTGTATGGTTAAAAAAAAAAAAAGATCTGCCAAGTTGTCTTTATAAATTTTTCATTTCCAAAACTGTAATTCCACATTTTCCATTTAAATAGCTGTTTTCTCCTTGTATTTAAAAGTAAAATAAAATAACCTCCCAAACCTTTAACTAATTAACCCTCATGCTTGTTTGCCATCACTAACTCTCATAAACCTTGTTAGTGCCTGAGGACAATAAAAAAGGACTATCTGTCTCTCACTTTGGGGGTAAGCAAACATTGAGCAATATCAATGGACTCCACATGAACTTGTTTAAGACCGTTCTAGAACTTAGAAAATTGTTTTGTGTTACTTAATATTTACATTAGCATGGCACAGACTTTGTTGTCACAAGTCAAACGGAAATATAGTCATGGGAATAATCAGTAATTTCCTGAGGAGGCTGTTGGGGACCATTTTGGCCAGGGAGATCCTCCATCTCCACGGCTGTTCTTACTGGCTCAGTGGGGCTCACAGGAGTAAGCAAGGCCTTTCTGTATGTGTTAGGTGAGCCGACCAAAGCATTGGAGGAGTATGATATTTTCCAGACTGGTGTTTGAATGTTTTTTAGAAAAACTATAGAGAGATCCAAACTATTCATAAGGGCACCCAGATGGTATTCTCTGATTGCTATGGAGAAGTCTCCTCTCCCAACAGGGAACATCATCCATCCGCCCCAGTGAGAGCTGTGCATGCCAGGCAAGGATGGAAATGGATAGGCAGAGAGAGCCATAGCCACTGTCAGGAGTGAGCACGATATTGGGCTTTTTTGATGGCGTGTAAGTAACCGTTTGAACAGGAAAATCAATTAATTTCAGGTTGGTGCAATCACAGTCTAGACGAAGAAAATCAAAGCAAATCAACATCAATTTGCCTCTGACCTGAAAAAAAAAAGAAGAGAGGGGACTGCCTTTTAGCAGCATAGATGGATATTCACAACAGCAGCCTGAGCTTTGAAGCTCATTTCTATTTGCAAGCAGATGAGCATGGCTTGTGTCAGGGAACTGAAAGGCAAGTGTGACTGACTAACATGGGCCTGAAGGAAAGGTGTTATGTGGGGTTTTTAATAGGCCTGGCTGCTAATTTGGCAGTGAGATTACATTCCAGTTTTCAGTCAGTTACCAATTGATTTCATATGTAATAATGTAATTGTTGTTAATATTTTGCTTACTGGTCTGTTTGGCTCAGGTGCAGGTAATAGTCATGAATTGGCTTCAATTTTTGGGGGGTATCTTTGTGAAAATGACACTTTCATTCTTTCTCTGCCTCAGCTCCCAGATCTCTAAAACCACAGCAGTTTGAAATGCAGTGTCAGTGTTTCCCAGCACAGGAGAGGGGTGAATTCTTATCCCAGTTTCAGCCAAGAAATTAGAGAACAATGCTCTCCAAGTAGCTCAGAGCCATATCCCAGATCCTTTGGCTTTATTTCCTAGATTCTGATGGAAAAATGGCTCTTCTGTGTTCGCTGAGAACAACATTTGAGCCAAGTAATCTTTTTCATAGAAGATGTTCATACATCGACATGGCTTTCAGGCTGACCCTCTTGTTCTCTGGGCTCAGAGAATGTGTGGTGCAACAGCACAGGGTGCCTGCTTCCATCCCTCCAGGCATTACCTTTTCTCTAATCACCTTTCAGGCTAGGAGGGCAAATATTTTCCCCACCACAATAACTCATTGTCCTGCCCAACTGCACATACTGCGCTAGTCACTGCAGGCAGGTCATAGCATACAGCTCTCCATATTCTCACCAGACATCATGCACTAAACAGCTATAAGGAAAAAAAAAAGGCATTGTTCTCTAAAGACATAAACAGCCTTTTTATAAGACTGGAATTGGTCAGAAATGCCTGCCATCGTCACTTTTCCAGCCACTAAGGATCTACTCCTGTTCTCCGTATACTAAACCACAAACTACTTCAGAGACTCGCAAACCAGCTCTTCCCTTGAAGTCTGTTTCTGGCATTGCCTTTCCCTTAGTGGCAGAATACCTTCCACTTGTTTATTTGATCACTTTCGCTCTTTGACATAAATCTTTCCCTGACATGCTTTACTTTGACAGTTCCTAATATAGCTGTGCCTAATGAGACAAATTCCAATAGCAGAAGTACTGATTGCTGGATTAACAGTTTCATATCCATTTCCCTGGGGCAAGATATAGAAAAATTCATCATCCATCATGCTACTACAGTGGGAGATTGCATACCCTACCTGGAAAACATTTAGTTTCTTCATTGCAATGAGCATAAAGGATGCAAGACCACAGCTTGAGAGAGGGAAATGTATAGTCACAGGCACTGCATATTCCACTACAGTTCTCAAAAAGGGGCCTCAGGGAAGAAAAGGGCCTTGTGTAAGCAACTGGATTAGAACTGAGATAATTTATCACCCTAATAACATCAACATTTATAAGTAAGGATAAGTAAATATTGACTAGGTAAACATAACCTGATAAACAGATCAATCTGTTTCTCTGTTTGAAATACATAGGAATTAGCAAGCTTAATAATGTTCAGTGTTTAATACTCGGAGACCAAACTGTTCTGGTGTACCTGAAGGAGTAAAAGGCTATTGTATAAGACAATAAGAAATAAATAAACAGAAATACACACACATGGAGAAAAAGAAAAAAGAAAAAGAAAAAAGAAAAAGAAAAAGAAAAAGAAAAAGAAAAAGAAAAAGAAAAAGAAAAAGAAAAAGAAAAAGAAAAAGAAAAAGAAAAAG